>CM057456.1:1124430000-1125030000 GCA_016271365.2 Neoceratodus forsteri
TGCCCGTTATAGGGCCCTTATAAACACCCTAAAGGCCTTTAAGGTGGCAAATTCAGCCTTAGTTCCTGTTAAGAAGGCTAACTGTTCAAGCCCGCAAGTATTAGTTAAGGGCTACTGGTTAGTTAGATTCCCCCTACATCCGCCTGGTAAGGGGAAGATAAAGAGGAAGGCGGTCAGCAGTCACAAATTTTCAACAGATCAGAAGGAAGTCACAGTTCTAATTTGTAGGGATATAGGGTTTGATGTACTGGTTTTACTTGACTTTGTAGAATGGTTCGCAAACACCTGAAGGTATATTCACTAAATGTAAATGGCCTGAACAGCCCGATAAAGAGATCGAGAATCTTAGCATTAGCAAAGAGGTCCTCCCCTGAGATTATATATTTGCAAGAAACCCACTTGACGCAGGCGGAGCATGGGAAGTTAAGGGGGAAGGGCTATGTGCAGGTTTTTTCCTCAGCTATGCCCAGGGGCAAGAGAAGGGACACAGCCATTTTAATTTCGACCCATACCCCATTCCAGAAAACGAGGGAATGGGCGGACCCGGCGGGTCGGTTAATAATTATTCAAGGGGTCTTATATGACCAAGAGGTTACCCTGGCCAATATTTATCTTCCACCATCCTCGGACTCATCCACAATACGCTTTTTGTTAAGCAAGGTGGTGGAAATGTCTAAGGGGATCTTAGTCTTAGCGGGGGACTTTAATATTGCCCCGAACCCCTCTTTGGATACCTCCAGGTCTCAGTACGGCAGGCAACCGGCCCCACATAAATTTTTTAAACAATTCGCAGGAGAGATGGAATGGATGGATGCGTGGCGTTCCCTCCACCCTAGGGAAAGGGGTTACTCATATTACTCAGCGGTACATGGGACATATTCAAGAATCGATCACTGTTATACACAAGGGAAAAACCTGGGCGCATTGATTGACGCTACATTGGGCGTAATAGCACACTCTGACCATGCTCCACTTACGACTATTTGGGACCTGGGTGAAGAGAAATGCAATACCAGATGGAGATTTAATCCCATACATATGAAAAATGAAAGGTTCAGGGACTTTCTTGGTGAGAAGATCTCAGAAATTATCCGGGATAACCTCTCCCATGAGATTCCTTCAACAATACAATGGGACACCTTGAAATCTGTCCTGAGGGGCCACATAATAAAGTACACAGCTGTACTGTTTAGGAAGCGAAGCGAAAGACAATCACAGTTGGAGCAGACTTTGCAATTTTTACAGTTAGCCCACCAGCAGGGCGATCAGTCAGTATTAGCTCAAATGAAACAGACAAAGAGTGACCTAGATACACTATGCCAGCAGCAAACTGAAGTAGCCCTGGCATATCTCCGTCAGAAGTACGGAGAGATCGGGCCCCGTGCATCCCGTCTCCTGGCATATCGCCTTCGACAACAACATAAAATATCAACCATTTCGGCAATAAAGGACCCGAGAACAGGAGCTTCCCAGACTAAATTCACAAATATATCCCAAGTTTTTTCTCAATATTTCAAAAACCTTTACACTACTGATCACATGATAGATCAGGAAAAGTCAAATATTTTTCTAAAGGCCTTAAGATTACCAAAACTTAACTTAGATCAACAAAATAGACTATTGCTCCCGATCACCCAGGAAGAACTGTCCGTGGGTATATCCCGCTCTAAAACACAAAAAACAGCCAGTCCTGATGGGTTCGGGGCTGAATTTTATAAAGGTAACAAACAGTCATTTATTAAATTACTACTCAGTTCCTTTAATGAGGTTCTTTCAGGAGAACCCCCACCCCCACCCGCCGAGTTGGGCATACGCAACAATTTCACTTATTCCTAAACCAGATAAAGATCCATTACAATGTAGCTCCTACAGACCAATTTCGGTGCTTAATATGGATTATAAGTACTTCATGTCCATCCTGGCCCACAGGATGGATGAATTTCTCCCCCACCTAATTGCCCCAGACCAAACAGGCTTTGTAAGTTCAAGATCAACCTTGGATAACACCCGTAGAGCACTTCATCTGGTGCATGAGATGCAGGCTCGGGGGGCCCCGGCAGTCCTTCTCAGCCTAGATGCTGAGAAGGCCTTTGATCGAGTCTCCTGGTCTTTTCTTTTTGCCACCATGGAAGTAATGGGGTTCCCACAACCCTTTGTGACCATACTCCGGAATATTTACTCCTTGCCTCAAGCCTGTATAAAAATCTCAGGGCACCACTCGGATTATTTCCCTCTTTTTAGAGGAACACGACAGGGATGCCCCCTGTCACCTGGCCTTTTTGCCATCTTTATAGAACCCCTGGCCCAGGCGATAAGGCAATTAACAGGGATTACGGGCCTAAATATAGATGATTCAGAACACCGCATTGCTCTATATGCGGATGACATCCTACTATTTCTTACCAACCCATTCCAGTCTATCCCTGAGGTCTTCCAGATTCTGGAGGAGTTTGGGGCTCTCTCGGGCTATAGACTCAATACGGATAAGACAGATGCCCTCAATTTTCACTATTCCCCCTCAGATCTGTTAAAGAATAAATACCCCTATCGGTGGGGACTCCCAAAGTTAAAATATCTAGGAATTTACTTCTCACACAAAGTGGAAGACGTCCCAGATAACAATTACCACCCTTTACGACAATGATGAAGCAAGATCTAGGCGGGTGGAATATCCTTCCACTGAATCTAATGCAGAGAATTGAAGTAGTGAGAATGGTGATCTTCCCAAGGGCTCTCTACCTTTTTCAGAATGTTCCACTTAATTTATCAAACCACCGGTTCCAAACCTGGAATAAGGCCATTTCGGCCTTCATCTGGGCAGGAAGACGTCCCAGAATTAAAATAAAAATCCTGTCTCTCCCTAAACTCAGTGGAGGTCTAGCCCTCCCAAACCTTAAATTGTATTTCTGGGCCACGCTCCTGTCCCTCATTCTCCAGCGTCTGGCTAGAATATCTCAGGCTCGCTGGTTGGAGATAGAGGAAAGTGCACTACCTCACCGAGACTTCCTTAAACTTATAACCTATAAGAATCCACCCCCGGTAAACCAACTAACTAAGAATCCCTGGATCTCACACCAGTTTAAAACTTGGTACTTAATGCGTAAATCCCTGTGACTTACCCTATTTCTGGTGATGGTCTGCCCGTTAGACCTACTGGAGAATTTTACTCCAGCGGCATTGGACCATACATTTCAGGAGTGGAGACATACTCGTCTCACAAATCTCTCACAGTTTCATAGGGGACCTTTCTTTAGAGAGTTCGGTGAAATCAGATTGGAATTTCAACTCTGCCAAGCAGATTTTTTCCGTTATTTACAACTGCGGCATTACTTCGAGGCTCTTCCGCCTCCTGTACGCAACCCAGGGGAATACCCCTCAACTGTTTCTACTCCTTCAGCAAATACTAAAATCCCAAAAGTTATCACATCCTATTTCAACCCTATATAAATCCTTGTCCGAGAAACTAGGTGGAAACACAACAATATTAAAGGAGAAGTGGAGTGAGGAATTGGACACTGTAACATCCCCTTAATAATGGGACATGATATGTCGCAATAGGTCGAAAATCACTTACTCACACTCTTGGAGATTGTTTTCATGGCAATTACTGACAAGATTTTTCCGTACCCCACTCATAACCTCACACTTTGGTCAATCAGGAAGCTCTTCCTATTGGCGCCAATGTGGTGAATCTGCCGCCCACCATACCCATATATTTTGGTCGTGCTCAAAGCTGCAGCCTTTTTTACAAGAGTTATATGGGGAACTTGAGGAAGTCTTTGGGATTAAACTCCCTTTTACAGGGGAATTCTTCATTCTACATGCATTTCCACCTGAGCTAGGGGATCCCCACTCTCAATATCTATTAGGAATCTGCCTCTTAGCAGCAAAGAAGGCCATAACTAAATGCTGGTTAACGATTTGGATTCCTGCACTAATGGATTGGAGGGAGATAGTGCATCTCATGTATAGAACAGAGAGAATTACATATAACTTAAATGACAAAGCAGACCTATGCTGTCTAATATGGAGGAGGTGGATAATGTATATTATCCCCAGGGTTCCTCACTTCACTCCTTAGAAGTATCCTCTCCATAGTAGAATGCTTAACCCAGATACATCTATGTCGAGATACAGCTCACATGCTGGAATGGCTCACAATAGAAGGGCCCGGCTCCCCTGGTCAGAGATAGGGAAGATAGGTCTAGTAGTAATCAATAACCTTGTGAATGTGAGGAGAGGGGATAGACCAGCCCAGAGAATGAGGCGAAGGAATCCATAGAGGGGCGACAAGCGCTTTAAGATGAGGAAGGGTTAAACAATTGGGAGGATTGGATCAATTCAGGTTAGAAAATAAGATCACCCAAAGAATGGTAAAATAAATGAACTTAAGAACTGTGACTGTATTAACTTGATGTATTGTATGTCTTGTATATTGTGACTGCTAAGTTAATAAGAAAAATGTTTTTCTTTTTAATAAAGATTATATTTGAAAAAAAAAAAATCATACAAAAGAACATATAAATGTACAAAACAGTAATAATGTGCCAGAAACATTTATCGTGCACGAGTGTACCAGGAGCAGGCTCGAGGTATGCATAAAGTGCTAGGAGTAAAAAGGATGGGGTAGGTTGTGCACATGGGTGACGAGAAGGGCAGGTGGAGAAGAGAGGGGGAGAGAGGCAAGAACCAAATATGAGGAGAAGGGGTAGCCATTTCCTGAGTCCCCCTTCAGGATGTTGAGAACCCTGCTGGCGGGGGGCAGGGTAGGAAGGCAGAAACTTGGGATAGGTATTAAGGAGGGTTAAAGCAGGAACAGCTGAGGGACAGCTAATTGTGGAGGACGGAGGTAAGGGAGTAGTTGGAGGAGGAGTGTCGTATTTCGGGGGGTGGGGATTCCAGAATTTAGGAGAGTGATGGGCGAAACCAGTCTGACCAATGAGGGTGGAGCGGCGAGGGACCTTTAAGGTGCAGGTGTCATTAGATCTGAGAAAGTGGGTGGGGGGGGGATGGAGTGGAGAGAGAGAGAGAGGATGAGAGATAGGAGGGGAGCACTCCGAACCAGAATTTGGAGGTTAGTTCGGCACAGTGTGAGATGCGTTTGAGAGACAGTGGAAGGAAAGAAGGTTAGAGAGCAATAGAGTTTACAGTGATGGGAGCGGGAAGGGGAGTACAGTGCAAAGCAGCAGAAGGCGTTAAAGAGAGTGTCCAACTTGGTCAGGGAAGATTTGGGAGCCCTTTTCAAACCCTTAGTTAGGAAGGGAAACTCTCAAGTCTGCTACCAGGGAATGTAAACAAAGAAATGGGCACAGTAATTACCTGCAAAAGTACAAGGCTTTATGTAACTCTGTGAAACTTCATATCAGAGAAGCCAAGGCTTCTTGCTATAAAAACCCAGCACAAAAAAACAAAACAAAAACCTGCTTATTAGCCCAAAAAGCTCTGGGGCTGCATCAGTGAACTCTTGAGGAACTCCAAAAAATCCATACCACACTCTACGGACCATGGTGGTGCCACCATTAATGAAAACAAGTACATTGCTGATGTCTTTAACAAAACATTTAGTGACCTATCAGCATATGTAACGGCACCAAGCACCTACGCTGCCACAGCTGCAGACACACCTTGTTAGCACAACACACCTAGGTTCTATTTTAAATGACTAACCTTGGCTAATGCATATGGATACCTAACCAAGATAAAAATTAAAACTAGACTTGGTCCCGCTAGCACTGTCATGAAGCTACTCAAATATGGGATTAGGAAAGTCACCTATTGCCTGCAGCAAATATTCAATCTGTCCCTGGCCATTGGGTGGGCGCCTGATACCTAGAACAAGGCCTATGTGGTCCCTGTGTCAAGGGTGGGGATGCTAACTTGCCCTTTAATTACCAGCCAATCTCTATCCTCTCCCCCTTATCTAAAATGCTCCAGAGGGTTATGAATGACCAGTTTGTACACTACGTCAGCCAGCATGAACTCCAGGTGAAATAACGGCATGAGTTCAGAAAGAAGTTCAGCATAATGACTGCACTCCTGGAGTTTACAGATGCTATACATTGTGCGTGGACTGTGGGGAACTGACTGGATCTGTATTCATAGATCTCATTAAGCATCTGACCTTGTCAACCATGCCTTCGTCTCCCAGAAGCTACTCCATCTGGGCCTCTCTGAAGACAGTCTACTGGTTGAAGGACTACTTGTCCTGTAGATTAAAATCTGTAAAATGCCAGAATGCGCTGACAGGTTGGTCAATGTAGGGGTCCCCAAAGGGTCATTTCTTGGGCGTCTACTATTCAAGCTATTCATAAACAATCTACCTATAGCCTGTAAACTGACCAATATAAGTGGTAACAGCTTGGATAGTCTGAGAGGGAGGCAGTAGAATGATTTTACCTGCATCCAGGCATGGTTCACTTCAAACCTCCTTGTAATAAATGAGAGGAAGAATAAATGTATGCTGTTTTGTAATCGCAACATGCTTGACGTCTCTGCTGACTTAAATAATTCATCCTCGTCTGGCGTCACACTTGAGCAAGTGAAAACTTTTAAGTACCTAGGAGTTATCCTGGCCAGTGCCCTGTCATTTGCAGATCATGTGATCTACCTTATTAAGGCAGTAAACACAAGACTTGGATTCTTCGATAGGCATAGAGGCAACTTCCTACCTGAGATTAAGAAGCTCCTGATGAAGTCATTAATCACAAACATTACCTGACTGTGCGGTATTGTTGTTTATGGTTCAGCAAATGACAGTGCACTGTCCTCGGTTACAGGCCTGTTTACTAGGGCCTGCTGCTTTGTGCTAGACCTTAAAAATGATACCCACGCCTGTGTCCTGTATAGTAGACTGAACTGGTTAAACCTCAGCTCAAGGGTGAACTATCACACTTTGGTCATAGGCCATAAGGCTCTACATGGCCTGCTGTCCCTGGTCTACAGTCCATGATCTATTATGTGGACAATAAATATGGTACCAGGGGCATGGCACGAAACACTTTATTGCCACCTCGTAGGATAACAATGCTGGGACAAAACTGCTTCTGTTATTGTTTTGCAAAACACTGGAATGATCTGATGATCACTTCAAGAGACTATCACTCTGCTGAACTGTTTAAAACCCAGCTGTTGTCCATGCTCACTACCCCAGGTCATGTAACTGCTACCGCTGAACATCTGTCGTAATCTGACAATGTATCCTTTGGATACTGCTCTCTACACAAAATGCCATGCAATGCCAAAAAAATAAAATCCAATGCTACGTGTGCATTATTGTTACCTATGTCCACTACTGTAATCTGTATTTCTTATTGTGTGTACCTGACTCTAAACTCTTTGAAAACAGGCATATGCCTAATAGGTGTCTAGTGCCCACTCCCTCTGATCACCAGTCTGAACCCCTATCCCTATCCTGCCCCCTCAGGTCCCTCCACCCCCACATGGTCAGGACAGCCCAATTTTGTGAATATAATCAAAGCAGCACATAACAGGAATTTGCGATTAGCAAGCTCAGAATAGCGCTGTGAATACTGTACTGCATCTGATGTCTGAATGAACAGTAAGACACAGTCATTTTCCTTACCTCTCCCTTTTGCTTCCCTCTATCTTACCTCCCCCTACTACTTCCTCTTTTTCAGATCCTCCTCTGAACCATAGCTTTGTCTCATGCCGTGAGGTCTTGCATCTCCTCAATCCTGTCTCCCTCTATGGTAGTGCTGGCCCTGATGGGAATGAATACAAAATACTCAAACTGGCCACACCTCACCTTGCCACCCCTGTTATACAACTTTTTAACTTATCTATTAACACTTTCACCTTGCCATACCTTTGGAAGTCTGTGAGGATCATCCCAGTATTTAAAAAGGATGATCCCAAACCTACCACTAATTACCACCGAATTGCTATACTACCCACCCTTAGTAAACTTCTTGAAAAACTTGTTTACCACCAGGTCTCTGACTTCATGCTAAAATTTATCTTCAATCCCCTGCACAGCATGGCTTCAGACCAGCACATAGTACCCACACTGCCCTAGTACAGTTCATTAGCAATGTCAAATCTAATATGGATAAAGGTCTGCTCACAGGTGCTATATTCATTGATCTAACAAAAGCCTTTGATTTGGTTAATCATTCCTTATTACAAAAGCTTGTGTCCCTTGGGGTCTCTAACTCAGCACTATTATGGTCAAGGCCCCTAGAATTCTGCGGCCACAGAATTTTGCGCAGAACTTGCATTCTACCACAGAACTTCTGCGGTGCTACAGAATTCACTCTTCTTGTTGATTTTTTTATTAATATTTCTGTTTATCCATAGAATCTGGTTCCCTTCCCCTCTTTTTATATCCAAACCCCTCTATATGCTCAGAATGTGATGTTATCATTGCTATAACATCATACATTAGCTAATGAAACGGCTGCATTCTGCAACAGAAATGAACAGTCACCTATCTACCACAGCTCCCACTGCCAGAGACAGTGGCACAGCACATCATGCATGGTGATATTTGCTCAACCTGCACTACAGCCTAATACAATTTTCAGTCTTACGTTATTGCACTAGGGCCAACTTAAACAAAACCTTGTCAATAGCACAGACCTGTTAAGTCCATACCTCACTTTGTACAAACCTATTTGTGCCTTTAAGGTATAGAGATGCCATCTGAAATGAATAACTGGTAAAATGAATTTAACTGTCATTTTAAGAAAAATAAAGTAATTATGCCCAAAAGTGGAATATAATAATGTGTAGACCTGTTGAAAGAATAGACCTGTTAAATAAATAATTGCCCTACGCATTTTTGCAGGGTTATTGATTACATATTGTCATTGATTGATAGAATCACCTAAAAGTTATGGAGAAATGTTGTGTGCAGGGACAGCTGTTGGGCCAGAGGGTAGCATGCTGTGTTTCCGTGCCAGCAACTCAGGTTCAGAGATTAGCTCCGGGAGCTGGCTGGGCAGCACAAGGATTGGTGGAACACATCACTGCTCGGAGCCTGGAAAGGTATGGTGCAGTGTTCTGTCACATGGTGGACACATTGTGATGGGCTGGAGAGCTCTATCTCACAATCAGTTCACATGCATGTCATGGCCTGATGGTGTTATGCAGCGTGTCAGCGAAAGCAGGTTGACATGAAAAATGAGTTTTGCAATAACTCCTCTATTCCATTTCCAATGGGACCTGTATGAATGAGGATGCAAGTTCATGGAAATAATAAATATATATATATATATATATACACACACACACACACACACACACACACACACAGTATCTCTGTCTCTCTCACCACACACACACACACACACACACACACACACACACACACACACACACACATATATTTGTATGTATGTTACAGATTGCATATAAATATATAAGTGATACACAGTGGGAACCTCATGAGTGGTGTAGAAAGCACATACAAATATATAAGTGATAGGCAGTGGAAACCTCATTAGTGAGATAGATAGCATGCATATAGAAATACCTTATTTATCACATAAGATCCCCTCTGCATATGTAATTTATGCAACAGGATAGGACCTTAACGGAGAGACATTTGTTTTGCTTTTTTAGGCACAAAATTATTTTTATAAGTCTGTTATTTTTTGAACTAGTGTTGCTGTGCTGTCCACCATCCTGATTGCTATAACCACTGCCATGAAAGTGAAGTCAGGATGACAAGCTGACACGGTGATGTGGTAGTTTGTTAGTGCCGCAGAACTTCCGAAGAAATTACAAACCACTGCCGCAGAAGTTCTGCGGCAAATGGTAGTCTTGCCGCAGAACTTGGTCCTACTGTGCCGCAGAAAAGTAGGGGCCCTGATTATGGTTCTCGAATTACCTTTACAACCGCACTTAGTCTGTCTCTTTCAACAAGGCCCTCTCAATCCCTGATTCCAAAAGATTAGGAGTTCCTCAAGGCTCCATACTGGGTCTACTACTTTTTTCTGTTTTCATTAACAACATACCAAACTGCCCTTCCCATTGCCGTACCCTTCCGTACGCTGATGTCCTTGTACTTTACATTGGCTCTAGATCCTTGGATGATATCAATTCCAAACTCACCTCTGACCTACAAAGCATCCAGACCTGGCTAACACTAAATTGCCTTGTCCTTAATGATGGAAAGACCCAAGGAATGCTCTTTGAATCCCATCAAAATACTCGTACCTCTGCCTCAGAGTTAGACATTCGGTGTCGTGATGGCTTCTCTGTCTCTGTGACTCTTACTTCCAGATACCTTGGCATCATGCTTGACCCAGTTCTAAACATCTCCCATCACATAAACGATATTTGCAAGTCCATTAATTCTAAAATTGGCATTGCATACTGTATTCACCATGCCCTCACCTCAGCAGCTAGAATCGCAGTAGTCCAGGGTGTATTACTTCTGAGGCTATGTTATGCACTCACTACTTTTTTCCAGGCCAACGCTAGTTGTTTTTCTAAATGTGATGTTGCTTATAATAATGTATGCAGGAGGTTTGCACTGTCTGCCCCTTGTCTTGCCCACCACTGTTCGCTCTACTTAGATTTAAACTGGCTGTCACCCCCCCCCCCACACACACACACACCTGGTGAACTTACATCCTCAGTTGCTTAGCAGATAACAGCATTAGAGCCTCCCAAACAGCCTCGTTGGCCTCGATGTTTACTCCTGCAGAGAATATGGTCTTCCATCCAGGCCCTCCTGGTAGTTCCCAAATGCTCCACCAAGATGGGAGAACAGGCATTTGCCACTTTGCCCCTAGGTATTGGAACTCTCTACCTAATTACGTCAGGGTGTCCAAGTCCCACACAATCTTCCAAAAATATTTATTTTGTTACCTTAGGTCCTCCGATAAATGTTCTTGCTCATGACCTTATCTAATCTATTTGCGTATTCTTGTTCCTGCTGTTATTATGCACTGCTTCTTACACGTGTTCCTTTTTGTCTGTAAAAATAGCTATCTTTTGTACCGTGTCAGAACAAGGTGCGCTCACTAATAATAATCAACCTTACCATTTTTGTATCTAAACAGATGTTCGTTGTTGCCAGTTGTGTCAAGCCTCGTTTATTGTTCCTGTTTCCCTGAAACCTTTTTGCTTTGTTCCTGTCATTTTTCTATCTCGGCCAGTATGTCTTAAACTATTTGTCCCTACCTATATTTAATTAACTTTGTATTAATGGCGCTGCTGTGTACCTACCTGGTGGCTGCAATCTGTGCACTTTTCTGTAATGTCATTAATTCGTGCATCTCTAATCATTGTAATACTGTTGTTGCCTGCAATGTACTCTCCCAGGTCATGACTGAAAATGGGCAGGTTTTTGTCTAGTGCACTTACCCAGTAAACAAAAGATAAATAAATATATAAATACAATTTCTGTGTTATTTTTTTAAATTATTTTAATTCCTTTTTTATTTGATGAATTTCTTTGATTATTATATGTAGAAATTTTAAATGAAAATACAAATAAAAATAGGAAGAAAAGAACGTAAATAAAAATGCTGGTTAAGCAGGAGGCTTCAGTCTGCATGTTTGGGAATGTCAACGAATTCTGTTTAGTGTTTGTCCAGTTGCAGAGCAATATAGAGTTTCGTGTCACCAGAATGACTCCTTAGCCCTGACATAACAGCTGACACTCGAAACATCAATGTCAAACTAGGTGACCAGATCTTTGTAATTGTATCCTGGGGTGTCAGCCTTCTCAATCAGTTTCACTTTGTCTGTGATTAATAACGCCCTGTGCTTTGACAGGGTCAAAGTGAACAGGAGCATGGGGGAAGGAGATCTGTTAAATACCCTTGCACTCACCAGTCAGCACCATCACTATGTTAAACTGCTACACGCAGTAATTAACAACTCAGTCCAGCTGAACAGCCTGACCGGAAAACACAGATCAGCAGCAACGTGACAAAAAACAAAGCATATAAATGAAATACAGAGGGCTTAAAACTACGGCATCACAGGTGTGTGCCGTGTTCATAACTCTCCACCATGGTACCCGATAAGATCACTGCCACTCATTTCCTTAAATCAACACTTTATTTGGATTCACAATTTAAATTATTGATAGGTTCATAGTAGGGAATTCAAGTCTAGTAGCCAAATAGGCCATAAACAGACTTGCCACTAACTGTGGATGTAGTCTAACTCCCCCCCCCCAATATGTTGGTCTAAACGACGTTTAAATTAGGTCATACTTGGAGCTCCCACCACCATTTCTGGTAGGGCATTCCACTCTTTTACCACCCTCTGGTTAAACCATATCCCTCTCCTTGTGGTTCTATATAGATCTCTATTTAACTGATATGGCTGCAATCTAGTGGCTCTGCTCTGATTGTCTCTCCTTGTTAATCCAGAGGTTTCCCAGATCATCTCGTCGTGCAGAGCTCTGTATACAAAACATAAATTCCCTCATATTCTTCTGTAACACACAGAATACATTCCTAGCCAGCCTGGTGGCGCTGAGGGCTGAGGCTCTGGACGCCACACCTCACACCATGTCGGCGACCCAGTCCGAAACCGGACTGGGCTGCGGGGGTCGGAGTGGTGGAGGAGGATCGAGCATCCCAAGGATGCTCTCCTCCTCTAGGGGTGAGTTCCAGGGGTGCTGAGACCCAATGCACCGATGCCTGTGGAAGCATCGGGCATTAGGCACAGGCGGTCTTTTGGAACCGGGAGGGAGGACGCTGGCACTTGGCAACGGCGCGCCAGCACGCCATCTGCCTGACGCAGTCCAACGTGTTGACGCCCCTAGGGTAGTGGGATTTAAGAGGGCAAAGCGGAAAACACCCCGCTTAACCCCAAGATGACGACTGACCTCATTTCCCGGATCACCTACCATGGGCAGACCCCAATGTGCAGGCACTCCAGAAGGAAGGTAAGGGGGGAATACAGGAGTATGCCTGACACTCTAGGGGCAGTCTCCGTGGGAGGATTGCCGAGGAATAATCAAGTCTGAAGGAGTGGGAGTGAGTGGGTAGTACGGTGGGATAAAAATTAAGAATAAAAAAAGAATACACTCCTAAATTCCCTAAGCCTATCCTCATAGGCCTTATACCTAACCGCTTTAACCTTTCTCATTAATTTTCTTTGTACCCTTTCCACTGCAATTACACTCCCTATGCTTTGAGGCGTGCTAAATGGAGCCCCATACTCTAGCACTGGTCTTACCAGGAAACCATACAACGGGACCAACACCATCTTGCTCGTACTTTTAATGTTTCTCAGTATACAATTTGCCCTCTTAACACATTCTCCATTCTGTTTATTAAATTTAAGCAAGTCTGTTATCCAAATGCCAAAGTCCTTCTCATTCTCGACACTTATGATGACTGTTATTTATAGTATACTCTGCCTTCTTATTATTACTACCAAAATGCATCACTTTACATTTGACATCATTAAATACTAATTTATGCTCAATAACCCATGTTTCCAGTTTTTTAATTGATTTTGAAATTTAAGTACCGCTTCTGTATTGTTAACTATGGCCTCCAACTTTGTATCATCCGCATACTTACACATTCCTACCCCATCCTCCACCTGCATAGATGAAACAAAACTCCTAAATAAAATGGGGCCCAAGATTGATCCCTGGGGGACCCCACTAGTCACCTCCCCCCAGAATGCCCACTTTCTGACTCCGGTCCACCAACCAGGATCCTATCTCAAGTCACCAACCCTTTGTCCAAACCTGTCTCTGGCAATGAAACTAACAATCTTTCATGTGACACTGAATCGGATGTCTTAGTGTAGTCCAAATAGACTACATCTACAGGCATACCCTGATCCAGAGCTTGACTCACAGGCTTGAAGAAGTCTAGAAGATTCGTTACGCATGGCCTTCCCTCTACAAAGCCATGTTGAGTGATGTCCCCTGCTCCCAATGTAATCGAGTCTTCTTCAATAAAATCCTTTATGCATCCCTCCATCAACTTTCCTACCATCGAAGTGATGCTTATAGGGCGGTAATTATCCACTTTGGTTTTATCCCTCCCCTTTAGGATTGGAATAACGTGTGCTTTCTTCCACTCATTTAAAACCTTACCCATTTTCAGGCATAGGCTGAACAGCAAGGTCAGTGGCTCACAAAGTTCCTCAGTCATTTCATTTAACAAGTACAGATGTATTCTGTCCGGCCCACAGGATTTGTGTTTCTTAAGTTTTTTAGTTTCTTATAAACCCCCCTTCCTCTGTAATTCCTTGAGTATCATATTCCCCTTTTTCACCCGGACTAGTGTTTTCATCATTATCCTCCTGTTTCTGAAATACTTCAAGGAAATACTTATTACTTTATTTAAGACAGCAGTACAGAGATACAATATATATATAAATACCAATGTACATTAAGCCGCATACCAAGCATATTGAAAATATCACATTGGTGAGTAGTTGTAAGTGCCATTAATATGTAAATCAATACAAATCCATAATCAGGTCAAAAAGGAACACCATTTGTTGGGTTAGGATAACAAAACAAAACAATATATTATTACCTGAAGCCGAATCCATTGGAAAGGAGACCCTAAAACCTAAGGGGAGCCCCCAGTGAAGGCGACCAGCATTTCCTTCCCAGGGACCCAGGTTTTATTTCTAGCTGCTATCCTCGGGATAAAAGATGGGACTTTATTAACTAACGGGAATTTTCTAAAATACAGGAAACCAAACTTGACTCAGGGCATCTTCTAGAGGGGTCCACATATCCTGGTATCTTCCCACCTGGCTTCTAATCATGTATTGAAACTTTTCATATTTCATACAATCCATAAGAGAACTAAGCCACTTGGCCACTGTGGGGGTTTCAGCCAATCTCCAGTGGGTAGCCAACATTCTTAGGCCAATAACATTTCCCAGCCTCCATAGGCTGAAAGAAGGGTTCCCAGGCACCAGTCCCTCACTGGAGGGAAGTCCCAACAGAATCTCTGCAGGTTCAAGTCGAAATGGGATACCCAAAATACATGCAAGTAATTCCTGCACTCCCCTCCAAAATCACTGTACCTTGTGGCAATTCCACGCCATATGACAGAAAGTTCCCTCATGGATCTGGCATTTAGGGCGTAGTGGGGATACCCCAGGTTCAATTTTATGCACCAACCGGGGGTATGATAGGTTCAATGAAGGACATTATACTGGATGGCCCTCAAACTGTTGTTCACAGAGCATCTGGTAATATTTTTCAATATCAGCAGCCAGTCCCCACCCGTCAACCCCTTCGGATAAAAGTCTGCTTCCCACTTCATTTTTATCAACTCCAGGTGATCTGGCAAGGCACCTATCAGGAATCCGTATGATCTTCTAAGGGGTTTAAAAGTAGCATCTCCTGACTGGCTCCAGAACATTCCCACGAATGGGGAGCGAGACACAGTGTGCCCCAAACCTTCCATATTCTGTAGTCTGTAGAGAGCCCGCTTTAACTTGTCATAAAGGAGGAGGTGTGAAGAATTAATGTTATAGCATTTAACAAGGTCAGTGAAAGGGGATATCTCCCCCTCTCTGATCAAATGTTGTATTAAGTATAGCCCCTTGTGGTACCATCTCTGTAAAATGGGTCTCTCCCATGGAGTTAAACTTCCCCTCCCTCCCTCCCACGAGTCTCCCAAGAGAACAATCGGGGGAAAGCCCCCTCTTGTACCCAATCCATTCATGGGTTAGCTTCCATGCCTTTACCGTGGCTCTGGTACAAGCGTTGACAGGATTTCCCAGGGAACTTAGTCCACCCACTAAGGCCAAGGCCAAGGTCTCATGGTATGGGGATAGACATGAAGTTTTCTCCATTTCCACCCAAGCAGGCTGTTTATTATTTCTTCTCAACATGTCTTGTACATGAGCAACCTGGACAGCTACACAGTAGTGTTTCACACTGCGTAAGCCCAGCCCCCCTTTCTTCTGAGGAAGGCATAGTAGTGCTTTCTTTATCCTGGGTCTCTTGTTGTTCCAGAGCAACTGCATAATGACTCCCTCAATCGCATTAATATATTTAAATGGAATACTTAAGGGGACCATTTGAAAGAAATAAAGAAATTGAGAGAGCACTGACATTTTTACCAAATTCAGTCTTCCTAAAAGGGGTAATGGTAGGGGCCCTCCACGATGTACAGTCATCCTTGATTTTGGAAATCAAGCCCTTCATGTTATTTTTCACCAAGGTTGACAGTTTGGCTGGGTTAAGTATTCCCAAATATTTTAGCTGGCTGTAAGGAGGAATTTGGGCCCGAGCTATATTAATTGGAGATTTACCCCCACTAAGTGGCATCCATTGGCATTTCCCCAATTGATCTTATGACCAGAAAAGGGGCCGTATATTTCGAATAGTTGAGTTAGGGCCGACAGTGATTTCTGAGGGGAGCTGAGAAAAAGGAGCACATCATCAGCAAAAAATGGTATCACCAGGTTTGACCCCTTCCACTGAAACCTCTTTATATTATTGTGGAACCTTATACTTCGCGCCAGGGCCTCAATCGTTAGCACATACAACAAAGGCGAAAGGGCGCAGCCCTGTCTAGCCCCCTTCAAAAGGGCAAAGGGAGCTGAGAGGACATTATTTGTGAGAATTCTGGCTTTTGGGGACTGATAAAGGGTGTCCAGCCATCTCATCATATGGGGACCAAAACCAAATTTCCTTAAGACTGCCATCATAAAGGGCCATTCAACCCTGTCAAAGGCCTTTTCAGCGTCCAGTGCTAACAGCCCCCCCTCCACCTCCCTGGGCCACTGATGCATGATATTGAGAGCTCGTCTGATGTTGTGTTTGGCCTGTCGTCCCTTTACAAATCCTCCCTGGTCAGGGTGAATCAGCCTAGGGAGGAGCTTCTCCCAATCTAGAAGCTAACACCCTGGTCAGGATCTTATAGTCGGAGTTCAATAGTGAAATAGGGTGATAGAAGGAGCATTTGTGAGGAGCCTTGCCTGGTTTTGGAAGGACAGTGATTGTGGCCAAACACTGTGAGAGGGGCAAAGCTCCTTCCGCCAGGGACTCCACCACCATATCCAACATCATGGGGCCCACCTCCTCCCACAATTGCTTGTAAATCTCAGTAGGGATCCCATCTGGACCTGGTGCCTTCCCTTTTTTTGCCCTCCAGACTGCACTTTTCAACTCCTCCAATGTTATAGGAGAATCAAGACCCTCCCTCTTGTGAGACTCTATGCAGGGGAGTGGGACCCTGTCCAAGAATGTCACTGGATCAGCTCCCAAAGGGAATTCTGCTTTGTACAGGTGGGAATAGAAGGCTTTGAAGGCATCATTAATTTTATTCTGATCATATGTTAAGCCCATCCCTTCCTCCTCAACTCCTATAATAGTCCGCTCGGCCCTTTTCCGTTTGACTAAACCTGCTAGCCACTTACCGGATTTGTCCCCCTCAAAGTAAGAAATACATTTTGTGATAATAAGGTCTCTTTCAATTTTGCTATTTGACAACTGATTTAATTTGCTTTTCAGAATTTTAAGTTCCGCCACTTTTGTCATGCTGTGGGATGCCATTATATCCCCCTCCACACTTGTAATTTGTCTTTCAAGGGATAACTCCTGTCTGGAATTGGATTTTTTCTTAAAGGAGGAGTAAAAAATGGCCTCACCCGGATAAAGGCTTTGAGAGTGTCCCAGATCACCCTATTATAAGTCCCCCCTGGCGGTTTAAGGAGATAAATTCAGACATGTGATCTTTTAGTTGAGTGAGAAATTGCTGATCAACTAAAAGGGATGGGTCCATATGCCCTTGCTGGGATGCCTTAGTCTTTGCCTCCCACTCTATCACTACCTTCAAGGGAGCGTGATCTGAAACAACCAAGGGACCATACTCGGCCTCCTTAATGCTACCCATCCGAGACAATGGAAGAAATAAATAATCTAATCTGGTGTGTGCACCTTATGGGCATGCGAATAGAAGGAGAATTCTTTGGAGGATGGATGGTAAAATCTCTAAGCCTCCTGTAAGGCTCTGCCATCAGCTAAATGATGGAGGGTCTTGACACTGCGCGGTACTGGGCCACGCCTCGTACCTGAGTGGTCCAATTTCAGATCCCAATAGATGTTCATGTCTCCCCCATGATAACATCATCAAGGAACGGAGCCAGCGTGGTTTCTAAATGTGTAAAAAACTCAGGGGAGTCAATATTTGGACCATATACCGAAACAAGTATCTAAGGTTTGCCCCCCGATATCTACCACCACAATAACAAACCTTCTCTGAGGATCAGACATTGAGAAAAGAACACGATGTGGAAAACCTGGCCAAAGCCATATAGCCACCCCTCGGGCCTTAGAGTTAAAAGGAGAGGCTACAAGGGTGCCCCCCACGATACCTTCAGATGCTCGAGTTCCTCCCTAGTCGAATGGATTTCCTGCAAAAACATGATATCCCCCTTCATCTTTTTTAATTGGGACCACACACACTTCCTTTTTACCACAGTTCGTAACCCATTCATGTTCCAAGTAACCAATGTAATTCTATCCATTGTGACTAGAACATCCAATAAACATAGTAGTAACTGCTTTCAAAAGTAACCAACAAATAAAAGTAACTCTGTCCCACTTGTTTTTTCTAATCTGGTACACATTGTTAACAATGAACCCCATCAAGTAGTTCTCCCCCCCCCCCCCCAACTCTGACAAACAATTTTCCTCTGAACCAACATAGTACCATTGTTTATCCCCCTGACCACTCCCAAAATCACCCACCATGCAAAAATACCCCCATTAACAATGCCCAACAAAAAACTACCCCTCCCCCCGGTGCCAAAAACAGATCTCATAACCTTCCTCTACTTTTTGTGGATTGAGCACCCATCCCTTGAAACAATTACATTGTACAAATCAAACATAAAAAAAGAATAAGTAGTTTGCCCCTCCTTCTCAACACATCTCTATGTAAGGGAGGACAGGGACCAGGAAGGTTAACTCCACCTTCCCAGTTTGCACTGGGCTTAAATTAAAAGTCTGTGAAGCTCTCGCCCGGGGGGTGGGGGGGGCGCTCTGCGGAAGGGACAGCCCCTACTGAGAAACTGAGGCCAGGCCCCCTCTGCTACCATGGAGGTTTCAGTGATAACACAACTGCTCTTCCCTAAATTATTTATTATCAGAGCCTCGGAGCAGGCCACACTCAAATGCTTGAACAGAAAACAAAAAACTCTCCAGCCCATAACCATCTCCTCCCGTATATAGGCAAAACAGAAAATAAGCGTAACGACAAAAGCCAAACTTTGATAAACATATAATTACTAAAGCCCAGCAGCATAGCCGCAAGACTATTCCTGGCCAAACCGGATCATCCCATAGCCAGCAAATGGCAGAGGTCAGAAGCCCCCCAGGAGCTCTCAAATCCAAACGTCAAAACAGAGAGTCCTGTCCAGTTCGTAATCACAGAGCTGCAACGTAGGGGTTTATGACCAGGGTTCTCTGCATCTGTCAGCTTTTCGGCTCTGAGTCACTGATAGGCATTATGCAGGGAGGAGAGGTGGAACGGGAGCCCAATCCGCCCTTATAGGCCCCCAATGGAGTTATGGATCAGGGTTAACGCGCCCCTTCCCTCAACCCCCCACCTTCAAGGCATATAAAACACAGTACCTTCGGTCAAAACAATGACCCTTCGACAGTTAATTATCTGGCTGACCTCTCTTCTGGAACTGCAAGTCTCGGGCAAACTCCAGCGCAGCTGCGGGATTGGTGAAGGCCTTCTGGTTCCCTCCCGGAGGCCTTATAATTAGACGTGCCGGGTACGAGAGAGTGAAAGGACAAGAAATGGAGTGTAGCAACCTCTTCATCTCCACCTAGGCCTGCTGCTGGAGTTGTAATTGGTGTGAGTGATCAGGGAATAAACTCACTCTGCTTTGTTGCTCCATGATAACTCCTTTCTGCCGAGCTGTATCCAGAATCTGCACTCTATCCTGATATCGCAAAGATTTTATAATTATGTGCTGCGGCTCCTGGTCTGGAGCTGGTTTTGGGCCAGGGGAACGATGAGCCCTCTGGATCTCAAGAGCCATATCCTGAAGGCGTTGCAACGTTTTCTTGAGCTAAGACTGTAGAAAACCAGGACAATCTCTCCCCTCCATCCCCGCAGGGAAGCCGATTATCCTTATGCTGTATCAGCGCTCCCTGTTCTCGTGATCATCAATAGCTTGTTTGAGGAATTCAATTTCCCGGAAAGTCTTGGCCAGATCAGTAGTATGCTCATTAACTTTATCTTCTTGATCGCTTACCCTCCATTCGAGTTCCCCCAGTCACCCCTCGTGGGCTTCCACAGTCTCCGTGGTAGTATTCATGGCCTGTTGGAGGTGCTGGATTTGGGCAGTCACGTTGTTAAATCCTGCCTCCATTCTGGTGCTTAAGTCGTATTTCAAATCTTTGATCAGCTGCTTCACGTTCTGGTAACCTGCTGCCATCATCTCACCGGAGACCAACCCCGTAGCCTGAGTGTAATCTGTGGCTGCAGGTGTTTGTTTCTCCCATGCATCCGGGTTGCTTGGTGAGGAACCTGACAGATGCTCAGGCCTAGACGGGCCTCTTGTGTCTACACTCTGTTGCGGGGATCTGAATGGTAATTTGCCCCGTTTCTTCCCCGATTTCAAGGTAGTCGGCATTGGGGCTGTATACTGAAGCAAAGTTGCCTACTGAATATCCAATACAAGATAAATAGAAGGAGAAATGCAAGGGATGATTGCAGAGCTACCATTTCAAGCTGCCATCTCGCTCCTGTGCTTGGCTACGCCCCCATCTTCAATTATATTATCCCCCACTTTTAACTTCACTGAATGCCTGGGTCCATATCTCAGATCTCAATATATAATATGATGAGAAAATAAATGTAATACATCTATATAGAACAAAACGCTCAAAAGACAAAACATAAATTCTATACCATAACATGACACAAAGTGCCTGTAGCCTATGACTCAAAGTGAAGGTAGATAAGTAGTCCTAAGTTAAAAAAAATTATAAGTACCATCTTCAGTCCTGCTGAGGACACCATCTCAACACAGGGCTGAGAGTCACTGGTTGCAATTCTGCAACAGTCCAGTGAAGTAAAAGAAATTAATGCAAATGGTGGTGTGGTCTGTAAGAGAAGACGATCTGCTTTTCAAAAAAAAACAAAACCCAAAGGTTAAAAATGATATGAAACCAAACATAAGAAATTGCAGTGGAATAAAGGAAACAATACCAGTAAAAGGTACCCACCCTACAGCAGACTTTATCACATCATTACTTAAGTTGTCTGGTAGAAGAAACAGAAAAACACCTGGCCTATTTTTTAACCCAGGGCCTATTTTTGAAGCATTCTCACTGGGGTCACAGGCAAGTAACCTGTATCTACAGAGACTGCAATATCCTGATATTGTAATTCCAGCAGTTCTTCTGTCAGGACAGTCTACAACTTCAACAAGATGAATGTTTGCACTGCATTCCACTCAGAGAAAACGTTTTAAGTATGGGCTGCCACTGTAACTTGCAACCAAGCAGGATCTTGCAGTACAAATTATGCCCCAATTTTAGGCAGTCCAAGACACAAATTAAGGAGAAGCAGGGCGCCCGATGGCTCAGTGGAGGTGGGTTGCACTTCCATGCTGGTGATCCAGGTTTGGTAGCGTGCCCAGGGTTGGCAGAATTAGGCAGCCAGACTGGGGACTGCTCCTGAGAGGAGCGTGAGCCAGCCAGGGAGGGAGACAACTAAGTTCCAACACAGGAGTAACTCCATGCAGTGAGCCCGGGAGCTAACTCCCATGCAAGGGGTGGAGTCAGCCCAGTGTGTGCTGCTGCCATCGAGGTCACCAGTAGACTGCGGCTGACATCACAAGGTGGTGGGAGAGAAGATGTAAAAAAGCACAAAAAAAGGTATGCACCTCCGTCATCATTGACTGTCCCCTCGATCTTTGGGTCTCAGTCAACATGGATCCCCACGGATGGTAGGAGGAGCAGTTGTCAGGGTTGTGGGCCAGCAAGGGGACCCAAAGCAAGGAGCAAGGGACAGTGAGAGACCAGACAACTACATGAAAAAAAAAAGGAGATGCCTTCTCTCCTGCACTGAGTCCCCTCGCAAAAAGTTGCAATATACTTTTGAGCCAGCAACTATAAACTCTTTCTTTTTTTTTTTTCAATTCAAAGTTTATTAATGTTTTTCATATAGAGGACAAATCAATAAGATACTGTACAACACAAAAGTAGTACATGACAAAATCTGAGATCCATCCTCTCCCCGTTCCACCCTCAGCCCCCCCCCCGATGTGCATGGTATAAGTACATAAATAACAACAGACGTTCCATACAAAACCTTGGTATTAGGCAGATTGTAAGGAGTAGAGAACTTGTAAGGGGACCGAGATTCTAGTGAATCTAGCAGTGTTATTAAGGAGGCTTGCAATTGCTCTCTTGGTTCTGGGGTTAGCTAACAGTTCCCTCAGCCATTCAGTATAGGAAATATCTTCAGTATCTTTCCAACGTCTTAGTACCAACTTCTTGACCGACATGGAAATTAAGGCCATATGGAAATGACAGAAAGGGCCAGAATCTCAGAGAAATCCCCCAATAGACATATTTTTGCAGTGAACAAATCCTTAAGGCCAAGGAGGGGGTCAACTCTATGTTTAATAAGCGCCCATAAAGGGGCTATCTTGGAGAAGGTCCAGAAAATATGAAACAAATTGCCTACATCCTGTGTACATCTTGTACAAGTGGAGGAGGGGGCAATACTGTATCTGGCCAACTTTTGTGGTGTATAATATAAGTTATGTAATATATAAAACTGCATGAGACGAAGTCTATCTTGAGTAATAAACTTATGACAATCTTGCCATAGAACAAACCAGTTTATGTTCGTCTCTGGGAAAAGGGAGGACCAATAAAGAGATGGACCAAAATGCTCCAGATAGAGCCAATCATACAAGGCACTAAACAACTTAGATACTGTATGTGGGAGACCAGCCAGAAGAACCATCTCAGCTTGAAATGCAGGTCCCTTAAACTGTGTTGGAACTTCCCCCAAGGTTTTTACCAAAAGGTGATGGAGATGAAAAATTTTAAAAACATTGGAGGTTGGGATGCTCAATTTGGCAATAATCTCAGGTGAAGATAACCAAGACCCTTCTGCATCATTTATAAAATAGGAGAGTGAACAATCTTTTAGCCATGGGAGCCAGAGGGGAGAGAGAGAACTTTGCTGGCAATCTTAAAATTAGGGTTACCTATTAATGGTTGTGCCAGATCTTGAAAGTGATTATATCTCAAGAAAGCACAAAGTTGAGAATGCACCCTGATAGAGGTGGCGATCAGGCTAGTACAGAGTTGTACAGGGAGACCTTTTAACTTGGTATATAAAAGTGCAGATGGAGAGAGGCGGTGACTAACAATCTGAGCCAGTTCTATTTTAAGCCAGGAAGGTGTATATAGGAACAGATTTTGAGGGTCCTGTGGAACAAGCCATCTAAGATATTTACTGGCATGACTAGCCCAGTAACGAAGACCAATATGTGGGAGGTGGAGGCCTCCCCTAACTTTAGGAGCTAATAATTTGTAAAAGGCCAGACGTGGTTTTTTACTGGCCCAAATAAAATCGATAATAAGACTATGCACTTTTCTGTACCATGAAAGGGGGAGCCATAAGTTTAAAAGATTAAGTGGATATAAAAGGCGGGGAAAAACTTTCATCTTTATCAGATAAATTTTACCCCAGAGATGGTGAGAGAAGGGACCATCTTTTTAAATCTTGATTAAGGTGAGCAGCAAGGAGGCCAGGTTGTTCTTTTGTAAAAGAAGTGTGTTTCTTGACAGATCAGTTCCCAGATATCTCAGAGAATACTTTGCCCAGGACAATCCCAAGGCCGTGACTTCCTGTTTCAGCAGTTTATGATTGAGAGGAAACACAACAGTTTTTTCAACATTCAGCTTATAATTGGAAAGGGCGCTGTATTCTGAGATAATTTCCAACATGGGGGGATGGATAAAATTGGATGAGATAGCTGAAGTAAAAGATCATCTGCATAGGCTGATACTTTAATTATGGAGTTTTGTATAGTAATATCTTGAATCCTGGGACAGTTAACAAGCTGGCGTATAAGAGGTTCAAGGTAAAAGTTAAAAAGAAGAGGGGGCAGGGGACAGCCCTTTCTAGTACTGGATTTTAGGGGAAACAGATCAGAAATAACTCCATTACTCAATACCCGGGCTGACAGAGCTTGTTAAAGTGCCCAAATCCATTTTTGAAATTCTAAGGGAAAGCCAAATGCATGTAAGATACAGAATAACAAATTCCAGTTAACCCTATCAAATACCTTCTCAGTATCCAGGAAAACGAGAGCAGCAGGATATTCCACATCCCTGGACACCGAGAAGACATGGGCCAAGGTACGAAGGTGGTCAACTGAGGACCTGCCCTTCATGAAGCCAACTTGCTCTGGTCCTATAAGGTCAGGAAGAGCCGCATTTATACGGTCTGCCAGTAGTTTAGTCAGGATTTTGATGTCTTGATTGAGGAGAGAGATTGGTCTGTTACTAGTTACGAGATCAGGGGGCTTACCGGGTTTGGGTAGGAGAACAATCAGGGCTTTGAAGAATGATTTATCTACTGCGGATTCTGAGAGAATTAGCTGATAAAGGGGTAGGAGCAAGGGGACTAGCTGTTTTGCAAAAGCCTTATAAAAATTAGGAGAGAAGCCATCAGACCCTAGGGTATTCCCTGTGGGTAATTCTTTTATTACTCTGAAAATCTCAGCATGAGATATAGAAGCACATAAGAGAAGCCACTGTTCTTCTGAGAGGGAAGGCAGATGAGGTTCTGTAAGATAGTTATTTAGATTATCAAGGGAAGGCTAGTTTGGCATTGGACCATGTAGCTTTTTGTAGTATAAAGTAAACTCTGTGGTGATGTCGGCTGGAGCAGTTTTCAGTGAACCATCTATGGATTACCGAATAGCAGCAGGAGCCTGGAAGACTCTTGTTGTTTGAGTCTTAGTGCAAGAAGGCAACCTGCTTTTTTCTCCTTTGTCTGAGTACAAAGCATTTGTTTTTAGAATCGTGAATTCTGCCTTCTCTCTCAGAAGGTCTAGATAAGAATCATTTAACTTTATGAGCTCCTGCTTAATCTGCTCTGAGGTATGCGGGGACAGCGTGGCTTCGATGTTTCTAATTTGAGAAAGGATATTTAACATTTAACTTTCTCTCTTTTTCTTCTGTTTGGAGGCCAGGCCAATCAATAAACCCCTTAGATAAGCCTTTAATGCACACCATTCTATATCGGATTTACCTGTGGAGTTATGGTTAATTGATACAAACTGTGTGATATGTTCTACAATATACTGAGTTGTTCCTGGGTCTTTTAAGAGCTGGTTATTGAGCTTCCAGCATCCTCCACTTTTGGGCAGGGAGAAAAAAGAGAGTTGACACGTAACCAAAGAGTGTTCTGAAGGGGGGACCAAGATGGATAGATGAAGTCAATACCCCAGGTAGTATACTGTGCGAGATCAATATATAATCTATTCTTGAAGAGGTCCCATGGACAGGAGAGGTAAATGTGTATCTTCTATGAGAAGGGTGAAGGGTTCTCTATTCATCAGTTAAACCCACCTGGTCCAGAGTATTCCTTAATGCCTTTTGAGCTGGAAAGAGACCTTTAAACCTGTAACCCATGCAATCCATGTTCAGATCAAAGGGTAAAATTAGATCACCCCCTATAATCATTGGGATTGAGAAGAAGGGAGCTAATATGTTAACCAGCTGCAGAAAAAACCCAGGAGAGTCATTATTTGGACCATACATGCTGCCTACCAAAATATCAGTAGTATGCAATTTGCCATGAACAAACAAAAATCTACCATTAGATCATTAATAACATTCACCAGAGAAAATGGGACAGACCTTGCTACCAATATCATTACCCCACAGCTTTGGGTACTTCCTACGGCAGCAAAGACTTGTCCCATTTGTTGCCTTCTCAGCTTCGTGGCTTCAGGAACCAGTAAGTGGGATTCCTGTATGAAGGTAACATCTACCTTTAATAAATGCAAGTGCTTTAATATGTTATATTGTTTTAGCTTAAGCCTTGCTCCCTTGACGTCCCATGTAGCAAACACTAAGTCTCTAGCCATAGGTCTGCTCCATTAGGAATTGTACCCCTCTGGATGAAAGGAAAGAAATTCCTGCCCAAGCTAATATGGAAGATTTGGGCCGTGCAACCCCCCCCCCCATCTTAACCCATCTAACCTCCCAGTACATCCCACTAAACCCCGGAAACCTATACTAGGTACAGAAAAACCCTCCTAGCCCAATAACCCCCCAAACCTCTCTTCCCCACCTACTGTCTTGAAGTGTGCTCTGCAGTATGCCACTCTATTGCTTCCTCCCCTCCAGTCACCCTAATCTGAATCCTACAACTATACATGTGAAATAACAAGATGTAAACTTAACCAGTGGTTACTGGCAATAGTGCAAGGAAAACTTCCTAACTCCTTTTCCTTAAATCAGCATCACAACTCACATTTGTATACCACTTTGTGAATAATAACAGTAAAACTACTAGTTAATAAACATGTTACTCCATGATTTAAAGAATTATCCTGCCAAAAGCAAAAAGAAAAAAAGCAAAAGTCCCAGTATAGCAATGGCTTCTTGGGGTAATTTGGAACGACCACCAGTATGCAGCAACACCCACAATGTCTCCTGGTAAACAGTCGCTACTGCAGTAAACTCAGTAAAGATTGTTTTTCTAAAGGCCCCAAACAACCCCAGCTATCTTCCAAAAGCTGTAACATTGGGCCTTCTACGTGAAGAATAACATCCAACACAACCAACATGATATGATAACAACATTGAACTGTTCAGAAAGTGAAAGGTATAGTCACTCCCAGATGAAGCCAAAGAAGTTTCCTACCAATCATAGGATCGCGTGTGGTAAAGTCACCTCTGTAACCATAAACAGAAGCATCGCACTCCCTCTACTGTCTCGAGTCGCGCACTACAGCTATTTAACCTTGCAGCTTAGTTGTAGCACAATTGTGCACTCTTCCATGGAGAAACTGAACAGAAATGTATATCCCCAGTCGTTAGCAAAAAGGGAAATAACTTCTAGCAGCATATATTTGGGGGGGATTGCTGTTGTTCTCCAGTAAGTCTATTTCCTGTTGCCCTTAGTCAGGATGTGTGATAGGCTTAGAGACAGATTTTAGTATTAAACCAGAGGTGCACCAGTATAGAGTGAATAATGACCATATGATGGAAAGAATTGCCAGTTAAATACTACTTTTGATTTGTAGATAGAAAACAGCTTGATCACTGTATATCTGAAGAGACAGATGTATGAAAGAATCCCCCAGTTCATCAGATCAAGGATCGCAGAAAAGATCAGGAAGGATGGTTTTCAGACCTTTGAGTGCCACTTTAGGCTCTTCATAATCCCAGTAATCCCAGTTGCCGGCTACTTGCACCTGGAGTTGCGCAGGGTAGTTCATTTTAAACTTAATCCCAGCAGCAATAAACTGTGATACCACAGGGTGGAAGGCCATCCTTCTTTGCCACACGGTAGCTGGTAGGTCTTGAGTGATCCTAATTTTGATACCTTCCCATTTTACTTCTTGTAATTTGCGCACCTTGAGGAGAAAATGCTGGCACTCCAAGAAGTTAAGGAATCAGAAAATTAACGGTTGAGGTGGCGCTCCCGCTGGGGGAATCGGGCGAAGAGCCCGGTGTGCCCTTTTGATAATATATTTGGGCCCATATGGAGAGGGACCGTGATTTTCTCAACCAGCTTTTGAATAAAGAGAACAGTGTCCAAACCCTCTTCTTTCTCCAGCAGACCTATGAGGACTGCATTAGTTCTACGACTGCGGCCCTCTAGGTCTTCTACTTTGAGTTCTAGTCGATCTATTCTGTCTTTTTGCAACCAGTTCCGGATCCATTTTATCAGCTCATTTTTTTGAGACAGCAGATCCAAGCTTCACTATCAGAAGTACGTTATGAAATATCTTCTATTCCGTGGGTAAGAGATTTTATTTCCATGGTAATGGTTTGAAGCTCATCCCGGAATGGATTGAATTCTTCTAGAAATCTGCTAAGGGTGAGTGGTTCCTGATCAGTCGAGGAGTGCGCTATCGATGGCCCTTCTGTTTTGCTGTAGGCCCGGGGTTTTTTGGGGTCTTCTCTGGCATAACCGGAGGAGTGTGTCTTGGATGCACCTTCTTCATTTCGACATCCATGGTGGCTCTAGGTTGCATCGATGAAAGGCAGGCACTGAAATCTTCTAATTGGGGTAGATTTGGAGTTATTTAAATAGTTTTTTTTCCCAAAAAATGAAGCAGGTGGCTCGAGCGGTGAGATGGAGCTGCTATCTGGCACGCTGCATCACGTGGTGTCTCCTATAAACTCTTTCTTGATACACACCTTAGTTATCACCAAAATGTTTTGTTTCACTGTGGCCATTGCAGCAATAAAAGCCAGACATTCCAATGACTTGATTTGGGAAGCTGGTCTGGCCACTACTGAAGCTGAATCAGTTTTTGATCTCTGTGGCAATCTGAACACTTTAATAAAAGCACATTACCCTCAAATCACCCTAGAAACCTTTTCTCCCCTTGTCTTCCACCAGTACTAGATCTCGAATCCCTGACCTCCTGTGCCACAGTCTGCAACTCTACCACATGAACAATTATCAGCCTTAGGTTATTCTTTCCCAAAGTTAATTTTGTCCTTCTTTTTCCCTTATACCTCCTCTAAAAACTTTATCTCCTACACATTGCCTCTGTCTCTACTTGGGACTTGAACACCAGACCCCTAGTCCCCAAAGCCCAATCCTCTGTGTCAACTAGCAGTCCTTAATAATATCTGCCCATTGCTTCCTTTATCACCCTTCTCCCTCATATCGCTGAAAAAATCTGGTAAGTCTCAGGACCTGAACCCCAAACCTCCAGGCAGTTGCGATTTGAACCCCAGACCCCTTGTCCCAAAGGCAGCTCCCAATCATGTACTCCAACTAAGAGTCTTCAATAAGATCTATCCTTAAGCTTCTCTTATCTCCATTCTCCTTTATATCACTGCTAAATAATTCAGATGTTGGTGGGTTACAACCCTTAACCTCCAGGTCCACAGCCCTTTCTATATATCACTGTGCCACTGGGTCATGAACCTAGGCAGCTTGCCTGCTTACTACTCCAGGCAGGTACCCTACCTCTAGACTACAGCTCCCTCTCTACTTCCTAGTGCATGTTGTGCTATTTGTCACCTTCAATGAGACCTACTACTCAGCTGCTATACACTCTCATATTTGTTGATTTCTGTGCCTCAGTGCTGGCTCTTAAACAAGAGCACCAGTCCTAGTGCTCTGAAACCAGTCAGCCAGCTGTCCCTGCCATGGGAGTAATCATATGAGAACTCTCGCCTACTGTTCCCATCATATTTCTTTTTCTCACCTGTCGTTAGCACCGACTACTCGGTCTTCTCCTGTACTCCCTCTCACTGACGTCCCCCTTACAGCTATGCCCCTACCATCTACTGCTTTCCCTACTATCTTTGGTAGGTGATGTCGAGAGTAACCCTGGCCCTTTAAATCTCCCTATCACCTTTTCTCATAGCTCCTGGGCAAGCTCCTCGGGCTTAAAAATCACTTGCATGAATATCCGTAGTTTCCCATTCATACTTACAGAACTCAAAGCACGGCTATCCCATCACAAGCCCCACGTCCTTGGTCTCACAGGTATCCCGTGTTGTGGGCTATCTGCAAGTGGGCACCTACCAAAACAGCGACCCACTTGTGGTGCAGAAAGGACAGGGAGAGGGTGTGAGGAAGGCGACAGAATGGGGGAGGCTCACACATTATAGAGACAGGACATTGCTATATGTATGTGCATGATGGAAGTGAGGGAGGGTTGACCTGGCATGGGGCTGCCGAGCTGGCCCTGTAGCGTGGTGGATGGGAGGCAGCCTAAAGCAGCAAGAGTTCTGGGTTCGGAGGCGTCTACATTTTTGTGCATTTGGCCCTTAATTTTTTTTTTTTTAATACTTTATATTTATTGGTTTCCATGCACTTCATATGCAAATACATATAACGACTTGGAAACAGCGTTATAATTGTACATTCCAACAAGGAAAATTACATTCCTATGTTATACAGGATATCAGTATCTCCAAGTAAGTTCCATACTCTGGAGGGGAAAAGAAAAAAAAGAGAGATATTTTATACATACACTTTAAGTCTAAAATTGTATGTAGCTGTAACCCAGGAGCAGGTGGAATGTACCTTTAAGTTATGCTAATCATTTTCAAAAATTGCCTCGCTTACTAAGCCTTGGATCCACCATTATATCTAAAGATTCATTCTTAAATTGAAAAGACATCTAGCTCTATAGCAGTCTGCATTTACCCCTTAACCAAAAACTGTAATAAGTCTCTGGGAGAGTACAGCTCGATTCTCCCAGGTGCTCAAATACTACATCTTTAAACTTAAGACATCTGTAGGTCTCATCATCCTTTACTCATTCAGGAGGAGAAGTAAAATAATTATGTCCATAGGGTCAAAGACCCTAAGATTTAAGCCCATATTAATGAACAAAATTAACTAGCCTTTACAAGATGAGATATCTGCTGGTTAAGCAACGGCAACTTGTTTAATTAAGTAGAAGGTAATTTAAAGTCACCAAAATGTCCCATTCAGATTTCTTCCAGAGATTCCTCATCCGATTGCCTTTCTGAATCAGCTTTTTGTTGAGCTTCCATTCGGGCGACCCATTTGCCAGCATCGATTGGGTCAGTGAACACATATACCTTGCTCTGAAAGATGATGCGAAGCTTGGCCGGGAACAGTACAGCATGAGGTATTTCTAAGTCCGCAGTTTTCTCTGAATTCCATCAAATTTCTTTCAGCGTTGTCTACTAGAAAAAGAGAGATCCGGAAAGAGATGTACTGTGTGATCCTGCACACTGAGTGGGCCCAAGCGTTCTGCTAAGGCTAAGATGGAGTCTCTAGTGCCTGAGCTGTCTGCTACGATCATGAGGACCCGGGGGACCGACTCTGCCTGTTTGCCACATGACAGCATGCGATAAGCCTTAAGGAATCGCCAGTCTGAAAAGTCTCCTTGGCCCCTAAACTGGTCTGAAATCCAATCCTTAAAGAAAAGCAGGGCATGATCCCGTGCCAGTCTCTCTGGTAAGCCGATCATTCGGATATTTATACTCCTTACTTGGTTCTCTAGGAGCTCCAAACAATTTTGCATGTGCTGTGACTCTTTTAATCGGCCAACATTTATGGCATTGCACTTTGAGGCTTGCTGTTGTAGGTCGTCCACCATGCCAGATAATTGATCTACCGAGGATTCAACCAATGTCATACGCCCTGCAAGGCCATCTAACTTAGTGTTCATTGCTATGACAGAAAAAAAATCAATGTTTTTAATTTGTGGCCTAGCGACTGTAAGGTTTCCTCTCCCTCAGCGTTGATGGCCTGCCCAGTTGATCTCGTAGTCAAAGTATTAGCTGTTTCTTAGGTGCGATCCCTCTGATCTTTCTTTTTTGGGTTGCCCATTTTATGCTCTGGTATCTCCTCCACTGATAGTGATAAATAATTTAGGCAGAAGAGAACAAAAAATATATTTTAATCTTGTTTTAAATTTGTGTAGATGCAGAACTGCTTCACTAGCGTCCGTCTAGCTTGGGCTCCACAGCACCCCCCCCCGTAATTTTTTTTTTTTAACCAGAATTTGCACACATCCACCAACATGCATCCCCCAGGAGTTAAGAATCCTTTAGCAGGGGGTGCGGGGATTAACATTGTAAATCTAAGTCCCCAGCGCTATTTTCCTGTGCGCCGGTGATGTACATCGTCAAACTGATTTTTAGTGATGTACCGTCGCTATAATAATGGTCGCCTTTTGGCAATCACCATTATGACGTAGAATTGGACTCACAGAAGCATGGTTAAAGCCACCCCTCCCTGATGCAACTTTCTGTCTGGCAGGCTATACTCTTATACGCCGGGACAGACCAGGAAAAAAGAAGGGTGGTGGGGTTGCCCTTTACCTCTGTGAATCCATCTCTGCTACCACTACCGTAACCTCTGACCCTGATTCCCCCCAGGTGAGTGGCTCATCTCTGAGATCACCCTGAGCTCTGCAAAGAAACCTTTCTTAGGGTGCTGCTACAGCCGCCCAGCTGGGGGCACACGCGAGCTAAAGAACTTTCTGGCTGTCCTGAATGCACGCTCCCCGTCCAGGGACACCATCCTACTGGGGGATTTCAACCTAAACTGACTGAGTGCCCAGGAACCAGAGTATGCAAATTTATTAAAACTGCAAAACTTGTTGCAAATCATCTCAATCCCTACTAGGCGTAATCCTCGTACTCAGAACGACTCTCTGCTAGACTGGGTGGTGGCTGACCGGGATGACAAGATACTCCAGATGGGCACCTTGTCTGACTCCATCAGTGATCACTCACCCACCTACATAATCTGGTCCTCCAAAACCAGCACCCCCCCAAATACATATCCTTCCGCAACTTCAGCTGTTGGGGACACCTCCAGTCTCCTGGAAGACGTTTGAGCTATGAACTGGAAGGACTTATACTCTCAAACAGACGTATCATAGGCCGTCTCCTTCTTCACTGATGCCATCCTTCGCATCCAGTATCTCCACTTCCCTCTTACCACCATAAGAGTGAGAGGTGGTTGTACCCGATGGATCATTTAGGACCTCCTGTCCCTTATGAAGGAAAGAGATAACAAATGGGCTACCCATAAAAAGCTGCCCTCCCCTGATCACTGGAACAACTACAGGTGTTTGCGTAATCAGTGCAAATAACTGGCAAGATCCCTGAAATGGAACCATTTCCACAACCTCCAGAGGGAAAACCTAGGTAACCCCTCCCGTTTCTGGGGCTCCATTAGCTCACTCGTAAAACCACGAATGCACAGTACTGTCATTCACCCAAGTTCCCCTGCCGGCCCCCTGACCAAACTGGATGATGCTGCCCAGGCTTTCAACCCAGAATTCACTGACCTCTCTGCTCACCTCAATAAACTACCCAACAGTCAGCTACCCAACCCAAACCCCAGGCCGTGCGGCCCACCGGTACATCTCCGGCTGGTACCCCCCCCCCGTTTTTATTTCAGGGCAACCTCCATTCAGGATACCACCAGGCTCCTTTACAGTCTCCCTAACCAGGGCAGCCCTCGATCACACGGCCTCTCCCCCCCCTCCCTGCTCAAGCTTATTTCCTCCTGCTATTTCCAAACCCCTCACTTTCATCTTCAATCTGGCTCTGTCCTCCTCCTCCATGCCAGATTCCTGGAAAATTGCAAAGGTAGTCCCCATATTCAAAGCAGGGGACCCCTGCTCCTTCGATAATTACCAGCCTATTTCCATCCTCCCACACCTTAGCAAGTTATTAGAAAAGATAGTTCACCACCAACTATCCAAACATCTCCGTAAGTATAATCTAATGTGCAGGCACCAGCATGGTTTCTGCAAACAGCACAGTACCACAATGAAACATAGAATTTGATGGCAGATAAGGACTGCTTGGCCCACCCAGTCTGCCCATTTCCCTACCTAATGGATAAGCTGCAGATCCTAGTTAACCAGCAGCCTACTTCTTTTCCACCCTCCCCCCCCCCAAGAATTGCCTTATGACTGTCCCATGCATGCTTGAATTCAACCACTGTTTGGCCCTGGCACACTTCACAGACCATGTCCTTAGAAATATAGACCGGGGGCATGCCACTGGTGCTGTATTTGTGGACCTGACCAAGGCCTTTGACATGGTCAACCACTCCCTACTACACTCCAAACTCCAGATATGTGGCTGCTCTGAGGATACCTACAAATGGTTTCTTAGCTACCTCTCGGGTCATTCCCAATCCGTATATGTATTGGTACTGCAATCTCCCCCACTCTGCCCATCTCAACCGGAGTTCCCCAGGGCTTAATATTAGGCCCCCTTCTTTTCTTCATCTTTATCAACACCCTCCCCTCCGGGCAGCCTAAATTGTGATGCTCTCCTGTACACAGATGATCTTGTCCTATTCCATAGCAACAAGTCCCTCTCAGAAATTTCCTTGGTTCTCTCCCAAAATTACTGCGCTGCCCACCAATGGTTCTCATCCAACCTGCTTCTAGTAAATGAAAAGAAAACTAAAGCAATGCTCTCTGGATCTAAACCTTTCATTACCGGCACCTCAAAATCTAACTTCTCCCTCTCTGTGATCTCAATGATGGTCCTGCCCTTGAAAAAGTTGCCTCCTTCAAGTACTTGGGTGTTACGCTTGACCCGTCCCTCTCCTTTGATGAGCACATCAAGCTCATAGTTCACCGAATAAACCAAAAACTGGGGGCCGCTTGCCATCAAAAACCTGTATCTGCCCCCCCCCCCGAGGCCCACCATGCGATCGTTATCGGTATTTTGCGTCCTATATTGGACTACTGCTCACTCATCTTCTCACCTGTGTCCTCTACCCTGCGAGCCAGAATGACATCTGTCTATAACCGCATCTGTTGTTTCGCCCTACTGGCTCCATCCTATACCCATCACTGCAACCTCTATAAGTTGCTTGACTGGCTTCCTCCTCAAGGCTGCTTTGAATATGCCAAAGGATGTATTATTGATAATTTCTCAGAGGAGGAAATATATCCCCATACCTCATCCCTCCTCAAGGTCAGGGAAGTGCCAAGGAGTCTCCGTGAATCCTCTGCCTCCCCCCAACAAGATCCCAAGAGTCTCCACAAATATGGGGGCTGAAGCCTTGTCTGTAGCTGCTCCATCTCTGTGGAACAAATTTCCCACCCACATTTGAACATCTGATACACTCCCATTTTCAAATCACTACTCAAACCTGGATCCTAATGGAACACATTGCTCCTGCTCACCTGGTTAGCAACCCTCCCATTTCCCACTTTCTTGTTCTCTCTGCCCTGTGCCCCCCGCAAACAGCCTCTGTAAGGCTGCATTCTCACTCTGGCCCACACTGAGGCCCTTTTTCTGCTCTATTGTGGCCACGCTTGGTCCTTTTGGTAATTTTCTTTCTTCTCTTCATGTTATCATGCTTCTGTGTATTTTCTGGTATTTACTGCTATGCTGTTCCATTCATCCCAGATCCCCGGATCTCTGCACTTGTAGCCACTGTCTGAACTGTATCTAATACTGTTGACCTCCTGTTCCCTACTCATCCATATTTCGTAAATATTTACAGTTTCTGTTATTTCATTATTGTGTTACATGCTGCATTATTTTGTTATATGCTGTATTATATTGTTATTCATTGTACACTTATGTATTGCCTGTATGGTACTTCTATGGTCCAGGTCATGTCCGAAAAACGGTCCTCTGGATCAGTGCACTTACCCAGTCACCAGAGACATAAATAAATAAATAGTTCATCGGTCATATCATTTAGCATCTTCAGGAGATTCTCAGAGCCAAAGGTAAGAAAAAAACAAACAAAAAAAAGCAGAAACCCAAAATGTTTAAATCCCATTCCATGGCTACATTTTCAAAGCGTTCAATCTTGCAATTTGTTATGGTGGTTTCTCTAATATGAGTATCTTTACTGGCTCTAAAAGACGTTGATTCATTTTTGTTTTCAACAATCAAATTGGAACACTCTATTTTATTATTCTTTTTATGCTCCTTCCTACACTGGCACCTGGACTCCTCATTGCCACACACCTCGGATCTTCCAGGGCGCAGCCACTTAGCCATGGATTACCCACGAGGCGGGGTCAGGAGCGGGAGGCTTTCCTCAACAAGATTTGTGTTTTAGGCTCTCCTCATTCTGGGACAACCTGGTTAAAGGTGTCACAGCCATTTTCCTTGTTTTTGTGGTCCTGAGGTGGACTAGGGTGCAACGTCAAGACGTTCTCAGATGCCAAACATGTTAGCATGTCAACTTCCACATCTGCCTCTTCCCTCTGTGTTCCTCCAGCTGCACTACCACTGGTGGTCACTCAGGTGGCAGGGCTGAGCCAGATGAAACTACCCATCCTCTCGTTGGAGGAGAGTATCCTCTGGAAGGCCAGATCCTCCTCCCCTGACCGACCCACAATGATTCAAGATTGCTCCTGATCCCAGGTTGACAGTGTCATGAGCGGTAGCACTACTGCTGCACCAACAGGCCAGCTCCAAACACTTTTTGATCCTGTGAGCATTAATCTTGACTTGTGTACTGACCACAGTCAGTGTGTCCATTAGTGCATCAAACCTGGTATTCAGTTCATTCATTTTTGCCAGGGCTATTTCACACATCTTTTTGGAATTGTTTAACAGCAGGTAAAAGGCCATGAGGGTACAGAAGGATGTTAACAGCTAGACAGTTTTTTGCTTGATAGTTGAGCAAATCGTACAAGCTGGTGCATGAGGATGGGAGCTGGATTCCAAGGACCACGTCTTGATGGTACCATGAGCCCTGATCTCCCTTGTCCCATTTCAGCATGAAGGAAGCTACTCTTACTTTTATTTATTTTTTTGCCTTGCTTAAGCTTTTAAGATCTCTTGTGGTAATTTTAGATTGCTATTAAGCAGAAGAAGCTACTGATGCCATTTTCAAAAAAAAACTAGAAGATAAGGTAACGTCCTGGAGTGATAATTAGCAGATTGTTTTGGAGCAAAATTAACATGCAGGCATCTAATCTGCCCAGGGTTTTAAATAACTGATTAGCAGTTTTTTTCTTGGGACAATACTAACTGTACAGAAAGCATTTATATAGGTTTTCTAGAAGTGTTATGTTTGATAAACACATGGAGGCAAGTGTTATGCATTTTCACAATGTTTTAGAACTTTTATGAGCAAAACACTAATCAGTTTTTAGAGTTAAATAAAACCCTGCTACCACGGGAATGCGCCCCTGTTTTTCTGGCACTCATCTTCTGAGCTACTCACAGCAATGATTTTTCAACCTTGGTTCGGATTCCAAAAAATGCTCAAGTTTCATCTGCAACTAAAACAGCCAGAGCACATAGCCTCAGGTCCTTTAACAGGACACACACTGTATGTGGAATTGATAAACAGTGTGAAGGACAATTATACAATGGCAAGAAAAAATCCTGGACTCTGACTGGTCAATCTTGGGCTGGACCCGTGATGTTATCCCAGCACAATATCACGGGTCTAGTCTCAGCCTCACTGTGAACCTGTAGATGATTGTTTCCTTGATTTGTTGGTTCTGCTTGACTGTTTCATCTCTTAAAAAACAAAAACATTTTTCCACACAAAAGCATCTTTAAAATTATTTTTTTTATTCTGTATAACAACAAGCCATTGTATAAGAGCAATAATGCCCTCCAGGGTGTGTGTCGTTTGGGATAACGTCATGCCTCAGTCGTTGGATGCACTCGGCCTGCGGCCTCATGCCCAACCACCTGAGGCGTGACGTTATCCCAGCACGACACACACCCTGTCGGGCATTATTACTTAATTAGCAGTTAGGAGGACTTTTAGTCCAGCAGTGGCTTTGAGTGCTGCCAAAACATGGCACAACATATTTAAAGAAGTCATTAAAAATAACCTTGTTCACTTTAATGGGGCATGCCCCACGTGCTTCCTAGTTAGAAGTCAGAAAACATTTGAGTGTGGGAGCAGGACTGGCACACCAAGAAGTGGAAAGGATCTGCTGGCTGTCTCTTTGGGGCAAAATTATAATCCCTTTCCTCCCAAAGGACACTAGACTTAAAACTAGGATAATATGGATAATGGACTCCAACAAGGGTAAGGGCATATATTTGGGGTGCGTTTCCTGCTGAATACTAATCTTAAACATTCCCTTTAAGATGTGTCTTTTTATTCCCTTTAGGGGACATGATGATGTGTTAATATTTTGAACTCCAAAGCTGTTCAGAGAAACTGACTGCACGCATTTCCAAGTAGCTCAACTGTGTGTAGATTGTGATCTGCGCTAGTTATGTACTCTTTGCATGAGTAAAATGATTATAAAACTGTGGTTTAAAAAAACAGTTATAAAGATTTATATTGGAAAACAAACCCTAATAATTATAACATTTAATTTTATAGCGCAATTCAAAAATATCAAAGCGCTGTACACATTTTATCAATAAAAACACATTAACACCAATAAAATAATAAACGACAGTGCAATTCCAGACTTTATACCACTATACATTAAAACAGTTTACTACATAAAATCCCCAAAGGCAAAATGGAATAAATGGGTCTTTAAGGCCGTCTTAAAGCTCTCCACGGTCTGGCACGCTTGAATCTGACAAGGTAGAGAGTTCCACAGGGCGGGGGCTGCATGAATAAAGGCTCGCAACCCCAACGGTTTCAACCATATCCTGGGAACCTCTAGCAACCCCTCATCGGCTGAACGGAGTGGTTGGTTGGGGCAGTAAGGATTCAGGAGCTTTTGCAGGTAGCCCGGATCCTGTCCATGTAGGGCCTTGTAGGTCAGAAGACCGACCTTGAAGGTGATCCACCACTGTACAGGCAGCCAGTGTAGTTCGTGCAGCACAGGAGAGATGTGGCTCAAACAAGGAACCCCCATCAGCAACCTTGCCGCTGCGTTCTGCAATAGCTGCAAGTGATGGATAGCAATCCCCGGAAGCCCTACGTAAAGGGAGTTACAGTAGTCCAGGCGTGAGATCACAAAGGCGTGGCTCAACATTGATTAGCAGTTTTTTTGGAAGGTCACTAGATGGAACAAGATGCTTAACCCAGACGATGTTCCTCAGATGATAAAAAGAGGACTTGACTACTGCCAACATCTGCGAGCGCAATGTCAGCCCATCGTCAAGAATCACCCCCAGGTTTCTCATCCATTCAGAGGAAGGCAGCTGGTTACCTCCGAGCCGAAGCCCCGAGGGAGACCCTGCCACCGACCCCTCTACCCAGTGACCTGGATCCACCACCAACACCTCAGTCTTATCGGAGTTCAACTTCAGCCAGCTGGTCTTCATCCAGTCCTGGATTTCTGCAGGCAGTTGTTAAAGACTGAGACCGCACTATCCTTGTCAAGCACAAAAGACAGGTAGAGCTGGATATCATCTGTACAACAGTGAAATCTCAGTCCATATCATCTCACAATGTCTTCCAATGGCAGCATATACACCGCAAACAACACTGGGGACAGCACAGAGCCCTGAGGAACCCTACATGGCAGAGAGAATAAGTCTGAGGAATACATCCCAGACACCATTCTCTGGGACCTGCTAGTGAGGAAAGATTAAAACCATCTGAGGACTGTCCCTGACAGGCCACGGATACCCCTCAAGCACTCCAGTAATTCCTCATGGTCCACGGTGTCGAAGGCTGAAGACAGATCAAGAAGCACCAAGATGGAGTGGCGCTTCTGATCTCTTGCTATCAGTAGATCACTGAGCACCCGAACAAGAGCAGTCTCAGTACTATGCCTCTTCTGAAAACTGGACTGGAGGGGATCATAGATATCATGGATGGTAAGGTGGTTCTCCAGCTGCAGCGCAGCTACTGTCTCAATCATCTTCCCTACAAAGGTAAGATTAGAGATTGACCTGTAGTTAGCAGGACAGTTTGGATCAATAGAAGATTGCTTAAGGAGTGGTGTCACCACTGCCTCCTTCAGGGAGTTCAGAAACTCACCTGACTCTAAAGGGCACCAAACAATCTCTGCAAGGACAGGGCCAATGGTATCCACACACCCCATTATGAGGCATGTTGGGTCCGGGTCCAAGCTACAGCACGTCGGCCGCATACTCTGGACAATCCACACAATATTCATGATCTCCAGCTGGTCGAAGTATGCCCAACAAAACTGGGGAGTAGTAACCAAGCACCGACCACTGACAACTCCACAGAGTGAGCTGATCGGATCTCGGCACTGGTGTTGGCCACCTTATCAACAAAGAATCGAGCAAACTTGTCACACTTACCTTGTGAAAACGCACTTTGAACTTGCAGACAGGTTGGACTGCACAACCTGTCCACAGTTCTAAAGAGCTGAGCCGGTCGATTCTGAGCTGTAGCAATCTCACTGGACAGGAACTCTGCCTTCTGATGAATGATTGCTGATTGATAGTCCTGATAATGTTCTATCAATCTAAGGTGGCCGACATCAAGGGCAGATCTCTGCCAGCACTGCTCTAACCTTCGTCCAACTCGTCTCAACTTCCTCAAGGTCCCATCAAACCAAGGGGACCACGAGCGAAGAGTGAGAGGATGAATGCAAACAGGAGTGATAGAGTCCAGAGCTCCCACCACAGCCTTATTATAGGCCTGAACCAGGTTCTCTGGGCCCTTGCTTGCACCTGGCAATCTTGATAGGTCTAATATCGCCAAAAAGGCCATTGGGGTCACATCCCTCAAAGGGCGGTATCTGACCATCTCCACAGGGGCAGGCATGTAGGGGGGAGCCCAGAAATTGAACCCTACAGTGTCATCATCGGACCATCCGACTGGTTCCACCACCAAGATGGAGGTCTCCATCACCAGGAGGAAAACCAGGTCAACTGAGTGACCCTGGTTATAGGCTGCAGAGGCAACTACCTATGTGAAGCCCAACAAATGACTATTGTGTTTACCTAGTCGGGTCCTGAGGATCACAGCACTATCTTTTTTGGGGGGTAATATCCCCCAGAAATGCCTTTTTGAAAACTGGACCCCCCCCATAGTGTCGCAAATCACGACAGAAATGGCTGCGACACTTTCGCAAATCACGAAAGTGTTGTGCTTATTTTTGTGAAACTGTCGCAAATTGCGACAGTACTTTGCCCCCCAAAAAAACAATTCTTTGCCATTTCACTGCACCAAAACGGTTGGGGCTTTTGGCCTGAAATTTGCAGGGTGGCAAACTCTGGTCCCACAGATGTGCCTTTTGGTGGTGTGGTCCCAAAACATTCAACGGGCCCATAGTTACAGCACTCCAAAAGTTGAGAAATTTCCCAAAGGCTAACACTGCAGCGCCTTTCAGCGCCCATATCTCGGAAATGGTATGAGATACAGAGTTTTCGTTCTCTACAGCTCAGTCCACCTTAAGGTGAACTGAGCAAGCGTGGAGGTTTTGAAGTCATGAATACTATTGCATTGACATTTTTTTTTTCATAGTTGCTACGGTTACTGAGATATTGCCAAATACGTGTTACAAGGGTTCCTTTTGAGTCCTACGGGACTGTTATATGGCTCTGTACTTATGTGTAAATGGGGGCACAGGGCCCAGAGGACCCTGCTCCCACATAAGCATACCGTTACAAAAAAATGGGCAGCATGAGGGGATCGCAGGGCCTGGAGGGCCCGCACCCCACTACCACATACCAGTTACTAGTTAGATTACACTTTCTCAAAAGAGGAATTCATTGCAAAATCCTGTTATTTATCAGTTAGTTGACAGCACATTGAAGGTATGAAATGATGTTAGGGCATCTCCACACCCCACCCTCCACTCACCAACAGACTTGGTGTGCTATGGAGTCGCCAGGCCTAACTCTCACCCCATTTTCCTATGCTGTAGCATGTCAAGTTGTTTAAGCATTGAATGGGGTGAGAGTTGGACCCGACGACCCCAAGGCACACCCCGATGTCTGCTGGCGAGTGGAGGGTGGGGGTGGTAGAAGGGTAACCCTAACGTCACATTTCCATACTTTTGTTGCTGTGCTATCAACCCTAACTAATGCATTAAAGGACTTTTTTGCAATGAATATATACAGTATATATGTTCTGTTAGCATTCTTTGCAGACTGTGTGACAGGCCTTTTGGCACCATGCATTTCTGCTTAAAGTTGAACCAGCATAATATTTTGTGGTGATTTGCATATACAGCCCATGATGCTTTGCATTATGGGTGTATGTGTGATTTTGTATTACATATATATATATATAAATAAATATCATTTCTTTAAAACTTTTTTAAGTGAAATCTTCTAGTAAGAACATCCATTATAAGAATGTTTTTGTTTAGCTTTTAGAGTGTGCTTATAACAGGGCTCCGCTGTAAAACCTTTTAAGTTAACAAAAGAAAGTGTGGAACTGGGGGCACCTTGTTCTTTTTAAATAATTAATTAAAACTCTAACTTTTAGCTAAATAACTATAAACTCCAATTGAGTTCAACTGGAAATGACAATCTATGATGAACACTCTTAGAAAGATGTAAAACTAGAAGGTTGGGAAGCTTGTGACCAAAATAGATCAGAGGGCTTTCTTTGAAACACCATATAATACATCACATTCCTATTGTTACAGATAGTCTGTATAGTTAAAAAAACACCGTCTGTATAGTTAAAAAAAAAAAACAGATGCAGAAGGAACTGGGCTACAACTGTTGATCTGCACTACGACAAAAATATTTTCATGAAATGCTGCAAGTCTCAGTAGCTGCCTTCTATGTGGAAATATATTCCTTCTTACTTTTGTTTCAGTAATTAATGCTCTGCTATTATACTCATAGCTACTGTCCAGGGAATTTGTACCACGGCTTTCATGCAAAATATGAACTATTATACAATACAATATTGAAAGAAGTGTCACCCAGTCTTCTGCAGAATGCCTTCTCTGCATTTTCCAATCAATTTAGTACAAACTGTTATTCCCCCATTCAAATAAGCATTCCTTATGCCACCAGTAAGTTATTTTTACCCAAGGAATACAACAATATAATACAGATAAACAATCCTATTGACACAAAAATAATAACTTAAAGGAAAGCTGTGGTTTGCAGGGGCTCCCCACCCCTGTAAGCCTTACCCTGCGGTTTACGCATAGTCGAAAAAGCGGCTTTTTTCTGTCACGGGAAAGTGGTTTAATTTAGTTTTTAAAAGTCCGCTACCAGGAAGTGCTGCGGACACTTAGGAGGCTTCACTTACTGTAAAGGTGCGGCGCTGCACCATGTGCTTCAATGCAAGCACCGCACCTTTACAGTAAGTGAAGCCTCCGGATCCATAACACTTCCAGGTAGCTGATTCTTTAAACTAAATTAAACTCACTCCAACTAAAAGCCCCCTACTAACTAAACTGGAGGTAAGGTTCTGGGACGTTACTATGAAAACCACAGCTTTCCTTCAAAGGAAAGTCCCCATAACCTTTTTTTTCTGTATGCCTGTGTAGTTTGTAGATATAAGCAACGATTCCCTCTCCTGCATCCCACTAATTTTGTCCTAATTTAAATTTAAAAGAAGTTGCTTCACTCTGTTCTGCCCAGGCCTGAAAAACTGTTTGACTAAACTGCAAAGGTCATGACCTCACTCTTAACGAAACATGGGAGTTGATAATGCCTATCTGCACATCAAACAGACTTCATGCTCAGTGAATAAGCAAAGAGCTCCTTTGAATAACAAAATATCACTAGCATCAGCATCCTTCCGACTGCATTTTCCAACTCAGACATACTTCAAACAACAGAAAACATTAGGGGCCAGACATTCAAAACTTTGCCCCGTGGCTAAATTAGCACTGCCCGGCGGGCAAGCTGAGCCCGGAGCACAATGCAAGCCATATTCAAAAGTAATAGCCCAGGGCAAACAGCTGAATATAGCATGGGAATGAGGCTGGGCAAACTGGGCTGGGAGTGCCGGGCAAACTTAGCCCTGGAATAAGACAACTCTGAATACGGCAACCAGGAAGTGCAAAGCACAACAGCAACACAGTGCACAGCGATGTGAACGTAGGTAGAGTTGAACTATGTGACCAACGTGTGTGCCAGCAAATGCGTGGACCCAGTACAGCTGCAGGCAGCAGCATATGTGAAAGTACAGTGTGCAAAACTGTAAAATATTCCCCGAACTGTTTGCGCAGCGCTAACATGTTTGCGCGGGTTTAGCACAGGGCTAAACCGTTAGACCGGTGCAAAAATGTTTTCCCGGCGCTAAACTTTGCCATATTCAAAAATGACATGCAAATGAGCCTAATTAGGTAGTCTGAGGGCAAACACCCAGATTAGCATCTCATTATGCCCTGATTTGAATGCACCGGGCTAACTGTTAAGCCCTGCGCTAAACCCGCGCAAACGTGTTAGCGCTGTGCAAACAGCCTGGGGAATATTATACAGTTTTGAACACTACTTCCACATGCGCTGCATGGGACAACACAGCATAGCACAGATAGTGGTGGTGTTGCATGCAACTGTCACACTGTAGGTCATGCTACAGTGCACAGCAGACACTACAGTAGCAAGAGGGCCAGTAATGTGTGGACACAGCAGTGCCTATGGTGTGTAGGGCAGTGATGATGACTGCACTATACACAGTGAGAGGCCCAACCTGCAGGTGTTTACTGACAGTGGACATTACTGTTACGCTGTTGTGTGACCCACAGATGCTATACCTCTGGCATGGGATGCTCACAGTAACACATACATGTCCAGCTTTGTGTGCTGTGGCAGTTGTGCAGCTGTGTGGTATGTGGCCGGGGGGGCATATATCATCCGAAAGGCACACTGGTGTTGGGGTATTCCCAATACTGGCCCATGTGCACTGCATGATGTGTCCCAGCCTTGTGGCCACACCTGGTCTGTGGCACAGCCTGGCCACCCATACACTCTCCCCTCAATATCCTCCATGCCCACAGTGCTGCATGTGTGTGCTGGCATCTGTTGGTGTCCACAGAAGTGTGGTCCGCAGGTGTGTGCTGTATGGCCAGACTGCCATGCTGTCCACTGGCGGCAGGGTCACCACTTACTGCCTGGCATGGCTGGGACTGGTGGCAGATGATGGCATCATTGTGATGCCATCAGTTAGCAGCATGCTTCCTCTATGTTTGGCTTTGTCTATGTGTCATATTTATTTGTTAGGGTTCGTGCAAAACCTGCGCAAACACCGCGCAAAGCCATAGTGTCGCGCAAAGCTGATTGCCCAGGGTTAAGACAAGCTTTGCCTGGGTGGTAATGTGCACCACGCTAAGTGTCGTGCTAAGTCGCGCAAAACTACTTTCTGTGGCGCTAGTCGCTGAATATAGCATTGCGCCTGTATTCATGTCAGTTTGCTCCTTGCATACATTATGATTTTGCCCTGCGCTAAAGCAGTTTGCCCGCACTATTTGGCCTTTCGAATACAGCAGACCCGCGCTAAACCTGCGCAAACGGTTTTTCACCTGGCGCAAAGTTTTGAATATCTGGCCCTAGGAAACTTATCTTAAAAAGTTTGATGGCCACCAAAAGACAGGAATACAGGGACTTCAGAAGACATACAACAGAACTGAACGACAGCAGCACTTCTGCAGGCTTGTGCATGTACGCATCATCAACTCCCAGGATGCCTTGCATGAGTGGGGCAATAACCTTTGCAACAGAGTCAAACAAGTTTATACACCAGGGCAGAACAGACTGAAGCAGCTTCATTTAAATTTAAATTAGGACGAAATTAAAGGGGTGTAAGAGATGGAATCATTTATCTTCTTCGAGGGTATCTCTTCCATCAGGCCACACCTATAGAATTACAACCACTTGTAACCTTTGGTGACCTTAACTTTGTGAGTATCTTATGCCTTAAATGTTTTTCCCCTCTAGAAATCCCTGTAGGGTTATTATCTCTTCATGGCTTTGCGGCTGCTACACTTTACTCACCCTGCTGTCTTTTACATATTGCTTAATCTGTGGCTCTTAGTCCCTTACCCTGTACCATTTAACTGCCCTGTTTCATCTTCATATTCCCTTTCCACTGCATTCCACTCTTACTATCTCTTTCCTCTGTCCCCTAACTCTCTTCCCTGCCGTAGACTAGCTCTTTAGGGGCTCCCTGCTCCTCAGGTGGGAGAAATACGGATACCGGGCAGTTGTCACTTCCATAGCCGCTGCCTGAGACACCTAGACTGGACTCCTTAATAGCGAGGTGTGGCACTGCCGATACCCAATTGGAACGTGAGAGCTTTTCTGCTCTGGCATCTGATTGGCTCCTGCAGTCTGCTCCTGTGTCTCCCTCAATACTAAGCTAAAGTCTGATTTTCTTTCTAAAACTTGCACAAAAAAAGAGCTATATTTACTTATTCCCTAAAGGTTATAGCCTCTACTTTTTCTTGTTTAGTGTGTCAAGAGTTGGGACTCTGTTTACACTCCTTTCTGAATTTCCGTGGTTGGGCCAGTCTTTAGGTGTCAAGGAATACCCAATTCTGTTGTTCTGCTGTTTTGATCCCTCCGCTGGTTCAGATGTTCCATTGTCCATGACCCAGTACTTAATACCGACCCCTTCATCCATCCCCTGCCAAGGATATGCTCTACATGGGCTTCCTGCCCATAGGCATGGGAAACCCGGGCACCGGGTGGCCGGCACTGCCTCTACTGCCGCCTGAGAACTTAAGCTTGGACTCTCCATTAGCAAAGCACAGTATTAGCAGCCATCCAATTGGAACGTGAGTGCTCTTCAGCGTTGGCTTCCGATTGGTTCCTGCAGTCTGCTTCTGTGTCCGTTCTAAACCAAGCATGAATCTGATTTCCATGCTGAAATTTGCCAAAAAAGAGCTGTAAATACTTTCCTCCTTGACTGTTAAAGACTCTTATCCTCCTGTCTAGAGCGTTACATTTAGGGATGCTGTGTGATTACACTACTTTTGAAATTCTGTGCTTGCGTCAGCACCCTACACGAGTGGCCAATCACTTCTCCCTACTAAAGTTCCTACTAAACCTCAGCTTATGTTCTCCTTACATATTACAGAAGCACTCTGAACTGATATGACTGATGTAACAATGAGTACTTACATTTACTGCATTAATTGTTTTTTACTTGTGTTATTTGGCTGTACTGTAAATATCTCTGTATGCATTGTACCATTTGACCTGGCGCTAACCAGGTCCATCTTGTAAATCAGCTTGCTCAATGATGTTCGCCTGGATAAATAAAGATTTTTATTGATTGACTGATATAAGCTGCCAGACACTAGGATCACATGGAAACTTTTGCAAGCAGTCCACTAGAGGGCTGCCCACAATGATGTCAGGCGTCAGCTCTCCCATATAAACATGGGCAGCCCCTTCCCTCCTCAGTTCCTTTCCAATTATCAACCATTCTCATTGGACCGTGCACGGAAACTACGCTGTTACTTTTGCCAATTTTCTTTTTTCTCACCATAGTCATGCTACTGCTTTCTCAAGTGACCTTCAACATGTATGTTGACTAAAGAGCCATCAACGCTGTTCCGCTATGCAAGTGTGGCGAAACAATATACTCAGGAGAATCGTACAACATGCTGCCTTGGCCCGGACCATAAGGTAGAGGTGTGCCCGATCCACAAAGGATTTAATACAGCCACCCAGTGACGCTGAAAAGGTGCTCTACAAGAGCACCTACTTAAGCAGTAGGTAGCCCAAATGGAGGAACTCCAGCAAAAGAGCTCCGCCACTTCGCCAGTGCATTCTTCGGGATCTAAATCCCAGGGAAAAAACATCCAGGTTACACAAGCATAAGCACCAGGAGAGGGGGAGAGAGAAAAAGACAAAACCTCCCTGGTTCATGCTCGGTCGATCTACAGTATGTGGCTCCAACCACTTCAGTGCCATTAACTGTTTCAGCTGTGATGCTGCCAGTCACCCAAACTGTCAACCTAGCTTTCAGGTCCAGGCAGGCTACAGGCACCACCAGGCCCGGTACAGCTGGTGTGCTGCCATTGATGCTGGGGGCCTTGCCGCCCCCACTGATCTCTTCCAGTGATCCCGTTGAATACACAGGTGCCAATGTACAAGCTGTCCTGTCGTCCTTTACGGACATCCTAAAACAGCTTTTGCCGTCACCTCCTACACTAGGAGCTCTGTCGATGGTCTCTCTCATGCAAACCCCCATGTCGACTAGAGTTATGTCCTCTCAAGTGCCAACAACTTTGCCAGTGTGCTCCCTTTGTCCCATCGACCAGATGCACGACCTAGAATACAATCTTGACCTCATGGTACAGGATGAGGAGGGGGAGGCCGAAGATTACATGGAAAGTCCCTATGAGAGGACTAGTTCCACAGTTTCCACCTGCAGTGAAGACTCAGTGGTTTACACCCCAGGTCTCTTCCTGAGGACCCATTTTTCATAACCATGATGCAGCAACTTCAAGCTATTATGGGTTTTGATTTGGAGGAGCAGAACACAATCAAGAAGAACCTGATAGACTTCTTGTAGCTACCTGACCTCCCTCCCATTGTAATTCTAACTCTCCTCCCTGCCCTGGAGGATGCCACCGTTACTGCTTGGCACAGGCATAATATAATTCCTGCCATACCTAGAAAGGCAGATAAAATGTACAGTATATGGCCTCCTCAGGTAGGCCTTTCTTTGCAGGCCAACCTGAAGCTGATTCTGCGGTCTTAAATGCTGCCCATGACAGATCAAAGGTACCAAAACACCTTAGTTCTCCTTCCTCCTGACAAAGAATCCAGGAGGCTAGATATGATGGGCAAAATGACCTATGCTTCAGCCTGGGCCTAAGAACTGCAAACTACCAGGCCCAAATGATGAAACACCAAGACATACTCTAGAGAAAAGCTAAAGCAGCTGCCCAAGCTCTTCCAGAAGAAACACCAAAGCAAGAGCTCCTTGAAGCCTTAGCAGTTGGGGCTAACATAGGCAAACACCTGCTACTTACAGCCTATGATATTTCAGATGCCTCGGCTAGGGCAGCAGCAGCAGGAATATGCCTTAGAAGATATTCCTGGCTAAGGCAGCGGGTTTTATAAATTACGTCCAGCAGTCTTTATTTTTATTTATTTATTTCAATCTAGGATTACCTTTGAGCCGAGGCTCATTTACTAAGGTTCCATGTCAGCGTGTGCAACAGTCATCATTTTTAGTTACAAACATATAATCATTGACTTACAGACATGTAATAACCAGTACAAAGACTTGAGCTATCAGCAAGACAAGGGGGGGGGAGTGAGGGTAGGAGATCAATGGAGGGAAGGAGGTGGGGGTAAGGGGATTACCAGAGGTGGTTGGGGTGGGGCAGGAGTGGAGATGGGGGAGATGGCGAGGGTGGGAGACAGTGCAGCCAGGGGGCCTTGTCGAGGGAATATGATAGGTAAGGTGCTAGGGGTGCAAAGACTGATTGTAAGTGCTGGGTGCTGGGGCATGTGCAGCTGGAACAGTGGAAATGTTAAGATGGGCAATTGCAGGATATAAGCAGTGAGAGACGCAGCTTGGACTTGAAGATGCCGAGTGTTGGAGCATTCGCTATGTCGCTGCCAAGAGAGTTGAGCCAGTTGGATGCCAGATACGCGAATGATCTTTGTCCTTGGGTTGTGTGACATTGTGGGATATGTAATAGATGGGAATTGGATCTCCTTGTAGTGATGATCCTATGTCTAGGCTTAAGGAGGGTACAGACACCAGGTGGGGCAAGCCCCATTATAATTTTCTTGGCCGTGATGCAGGTTTGGTATTTTATGTGTTTGTCCAGTTGAAGCCATCCAGATTGGGAGTAAAGGTCATATGTGTGGCTACGGCGATGTGAGCCAGTGATGAGACAACAGGCCTTATTCAGGGAGGTCGCGATATGTTTGAGAGCAGTGGTAGCTGCAGACCCATATATCATAAGACCATATTCTATGATGCTGACGATGGAGCTTTGGATGGCCACTGATAGTGCTTCTGGGGTTAGGTGTTTCCTGTGCTGGAATAATATGCCTAACCTCGCACTGGCAGACTCTGCAACACTGCTGACATGGACAGCGTATGAGAGGTGGGGATCAAGGTTGATGCCGAGGTACTTGAACAATTGTGTTTGCTCTAGGATGGCTCCTTGTTCGGTTGCAATGGAGAGGTGGAGTTGTTTGTTTTTGTTGTGGGGGCTGCAGAAGACCACAGACTTGGCTTTCTTCTGATTGAGAAGCAGTTTATGATTTAGGAACCAGGATTCGATGGAGGAGAAGGCCCGCTGAAGTTTATTTTGTAATTGGATTGGATCAGGGTCCAAGATGAGGATCACAGCATCGTTGGCATAGAGAATTATTTGTTCTGGGCAGCTGTCCAGTAGTGAGTTTAAGAATAGGCTGAAGAGGAGGGGTCCCAGAATGGAGCCCTGGGGGACTCCCATATGGACCGGTATGGGGTCCGAGAGTGTATCAGCGATTCTTACTGTTTGGGACCGTTCTTCAAGGTAGCTCTTAAACCAGCCAATGGAGTCGGTTGACAGCCCAGTGTTCTGAAGCTGGACAAGCAGGAGGCAGTACTTGACGGTGTTGAAGGCTTTAGTTAAGTCAATGTAGATTGAGCCTAGTAGTTCGCCGGAGTCAAGTGCGTTGAGGATTGTGCAGGTGAATTCAAGTAGGGCTGTGGAGGTGTTGTGACCTCTGCGGAACCCATGTTGTTGCTTGCACAGGATGTTGTACGTATCCAGGTATTCTGTGAGCTGGTCCGAGACGATGTGTTCTAGTGCCTTGGAGAGTGGGGGTGGTAGGGAGATAGGTCTGTAGTTATCATGGGCAGTTTTGTCACCACTTTTATGGATTGGGGTGACAGTGGCAGATTCCGTCTGTCCGGAAACTGGCTAAGGCTGAGGGAGAGGTGGAAAATCCTGGTCAGAGGACTAAGCACTTCATCAAGTGTGAGAGACAGGATTTTGAGATCGAGGGAGTCATTGCTGAATCTTGATTTACCAAGGGCTTTGGTAACATATTTGAGTACTTGGTGAGCCTTGACTGCTTTGAATTCTTAATGCCCCTTTCAGAAGATATAGGTTGTTTGGTGCAGATGTGCAGAATAGCCTCTCCAATTTGCAAGACTCAGGCAGAACCCTCAAATCAGTACATTCCCTCTATCACACCCGGCCTAGGAGCAGACAGAGGATGCCATTTTGTCCAGCAGGTGCGAAACACCATACCACCAACTGACAATCAGGTACGGGTAAAGAAGCAAGAGCCCTGCCTACTCCAGCAGCCACTACAAGTGCCCGCTCAAAAGGCCCAGAGGTGTCAGTGCAACAGGAGCTGCAACTGCTTCAAGACTGACTCCTTTTACACCCCCAAGCCACCATTACCTTCAGGGGTGGCTGTTGGGGGTTGTGTCTCCCTCCACCTGGACCAGTGGAAGGAGCTGACCTCAGATGCCTGGATCCTGGAAGCAACAGCACAAGGACATGCTCTGGAGCTTCTAGAGCTACCTCCAAACCATCCACCAGTGCCTACACATTATCCTCCAGACCACGTGCCACTGCTTCTGGAGGAAAGTCACACCTTGCTCTAGAAAAGAGCAATAGAACCTGTACCCCTGGAACAGAGACAAACACAGGATTCTATTCTTGGTACTTCCTAGTTCCAAAATGGACAGGGGATCTGAGGCCTATTTTGGATCTCAGGGTCCTGAACTTTTTCATAGAATACAAAAAGTACAGGATGGTTACTCTGCAGGGTCTACTACCACTCCTGCAAGTAGGGGACTGGATCTGATCCCTTGACATGAAGGACGCCTACCTTCATATCAAAAGCCGAAAACCTCACAAGAAATACTTAAGGTTTCTGTTTCAGCAGGAACACTTCCAGTTCAGAGTATTGCCCTTTGGCTTGTCATCTGCACCACAGGTCTTTACCAAATGCTTGGCAGTGGTGATGGCAGCCCTTCGCAGGGAAGGCCTTTATGTTTTTCCTTACCTGGACAACTGGCTTCTAAAAGCCCACTCCAGGGAGCAACTCACACACGCATTCTAGCCCGAACCAGACAAATGTTTGATGCTCTGTGAGTCACTGTCAATTTACCAGAGTCTGTCCTGACCCCTTGCCAGCGTCTGCAGTACATAAGGGTTGTCTTGGATATGGCCATAGGTTCAGTATTTCTGCCTCTGGACAGGGCTGAGCATCTGATGGCACAGGCCCAGCTAGTTTACAACAGCCGTTATGTCACAGCCAGAATGTTTCTTCGGCTTCTGAGCCTAATGGCAGGATCATTGTTATAGTACCTCTGGCTAGACTCCATATGAGGATCCATCAGTGGACCTTGAGAGTCCAGTGGGATCAACTTACTGACAAACTGAAACAGAAGGCTCTATTTTACACAAGGTGCTCAAGTGGTGGATGGAACCCAGCAACCTGCGGAAGGGGGTTCCTTTCCTGATCCCTTCTCCTCACCAGACTGTAACAACAGATGCCTCAGGGATGCACTATGGGGGGCACATTTAGGGCCACATCAGATGCAGGGTGTATGGACCAAAGTGGAGAGCACTCTGCATATAACTGTTCTAGAGATGAGAGCTGTTCTGTATGACCTACAGGCTTTCAGTTCTCACCCGTCCCCAGATCCTTTGTTAGTACAGATGGACAATGTCAGTGTGATGCATTACATCAACAGACAAGGGGGAACTCACTCTTACCCCCTCCCTGCGCAGGGTGGCAATGAGAGTATAGTACTGGACTCTAGAACATGGTCTATAATTGTCAGCAGTACATGTTCCAGGCACCCAAAATGTCTTGGCAGAAGACTAACCCAGTCACAGTCCAGAATGCATGAGTGGGAACAGCTGACCTTAGTGGTGGACAACTTGTTTGACAAATGGGGTCATCCAGAGTTGGACCTTTTTGCATCCCCACACAATGCAAAGCTGCTGCTTTTCTGCTCACTTGTTCCAGGGCCTGGAGTTTTCTGGTGAGACGCGTTATCCCTCTCTTGAAAGGGAAGGTTTCTCTATGCCTTCCCACCCTTCCCCCTAATTCAGAGGGCACTACTCAAACTTCAGATGGAGGGGGCAACTCCAATCTCCATTGCTCCCTTATGGCCTTGACAGATCTGGTTCCCATTACTGCAGCAGCTAGCAGTAGAACCACCAGTACCTCTGCCCTTATGCCAGGGACTTCTGTCACAAGAGCAGGGAACCCTGGTCCATCCGGATCTCAAATCACTTCACCTACATGCATGGCTCCTGAAAACCTAGCCACTGCTAGATTTGGGGTCTCCCAAAAAGTGGGTGATGTCTTGGTGGCTGCTAGAAAGCCTTCTACCAGGGCCACTTATTCCATGAAGTGGAAACAATTTGCTTTGAGGGCCGCTTCTCACCACTTAGACCCTTTCACCTGCCCAATAAATCAGGTTCTAGATAATCTACTGTCCTTGTTAGATGCAGGCCTGCAGTACTCCTCCATTAAAGTACACTTGGCTGCTACCTCAGCTTTCCATGTACCTACTGAGGGCCATACGGTGACCCAGCTGGAGGTGGCCCATATATTTTTAAGAGCTGCTTTGCATTTAAAGTCTCCTATCTGTAATCCAGTTCCAGCTTGGGACATGAATTTTGTGTTGGAAAAACCTACTTTGGCTCCTTTGGAGCCAGCCGCGACTTGTGGCCTACGTTTCCTTTCTTGGAAAGCATTGTTTTTGGTTGCTATTACTTCTGCTCGAAGGATTTCAGAGCTGCAGACTCTAATGTGTGAGCCTCCTTACTTGATTTTCCACAAAGACAGGGTGTCTTTACATACTAATCTTAAGTTTTTACCAAAGGTAGTGTCAGAGTTTACTTTAAATCAAACCATCCACCTGCTAACTTATTTTCCTGAGCATGCCAATCCAGGGGAAGTATTGCTCCATATTTCAGATGTACACAGAATACTCAGGTACTGTATACACCACACGACAGACTGCAGGAAGTCTTTGCAGCTTTTTGTTTCATTCGCGCTTGGGAAAGAGGGCACTCCTGAGAAAGAGGACACTCCAGTTTCCAAACAGTGCCTGTCAAAATGGTTGGCAAACGGTATTACTTTTTGTTATAGGAAGTACAGTAAGGAATTTCTTGAAGTTGTTTGTTGTCATTCCACTAGAGGCATCACCATATCTCTTGCATGTGTTCACTGCAGAAATCTGTGCAGCTGCTACCTGGAATACTGTCCACACCTTTACCAAACACTACAGTCTGGACATGGCTTCAAGAAAGAGGGCTGGCTTTGGCCTAGCTGTGCTCCAAGACCTACTTTCTTAGGCCAGTAGGCTTCTGCCATCCAGACTGTTTATGGTCAGTACTGCTTGGTACTCATTCCATAGGTGTGTCATGATGAAACAGATATCCTTGAAGAAGATAAGTTATGTACTTATGGTAACAGTATATCTTCGAGAGAATCTCTTTCATCGGGCCATGCTGCCCCACTGTCTCCTTCTCCATGAGGGTCTATCTGCTGCTCTATGCTTTGCCTGGTAAGCAGAGTCCTAGGATCTCCCCTGGTTCCCTACAGGGAGGTCCTTCGAGCATGATCTCCGTCAGGGAACTGAGGAGGGAAGGAGCCACCAATGTTTATATGGGACAGCCAATGTTCGATGTCGACATGGGCGGCCCTAGTGGATTGCTTGCAAAAGTTTCTGTGAGGTTCTAGTGCCTGGCAGCTTATAGTTCCACAGATGTGGCCTGATGAAAGAGAGTCTCTTGAAGATCTACTGTTACGGTAAGTACGTAACTGTTCTTTCATGCCTACAAACTATACAGGTATACAGAAAAGAGGCTGAGGGGTCTTTCTCTTTAAGAAATCATGTGGTGCTCTGGGAAGAAGAACTAAGTTACTTTCTTATGTAACTGTTTCTTACATTTAATGTTGGGGTTTTACACATCACTGTGGCATAGAAGCGCCACAACAAGTAGCATTGGATAGGCACTTCAATGTTAAATCTCAGTTTTCAGCTGCTTATAACTTGGCTGCTTCTCAATGGATTTTCACGCAACCTTCAAAGGTGTGATATGTGGCCCAGAATCTGCTGAGTAGGTAAATTTGGTTCAGGGTTTCGTTTTGCTGGAGATAAGCAAAAAATATGAAAAAAGACCAATTTTTTTCAAAAATCTGGTTAACTCACACACCTCTGCCACTCACACGTGCAAAGAAGTCAAAGGTGTGTGGACTAACCTAATCTGTTCTCTGGAACTAAATATGAAGCCATCATTTCTGCTCTCGCTTGATTAGCAGTTAACAGCCCATCCATGCCACCAGTAGTGTGGCCACTGCTTCACTCTCCATCCCATCTCCCCCTCCAGAGATGCTTGTGTGGCATTGTACAGGTGGTCAGCAGCCCATCCCAGCAACCAGTATCCTCTATGAAGTCCACTGCTTGATACAGTTCCTTCTAATTCTCTCCCCAGTACTTGCTGCCCCCCCTTCTCCCATCACTCACCTTTCAAAAACAACTGCAGGTCCCACAGCAGGCAACTGTCACAGCCATCCCTCCATCATCTACTGAAAAAATAATAGCCTTTGCAGTAATAACTAAGCGCGTAAAAGTACAAACTGCTCATGTGCATAGGCTTAGTTTTATTCCAACCTTAATTCTGTTTTACTCAATTTTTTTTTTTACACTTATTCTTTTTATTCCCCTTCTGTCCTGGCTGGCACCCCTCACACTGCCCTTCTCCCCCAGCCTCGTCACCCGGCTTCTCTCAAACATACCCTTCCCAAGTTCCCATGGCTTGTCCCTTGTGGCTGGATAGCACCAAGTCCCTCGATCTGTCTAGCACAGACCCTGTTTCCGGAGGTGCCTAGGGTCACCATTCTGTGGCCTGTGGAGTGTCTCTGCTCAAGCTATCAGCCAGTATTTCTGATTTTCTGTCCCACCCCCTAAGGAGTGTGGCTGCAACAATGTCTAGGGTGATGTCCACTCCCCACCCACTTGTTGTGGCTGCCAATGTCCTGCCACCTAACCAACTCTGGGGACAAGCATGCACCAGTTGTTGTGCCCCTCCCCCCGGAGAAAAGCAGTCCTCTGGGCACTCAATCCTCCTCCACCCAGCCACCCTCTGACGCCCCAAGTTTGCTTCCAAATCCAGGTTGTCGGCACCACTAGCAGTAGTACTACCACTGCACTGGCAGGCCAGCCATTTTACTCATAGCTTCAAGAATTTTTAAATATTTTTTCACGACATTTTTACTCATCTAGAAGAAGCCAACATCTCTTATGTTAGCATTAGTGACAACTTTAAAATCCCACCCAAAATGTATGCCAGAATTCATGATTTGCCCATTGCTGTATTCAGATACAGTATACATGACGTGTGTGAGGTGTGCCTGAGAGAGCGTGTTTGTAGGGGTATGCCAGCATCTATCTGTATATCATTAATGGACAATGTGTCATTGCATGTCTGTACTGGAGTGTGCAAGAATCTGTGTGTGTGTGTCTGTCACTGTACTGTATGAACAGTGGATAGTGCGGGCATCCAGTTGCGTGCAATAGGGCACGCAGGGTGTGTGTAGCAGGGTGTGCACGTGCGTCTGCATCTGAGTAGTGGGGTGGTGGGCGTCTCTGTGTGCACACAACTCTGTGTGTGCGAGCGTATGTGAACAACAACTGCTTCTGGATTATTTTTATGTAAATGGTTTATATTATTGGGATTATTACATCACAAGAACATGACAAGTATATTACCATCCACACTAATTCTATATCCTTTATGAGGTTAATAAATTTGTAGCTGTCTTGACTCTCACCAAAGCTAGTTTCTTTTCTTACAGTTTATCCAGGATACCCCAGCAGAGATGTAGCATCTTGTTTTCAGTGGAGTCTTCCTTAAACTCATTTTTACAGCTGGGAGGGACTGAATCAGAGAGGTTAAGTGATTTATTCGTTGCCACACGTAAGTTAAGAGGTTCTGGTTGGATTTGAACCTCGATTTCTCAGCTCCCAAGCCAGTGCGCTCTAACCACTGTTTTAATTTATTTAGGATTTTCACACATCAGGATAGGTTTGTTTGGATCACCTAGTTCACAAGAAGGTCCTGGGTAACTGGAAAGCAACAGAGCAACTACTCTAACGATATTTAAGACTGTGTATCAGTTACCTTCTCCAATTACATAGTTCTACACTATCTGACTATAAACACATTGTAACTGAATACATAATACAGCAAAATACAGTCAAGTACTAGTAGGGCTGGTTTCAATTGAAATGACACCCCAAGCAGACACACTTGTGGTGTTCCCCCTTCAACCCTCCCACAACTACATCCCCAAAGGTGTACAAATAACTCTGAATATAATTGTGACCACAACCATTTTTATTTTTGCAATTTTACGCATTTCAAGCTGAGCTCTGCATTGTCTTTCTATTTGAAAGCACCCCCACTGTGAAGCCACCCAAAATGGCTGCTTGGTTTGCTTATGCCTAACACCGCCTATAAGTACTAGCAAAACACTGGATCACACTAGACCCCATTAACTCCCAACCTGCCTCTATGCACCCCTGGTCTGACCCCTGCTGTATGTCCAGGTCTTAAATGATACACTTCTGGGCAAGGAAGGCTGGGCAGGGGATAACCAGCCATAAGTAACTAACATACTTCTGTGTTGGGAGGCAGGGGACTCAGTAGTCTGTATGCCACAGCTCACAGCATGGTGGCCTTATCCTCTTAGACGCGACCCCTTTTTTTAATCTTTTTTCACAGTTGTTCCTTCCCTCATGGTGCAGTCAGTCACATATTGTTGGAGTCTTATCCACAGGAATGTTGCGTTAACATATGACTGGACATGGGGCACTTCCACCCCTCCTCTCAAATCAATGACAGACTCTGTCTTATTGTCAGAAGGGAGCATTAGACCACATATGCAAAATGCGGGCCTTCATGGCAAACCACCCCCCCCCCAGGCCACAACAAACAGTCATATATGACAGGAGCCACTACCCATCCCAAGACAGGCAGTACCAGTATCATACTGGGAAGCCTCTTCTGTCTCAGCTGGCTTAAAGTGTGAATTCCAAGTTCAGGATGCAAGTCTGAGTCATCTGCGTGGTTAGCAAACATGCTTATAACTAACCACTGGGCCAGTTGCTGGTTTCTACTGTATGTTTGCTTTTTAAGTCTTAATTTTACCTGTCGGGGGGGGGGGCACCACTATACGTTTTCCAGTACGGTTACTGCTGTCCCTTAATATCCCTGTGGCTTTATCTGTCTAGGCTTTAGGGGCCTAACCTCACCAGGATCCAAACATGGGGGCTGTGGCAACTATAGGGAGGCATGGGCATTATAAGTACTGGCCAACCTGATTTTACACCCTTTTTTCTGCCTCACCTACCTCCATCAGTTGGATCATCCTGTACCTAGCCTCATGGTAGTAAAGGCCGCCGTAGTGTGGCCACCACATCCCAGGTATCTCCCCAAGCAGGAGTTTGTGAAGGTTCCACCACAGCTGTGACCACCTGTAGAACACCCCCTTGTATCTCAATTTAAAATTTTCAAATCCGGGGTCTTGGGATTTGAACATGCAACCAACCGGATCCCAATGAAGGATTCTACAACCAAAGGGAAGCATTTTATGTACAGTGGCTGACATAGATTGAAAGTCAATGAAAAGCTCTTTTGAATGAAGTACTGGGCTCACCTGTAGCTAGAAACAGTTCAGAGGTACAGATAACCAAGTTTTCAATATTAAATTATTTAATTATTTCAAAGGTTTCACCAGGAAAGACATACTGAGCTGATAATAGCTCGTTTTCAAATTTGTCTTGGGGGATTGAGGGGGAGGACAATAAGAAACACTAAGAACAATAACACAATAGGTAAGTCAGCATCATAACAACTGTGCAAAGACAAGGACTGCACGAAGTAAAATAAACAGTACAGTAAATTGATGGAGAATATCAGCATTTGCAAGGACAGTACAATAAAGTGCTGGAGGATATCAGCATTCGCAAGGACAGTACAATAAAGTGCTGGATGATATCAGCACTTGCAAGGACAGTACAATAAAGTGCTGGAGGATATCAGCACTTGCAAGAACAGTACAATAAAGTGCTGGAGGATATCAGCAATTGCAAGGACAGTACAATAAAGTGCTGGAGGATATCGCATTTGCAAGGACAGTACAATAAAGTGCTAGAGGATAACAAGATTTGCAATGTGCAGAGGCAATAGTGAGTTTAGGGTGAAAGAAAAGGTTGCCAACTGGGGAGGGTGGAAGAGGGGAAGCACTAGAGTAGGTGCAGGGTGATGGGGGAGCAGCAGGAGGCTGGTGGGCAGCAGCCCAGGGATTAGTAACAGGGGCAACTGCAGGAGTGAGTAGTGAAGTCAAGGAGGAGAGAGGAAAGTGAGTGGTTGTAAGAGGCAGAGTGAGTGGTAAGGGAGAAGAGAACCCCATAGTTTGGGGAGTTGGAATGGAGAAGGCAGTTTGACCAGCAGTGGAGTTTCTTCAGGTGACAGCGACAGAGCGCTAGCCAGAGTTGCATAGAGGTTTAGAAGTAGGAGGGGAGAAGTGAGGAGGGAAGCAAGTTCAGAAGGAAGGAAGGAAGCCAAGCCAGTATTTAGAGAGGAAGGAAACAAAATGGCGAGGTGTCTGGTCTCAAGGGAGGGGAAGGAGAGGGAAGAGTACAAACATGAGTAAGTGGTGGGTGTGGGGGTAGGGGGAGGGACAGTCCAGGGCAAAGCCACTAAAGGAGTGAAAGAACGGATCCAGTCCCACCAGGATGGACTTGTGTGTAGCACTGCATACTATGTCACCACACTCCAAGATGGGGAGTATCATCTTTGAGACGATCTCTCGACATGCATAAAGTGGGATACACCCTTTATTCCTGTAAAGCGCACCAAGACTGGGGTACAGCTTCTTGTAGATGGAATTTACATACACTGGGAAACTGAGGCGCTGGTCCAGACAGACCCTGAGGTATCTGAATGAGGGGACATCCTCAATTGCTGCACCATTAAGGGTATGGAAGGAAGGGAGAGGGATGAGCTTGGCGAGCCTCTGTTTTGTGCCAAAGGTCACACAGACTATTTTCTTGGTGTTGAGGTACAGCTGATTTGCCAGGAACCAGTGCTGGATGTTAGTAAAGTTCAATAGGAACCTGGCCATGAGGTCAGAGACAGAGGAGCTGGAAGCAAAGAGCACAATGTTATCAGGTTACGTACAGATGGGTGGATGCATCAGAGCAGGCAGAGGAGAGGCCATTCAGGAAGGCAGAAAAGAGTACTGGGCCAAGGAAGGATCTTGGGGTATGTCTAAGCTGATAGGGTGTGAAGGGATATGGATTCACCAATCCAGGCAGCTTGAGACCTGCCCTTAAAGTAGGAGTGGACACAACTGACTGAGGAGTCAGAGAACCCAGCTGCCTTGAGAAGGGGGTGGGCAACAGTCAAAGGCTTTGGCAAAATCAACATAAATGGTGGCGATGACTAGGCCAAGATCCATACAAGACAGAATGGAGTCAGTAAGCCAGAGGAAGGAGGTGGAGTGGAACTTCCGGAAACCAGACTGGAACTGAGTGAAGGAGGAGGATGAATCAAGGCGGGGGGAGAGCTGAGACAGCACAAGGTGTTCTTGGATCTTAGCCAGAGTGGGGAGCAGGGAGATAGGGCGGTATTTGCCAAGAAGGGGAAGGACTATAACTGTAGCATGTCTTTAAGCAGCCTGTCTCTATCATTGTTAAATAATGGCTACAAAATCTTTGCTAAAACACTAGCAAATCGTTTATCAAAAATATTACTGAAAATAATCCATCTGGACCAAACTGGCTTCACTGAAGGGAGAAGGCTACATCACAATATTAGAAGAGCACTAAACCTAGCTGAATTAGCTTTAGGAACTAAAACTATCATCCTCTCATTACACACCAAAAAGGCCTTTGATAGGGTTCAATGGCAGTATCTATCTGAAACTGTAAAGGCCTTTTGTTTCGAGGGCAATTTCTAGACTGGGTTAAAATTATTTATGCTAAACCTCAGGCCAGAGTAAAAACTAATCAAGACATCTCTCAATTTCTTGATTTGTTCAGCGGTACCAGGCAGGGCTGCCCTTTGTCCCCTCTGCTTGCAATTTTTTAGAGCCTTTGGCAATACAAATCAGAGCACATCCACAACTATATGGAATATGTACAGGTACACATTCTCACAAGACACCCCTTTATGCATATGCCATCTTGCTCTAATTAATAAACCTATACTGATTTTTTTTTAAGTATTTACGGATTTTGGTAGACTATCAGGCTTCAAAATTAATTGGGGAAAAAAGTGAAGCACTTTTTTTGAGGGAATAAACTAGATCTGCCAGAGAACCATTCTTTATTAAGTCTATATAAACAACTGATTAGGGTGTTCACCTTGCTGCAGACCTAGATCTTTTTAACAATTAAAATTTTTTACCACTTTTGGAAAAAATAACATCTGATTTGGAAAGATGCCAACTATTATTACCCTTAGTTCTTTTAGGAAGAACTAATATTAAAAATAAAAATTCTTCCCAGGCTATTATTTCTTTTTCAAGCCTTACCATTAATTATTCCCAAATCTTTTTTTTCTGAACTGGAAAAAGTGACCAGGAAATTTCTCTGAAAGAATCAGCAACCTAGAATTGCTTTGAAAAAACTATATTTACCAAAGTAACGGGAGGTCTCGGTACCCCTAATTTCTAGTGGTATTATGTAGCAGCGCAATTAGAATGCACTAGGTGTCGATTTAGGGAAGATACTCCAAGCATCTCTTGTTTCCAGACAGAATTGATGAATGTAAATGTAAATAGTTCAAGCAATTATAAAATATTGTATCAACTACCAAAACTACAAATTATGCCTGGAATGTAGCACATAAGCTCATAGGTAGCCCTACTAATATTTCAAGATTTACCCCAATCATTAATAATAGCTATTTCTCCCAATCATGCACAGATAAAGCATTTAATTATGGTTTTCATTGGAGAGGTACACATCAACTGACTGATTTTTATGATGAAAATGGACTGCTATCCTTTGAAGCTATGCAAGAAAAATACAATCTTACAAATTAGATGAAGATTTCAATACATGCAGGTTAAAAACTGTCTACAAAAAAAAAATATTAGATATACCTTCCTTTATCGCAGTTGGAAGAAACTGTTTTAAATATGAATTTTGAAAAACATCACATAGCTAGCTTTTACAAAGTGTTTAATGACACAAAAATACCTCTTTATCGGAACTTAAAAACACTTGGGGAAAAGGAGAGTGATCAGACAATACTGGACCCCAGGAAAATATTATAGATTTTTCATCTGTAAAGATAAAAATAACGGGCTGAAACAGATCTATATAAATACAATGCACAGAACATCTTTAACACCTGTTAGACTTCATTAAATGGGAGTTGCAACTTCAGATTTTTGTCAAAGATGTCAAAGTAATAGAGACGGCATTAATATAATCACAGTCAGAAACGTAGATCATTGGTCAAAACAGACCACATGCAACGTCAATGCCGTGCATTAATTCCCTAGATATGCCCACTGGCGTAATGCCCTGAATAGCCACGAGAGGGACCTATGTGTCACAAATGTAGAGGAGTGCTGTTAAGTCAGTAAACCAGGCCACTTAAAGTACAGTTATGTAAGAACTTACCGTAACAGTAGATCTTCGAGAAAGGCTCTTGCAGTAGGTAATTACATATAGGACTGACGCCGGCCGGCGGCAGGACCCCACAGAAAAATTTCTAGCTAGCAGTCCCTGGCGAGGGACCGCCCCCACATCAGGTGACCGGCGTCAGACGACGTCGGTATAAAGAGGCGGTCCCAGATGCCCGCCTTCCAGTTCTTTCCCGCCACAGGCCCGGAAGAGAGAGAAGCAGATATTTCCCTCAATGGAAAAGGAGCTGAAAAAGCCTAGGGGGATGGAGGGCGGGAAGGTATTACCTACTACAAGAGCCTCTCTCGAAGATCTACTGTTATGGTAAGTTCTTACGTAACTGTACTATCTTACTTCGAGAGGGCTCTTGCAGTAGGTAATTACATATAGGACTGAATCCCAAGCAGTCTGGAACAAATGAAAGGCACCGGGAGGAGGAACTACTCCAAGAAGTAGCAAAAGCCTTGCAATTCTCAAGACAGGAGGCCTTGCAAAACAGCTAACCCGAAGCCTGCTCTACGGTGAGAGACAATGTCCAGACTGTAGTGTTTCGTAAAGGTATGGACGGAAGTCCAGGTGGCGGCAGCACAGATGTCTGCCACAGACACATTCTTGAAACAAGCCGCAGAGGCAGCTACTCCATGAGTGGAGTGACCTCTGACTTGACCCGGAGGGTCTTGTTGTACTTGTCATAACAGAAAGTGATGCAATGAGCCAACCACTTCGACAGGCATCGATTGGAAACGCATTGCCTTCCCTTTTGTGAGCAAAAGTGACGAACAACTGATCAGTCTTTCTGAGATCCTTTGTCCTGTTGGTGTAGTATCTCAGAATCCGGTGAACATCCATGGTATGGAGTAAATATTCTCCTTGGTTGGAGTACTGCGTGAAAAAGGCCAGTAACTCTATAGACTGATTTAAGGTAGACTCCGCTACCACTTTAGGTAGAAACTTAGGGTTCGTGCGAAGAGCTACTCATTCCTTGTGAAAAATCAAATAAGGGATTTTACACATAAGGGCCTGGAGCTCGGAAATTCTTTGAGCAGAAGTAATGGCCACCAAGAACAGCGTCTTCCACGACAGAAACTTCAGATCTGTGGAGGCCGCAGGCTCAAAGGGAGGAAGGGTAAGTTTCTCGAGAACAAAGTTCAAGTCCCAAGGGGGAGCAGGAGTCCAGACAGGGGGCCTCAGATGGAGGACCCCTCTAAGAGAAGTCTTAGACACCTCTAATTGGGCAAAGGCTTTATCAAAGAAAGGAACATGGTACGCTGAAATAGCGGCCTTGTGCACTTTCAAGGAGGAATGACTTGAGACCCAGGTCGAAGAGATGACGTAAATAGTCAAGCAGAATGGCCACAGGACAGGAGAAAGGCTCCACATTCCTAGAGGCAGCCCAAATAGAAAATCTCTTCCATTTCACGGCATAAGTGGACCTAGTGGAGGGTTTTCTAGCCTCCACCAGAATCTCTGCCACCTTTGGAGAGACACCAAAGTGAGATTGGGCTAGGTCTGCAGGAGCCATGCATGAAGTTGCAGGGACTTGAGTCCCGGATGGACCAGGGTCCCCTGATCCTGGGTCAGCAATCCTCGAGATAAAGGAAGAGGAAGAGGAGGAACCTCTGAGAATTGTTGTAGAAGAGAGAACCAGATTTGCCTGGGCCAGAAAGGAGCGATCAGAATCATTCTCACTCCTTCCATTGTTAGTTTCTGCAGTACACGAGGGACCAGAGGAATTGGGGGAAAAGCATAGATGAATCTGCCCTTCCAGTTTAGAGACAGAGCGTCGCTCCAGAAAGCGCCTCACTCTGGAGCGAGCGAGCGAGCAAAAAGTGGGAAGTTTTGCGTTTTGGGAAGAGGCGAACAGGTCTATCTGTGGAGTCCCCCAAAGCTGAAAGATGTTGTCTAGAACCTTTTGGTCCAACTCCCACTCGGGTGGCAGAGCAGAGGAGCGACTTAGCTTGTCTGCCAGGGTATTGTCGACTCCTGGAACATGGATCGCTGTGAGGTGAAGGTTGTGAAGTGTTGCCCAGTCCCAAACGCTCATTGCTTCCCTGCATAGAGGGTAGGATCGAGTCCCTCCCTGCTTGTTGATGTACCACACCACGCACATGTTGTCCGTCTGGACAGCTAAGTGACCGGGAAGGATGTATTGGTGAAGGGCTTGGAGAGCATATAGTACTGCTCGTACCTCGAGCACACTGATGTGGAGAGCTAGCTCCAATCTGGACCATAAACCTTGGGTTCAGTGAGGACCCAGATGGGCTCCCCAACCTTCGCCTGATGCGTCCGTGGTCAGAGTCTGGGACGGGGGAGGATGACAGAAGGGGACCCCCCAAAACAGGTTCTCTCGGACCATCCACCATTGCAAGTCTCTTGTCATCGGCGAGGAGATCAGAACCAGATGATCTAGGTCGTTTATGAGTTGATCCCACTGGGAGCGGAGAGTCCACTGAGAAATCCTCATGTGGAGCCGCGCGCAGGGAACTGTCAGGATGACGGCCGCCAAGAGACGGAGAACCGACCTCGCCGGAACCTTCCTGCGTTCTGATAGCAGGGAACTCTGTGACTGGAGGGAGGCTGCCCTGTCCAGAGGAAGGAAGGCCTTGCTCACCGTCATATCGAGGATAGCCCCAATGAACTGAAGTCTCTGGGAGGGATCCAGATGAGACTTGGAATGGTTGATGGTAATACCCAGGCAAGTGAAAACCTGCTGGGTGAGGGCGAGAAAATGCAGGAGCTCCTCCCTGGACAAGGCCGCCAGGAGCCAGTCGTCCAGGTAGGGAAACACCTGAACTCCCATAGTACGCAGGTGGGCTGCTACCACCACCAGGCATTTGGTAAAAACTCGGGGAGCCAAGGAAAGACCAAACAGTAGTGCCTGGAATTGGTAATGGTCCCCCTGGAAAGCAAACCGGAGGTACTTGCGATGCGAGGGATGAATGGGGATGTGCAGATATACGTCCTGCATATCCAGCGCACAAAGCCATTGACCCGGCCGAGGAAGGGGCAGAAGGGTTTGAAGGGAGAGCATCCTGAACTTTTTGTATTCCACGTAAAGGTTCAAGGAGCTGAGATCGAGAATGGGTCTGAGATCTCCCGTCTTCTTTGGGACCAGGAAGAAATGAGAATAGTAACCCGTCCCTTGAAGGTGAGGAGGAACGGGTTCTATGGCCTGCTTCACGAGAAGGGCAGATATTTCTTCCCTGACCAAAGGAAGATGGTCCTTTGCATAGGAGGACTTCAGAGGGGGGTGGCGGGGAGGTTTCTGTAGAAACTCTATGGAGTACCCCTCCGTGATAATCTGAAGCACCCATGAATCCGTTGTTATCCTCTCCCAACCCAGAAGGTGGAGGGAGAATCTCCCTCCTATCGGTTCCTCCAGGGTGTCCGGAGGCGGTGGGAGAGGGGAGGAGTCAGGTGGTATGGGGCAGCGCCGCAGCTGGGGCACCTGCTGCTTTTTTGGGCGGTGGGGGCCTGGCAGCTGCGGGGGCCCGGCATTTAGTGGCCCGCCTTCCTTGGGGTTTCGCTTGCGGCCGGCTGCGTCTGCGAAAAGGACGGCGCTGCGGGGGATGGGGACGGTACATGGAATCCACAGACTTCAGAGCCGTCCCCTTCTCCTGCAAGTCAGTGATGATGTCCTTGACATCACCACCGAAAAGCACTGAACCCCTGAAAGGTGCTTCCTGGATTGCTGACTGCACCTCCGGGACCAAACCTGACACGCGGAGCCAGGCGTGACGCCGAAGACTGACAGCGAACGCGGAGCTCCACCCGGCAGTGTCCACTGCATCGTATGTCGTCCTTAGGATGTGATGACTGGCCGAACGAGCAGAACGGACTAAGTCAGCTAACTCCTGCTTGACTTGGTAGTCAGGTAAGGAGTCAATCTTAGATTCCGCCTGGGTAAGGATGGCCTTCTGGTAATCCCCCATATGTGCAACAAAATTCAGGGCCCGAATTCCCAGTGTGGAAGAGGCGTATATTTTTCTTCCATACTGGTCCAGGAGGCGAGATTCCTTATCCGGAGGAGATGAGCTTAAATGTTTGGGATGTGCTGACCGGCCGTGAGCGGCGCTAATCACGACCGAGTCTGCACGGGGGTGAGAATCCAAAAAATCTACACCCTCCGAAGCCTGGTATAGCCTGTTGGACTTCCTAGGAAGCGGGACTAAAGCCGACAGTTGTTTCCAAATAGTGGAAACAAGGTGGGCATGAGGCTCGATCCAGGGTGGCACTAAAGTAGGGGCCCTAAGGGGCAGGTTCAGATGTTCGGTGAGTTTGACCCGCTGAGGATCTGGTTCCAGAGAACGCCACTGATGTACTTCCTGGATCTTCCTGAGCAACTCCGTGAAGGAAGGATCCTCCGGAGGAGACTTCGGAGGAGTCCTTGGCCGGGGCTTGGACGGAGTGCGAGGCTCGTCGTCTCTCTCGGAGCATCCGTCTGAGGAATCCAAGACTGAAGAAGAATCAGAAGCAGAATAAGACTCCCTGGCCCATCTAGGGGGGAGGAACGGGTTCCTTAGGGGGGATCCCTGGACATGTGTCCTGCCCCTCTCGGGAGCCAGAGGGAAGGGCTCTGGAATCCAGAGGTGGTGAGGGAGTGTGCTGTCTCGGGCGTACAGGGGCCGGGGGCATCGCCATCGCCGTAAGGTGGCTCTCTACTTCAGCCCACCAGGAAGCCAGAGTCTCCTGCAGATCCACCGGCGGCCTGGGGGGTGGTGGAAGAGGAGGAGGGGGATAATTATACGGATTAAAACTGTAAGGCGAGTATCCGTAACCCGGCTGCGGGAAAACCAGTGCCGGGTACTGCGGCGTCGGCGGAACCGGCACTGCGGCCCCGGGTAAGATGGCGTCAGATAGGACGGCGGGTACCCGGGTACCGGAGCAGACGGCCCAGAAGGAGGCCCCATGGGCGGGTCAACATTGAGAGGCCCGGGGTCGGGCCTGACGGAGGGGAATATCCCCGCCGCGCCGAACCGCGCCGGGCGGGACCAGCGTCGGAGCCGGCGTCCGGGGCTGGCATCAGATCCGGTTCCATAGGAGGAGGTCTGACGGTGGTGGAATATCCGCCTCGCCGGGACGGTGGAGAAAAGTCCCCGGGTCAGGCTGGGGCGACTCGGGTTCCAGGCGGCAGCGGGCTGCGGGGAACCGGGTACGACGGGGTTGGAGGGTCTGCGTCGAGGTTCCGCGCCGGGCGCACGCCGGGGAGCCAACGCGGCGCTTAGGGGCTGTTTCCGGCGGGCGCTGGAGGAGCCGGGCGTCCGCTTACGGGTCTTCGTCGGAGGCGGGCCGAGGGTGGGAAGCGTCGTCCGAGGGGACAGTTGCGCTGCCCCAAAGGGTCAGGCGCCTTATCAACCTTTTCCCCGGCGGACGCCGGAGGAGCCGACGTCCGGCTTATGGGAGGTGCCGAGCGCCAGTAGGCCACAAGCCTGCAGCGGTACTGGGGCAGAGGCTCCTTTGCTCGGAGGCGCCCGCAAGGCCCGAGCCACGAGGCCTGGCGGGCGGGCGGCGCCTCCTCAAACCTTGAGGCTGCCATGGGTGATCCCCGAGATATTACCTGAGCTTTCTGCGACTCCGGCGGAGTCGCGGGCGACGAGGCCTTCTCCCTGTGCCTTTCTTTGTCTCACTTCTTGCGGTGTCCTTCAGGAGAAGTTGACGCCTGCCTGAGCTTCTTCAATTCCTTTTCCATTGAAGACATCTTCTTCTTGAGCAGATGGGCTTCCAGGGACTGTTGGCGTCGTCTGTGGGTAGCCGCGTTGAAGTGCAGGCAATGCGGGCACTTGTCAACCGGGTGGTCGGGGCCTAAGCAAAAAAGGCAGAGAGAATGGCCGTCCTTGTGTGGCAGTTGGGCGCCGCACGAGTCGCACTTGTTTTTGGAAGGTGTAGGGGATGACATACACCAACGCTGACCTGACGATGAGAACAAAAAATACTCAAAACTTTGGTAAGACCGGCGAAGAACAGGGCTTTGCTAAGTGCGAACTTTACAGCGCTATGAGCTAACGGCAGAAGAACTGGAAGAGCGGTAGGACCGCCCCTTTATACCAGCGTCGTCTGGCGTGGTGCCTGGCGTGGGGGCGGTCCCTCACCAGGGACTGCTAGCTAGAAATTTTTCCGTGGGGTCCTGCCACCGGCCGGCGTCAATCCTATATGTAATTACCTACTGCAAGAGCCCTCTCGAAGTAAGATCACATTTTTCTTCATGACTGCACAGGCTGCACAAGTCTTACCCGACTCATTATTATTGTTTAGTCAGCTGTGTAGGGCACCCAGCATCCAATGTCGATCTGTCACCATCGCAATGTAACACACTCAAGGCGCTGCCAAGTCTGCATGTCGCATACCACAAACAGACTCCGAAAAAAATATCTCTGACCTTCCGACCAATCTTCTCATGTGTCAGCCTCCAAGTCTACACTTTCCCAACCCTCATATGTTATAAATGAGCAATGGAACAGTATCACTCCCAAGAATATCAAAGCAGACTACCTACTTGTAAATGCCCTACCCTAGCTTCTTACAAGGTGCTTAGACAACATAAATAACAGGAATACGCATCAGACCACTACGTCGCAGTTCAGTGGCTGTACTGCAAGGGATAGAGAGCGGGCACAAAAGTCCACAAAAGACGAACAGTGATATCATCGAAAACATAGCAGGTGTGCCAAACAGTGATATCATGGAAAATATAGGAGGTGTTCAAAAAATAATAATACAAAGTAAAGTGATGGGACGGAAGGCAATAGTTGAGAAATGCTGTGTGGACAACCACCGTGGCAGTGTATGTAAATCACCAGTATCTCCCACAACACACAGCAAATGTCTACGAGTTGAAAACGAACGCATTGCAGAGTTATACACTGCCTAGAACACAGTATGAAATATTCCAATAGCCTCTAAACAGTACAACAAGTGAAACCAGCATTTGTAAAAATACGTATAATGTGATTCATCATTATATAAAGTGTGGTTCCAAAAATGCATCGCATCGTAGTAAAATAGATAGGAATTCATGTAAATAATGGATGTCTCATCTATTTTCAACTATGCCATATATAAACAATACGCACCTTGCATGTGCCATGTTACAAGTGCATTAATCCCCTTGACAGGAGGCATTTCCCAGGAATTAATGCATGGTTGGTCGCTAGGAAGCACTTGGCCTTGGCCGCGTGCCATCCCAAAACCAATGCATTAGTTCCTGGGAAATGCCTCTGTCCTCAGAGATTAATGATTACATATTGTTCTAAGAGATTTTGCAAAATATTTTTCCACTTTTGGGAAAGTTGTGGTCAAGATATTCCATTTGACCCTGGCATAGCTATGTTTAGTTGGGGTGTACATACAAAATCAACTCATGGAAATACAGTACTGATTAACATGGTTTTATTAGTTAACATACTACTTGCCACCAGATTAGGCCTTACGGTCTATCGAGTCTGCTCGAACCTCAGATCCCTAGTTGGGTACCGAGGGCCCCCCCTTGTGTTCCAGAAACCTCTATCATCCATCCTCACCCCCTTGGGCCAGGCCATCTTCTGATACATCCACTTTCTATGTCTGTCCCACCCTCTCTTGAAGCCCTCCAATGTGGATCTCTGAACCAGCTCGCCAGGCAGCACATTCCAAGGATCCACCACCCTCTCAGTGAAAAACCTCCTCCTCTTCCCCCACCCTTCCACCTTCAAACCATGCCCTCTGGTGATACCTCCCTGCTTTAGTCTAAAGATCCCTCCATGTTTACCCTATTTATTCCTTGAGGTATGAGGCCTCAATCATGTCCCCTGTCTCTCTCTCCTCCAATGAAAACAGGCAGAGCTCCTCAGTCTGTCCTCATCGTCAAATCCCCTAGTCCTCGTATCATCTTAGTTGCCCTCCTCTGTACCCTCTCCAGGAGCTGCATGTCCCTCTTCAAGTGTGGTCTCCAATACTGTACACAGTACTCAAGGTGTGGTCTAACCAATCCACTGTACAGTGGCAGAATCACTTCCCTGCTCCTAGAGGTGACCCCCCTTATGATGCATCCCAACAGCCTGTTTGCTTTGCTAACTGCTCGGAGTTATTCATACATGCATCCACCATGACCCCTAGGTCTTTTTCCCCTGTTGAGGCCTCCAGTGCCTCCCCTCCCAGGGTGTACCTGTGTTTAGGGTTTCCCCACCCAAGATGTAACACCTTGCACTGGGTGATATTGAAATTTAATTTGCATGTGTGAGCCCACCTTTCCATGGTGTCCAGGTCCCATTGCAGGGCCAACCTCCCCTCTTCCCCCTCAACTACTGCTCCCATCTTGGAGTCATCAGCAAAGAGACTCATTTCACACCCTATACCCTCCCTGATGTTCAAAATGTATGCATTAAACAGGATTGGACCCAGGACCGAGCCCTGCGGTACCCACTACCGACCTCTCTAGGGTTTGAGAGCTCCCCACCGACCACTACTCACTGAGTGCGTCCAGCTAGCCAGTTTTTAATCCATCTGACCATCAAAGGGCCTACTCCCAACCCCGTCAATTTCTCCACCAGACCATTGTGGGGGACAGAGTCAAACGCCTTGCTGAAGTCCAAGAATAACACATCCACAGGCTTTTTCCCCAGTCCAGTTCTGATGTTACCCATCCGTAGAACTCCACAAGATTGGTTTGACACAATCTACCTGGCACAAACCCATGTTGCCGACTATACAGACCTCCCACCTCCTCCAAGTACACCCTCAATCGTTCCTTTAGTATACTCTCCATTAATTTTCCCACCACCAAGGTCAAACTGATGGGTCTATAGTTACCTGGTACTTCCCTCGACCCCCCCTTTATGGATTGGCACCACATGTGCCTCTCGCCAATCCCTAGGTATCCTCCCTTTCTCAAGCGACCTGCTAAAGAGCTCCGCCAGGGGTGCAGCCAGTATGTCCGCCAATTCCCATAGTACTGTCGGATGAATGCCATCCGGCCCAGGAGATTTATCTTTCTTTAGGCCCTTAAGGGCTAACCACACCCTTTCAGTGGAGATAGCATCATCCGTCCCCTCCACCTTACTGGCCTTTTTATCCTTATCCTGATGTGACACCCCTGGGGTACCTCTCCCTCCCTCTTGCTCCATTTCTACTGCTCCCCTGATCCCACTCTCTACCACTTCTATCCCCATCGTGCCTTGCTTTGTAGATATCCCATCCCCCTCCCTAATGAACACAGAGGCGAAGTACTCGTTTAATACCTCTGCCTGGTCCCTCGCCTCTTCCACCCACGCTCCTTCTGATCTCAACCTGTCGAGATGGTCCTTAGTTTTTCTCCACTCCCCAATGTACTGGAAGAACCCCTTTTCTCCTCCCCTTATCCCCTGTGCCAGCCGCTGCTCTTTACTGGACTTTGCCCCCTGCACCATCTGGGTGACTTTTCTAGATGCAAGATGGTACATTTCCTTTTCTCTATCCCCTCTCGTTGTCTTGTATTTTTTGTAGGCAGCCTTCTTTTCTCTGACTGCTACCCGAACCTCACTGGACCACCAGCATGGTTTATGTGACCTTGCTCCCTTACGCTTCACCTTAGCGCAGGTCCTGACTGCCTCATGAAGTCCCCGTTTTATGACCTCCCATCTCTTTTCCACATTTGTCATTGTTGTAATCCCCTTCAAGTGATCCTTGAGAATACTTCCCATGCTCACAAAGTCTGCCCCCCTGAAGTCCACTGCCACTGTCCTAAATCTCTCCCCCCTCCCCCCATGCTTATTTGAAACCAGACAGTATTGTGGTCGCTCCCAGTCAGGGGATCCTCTACAACCATGTCCCTTACCAGATCCCCATCTGCCAGAACCACATCCAGGACATGCCCCTCCCTTGTGGGCTCCATCACGTGCTGTGTTAAGAACACATCCTGGAAGCCGTCCAGCAGCCTCTGCTCCTTGGCCACCTTAGAGGACATGGTTCCCCAGTTTGTACCTGGCATATTAAGGTCCCCCATCAACACCACTCCCTCCCCTTTTGGTTCACACTGGGCAATGATGTTGTCCGGCAAACCATCCTCCAGAACATCACCCATCCCGGGGGCCTATATACTACACCCAGCTTGACCTTACCTCCTGCCGGGGTTCGTAAGGTGACCCATAAGGCCTCCACGTTTCCCTCTGCCTCTTCTACCCTAGCAATTTCTATGTCATCTCTAATGGACATAGCCACTCCACCCCTATGCCCTCCTTTCTATCCTTCCTAAGCATAGTGTATCCCGCAGTTTAGGTCCCAGTCATGGTTTTGTTGGCCACGTTTCCTGACTGCCGCCACATCCACCCCACCCCCCACCCCTTGAACAGCATGGCCTGGAACTCAGCAACTTGTTTCCCAAGCTCCTGGCATTTACTAACACCACCCCCCTTATCCCTGATCCCCTTTGTGAACCCCACCCAGGTTCCTTATACTTCCATCCACCCTCTGTTCCTCCTGAAACCTCCTCTCCCAGTCTGTCCCCTTGGGTTTGAATTCTATTCCCTCATCTGGAGGACAGGGTTCTGGTCAGCCCTCCCTTATCCCCCCCACAAGTTTAAACCCCACTTTTCTTGAAAGTTTTCTAGTTTTTTTAGTTTTTTATTTATAGGTTTTATGATCATACAGCAAAACCATACTTCATAAAATCACCAAGGAGGGATACACAGAGCCCCAGACTGAATGTACATACGTAGAATTTGTCTAAAAATAACATCCATTTAATTAAAATTCTTCAGTCCATACAGTTCTGGAGGCCACCAATATAAAGAAACCGGAGTGAAGTCCAACCTGATTGGTCTGTGGGTCAGTGATACTCTCACCTAGAATACAACTTAAAACAAATAATAAAGCACATCAGGTCCCACATAGAACTAGAGACTTGGGGGTGGGTGGGGGGGGGAGAGAGAAAATGCTTAAGGTATGGACAGGATTAACCCCACGATGTCCTGGCCTCAATTAAGTTGTTTTACTTATCCGCATTCCCTTGGTGAGACATGACAACCCACCGTGCGGATATACAGGGTGTCACAATAGGAGCTGGTAAAAAGTTCACAAACTGAGAAGTGTAGAAACACCTTCTTTAAAAAAAAAAAAAAACATACCATTGGCATATAACAGATATCTAACTTTGAGCAGCAACACATGCTTACAGGATTTCATAAAACAACTAAGCACCAATTATCATTTAAACTGTAACTGAGTCTAGCAATGATCACAAGATATAACAGTTATCAACGGCCTCTGATAAGCGGGCATAGCGCAGCCGCCAATTATCAAATTAAGAACCAGTGTTCCACAGTTCTGGCTTTGGATATATTCAGATGGCCATAGGGATAACAATCACACTTGAGCAGTCAGTAAAAGATTTCGCCCTTCCTCATCTGACTCTACCACTGGATGCAAGTCCTGAATGATCTTTGCTGCAAATGCTGCAGTAGCCTCAGGATCCACAAATACAGGTGTTTTAGTTTTATATCATACCTGCAACCTCGCTGAGTAATTGAGTTGGGCTATTACACCATGTTGCAAAAGTTCTTTTTTGATGGACTGCAGTTCTTTCTTTTTGGCCTGTGTTTGGGCCAACAGATCAGGAAAAATGGCCAGTCGACTCTCTTCCCACTGAATATCACCTTTGGCCCTCCCTCATCACCTGTAGCAGGGAAATCCGAGCCTTGGGGGAAGATAGGGTGGCTACTACCGTCATAGGTCGCCCCATGGAGTCACCTCGAGAACATGGCCTTTGAGAAATCGCGAATACCTTCACCAGCTTAACATCCAAATCAGAGGGCAACAACTGCAGTCTGGTATATAACAGCTTGTGTACAGATTGGTATAAATCAGTTTTAGCCCAAATTGTGGTGGGAAGCCCACTATTCTAATATTTGTCTGATGCTTCATGTTCTCCAGGGCTTCTACTTTGGCCTTTAGGTATTGAAAGTCCCGCACATGCATGGCATTTTGTGGGGCCTGTCTATTGTTTACCTCTTTAAGTTCGTGGATTGAAGTAGAGTTCTCAGTAATTCTGGTGTCGTATTTGGTTAGTTTAGCCTCCATGGCCGCCAGGCATTTATTTGTTTCATTGCCTGTTGCCTGCAGTTTTGATAGCATTGCTAATATCTGTGCAGTGGGGAGCTCTGGTTGTGCCACCCCCTCCCCAACATGACTTTATTAGTGGCACCAAAGTGATACTCCAGCAATGGAAAGACAAGAAAGCTCCTGAATTTACAGTACGGTTGCAGTCAATATTTGATTTAAGTAAGGTAGAGAGAGTATTCTGTATATTAGAGAGTGATCTTACTAAGTTTGAGGAACTTTGGCTACCATTTATTAGGGCTTTGGGACTGGCTAGATAAGAGCGAGGAGGAGGAGTATAGAGTTTAGAAGGACACTTTACGGTTTAGGCATATTGGCAATGATGAAAGCATGGGATCATGAGTAAAACCGATGATTGAAACACCCACACTCCGAGTCAAAAAGGAAAACAAAAGTAGCCTGTCTTGGGGCTAGCAGTATAACCTAGAGGTCAGAGTAACAAGCTGTGAATGAGCTTAGTATATCCAGCAGACCTGGGTTTGCTTCCCACAACCCCTATTTGCATACAGTGTGACTCTGAGCAACTCACTTAACCTCCCAGTGCTCCCCGGTCACTCTTGAATACAAGCACTTACTTGCCCCTAATGCCCCTTACCAAAGAATTAAAAAAAAAGTATCAGGGATGGAACCTACAGAGTAGAGGTAGAGAAGGGAGGTTACAGGTAGAGCACTGTCATAGGGAGAGAGATGCAGAAGTTTGGGGTCTAGACCAATACCACATTGCAACTATTTTTAGAATATTGTGATGTCACTGAGGAACAAGCTGTGATTGACTCAGTGTGGTTAGGAACAGCTTGTTTCTCGGAGACACCACAATGCTCTAAAAATGTCTGCAGTATAGTCTTAATATTAAAAAAACTCAGTCACCTGTATCTCTGAACTGTTTCCAGTCACAGGTGAGCCCAAATACCTTGTTTGAAAGAACTTTTCACTGGGTTTCAAACTGTGAAGGCCACTGGGTATGAATGTGTCCATTTAAGAGGCAGCTCCTCTAGCTGATCCAGCAAGAGAACCCAATCTCCAATGTGCCAGTTCAACTATCTAGCCTGGCTGCACATACACCTTCTCTTATTATATCACCCTATCACCGCGCTACTACAGTGGGGCATGCAGACCCTTCCCCAAGAGTCCAACAGCACTGCCTTTGTAGCACTCCCGGACTCCCACATCCTGAAGTGGAACTGCATCATGAATCCAGGTCTCCCATATGGCAGTGCAATGCGCTACCACCAGTGCAACCATACTGGATCAGTCCAGCTGTTTTGTAATCGGCGGATATCTCTGCAGTAACTGCAATCCAGTCCCGTTTGTTTATACAGCAGCTAGGCTCAAAGCTCCTTACAAAAATACAGTAAAAAGTAATAAAAGTAGCAGATACTAAAAAAAATCAGAATAGTAACACATGAATACAAAACAGATGAGTCATAGAGTATCAAATGAGGGGGATTAAAACTGTGTGTTTAGCAGTGCTTTAAATATTTCAACAGCATCAGCTTGAGGAATCAAACTTGGATGTGCATTCCACAGTGTGGGAAGCCTAATGGCAAAGGCTCTTCCTCCAACAGTTTTCAGTTTGGTTTTTCATGTGTTAAGGAGAACAGCAGCCGATGATCTTAATGATCTAGAGGGACAATAATCAGACATCAAATTTGATAAATATTTGGGGGGGGGGGGCCGTGTGTGGACCATGAAGGCTCTTGTAAGTTAAAGGGGATTACTCAGCTCTGCAGGAGAAATACTGAGGGACCCTGAGGTCCCAATTTAGCAATCTGCAACATTAAATAATTTTTTAAGGCACTTACTTAGTTGCAGTTTAATTTATTATCTGGCTGATCCTGCAACGCCCTGCCTCTGCCATGGTTCTGTACTGTTTATCCCAGAGTCCCCTGTGGTAAGACCTCTGATGATGCAACTGAAGGGATATGCAGCGGGGGATGTCTGTGTGCTGGCACCTCTAGTAACTGAATACTAATGTTACAGAGTGCATGACTGCACTTATTGTACCGGTATCAATCATGCTACCTCATCAGGATCGGTACTGGTAGAATAAGCATGATCATCTGTCTGTTCTGCTACATTAGTAGAGATAAACCGAAGTACTTTAAAATCACATCTAAATTTAATGGGTGACCAGTACAGATTTTGAAGAACTGGGTAATATGGTCATGAGAGGTGGTACTGAAAACAAGTCTGGTGGTGGAACTGATAACTTGTTTAAACCCAGAAAAAGAATTACTAGGTAACCCAGATAAATACAGGTTACTCACCTGTAACAGGAGTTCTAGGAGTGGTATATGTTGTTCATCCACACTTATTGGCAGGTTCCTTGCCGCCTTAAATGTTGCCGGAAGGTCTTCAAAATGGCTCCTCCCACCCACCCAGGTGGTAAAACCCTCAGCTCCACCCCATGATGCCAGATCTAGCCGGTGGAAGCCAAGTTGTAGCCGAGAAGCCAGGAGGTCGGGTGGGTTGTGGATGAACAGCATATGCCGCTCCTCGACTCAAATGAGTAACCTGTTACTAGGATGTGGATATGTTGTTCAATCTACACTTATTGGCAGACTCTAGCAGTTCTCCGGGAGGAGGCAGGCAAGGCACGCACCCCCTACTTAGGGAATAAGAACTGGAGAACAGAGGTCCCAAAACCAGCATCCCGGTGTGACTCTAGGTCAATGTGGTAATGGGAAATAAAGGTGTGAGCTGACTTCCAGGTAGCAGCCCTGCAGATTTCCTGGATAGGGACGTCCCTAGAAGCAGCCACCGAAGCAGCGGTATGACGGGTACAATGAGCGCTTATCCCTTTGGGAGGCTCCATGCCCGCCAACCTATAGCAGAGATCTATGCAGGAGGTGACCCACCTGCCTGTTGTCCACTTGGCTGCAGGTCTGCCAGGTGTGGCTTCAGCGTAGGTGACAAACAGCTGGCAAACCTCTCCCTGAACTTTAGCCGTACACGCCTTATAATAAGAGAGGGCTCTTCTAGGGTCCAAAGTATGGAGCCTATATTCAGCCTCCGAGGTGTGATTGGGGTAGAACACTGGCAGAGTCAACATCTGGTTAAGGTGAAACTCTGACACTACCTTTGGAAGGAATTTCAGGAGGGGGCGCAGGACAACCTTGTCCCTATGGAAGACCAGATAAGGAGACCTGGTGGAAAGCGCTGGGCTCTCCCATCCTTCTGGCTGGCTGAATAGCCACCAAGAGTCAGTCTTCCATGAGGTGAGAGATATCACACCTGTGCATCGGTTCGAATGGCTTGCCCATGAGTTTAGCCAATACCAGCAGTAGATCCCACGAAGGTGGAGTTTCTCGCACCGGAGGGGTTATGTGATCAAGGCCTTTGAAAAAGCGCCCGACCACCTTCTCCTGCACCACTGACTGATTGCCAGCCCACGCCCAGTAAGCAGAGATGGCTGCCAGGTGCACCTTAAGGGTCGTCAACCGAAGCCCTAGCTGTGAAAGGGACCACAGGTAGTCCAGAATGCTAGCCAAGGAACAGGAAGACGGGTCCAACCCTTTGTCCTGACACCAAATGGAGATCTCTTCCATTTGAAGGCAAAGCATTTTCTGGTTGACTTCTTACGGGACGCCTCAACTACGTTGAGGACCTCATCGGAAAGACCCAAGGCCTGGAACTCTAGCCACTCAGGAACCAGGCCGTCAGGCGCAGGGATTGAAGGTTCGGGTGGAGAACCTTCCCCTTGCCGACTGACAGCAGGTCCAGGTGTGCTGGAAGCTGCCTCAGCAGCCTGGAGCTGAGGCTGAGGAGATCTGGGTACCAGTACTGGCAGGGCCAGTCTGGGGCTACCAGAATCACCTGTGCCTTGTCCCTCTTCACCTTGAGAAGCACCTTGTGGATCAAGGGAAATGGAGGGAAGGCATAGAAGAGGTCTGGGGTCCACAGCCTCGAGAAGGCATCCCCCTGCAGCGAGCCCTGCTGAGGGGGGGCGGGCATGAAACAGCCTCAGCTTTGCATTCTCCCTGGAGGCGAACAGGTCCACCTGAGGGGTGCCCCAATGGGAGAACAGATCTAGTACTACCTCGGCAGGAGAGACCACTCATGAGATGCAGCGCCTATCCGGCTGAGGGCATCAGCCAGACTGTTGGAGGCTCCTGCCACATGGATAGCTAGGAGATCCACCTCCAGGCTGATCACAAGAGACCAAGTGTGCGGACAGCCTCCCTGCACAGGGGCAAGGAGTGTATCCCGCCCTGTCGGTTGAGGTAATACATGGTCGTGGTGTTGTCTGTCTGGACCTGGACCATTTGACCCCGTACAAACGGAGCGAAGGTGGTGAGGGCTAGTCGGACCGCTCGAAGCTCCAGCAGGTGATGTGGCATCGAGACTCCTGAGGGGACCAGAGGCCGTGGACTCTGAGCTCCCCCAGATGGGCACCCCCAACCCATCGGCTTGTTGTGGACAAATGGGATACCCTCCTGCAGATGAGCTGGAATGAGCCACCACTGTAGGCCGTTCCACATCTCCTGGGTCACCGTCACTGGCTGGTCCAGAGGACTGGAGCGCTGTGACCATTGGAGGGCCAGCCCCCATTGCAGGGGACGCATATGCTAGCGGGCCCAACGGACCATGCTGGTGCAGGCCGCCATGAGGCCCAGAAGGTGCAGGAAGTCCTGGGCAGGGTGCAATTGCCCAACCAGAAATGACTGGGCAAAGGAGGAAAGGACCTTGGCCCTGTCTGTTGGGAGCCGAGCTCTGCCCCGATGAACTGAATCACCTGCGATGGCACGAGTTCCGACTTGGCCTCGTTGATAAGGAGGCCAATCTGAGAGCAGACCTGGAGGGCCAGATCCCTGGACCACTCCACCTCCAACCTGGAGGGGGCTGCAATCAGCCAGTCGTCCAGGTAGGGGTACACCTGGACCCCTCGGCGCCACAGGAATGCTGTCACCACTGCCATGCATTTGGTGAAGACCCTGGGAGTTGGAGAGAGGCCGAAAGGCATGGCCTGGAACTCGTAAAGGGATCCCTCTGCTCTGAAGCGGAGGAACCGCTGATGAGACGGACGGACTGGGACAGGAAAAAACACGTCCTGAAGGTCCAGGGAACAGAACCACATGCCTGGCTCCAAGGATGGAATGATCTGAGCCAGAGTGACCATCCTGAAGGTGCAAGACCTTAGGAACTTGTTCAGGTCGTGTAGGTCGAGAATGGGGCGCCAGCCCCCTGTCTGTTTTGGGACCAGGAAGTAGCTGGACACAAACCCTGGGTCTGGAGTGGGGTCCGCCACCTTGCTGATCACCTCCTTCTGGAGGAGTAAGGCAATGTCGGCTCGATGAGCCGACAGAGAGGCTACAGAACCCGTAGCCCCCAGTGGGGCGATGGCTCGATGGGGGGACTGCTCGAATTCCAGAGGCAGACCCCTGCCTACCACTTTCAACAGCCAGTGGTCCGTGGTGATAGCGGGCCAGGCGGAAAGGAAGTGGTGGAGCCGTCCCCCCACGGGTGAACCCAGGGAGGAGTGACGAGGTTGGGGGCGACACCCCTCAACCCGTCATTGGGCAGGCTTGGAGGAAGGGCCGGTTGAGGAGCCTCCTGGGCCTTTTCCTCCAGGCTTCCTGCTGGAGGAAGCAGCAGGTTTGGCTTTGGGATGCCAAGCGTGGGCCTGCTGGCCCTGATGCTAGTGTTGCTGGGCTGGACATGACACAGGAGCTGAAGGACGAAAGGGCTTACGCTGCTGCTGGCGCCTTTGTCCTTGTGGGCAGATGTGACCGAGTCCAAGGTGGTGCTGGACTTCTTGATCCGTTGGAGATTACCCTCTACCCCGGGCCCGAATAAGTCGGCACCCAGGAAGGGGACGTCTGCCAGCTTGTGCTGGGTATCAGCCGTGAAGGTGGAGATCCGCAGCCAAGCTCTGCGGCGCATGGCCACTGCGGACGCTACTGACCGGGTACACAAATTAGCAATGTCCAACGAAGTTTGGAGCTACTGTTTTGCTACTGCCCTTCCCTGATCCCACATCTGCTTGACTGTCGTTTGAAGGTCAGCCAGGAGATGAGGAATCACCTCATCCAGGGAGCCCAAAAGGGCATGCGAAAAGTGTGCCACCAGAACGGCTGAGCTAGCCTAACGAAGGCCTAGGGAGGAAGCAGCGTATACCTTCCGCCCTGAGTAGTCCAACTTTTTGGATTCCTTATCGGGTGGTTTGTCTACATCCTGAGCGTTCCCGGAATGCCGGAAAATGCTATCGGTCACTAACCCTTTCGCAGAGGGATGCTCCAAGAAAACGGAGAGTGAACCGGTAGGGACCGCATACTTTCGAGCCATCCTGGCTGATAGTGCGGGACAAGATGCTGGCCGCTGCCACAACTCCAGGGCCAGGCCAACAATGGCTTCGGCCACCGGAAAGGCCTCTGTAGGGAAATCCCCTCGGTCCAGTATCTCCATAAGGGGATACTTAGCCCGTTTCTGAACTGGTTCAAGCTGCATCCCAGTAGACTCTGAGATGAATCGAAGCATTCCCAAAAACGAGGATGGGCTCTTGTCCACCGACTGACCCCCGTAGACTCCAGGTTGAGCGGCCTGGAGAACAAGGAGGAGTCTTCGTCAGACTCCAAGGAGTCTGCGAACAGCTACTGAGCACCTGAGCCACCCTCCACGTGCCGAGGTCGATTGGGAGTGAGGGTGACCGACAATCTATGGGGCAAGCCCTGACCCGACCGAGAATCCTTGGTCGGGGCCCCAGTCTTCGGTTGTGAAGGCGGAGGTTCCACCACAATGGGTGAAGCAGCCGGTTTTGGTCGAACAACCAGCGCCGGTGGCGGCTCCTCGACTACTATGAGGGGTTGTTTCGGCCACTCCTGTGACAGCCACTTAATGGCCGGAGAAGGCGACGGAGTTGGCTTGTTACCAGGCAGTAGGAGCTGCTGCCACATCAAGTCCTCGTAGCACCGATGCAACTTGCGCCAGAACCTATCCTCCGAAGAGGATGAAGAGGATGAGCAGCGGCGCCACTTTCCAGGGTGCCAAGACCGCTGATGTCAGAGGGACTGGCTGGACCTGGAAGAGGACCAAGACCTTTGGGGATTCCGAGGGTGGGTCAGAAAGGGGACGGGGGAAACCCGCTCCTCCCTCGGTACAGGGACCTTAACCGGGGACTCCGGCACAGGAGGCACAGGCAAGTCCTCAGTTTCCACCGGGGGAACCGGTGAAGTAGGGTTGTCGGCATCTCCAGTCGACAAACCATCAAACGAGTCGAGAAAAATCTCAACCGCGTCAACGGGTGTCTCGGCCGGCTGACCTGATGGGAACACCATGAAGCCAGTGGCCTTAACCGCAACCTCAACCGAAGTCAAAAGTCGACGGTTCGGTGAAGGGGAGCTCTCCCACTCCCATGAACGTCGACGGTGGGACTTACTGTACCTTTTGAGTCCTTCTTCTTGGACCGACTGGAATGTCCCGATGGGCCTTCTCCCTTGGTGGAGAGGGATTGACAAAGCTCCTTAAAGGAAGCTGTACAGGAAGAGCCCAAGGAGAGCGGGATAAATGCCGCAACCAAGGAAGAAGAAGAAGTGGCCTGGGCCGCCTCCTCCTCGAGGGCGATCATCTGCTCCAACTGTTCCGCGGAGCCTGCCGCCGCGGATACAGCCCAACGGGCCTCCTTTGACTTGACCGTCAGATACCGTTTTTCAGGGTGCCCAAGAAGTAGTCGAGCAGCATGGTCCTCCAAGACCGAAGCCGAGAAGGAGCTCCACAATCCGCAAGCCTGCAAATCGTGGCCAAGCCCCAGGCAGTAGACGCACGTGGAGTGCAGATTGGTCCGGGACATCTTCTGCCCACAGGGGCACCGACGAAAACTGGGAGTCGATTTGTCCATCGCAGCTACGAGGGAAGACGAAGACCGGAGTCTTGTAAACTTTAGAATTAGTTTTGGGTTAACCGAAGAGTGTGGATCCAGGCCTAAAACGCAGAGCGCTAAGGAGGGACCCTGAGCTTCCAAGCGGTAAGGAAGATCTGGCATCATGGGGCGGAGACGAGGGTTTTACCACCCGGGTGGGTGGGAGGAGCCAGCTTGAAGACCTTCTGGCAACATTTAAAGCAGCAAGGAACCTGCCAATAAGTGTGGATTGAACAACATATCCACGTCCCTAGAACAATGATTTACAGTAATCCGCTCTTGAGATTATAAATGCATTAACATCTTCAGCAAGCTTCACTATCCTTCTTAAGTAAAAAAGGCTACTTTACAAATTGGCTTCTTATGATCAAGTTAAAGTCAAGGCAGACGCCAACACTTTTCATGGTCGCAGCACTTTCAAAATTACAATCAAATTCAGAAAATATTAGAGTCAATAGGATATTTTTACTAAATTTTCTTTGTCCCAAAAACATAATGGAAGGGAAGAGATTGTGATGCTTGTACTGTACTATAGTACCAATTAATTTAATTTTGCCAATGGTCAGGAAAATGCTTCACGTCCTAAACGGCCTCTTTAAAGGACTTTTCTCCACCAGATTCAAGTCAATACGATTCTTCCCCAGACATGAATGACAATCAACAATCTCATTACTTGCTCTATCAAAATATGTATTAAGAGTTTGCTGCCACACTTTACAAAAGCAATGATTCAGATGTCGTAAGGTCACTTTCAGATGGCCATGATTTCTAGATGGTGTTTACCCTGCTGTGAGAACTCATACATCTGATCATACTGAGCTAAGATGCACGTTACTCTAACTGGTTACTTATCTGTCACTCTGTTTGTCTGTCTGTCTATCTATCTATCTCAAACATTTCACCAAGAAAGACATACTGAGCTGGCATCAGCTCATCTCCACATGCATCCTGGGGGGGGAGGGGGAAGACGAGAGTATAAAACAATTACAATGTACTGAAAATGCAGTAATATGGAAATAAGTAAACAAAACGAGCAAAACACAGGCAACGCTTCTGAGCAGGAAATATGCAACAAAAAATGCAGCAGAACAACAAAAGAACAATACTAAGAAGGGGTGGAGTAGTAGTCGAAACTGGGAGGGGGGGGCCTGTACTCGTGACAGTGCAGGATGGAAGACAGTGGACAAAAGTCCAGTATCAAGAACAACTGTAGCATCAAAAAGGAGAGTTTTTAGAGCGTGAAGGGTAGGAGCAGTGCGAATGGGGGGGGGGGCCCCAGAGTTTAGGGAAGTGGAAAGAGAAGGCAGTCTGATATCTTGGGCTCAAAATGTGAACCTGGGTCCCCCAAATGTCAAGTGAGCAGCTTTAGTTATGATTTTATTTATCCAGAATAGGGTGAATGAGATGCAACATCTTGTTTTCACTGGAGTCCTCTTGTTTTTTTACTCAATTTACAGCTACGAGGACTAAAAACACAGGAAGGATAATTAACATGCTCAAGGCCATACAGTGATTAAGTAGCTGCAATGGGATTTGAAACTGAGTCTGTTAATTCCCAAAAGCCTTTTTCTTTAAACCACTAGATAGATGCATCAGTCCATGGTTAAATCCTTTCCATCCAAGCTTATCTCTAATTGTGGGGGCCCTCCTAAAACATGCTATAGCTCTCTCTGTGGCACCGGTGGCCTGCACTGCACTCTTGAAAGGGTGACCCAGGTTTGCGGTGTGAACTCTGGTCCCAAGCACGTGGCACTGAAAGAGCGCTGCAGAGGCTGGGCTCTCAGGCTCTGGGAGGTATGACTTTCTCTGATGCAGCAGTGCCTCCTACAAGCAGTGAGGTGGCCTTGACTTTGGAGGGCACCAGGGAATATCCGCCCTTCTGCAGGTTGGCATACAGCATGTGTCGACATTAGTGTCAGGGGAGGGGAGAGAGAGAGACAGAGCAAAAAAAGGGTGCAATCAAAACCTTCCCACAATGCTCAATAATGGCCAGCTCCCATCCCATATCCTTCACCCAAGTTTCCTCTTGCCCACCCTCACACCACTAAGGCCATTGTCATGTGTCCCTTTTCCCACTTAGGTGCCCAGTCCCTGCTGCAGGGGTAAGCTTGCAAGGTCTTGCCAGTATAGGGTTTGCGTCTAGGTAGGTAGCAATGAGAGGACCTGTGGCTGGACAGGAATGCAAGGGCTGGAGCAGCTAGAAACTTGAAGTTAGGCAACACTGATGGGGATAAGGAAGAAAAATGGTAAATTACAAACAAAAAGAGTTCTTTGCGCTTTGTTTCTCCCCTTTTTGTTTCCCTGTCCCCCACCCTGATGTTCACAGTTGCTTCATGAGCATCCTTCTTCTCGTACAAAGAACAGACGAGCAGCAACCTTCACAGCCAAAGCCAATGATGCCCCTTGATCAACCAGCAAGAGGTGTGCAAATACCAGACAGCCCCAACCCTTCTTTCCAAGTAGCAAAGCACCTGATCTCTGAGATGCACCCTGCTGGCTCCAGTGTGGCATTCCGGGGACTGTACACAAATCCCAGTTGCCCAAAAATCAGTGCAAAACAGTATAGCTACCACTTGTGATGCCGGCAACCTGGGTTCAGGAACAAGTCTGGGTCATCAAGAGCCATGCGGAAGGGTGGGGGGGGTCACTGTCTTCACTGCAATACTGCTATCTAGATGACCACAGGTGGTAGTGCAGTAGGGGCACCAAGTGGAAGGGGGAATACACTGGCCAAGGGCCATGCTCACTGGTCTACCTCATGTGCCAGTGTCTTCCTGGGAGGAAAAAGGAAAGTGGCCCCAGCGATGGCTCTCCAGAGACCCTATTATATCTGGGCCAGCCTCCAATTCCTCACTTACTTCCTGACACTGTGCATATTTGAGAGTATACCCACTCTATCCTGTATCCCCGCCTGGGGGTAAACCAGAACTCCATGGAGGATGGCTGATGCAGGTAGACGAGGATCAGGAGGAGAGGAGGTGCCAGAGGGCTCCTAGGGGAACCGGCACTGGGGGGGAGGGGGCGCATAAAATATAAATTTTGAAAAGAAAGAAAAAAAATGCAGTGTAACATACTGCCACTGCACCACAGGACCAGTTTTTCAAGAGTTCTGCTGCTGCTCTATCCTCTTGCAAGTTTCCCAATACTGTATTTCAGAATCATACTTTTTATTTCTTTTCATTAGCTTTTTCACTTTATCAGCTTGGCTAAACTACTGTGTGACAAAAATGCCAGATTGCCACTGTGAGTGTAATTTTTTCTTCAAGGGCAAGGAAAGGGAAACACTATGTTTCCACACCCCTTATAAACACAAACCTGAATGTTTAAACTGTGTGATTATTACCCTGCTACCTTGTATCTGTCTGGTTTAATGCCATGTATGCACCTTGAAATAATTTAAACTGATGTACTGTACCGGAATTGTTTTAAACAATGTATTGTACCATCTCTCCCTTGTTTTCACCCAGGTCGTGGCTGAAAAGGACCCGTGCCTCAGTCCACCTTCCCAGGCTATCAATAAATAAATGCAATTAGCAGTTTTGGTTCTATACTTTCAACCACGGATATCCTTGATTCTGCAGATGGGTTTCATGATTTGCTATCTTTTTGCAGATATCAGCACCAGGATTGCAGTAACATAGTCTTTTCAGTCAAAGGGGCTGTCCCAACAGGCAAACTGTCCTTGAGGCGCTCAGTGTGGTGGCTTCTTTTATGTGATAAGGTATTATGGTCTGTTGCTTTTTAAAATAAAGATGCTGTTAAAAGACCATTCTCTTTTGTTGTTGTGATATCTAGGAAATTAACACTTATGTTGTGCAATCTGACAGTTCATTAAAACCCATTTAACAAAGTAAGGAAATCAATGAGGAAATCCATCTACCTTTCAAAGAGAAAATAAAATACTCTAATAAGAAACTGTGACCAACATACAATATCCTTAATCAATGGATTCCATACACCTTGAAAACACAGACTCGTTTATGGATGATCCAACATACAAAATGGGATACGCCTCATCGCCATGCCACGAGACTATAAATAAAATGCATCTTAAAGCACAAATAAGTTGTTCTTAAGCACCAGTTCAGTCATGTGTACTAAATATTTAGCAGGAATATTACATTGTTCTTATGTACATATTCAGCCATTTGTATTAAACATTCAGCTGGAATATAAACTTTTTATGTACAATGTGACAAGAGTGTTTAGGTCAGGAAGATCCTACTGTCACCAACTTTGCTAATCGTATCCATTATCATGTTACATCTATTAAAGTTAAGGAACAAACTCGCATTATGTATAAATCAACATCATTAGGTAAAGGTTCCAGTAAGGAGTTGATATCCTGAGTAAAACAATATATTGCATGATACAGTTTAAAGCAGCACTGCATGTTATGATATAAATTTTGAACCGGTGTCTTTTTATTTTAATTTAGATCACCCTTTTCTCCTGCTTTGCAAGATGTCCTTTCACCCACTGCTTCAGCACTTTTTTTTAGATTTGAAATAATTATTAAAAGGAGTGCTCCTGTTAATGCATCTATCTATCCCCATGTTTTCAGCAGTTTACGGACACCCATCGTTTAGCCTCACTATTCTTGTGCCTACGGTTAGCTACAGTAGCACCCAACAGACACCGATCTCTGATCATATGGCACAATGGCTTATATTCATGAACATTACCTACTCAGCATTAACGTTACTTTATTTTTCCATAACTAACCTGATTCATCAAAGTAAAGGTAATGTTAATGAATATAGGCCAATGGGTGTTCAGAAACCACTGAAAATCTGGGGATGACCACATGAAAAGGAGCACACCTTTTAGTTATTTCAAATCTAAAAAAAAAATTGCTGAAACAGATTCAAAATACAAACTGGCATTTTACAAGATGGGAGACAATGTGCAACCTAAAATAAAAAAAAGGATAGGTTCAAAATGTTTACTGTAACATGTACTGCTGTTTTAAACAGACATTCATATTATATTTCATCTCCTGAGAGGCAATTCTTCATATGCTCCATTTCTTATCTTATTGTTAATTTATGATGCAGCATTCTTACATGGTCGAATATTATATCAGATGTCCCCAAGCAGTTAATCAGGTTCTTTTCTGTATAATTTGTATAATCCCAGAACACAACAGTGCTGCCTTTGTCGGTTGGCTTAATGACAAGCGATGTGTGTTCCATTAATGATTTAAATGCAACGTTCTTTATCTTTGTTAGATTAAATGTCAAGGGTCTTTTATTACATTTGATTTTACGCTATTTTACGACATACCTCTTTACTAGGGTTAGACAGGACATTGGGTATAACGATTTAAGTTTAAATCTGATCTATGTTGCATCCCTTGTATGTATATCTTGCCCTGCAATAAAGTACCATTTCAAGCAAAGTTATCAGTATGAAAATCATCAACTGTCCAGTGGTGTGAAAGGCTGAGGTACTGGGCGCCACACCTCCTGCCACGCTGGCCTCCTGGATTCAGAAATGGACATGGGTTGCTTGGGAGCCTGCCATGGGAGGGAGGATTGAGTGTCCCAAGGAAAGCATTCCTCCCTCAGGGAGGGGGGGTTACATGTGTACCACTAGGTGGCAGTGCAGTGGGATGAAGGATGCCGAGGAAGGTGTCCCACCCATTTGACACAGTGGGGACATCTTGTAGAGGTGGAGATAGCACAGCATGTCACTGCACGCACTGCGGGCCCAGAGACAAAGCAGAGGATAAAATCCCTGACCAGCAGGATGATGGCCCGGTCCCCCAAAGGACATACAATGGCGAATGGGCTCCTTGGTCCTCTGGTAGAGGACTCTGGACAAATGGTAAGTCCCAGAGAAGCTAGGTGGTGGGGGGACCGGTCCACAATGCGACTGGTCTGGCAGAAAGAAAATAAAACTACTAATTAAAAAAAAAATCACTTATAAGGTACACCAGAGAAGTGGATCATTCTAGTTCTGTACACTTTATCATGCATTAGACAGAGCTCTTGACGACAGACTGAAAATCCCTGCTTGTTTGTTTAACATTGTTTGTTTAACAGCCCTTTGATGGTGTTTACAATAAGTTCTATTACCTGCTCCCTGGACAGGCAGTCAGTACTCACATACTATAACAGTAATTCAAAGCGGGCTGCCGGTGTCTTTGTCTTTTGGCAGACAAGGTGCTGCAAGGATCTCTGTTTCTGGCAGGGTAAGTGCCTTTATTACAACATCCAAGTAAACAATTCACGATTTAAGGCAAACTTTGAACTTTTTGAGGTGATAAATACTGTTAGTGGTAAAAAAGGCTAGGTTGTTTTCAGGATAACACTATAGGAAGGAACATCCCTCCAGTGATGCCAGCAAGGCCACAAAGTCATATTAAAAGAGGTGCCATAAGAAACCTTGTCTAGTTGGTATTGTGGTGATAGGTAGTGTACCTTAGTACAGAAAGATACTGAGGTATTTATAAGTCCAATAGCAGGCAGTTATGGTAGCTGCAGAAGACTGTGGTAGAATGACTACAGCTCTGTTTTACTGAAGCACATTGCCATAAACCACTTTAAATGTTATGAATATTTCATACACAGCAAGATTATCAAAATGGTTAATTACAGAAAAATAACAGCATATATGAGATTAAGCCTGTTTCACTATGCTCCATTAGAAGTTGGTTGTTGCAAATAAAACGGGTGTTAAAATAAGCATAGTTACACACAGGGAAGATTTTTTTTTTAATTAATCTTTTGTAACCAGATGAGGCCTACTAGGCACAAGTGCCTGTTTTCAGGGGCTTCCCAGGAGCACTAGGGAGGCTGAGATTTGCTCAGAGTATGCAAGTGGAGGTTGTGGGATCAAACCCAGGTCTCCTGGATGTACCAAGCTCATTCGCAGCTCATTACTCTATCCTCTAGGCTATATTGACAGCCATGACAGTATTCATTTTATATTTAGGAAATTATTACATGAAAGAAAGTAATTACTAATTCTGAAATGTATAACAAGTAAGTAGACATTTTGCTAATACCACAGTACATCTGGGTTCAGGTAGGCTGTGCCCTTACACTGTGAATAAGTGGAGTATTATCATGGGATACAAAAATTACTGTTTATTGTGAACATGTACTGAACAGCATAGCACTTTTTTTTTTTAAACTTTATGTTTATTAGTTTAGCATTAAAACATAGAGTTACAGTTCCAACATTTAATTTTAACACATGTATATTTATACCGAGAGGGCGCCACTCCTCATAATATTACCATTTTGTCCATTAAATGTCAAAAGATACATCATTACAGGGGGAAAACAGATAGTTTACTTTTTCAAATTATATCCCTTTAGCTGAGGAGGAGTCCATGAGTTGCATGGTACAAGACCGATAATGGTAGAAAATCTATAAAGTCCCGTATCCAGCCCACTATAAGTGGGTATGTAGTCCACACCATACTATCCCAAAAATTAGGCACCTTAAAGTGCAGTCAATCAAAATAGGGCAGAAAAACATTTTACCAACGATCAGTTAAAACGACCCAGTAACAAAACAATGCAATTTGGCTAAAAGAGCACATTAGCAACAGTTGAACAAGGTGCTTAAACATGAAAAACAGCATAGCACTTAACAGCACAACTATACACCACTGTCAAAGTCTGATTTATTGATTGTGCACTATGGTGAAAAACAATGACAAATGACGTATGTGGCTAGAAGAGTACTCTCTATCAAGGAAAGCTTGGATCAGAATATAAATTTGTTCCATTAGTTAAAAGTTTGTACTATGAAATGGCTGTTTTTATTATTGTATATGAGTAAAATGTTATAATAATAAGTGTAAGCCCTGAGGAAGACTAAGTAAATTAAACTAAACTAATATTAATTACAGTAATAAATATCATATTACAACACATGCAACATCACTATGCATAGATTAAATACACTTCGCATAATAAACTTTTACACAGTACTCTGCTTCATTTTACATCCATGTACCTTGAACAGCAAACATAAGAAGGATCTCATGGTGGAGAGGGAGGAACAGGCAAGACTTGTGATGAAGGGCACCAAGTTTGGGATGGAGCGTTTTATGGATGGCATCAGTGTGAACAGAGGAGTCTAAGCATCCAGCCACACACCAAGGTACTTGAAATGAGAACTTCATCAAGTGGGGTACCAATCAGGGTGTTAACATTTAAGGCAGAGCTGAGCCTTGCAAGTTTTTGATCAGTGCCAAAGGACATGGAAACTGTTTTTTTTTTTGGCATTCACCATTGGCTGGTATGATTGGAACCGGCACTGGACACTGTCAAAGTCATAATGTGGCAACAAATACAGATCATTGACTAAGGCACCAGCAGTAAAGAGGATGGTGTCATTAGTGTACGTATGGATGTCTGAACACAGAGGGCAAATCATTCAGGAAGATGGAGAGGAGGATGGGACCATGACAGAGTCTGGAGAAACCTTACAGATAATACAGAGAGTGGGCCATGATGTCACCAAGCTGGACTGACTGCAGTCAGCCAGACAGGTAGGAGTCGAACTAATTTACTGATAAGGCAGAGAGACCCACCTCCCTCAGCTTGCTAAGGAAAAGTGACTGGGCCACCATACCAAAGGCCCTTGCCAGGTCACTTGAAAATGATAGCAGTAATGTGAACCTGGTGCATCCCCTTAAGAATGGAAACAGTGACTTGGAGGAGGAAGGAGACTGTGGTATGCAATTTCCAGAACCCAGATTGGAAAAGGGAGAGAAAGGGGTATCCCAGAAAACCGAGAACTATGTAAAAACAAGTTTTTCTTAGAGCTTAGCCAGGACAGGAAGCAGGGAAATTGGACGACAGTTCACGGGGTGGAACAGTCACATTTGTGAACAGGGAGCACTCTGGCCAGTTTCAACACTTGAAGGATGACCCTGAGACCATAAGAAAGGTTGAGAAGAGAAAAAAGAGGGGCATGTATCACAGGAGCAAAGATTTACAGAGGTTTAGGGTCCAGTCCACTAGGGCTTTGACTTCTGGAGGGATTTAAAGAGAACAATGCAGCTACAGTAACATGGGGGTGATGGCTGAGAAAAAGAAAAGGGAGGAGGGAGAGAGGGTAGGAAGCAGAGGGAGTTAAAAATGAGATGAGGAAATCTGATACCTAGGAATCCAAATATCTGTGAAACTGCAAAAGCTCCTCCAATCCAGCTGTGCCCCACTGACCCACAGTTGCAAGCCTCAATAGATGGTCAGAAATTACCTCTAACACTAACTGCACAGAGACAGTAGAATGAATATTCTGTGGAGATCATTATTTTTGATTTCTACAGTGCCTACCTGTTTACCTAAAAAAAACTGGCAGACCTTTTAAAAGCCCTTAGTAAGTTCACCTGGAACAGGAAGACAGCCAGGATTAAGTGGGTGCTGCTCACCTGGAGGGGGGGGGGGGATGGAAGTCCCAGATCTGAAAAGTTCCTACTGTGCAGCTCAATTATCCCCACTAACTGCCCTGCTGCAGGACAAAGATAAGAATGTCTGTCTGGTGGAGTTAGGCTACACCCTCAGCTGTGACTTATGGACCACTTTTCTATCTCCTTATTGCCTAGCTACCAAAACTTCTGTTGCGCAACAGTCAACACTTTTCTCTTTGCTTTTCTTCTTTCCCCCCCCTACCCTAGGTTGGCCACCTAGCATATCTCTTTACTATCCCAACTAAACTTCCTATTAGTTCTCTTTTTTTTTTTTTTTTTTTATTCTTTTTCCATTTCCATCCATCCAGTCCCTGGAATGATGGCAAACACCCAGAGAGGTGTTGTGTAAAGTGCATACGTGCATTTTTTGTACAAAGAAATATGAAGGCTTTTTTTAAATAGGAATAAATACAGTTAATAAAGCCTTTTTAAATAAAAAGGATTCAGAAGCCATATAACACAATAATAGTTTCATGATTAGTACAGTTATAAGAAGTCCTTAAGGTATTTTCTTAAATTCACACTATAAACCTGTTACTGTATATAAAAGTGCTTAGTCACTGTGGATCAGAGATACAGAGTCAATATCTGTGGAGATATACACTGTACCTTTAACTGAACCAGGAAGTCCCCTGAAACAAACAAAATCCCCCTTGGTTTTAAAACAACATGTCCAGATATGTAAATAGAAAGGGCTCAGTCAGGTGACCCCACCAAAAGATATAAAACCTCTTCGCTAAGTTCACTTCAGTGCAGTCCAGTGGGGCTCAGCCCTGAAAGAGGAGAGAGGTTCTAGTGCTACTGTAGACAAGCTGTTGAATGCAGATGAGACGGGCCTTAGGAGCGCTAAGATCCAGGACTGTATTATGGGAGAAACTACTGATGTTATGTAGTGATTTTCTTTGAAATTTTTTTTGTTTTCATTTATTTTTTGAACTTTTGAAAAATAAATATCATACCACAGTGTGTTTTAAACCTGTAAATGTGTCTCCTCTGAAGTTTATTCCCACATGCTGCAACAAACTTGGTGTGAAAAGTGGGATAGTACTGGTTGGCCAGAGAAACAAGGGGGAGACCAGTACCTAGATATCAGCCCTGGTATCCAGACTTGGGGGCAAAGAGCAGGATGGTGTACCTCCAGGATCTCGTGGATGCCAAAGATCCATTTAAGGAGGAGGGGCTTACTGGTGTGCATACCAGAGCCCAGGTGAGGAGAGCTGGAGAGGAGCTATTGCCTGGATTAGAGTTCCATGGAACGCGGAGGCGGACCAGCGCCGGAGAGAAGCGGAGCACCACTGCCAGATGCTGATGGAGGGCTCCCAACTGGAGGATTTCGTGGTGGAGGCACAGGATGAGGATCCATGGGTTCTAGAGGAGGAGGACCCCCTGATGAAACCTTTGCTGCCAGCCACTTTTGAGATCCCACTGTTGTTAATTATTCCAGGCTGCTACTACTTGGAGGACGACGAGATGAAGGCCCCAGGTAAGACTGTTTCAGGACATATGCATACTGGGGTGAAGACTACAAGCAATAGGGAAGACACCATGGTGGCTGAAGGGGCTTTCCCATGTTTTGAACCTCCTGTGATATGGGATAAAATGTATGAAACATGAAATGCTTAAAATGAATATAGCTTTTAAGGCTGGTGCTGAATACACTCAGTTGAGAGTACCAGAATGGTGTAAGGGTTGAAAGGAAACCCCAAAGGTTTTGGGAGTTAGGAACTGGCTGGTTGATGTTCGACATGAGAAGGTTCCTTGTCTACCAGAAAATATATGAAAGGGAAATAGATAAATTACACGTATGAAATGATTACCAGAAATGTATAACACAAAAGAACTCTCTATACTGTATGATATAAAATGAGGAACCTAGGGTCATGGAGGATCTAGGTATGGGGTGGAACTGAGGATTGGGCCCCTAAGTGGAAACAATGTGTTAGAATGGGGTTAGAGCTGGGTACATCTTGATCTGGAGAAAGTTATGGTATAGGCCTTGTGGCGCCACCCTGATAGCTAGATGGAGGACGTTAGAAGTCAGCATAAAACTGCTGTGCATTACTTCCTCTTTTTTAATGTACTGATGAAGATATGATAGTGGGTGCACAGGGTTCTGAAATGATGTCAAGTGATGGGTGCTGAAACAATGCCAAGTGATGGGTGCTGAAACGATGCCAAGTGATGGGTGCTGAAATGATGCCAAGTGATGGGTGCTGAAATGATGCCAAGTGATGGATAAGGAGGAAGCTAGAAGTCAGCATAAAACTGCATGTATTACTTCCTCTTTTTTAATGTACTGATGAAGCTACGATAGTGGGTGCACAGGGTTCTGAAATGATGTCAAGTGATGGGTGCTGAAACGATGCCTATTGATGGGTGCCTGATATTACATATGAAATGTCTGAGTTGTAGTAACCAAAGTGAAATAGTTAGGGGATAGACAGTCCCTACAGACTGAAGTCCTCTGAGAGCATAGATGGGTACTGTGCTGAACTGTATGACAGCCCCAGGGTAATGTTGTGAAAGTATTGTAATATTGCAGTAATTTGGTATGGTGACAATACTAAAAATAGCTGAATTAAGGGACCCTGGGGTGAAGCTGTCATAGTGGGCGAGAGAAAGTTTCAACCAACCCCCATTCTACTGTTTTGGTAGAATATTTATGACTGAGAGGGAGTTTTTGGAAAAACAGTATAGTTTTGAGAACTGTTTTTTTCTTAAGGAGGGAGGTGCGTGGCGGAGTTAGGCTACACCCTCAGCTGTGACTGATGGACTACTTTTCTATTTCCTTATTTCCTAGCTACCAAAACTTCTGTTGTGCAACAGTCAATGCATTTCTCTTTGCTTTTCTTCTTTTCCCACCCTACCCTAGGTTGGGCACCTAAAGTAGCTCTTTACTGTCCCTACTAAACTACCTACTAGTTCTCTCTTTTCATTCTTTTTCCATTTCCATCCATCCAGTCCCTGGAATGATGTCAAACGCCCAGAGAGGTGTTGTGTAAAGTGCATAAGTGCATTTTGTGTACAAAAAAACATGAAGGCTATTTTAAATAGGAATAAATACAGTTAATAAAGCTTTTTTAAAATAAAAAGGATTCAGAAGCCATATAACACAATAAGAATTTCAAGAGTAGTACAGTTATAAGGAATCCTTAAGGTATTTTCTTAAATTCACACTATAAACCTGTTACTGCATATAAAAGTGCTTAGTCACTGTGGATCAGAGATATAGAGTCAATATCTGTGGAGATATACACTGTACCTTTAACTGAATCAGGAAGTCTCCAGAAAGAAACAAAATCCCCCTTGGTTTTGAAACAACATGCCCAGACGTGTAAATAGAAAGGGCTCAGTCAGGTGGCCCCACCAACACATATAAAACTTGTTCACTTCAGAGCAGTCCAGTGGGGTTCAGCCCTGAAAGAGGAGGAGACAGGTTCAACTGCTACTATAGACAAGCTGTTGAATGCAGATGAGAAGGGTCTTAGGAGCTCTAAGATCCAGGACTGTATTACAGATGAAACTACTGATGCTAAGTAGTGATTTTCTTTGCAATTTTTTTTTCATTTATTATTTTTTGAACTTTTGAAAAATAAATTTCACACCACAGTGTGCTTTAAACCTGTAAATGTGCCTCATCTGAAGTTTATTCCCACACACTGCAACAGTCTAGTTGCCAAAGGAACAGGCTAATTTGGGCTTCAACACCAGCACATTTTCTTTCCTGGATCTCTACCCCAGCTCTTATAAAACTAATCTCAAATCACTGGTCGAAATCGCCCCTAACTGGGCTCAGGTTAAAATCAAAGTAGTTGCAGCCAACAAGATCTGGTCTCTCATACCCATACCATATATTCCAAACTTTACCCCTGCCACACTAGACCAAAGTTTTACTTAGTGGGGAAAAAAAGGTTTCTTTTTAATGGCTCAGTTTTGGCAGGGCACCACCCTCAAAGTTTCTGCCACCCCAAAGAGGGATTTCTATTTTCCTAACCTGCACCATTTCCACGTTATGCAACTTAGAAGCTTCTAGAATACAGATGAAATTCAGATAAACACGGGGAACCCCCTCCACCCAAATCTCTGGGATTCACGGCAGCAGGGAGCTCGTCCACATCAAATGTCATGTTTATATAAATTATTAACAACTGATCAGGGACTTACAGCTACCACCCAGGTGCAACATAAATGGGAACAGGAAGGAAGTTTTACCCTTTTACCCAAACAATGCAGAATTATCTGGGAGGGAGTTCATGGAATTACAGCGTAAGTGTTCTGGTGGGAATGTAAGTGAAAAACTGTGGTGTGCTTTTTCCTCACACCGAAAAAGTCCAAGAATTTCTCCAGCACCGGTTCAGATACCTGCTGGAGATGGTGTGAGGGGTGGGAGGGGGCACCATATCACATCTTTTGGGATTGACCAATAATGGTCCCATACTGGACAAAAGTGAGAAGAGCAATGCAGGAAATTATAGAACTACCAGTGTGTCCAACTTTCCAAAATCTCATTTTAGGCCTGCCATCTAGTGGTACCAGTAGAGGAGACAAAATGTATCTTTCATTAATCTTAGCAGCAGCAGCCGCGAAGGCCATTACTAAAAAAGTGAATGGGGCTCCAAGCACTAGAGACTGTACAGTGGATAACAATTTGTGATCAAATATTTACTTATTTCCTTCAATGTTAAAATTAAGCAACAGCTAGTTGCTGATGCCAGTTGTGACTGCTTCCAAAAACCTTCCTTCTTGTGACCAGCACTTATTTTAACCTTATGCATAACTGTTCTCAGCATGTAAATAACTGTTCTAAGTTGCTTATCATTCTCCTTCACATTTTCTCTTGATCCCTTCCATTCTTTCCCCTCACCCCTCTATGGCTTTCTCCCATCCCCCTTCCCCGTTATATCTCCTGAGCTCCCTTGCTCACTTTAAAATGCTTTGTCCCATACCTTCTCACCTCTGATGAGGCCCCTGGGCTGATGCCATACCTTACCTTGTTGATTATTAGATATTAGGCTGAGTCTGTTTTCATTTTCCTGTAAAGGGGCGTTTCATAAGACACCATCCCCTCTGATAAGACCCTTTGAATTCCAGGTTTTAATCAAATATGCACCATGGCATACATTGTACAATGCCACATGTATTGGAACTTCTCTGGTTATACACTCTTGTAATGTCTTGCATAATTCCTTGTTTTGTTTGTTCTCCGTCTCATACTTTCCCAATATGTATTGTTTGTCTAACGTGGAGCCTATGAAATGAGCTTGTTCTCAAAGGTGTTATTCAAAATTTCAATAGATAAATCAATATTTATTTTATTTATTACGAAAGAAAAACATACTGAGCTGGTATCAGATCATTTCCAGATGCATTGGGGGGGGGGGGAGAAAGAACAGATACAAAATACAGTATATAAAATACATAGAAGAAAATAAATATATTAAAATATACAACACAGGAACTCTTAAAGAATAAATTAACAGAAGTAAATTACCATACAGTAAATTGTGCAACTGGCAATAAAAAAAAATCGTTATCAACATAACGAAATAAGGAAGAACCAAAGAAAATAAAGGAAATGGTGGTCATCATTGCTTCATCTTTCGAAAGATAAACTGAACTCTAGATGGCTCCTTTTCTTTGATTACAAGGAGGAAACCACAGGGCAGCTGACCCTGGAACAACTCTTATGAAATATGTTAACTTATCCTGATATAAATGTATGGAGTTCTGTTTTCAGGGCCTCATTCATGACAATATGCCAGAGTTTTTATTACATTTACCTTTCATGGCTGTGTATCATAAACGCAACACAATTTTTTTTCTTAACTTTGCTGACTTACTGTTCTGTAGCCTATGTTATAGTTTAACAATGGAACACACTAGTTTTATCACAGGTCATAAATTCACATTGTTCACCACCTTTTACCAGGAATTCAAGTGGGTCCTCTACACCATGGACCTAGGAAGAGACTTAGAGATGAACAGTGATCATCTGTAATGGATCCTGATGGACATGAAACATACAGAGATTTGTGCCAGTCTGTCAAGTGTACTCGGAACATTTAGTGATGTAAACAGTCCACTGAATGTTTATGTTCTGGATTAACACTGCATGTGTAACTGTCTTTGTTCCCAATGTACTAGTAATATATCCTTTCAATAAAAGAAAGTTAAAAAAAAAAAGAACGGGATGGGGGGAGCAGGGAGATGTGAAACTGCACAGGTGGTAATAAAAATGATGTTGAAACAGGAGACAATGTATAAGTTGTACTGTATTCTGTTATATCTATGAATAAGAAATATAGTTAAAAAAGAAACAGGAGACAACTTGGGAGAGGTTAGTAAAGAGGGTACAGTACTTACATCAAGGAGGGCAGGGATAGTCGATGGGGGGTGGGCTGATTCACTAGAACCTTGGTTACTCTGCAGGTTGTTTACTAAAAAGCTTTATCTGGCCTTCCTAGTACCCTTTGTGCAAGAATTTCTAAGCCCCGTGTACCTCAACAAGTCATCAGGAGAGCCCAATGCTTTGTAGCGGTAACAGGCAGAGTCAGGGGCTTTACAAAAGATCAATGAACTTCTGCAGAGACCAAGGGAAGGAGGAATACTTAGATGTGGGTCCCCCTAAGAGGGCTATGTCTATCCCAGATAGACATATTTTGACTGGAAGAAAGAAAGAGACTCATCCATGTCAGCACGAAGTGAGGGGACAGTCACTGTTGCAGAGCTCCCTATTGGTGTTCACATCTTGATCTGTATTGCACTTGTACCATACTGCATTGACCACTCTTGCATCTTTGCATGGTGTAGGGTCATTAATCTGCTCCTAGACTTGCACCTGCACCCAGAAACGCACTGCACATGAACTGTACTGTACTGTATTCTCTTCACACCTTTTATTGGGTTGCGCTGGTCCACCTGCTGAATATTATGACTGCTCAAATTACTGTATTGTATTGACCACTGCACCTTTTGTATTGTGTACACATCCACCCAGGCACATCTGGAAATGAGCTGTTACCAGCTCAGCATGTCTTTCCTGGCGAAACTTTTAAAATAAATAATCTTTGATGGTGAAACTTTGAAACAAGTAATCAAGGAGGGAATTCAGGTTAAGAAACGTAAATAACCTTGATCAGCTATATTTAGGTGGTGATACGGGACGGTGAATTTTGCAGACACAGCAGAACATGCTGTGGCCCCTGAAAGCAGCTGGAAGATCACCGGCAGCAATGATGCTGGGGGGATGGAAGGAGAGAACCCAGTTCATAAGTAAATTGTCTGTGAAGTGGGGATTAAGGCACACAGAATCAGTGATGTAATGGATGAGATTAAGGAATTCACTTTAGATAAAGCAGGTAATATCTGCAGGCAGTAGAGTGGGGATTAAAAACGCCATTAGGCTTACCAGTAGGAGCAGCACAGGTGAGTACAGGCAGAAACCCGGCACAAGGGCCAAGTGAGCAGTTGGACAGCATAACATACGGCTACCACAAGCTGATGGTAAGGACCGAACACAAAGGACAGCTTGCAGTAACAGGTTTTAAGGGAGAAAAGGGGAAGGGATCAAGGTACCTAATGCTGCTGTATTGGCAGAAAGGCAGAATTTCCTTTCAGCAGCCTGGGGAGGGATGGCTCCTGCCAGATTCCCTCACAACCCTGGTGGCTTCAGTGGCTCTAGCCAGCAGTTCAGATCCTACTGACCCAACTTCACAGACTCTTGCAGGTTGCTAAAACACAGTCCTGAATGGCATTGGTTCTCCTCCTATAGTTTGATTCACTGGGAAGTAGGAGACAGCAAAATATAAAAAGTGAACAGTTCCCTTTCAGCAGCTTAGGGGCAGGACAGATCCTGCCAGACTCCCTCACGACCCTGATGACTTATTTATTTATTTGCTTTTGGTAACTAGGTGGGTACACTAGGCATGGGAATGCTTATTTTCAGGCACGACCCAGGAGAATAAAAGTTGACAATACATAAGCACACCATGTGACGCAGCACATGAAATAGGTAAAACAGTGGGAGGGGGTCAAAACAATCAGCATTAGGGGTTAGAAGAAATACAATTTAGAACAAGGTCAGGATACAAGCAATACAGCATTAGACAAGGTTAATATAGTATAGACAAAGTGCAAGACAAATGAATACAGAGTACAAAAAAAAAAATGGATGAAATGGACATGATGTATACAGCATACAATAAGTGCCTTTAGTGGTAGTTAAGCTTTGAGAGAGTACAGCCAGAGAGGAGGGGGAGGAGGAAGTGGTTAAAAAGGGGAGAAAGGGATGAAGGGTGGTAGAGAGTGTACAAGGGGAGGGTCATTAGAGAGAGGTGATGAAGAGGATAGGAGAGGAGTAGATTCCGGGGGGGTAATGAGGAAAGGGAATGAATTATCTATGGCAGGTAGAAGAAAGTACAGGTGTTAGAAGCACGTAAATGATCACAGTGAAGTTTCTTGAAACTAGCATGGGTAAGAACTTGGCGGATAGCTTGAGGTATGGCGTTCCAATACTTAGGAGCAGTGTGAGAGAAAGCTCGTGCATCCATAGAGGTTTTACATCTGGTGATATAGAAAGGGGCTAGGTCAGTAGAGCGAAGCCCATAAGAGGGGGACTGGGAGTGAAGCATAGAGGCAAGGGATTGTGGGAGACCTGATCTAACTATCCCGTCAATTAGAGAGCCACAGGACTGAAGTCGATGGGCAGTGGGAGAGGGCCAGTTTAAGTCAGCATAGAGCTGGCACTGGTGTTTATACCTTGGTGATGCAGAGGCGTAGCGACAGATCTCATTATAGGTGGTGTCCCATTTATGGAGGGAGGACTTTGTGGCACCTAGGTAGGTGACCGTGCCATAGGCCAGGCCGGAAGCAAAAGGCCTTGTGCAACGGCAAGTCTAGCAGATGGGGTAAGGGCATAGCGAGTACGGTAGGCCCCTCCCATTTTTGCATTGACAGATTTACAGGCGGAGGTAATATGTTGATCAAAAAATCCAGGGATTTGTACAGAAGAATGCTCAGGTATTTGAAGGAGCTGGAGGTGACACGTGGGGAGCCATCTGCACACAAGATTTTGAGGGAGTTTCGATTTTCTTTAAGTCTGACAGAAGAGCCAAAGAGCATAGAGTGTGTTTTGCTGACACTGAGCACTAGTTTGTTCTCTGTCAGCCAGGATTGTATGCTTAGGAAGTCAGAAGCAAGAGAGTGGTTTATATCGGAGATATTTTTAGCACTATAGTAGATGACAAGGTCGTCTGCATACAGAAGAGATGAGTAGGTTGGTGCGAGCAGCAGAAGGTCATTAATGAAGGCAGAAAAAAGTAGGGGGCCCAGTATAGAGCCCTGGGGAACACCAACAAGAATAGAGGAGAGATCTGACATGGAAGAATTGAATACTACGGCCTGTTTCCTGTTTGAGAGATAGCTCTTAAACCATGTCACCACTTCAGCAGAGAAACCAAGGGAACGTAGTTTTGTGAGGAGAAGGCTGTGGTTAACCTGGTCAAAAGCCTTGGTCAGGTCAATGAAAACTGCACCTGTCAAGAGCCCAGCATCCATGGCAGCATAAATGTCATTTGTGAGTTTTAAGAGGGCAGTGGAGGTGCTGTGGCCTTTGCGGAAACCATGCTGGGCACCAGATAGGAGGTTATATTTCTGAAGATACGCTATGGTTTGGGTAGCCACTAATTTTTCCAGGATTTTGCTAAGCACCGAAAGAATGGCAATGGGTCAATAATTGGCAATTTCTTTGGCATCACCTTTTTAGGAATTGGTGTTATTTTAGCTATTTTCCAGATATCAGAAAACGTGCCATGGCACAGTGAAAAGTTGAAGACTTTGGTTCAGGGGGAGGCAATGAAAAGGGCAGCAACTTTCAGGAACCTGGGTTCAAGCCCATGGAACCCAGAGCTAGTGCTGTCCGGGATGGCGAGTAGTAACTTTAGAACTTCAGTTCTTGTTATAGCCTGGAACCAAAATGGTGGATGGGTGGGCATGGATTTTGTATCTGTGGGAGGGGGCGTAGTGCTTCCGGAGGGGAAGGAGGCCACATGATGTGATAAGTCAGAGAAGTGACGGCTGAAGGAACTGGCGATGGTCAGCGGGTTGTTACAATGAATGCCATTCAGCAGCATGTTATTTGAAGTGGCTGTGTGATCAGTTCCCAAGAGGTTTTTTATGATTGACCAGAATTTCTTTGAGTCACCTGCGGCTTTTATTAATAAGTCTTTGCAGAAAAGAGCTTTTAGCTAGGTGAATATTCCTTTTGCAGGCACTTCTTAGTGACCTGTAGGCATTGTGATCAGACTGAAGTCCGGAGGCCTTGAAACACCATCAACTTTTGCCTCTAACCCTTATTTGAGAGAGAAGGTCCTTGGTTAACCACTTTGTTTGAGTTCCAGGATGCAGAAAAGCATAAGCATAATAGGCTGTTGGTTAAATAGGATCTGCAGCTTATCCTCTAGGTAGGGAAATGGGCAGACTAGGTGGGCCAAGCGGTCCTTACCTGCCGTCAAAGTCTATGTTTCTATGTAATCCTAGATGGCACTACTGCTCCTCTGTCTGACTGGCTGGGATAAAGTAACGCTTGTTAAGAACTGCATTTCGATTGCAGATAAAAGCTTCAGCTTTTTGGTCACATTTCTAAGGCATTGGAAGTTTTTTTTTTTTTATGTATCCATTATTTTGCTAGTGTGCTAGAAATCACTGAATCTGTTGGCAGAAAAGGTCTGCTTGGCCCACCCAGTCTGCCCAGATGTTCCATGCCTAATTTAGTCTTTGCAGACCCTAACTGGTTTCCAGCAACCCTCTCTCCCCCCTGCCTATTTATTAATATACACCTATGTCTATCCCATGCATGCTTGAAGCCCTCCACTGTTTTCATCCCCACCACTGCCTATGGCAGTCTTTTCCAGGCATCTACCACGCATTCAGTGAAGTAGTGTTTCCTCACATCCTTCTTAAACTCCCCCTCCCCCCAGCATCATTGCATGCCCGCTGGTCCTGGTGCTCTTTTTCATTTGAAAGAGGCTCCCACCTGCACCTGTGAGATACCTGTATGTCTCAAGCATGCGACTCCTGCTCGCCTCTCTTCCAGGGCGTACGTATCAAGATCCCTTGGCCTCTCCTCTTAGGGCTTCTCATGCAACCTCTGCACCATTTTAATTGCCCTCATCTGGACTGCTTCCACCTGGTCTTGACCTGACAGTACTGGTGGCTTGATTCTGCCTGTCAGCAGAATATTTTCTATATTATCCGTACCTCTGGCGTGCCGAGGTTGAGGGCTCAGGATGTGCATGCACACAGAATGTGTGTCTACACAATGCCTGAGTCAGCTGGTGTCCGTCCCACAGAATCAGCCCCAGCTGCACTTCCGCCCGTGGCCACTGAGGTGGTAGTGCTGCTGTGGGAACTGTAACCCACCCAACCCAAGGAGGACAGTGTTCTCTAGAACGATCAATCCTCCTCCCCTAGCTGGCTCTCCGAGGAAGTGGGCCCATTGGTTCCCGAACCGAGGTGACAGACACTGCAAGCGGTAGTGCTACTGCTGTACCACTGGGTCAACCCCAGGGGTGGAGATCCTTGATGTATTCATTACATTTCACAAAAACAGTATATATGAGAGTGATGATATAACAAATAATAAACCCAGTGGGTGGAATTAAGATTAATGAGTCCATCAAAATATGTCGAGTATCAACGTCCTCACAGGGAAAACTAAGCTTTAATTTACTATAAGGTACCTTTGGAACCTGTTATTTTCAATAATAATAATAATAATGAGAAAACATTTTACATAAATCAAGACTTCCTCTATACATAAACAATGCCAAATTATTTGTAATTATTAAAGGTCTGTCAACACCATATCTTGTATTCTTCAGAATTACACTAATGTAGAAGTAAGAGTCTCTCTCTCTCTGGTCACTGTTTATTTCATCCCTGCTAACAAAGCGGAGGTGGGGCGGGCATCATGAGCCTAGAAGCCCTTCCTGCATCAAATTACAAAGTTACTGTGTGTTTACATTCTCACTGTAAGGAAGTCACTGACAATGAGCCTGTGATCAATCATGTGCCGGTTTCCTTAAATAAACATATTTCACTACTACAGTAGTTATGGCTTTATGACTCAGCAACTGCTTCTTGTAAAAAATGTGTGACTAGCAACTCGATGTTCAACAATCTAATTGTGAATCTTAGTATTCCTGAGCACTCTGTTGTCATTTTTTATTTCTTTCACAAAGCTGAACAACTGGTCTACATCAAAAATCCGTACTTATGCTTATGATTTTCAAAAAACACTTTGGTTGCCTGTCACATTGTTGCAGCGGCACCGCTGCTAGTTGTGACACCAGTGCAAATGAGCCTGTGTCGACAGAGGGTCTGGGGGGAAAAGTACCAAGTCGAGAGTCTCAGAGGACCCTCTACTTATCAAGGGAGGGCTGATGTGATCTCTCTCTCGCTCTGCAGCAGTACTGCCCCTGGGGGACAGTATAAGTGGTGGTACACAGCAAGAGCAGCTGGGGGGGGGGGACAATCCAGGCTTTGCACACCATCACACAGCTGTCAGCATGCATGGCGTCTTGGTCTCCAACACCCTGAGGGTCCAAAGGGAGAAAAACAGTGCATGGAAATACTGCACAACTGGAAGGATGTCTGACACACTCGGAACCAACAAGCTTACTGTTGAACTCTACTCGCCAGGTTCATCAGGGAAAGAGGGGGTGGGCAGCCCTACCACGAGTGGACCAGCTCAGAAAGTTGGAAGGAAGGCCACAGGCTGGGGCAGCAGGATTTAGTAATTGGCTAGACAGATGGGAGCACAGCCACGTGAGAGGCAAGGAGCTGAAGTACAGATGAAACATGCACTTAAGCTTTGTATGGAAATAGAACACTACCTGTCGCTCCACATTCCAGTACTTCACCCTTTACTTCACCTCTTGGATTATAAACACATCTCCTATGGGTTGGCTCAGTGGTGCTGAGGCCCTATATATGCCTAACCTTTCCCCATGCTAGTGTCCCACAAGCTCGGGTCACTGGAGCCAGTGCGTGGGGGGGAAGGGGGCAAGAGAGAGAACTGAGTGGCCGTTGGGCAGCTCACCTCTCTTGGACTGCGGTGGTGGGCCTCCCCAGCTCTTGGCTACCACCAGGTGGAGGTCTGGTGGTAGCATGACACTCAGGAGGCAAGACTAAGTCTGGGAGGGAGGAAGGAGCCATGGTTCCTGAACACATGCGTGTTTTCACGTGCATACGTTATCTGTGTGCGTTGCAGCTCTGGGAGGAAACAGCAGGTGGAAAAAGTAAGCAGGCTAGGGGCTTTATGTAACCTGAGAGGGACCCTGACCCACCCTTCCGTACCAGCTGACGGGCCTTCTGGATTTGCATACTTGGGGGGGATGACCCTCCCTCCCCTAGCCATGCCACATTTGGTGGAATCCGCAGGGGAACCAGCCCCCCAGCTCAGAGGGAGGAACAGGACGGTCAGGAATGCTTTGAGGAATGGAGCTGAATAGCCACCCTGGACCAGCTTGGGAGAATAAACACCCGTATGGAAACAAACACTTCCTTCTTTGCTGTGTTGCAGGCTGACAATAGGCTATATGGGAACTGTCACACTACTGTACTGTACTTCATCTGAATGATTTTGAGCACTGAATGTTGATCAGACTTTAAAACTAAAGTATTGAATATCACAGGGGATTTGATCTGCTGCAGAGTTTCATTCTTCTGGACCCCTAGAAGCTCAGTTCCTGGGCCAGCGCTCAGTGCACCCAAAGCGTTATTGGCTGTATCTGCTTGTACTTTAACTTGTTTAGCATACTGTCTATTTTTATCACTTGATTTTCTATGTAAGAATTCTGTACACTTTATACACAGGATGGCTATTATCTGGAGGAAAACTCAGGGACTGAACTAGAAAATTGTACATGAGATCGATAAGACACCCCCAGCGCTCTAAGGTTTCTGTAGTGTTTTTTTTTTTTTTGTGAATTCTTTTTACCTCCTCGGACCACGGACTAGGACCTCCTCCTCTTCAGCTGTTGCCAGTGCCACCTGACTGTTCTCAGAGCTCCTTCTGACAGATGCTCCCCCATGATATACACACTGCACTGCCCCCTAGGATTGTTCTCCATGGTGGGGTCCTGCCTTCTGCTCCTTGAATGCATAAACTCCAGAGAGAGAACCTGGCAATCTTCAAAGAATTCTGGGACTCTTATCAATTTGTTATTAAATCCCAGCACACATAGCTCCTCCATTCACATGAGTACTCCATCAGGCCCTCTGACTGACCCTTCGGCTGTCACCAACACACTTAACACAAAGTTCTCTGACCTGTCAGCCCTCCTCTGCAATCTTCTTTCCCAGGGACCTTGCACTTCCTCCCGGCCTTCCTATCCCCTTTCTAGTAATGCCCCCCCCATCCCCCTTTCTACTTTGCTACCATCTCCGCTAAAGTTACATCCAAACTGCTAAAGAAGTTGCCCAACAGGGGTAGTCCTGGCTCTGACGGCCTCTCCCGTCTTCCTGAAACGTATCTCCTCTCTTATCTGCAAGCCTCTCACCTTTGTTTTTAATCTTGCACTATCTACATCCACTATGCCTGACTCCTGGAAGTCTGCTAGAGTAGTCCTTATCTTCAAATCCAGGGACTATCAATCCTCTGACAACTACCAGCCTATATCCATCCTCCCCCACCTAAGTAAACTCCTTGACAGGATCGTCCACCAACAGCTATCCAAGTACATTGTTAAATACAACCTCTTATGTAGCCAACAGTATGGTTTCCGTATGCATCACAGTACTTCCACTGCTCTGGCTCTTTTCATCGACCACATCCTCTTAAACACAGACTGAGGATATGCCACAGGCGCCATCTTTGTCAACCTGTCCAAAGCTTCTGATATGGTCAACCATTCCCTACTCCTATCTAAATTATCTTTGCTCGGTTGCTCTGCCAGGATCACAGACTGGTTCCGGAGTTACCTCTCTGCACGCTCCCAGTCCGTGTGCGTTGGTACTGCCACTTCTTCACCCCTGCCGGTCTCCATGGGAGTTCCCCAGGACTCCATTTTGGGACCCCTGCTCTTCTCTCTCTTTTTGTAAACTCCCTCCCCGTGGACAGCTTTTCCTGTAACTCCGTTCTCTACGCAGAAGACCTTGTCATCTTTCATAGTGACAAGTCCCTCTCGTGTATCTCCTCAGTCCTCACCCAGAACTTCCATGCTGCTTTTAACTGGTTCTCCTCTAATCTGTTGTTGGTCAATTCAAAGAAAACCAAAGCTATGCGGTTTGGGTCGAAACCTTTCCTTAATAAAACCCTCAACGCCAACTCTTCTCTCCTTATCTGCCCCCCTGATGGCCCCGCCCTTGAAACTGTCTCTTCTTTCAAATACCTAGGGGTAACACTTGACCCCTCTCTACCTTTTAAAGACCATGTAACCCTCTTAGTCCGCAGCGTCCATATGAAGCTTGGAGCGGCCTACCGTCTCAAGCCCTACCTAACAAAGGAGGCTCGCCTGGCCATCGTTACTGGTAATCTCCTCCCTATCTTTGATTACTGCTCCCCAATCTACTCTCAAGTCTCAACCACTCTTCTGACTAGACTCTCGGTGGCCTATAACAGCGCCTTCCGCTTCGCCCCGTCGGCCCCTTACTCTACACACCACTGTGACCTCTGCCGATTCCTTGGTTGGCTCTCCTTACAGGGTAGCTTCGACTATACACTTGGCTGTTTCTTAGACACCACTCTTAGGTGTGGAAACAGTTCCCCTCTCTCTACCCTTTTTAATACTAGAACCCCGACCAGACACCTTCACTCCTCCACCACCCTCACTCTTGAGGTGCCCAGAACCACTACCAATATGGGTGGGAAAGCTCTCTCGGTGGCAGCCCCAACTCTGTGGAATGAGCTATCCCCACTCTGCTAATTTCCAACACTCATTAAAATTTCAAACTTAACCTGAAATCCTGGTTTCTGGACAAAGGTCGATGCAGCTGCCACGCTTGCTAACACCCAACCCACTCTCCTGTCTTCCCGTTTCCAATTCTGCTTCCATTCCCTCCAACCTTTCCAGTTCTCGTATTGGGTCATGCTGGTCTCACTTGATAAACTTCAAATGAAGTGGGATTTCCTCAACCTAATCTACCTCTGCATATTGGCTTCACTGTACTAACTTTCTGAAATGCCTCATCTTGTAAATACTGTAAATCTTGTATACACTGCACATATTGTCATACTGCCTTGCACCTAACTATTGTGCAATCATTGTTTATGCAATACTTGTCAAATGTAAGCTTGTAATTGTTTTACTATCTGTACTATTCTTGCTTGTGCCTTATGGCCCAGGTCATGCCTGTAAACGATCCGCTGGACCAGTGCACCTACCCAGTTATCAAAGTCATAAATAAATAAATCCCCTCACTATCCCACTGCCCACAAAGGAGGTCCTTCAGGAGTCAACCTTGGGGTCTGGATGAAGAAGTCCAAGTTGGACATGGGTGGAGGGTAAAGCATCAACTGGCCGATTACAACTACTCTCCTTTCCCTATCTTTTTCCACCACCCCCAACAGGACAGCATGCTGCCTTCATTGGGCGCAGGCATGCCAAATGCATGGGGTCTCCTCTCCTCAGTGCACACAGGAGCTTCCAAGTGGTACAGCAGCAAGTTGTACTACCTCCCCCACCACCAGGAGAATAAAAATGTTCTGGGATGCTTAGTCCTCCTCCCCTGACAGCCCTTCAACGTTCCAGACTCAGGATGTAAACCCAGGCTGATGGCATCACAAGCAGCAACACTGCCACTGTGGCAACGGCCAACTGTAAGATTTCTATATCTTAGGGACATTTTCATAGTTTTTAAGCCTAAGCAAAATTCTTATATTGCCTCTTGCAATTGCTAATTTAGAGGTAAATTCCATTTTCTCCCAGTCGACAGTAAAGTCCTCCTTAATCTGTTTATATTCCAACTATCTTTTCCAAACTTGTCTGTATCGTGAATGTTGTTGGTCATCTTATCTAACTCATCAAAAAAAATATATATTCTGTATGTCTAGCAAACACTTATAAAAGTTACTGACTTCTTGCGTTCTACTGATCTCAGCCAGTTGGGCTGAGATTCAATTTCCTGCAACCAGAAATCCCAGAATCCCCTGTAACTAACGTCAGAGGAGGATTGCAGAGCTGGGAGATTCAACAGCCCATAATACACATGTTAAAGATTTTTTTTTTAAGACTCTAGTTTTGTTTCTAATTTCATGCTGGCACAGGTCTACAAGAAGTCAGTCATGGTACAACATTGGCCTTCTCTACTAACATCCCTTGTTTCACCTGACCTAGGTTCAGACTTCACAGATCAATCCACTGGACCCAGCAAGAATGGCTCACAAGTAGTAGTCCAACTCATTTCCTTCCATTTTTTTGAAATGTTAAAGAGTTTGAGACCTTTTAATATTTTTTTCCCACCTATCATTGGGTTCAAACCTTCAGAATCTCAGCTTCTTGGTGTTGTCTAGGCTGCATCCATCTTAGATCTCCTGCAGTAGGTTCCTTCCAACACTTAAACTAGGCCACTACTGAAACTGTTCACAATACCTTCAGTATCCTCAGTGGAATCCTGGAATCCAATCTGGCTATCCTGTTCAGCCAATCACTGGAAACAGGGGAGGTACCCAAAGACTGGAGGACAGCAGATGTAGTCCCCTTATACAAAAGTGGGAACAAAGAGGAAGCAGGGAACTACAGACCAGTCAGCCTCACCTCGGTAGTGGGAAAGATCATGGAAGCACTACTGAAGGAGAGATTGGTGGAACATCTGGTTGTCAATGGACTACAGGACCCAAGGCAGCATGGTTTCACCAGGGGAGGCCGTGTCAGACCAACCTCATTGAATTTTTGACTGGGTGACTAGGGAGGTGGATCAGGGAGGGCAGTGGACATGGCCTATCTGGACTTAGCAAGGCCTTTGACACTGTGCCACATAGAAGACTATTACACAAACTGGGAATATGGGTGTGGGCAGGACAGTAGTGTGGTGGGTAGGTAACTGGCTGGGTGGCAGGACACAGAGGGTGGTGGTAAATGGCTGTCACTCCACAGAGGGAAGAGTGACCAGTGGGTACCACAGGGACAGTGCTGGGACCGTCCTATTCAACATCTTCATCAGTGACATTGCGCAGGATCTAGAAGGCAGAATTTCACTGTTCGCTGATGACACAAAGCTCTGTAATAGAGTAGACACACCAGAGGGTGTAGACAGAATGAGAAGGTACCTGCAGAAACTTGAAGAATGGTCAAGGGTTTGGCAGTTAAAATTCAATGCAAAGAAGTGCAAGATAATGCATATGGGGCACAAAAACCCGGCACAATATATCAGTTGGGGGTGAGGATATAGCATGCACCAAGCAAGAAAGGGATCTTGGGGTTGTCATCTCAATGACCTCAAGGTAGGGAAACAGTGTGACAAGGCATCAGGTAAAGCAAATAGGATGCTGGGATGTATAGGCAGGGCATCACCAGCAGGAAAAGGAGGTCATAATTCCGCTATACAAGACACTAGTGAGGCCCCACCTGGAGTACAGTGTACAGTTCTGGAGACCATACCTACGTAAGGACATAGACAGGGTAGAGAAGGTTTAGAGGAGGGCAACAAAGATGGTGCATGGGTTGCATCACAAGTCCTATGAAGACAGGTTGAAGGAACTGAACATGTACTCCCTGGAGGAGAGGAGGGAGAGAGGGGATATGATAGAGACATACAAGTATCTTACAGGGAGGAACAGGGTGCAGGAAAACACTATTTTTAAGCGAAAAAGATGTTTCAGGACTAGAGAGCATGGGATGAAGTTGGAGGGAGGACGATTCAGAGGAAACATGAGAAAGAATTTCTTCACAGAACGGGTGGTGGACAAGTGGAACACCCTGCCAGAGGAAGTGGTGGGGGCTGAAACAATCACGGGATTTAAGAATGCATGGGATAGACATAAAGGAATTCTAGAGGTCAGGGCTAAGGGGAAATAGACTTCTAGGAAAACAAACTGAACTTACAAGCTCAAATGGGCAGACTAGGTGGGCCATAGGCCCTTATCTGCCGACACTGTCTATGTATCTATGGAATAAGTATTAACTGGAGCCTTATCTTCTGTTAAAAGTTTGATGTCCTCAAAAAAGACACACCGTCAGTAGAACTAAATGTAACAGTCCTGGACAAAAAAACAAGCTAATACATTCATTTCAAGGGGAATTGTCAGCAATACGAGCCTCACATCCAAGTGTGAAGCTGATTTCAATTTGCACTTTGTGTTAAAAAAAAAAAATATTTTTACTTATTGTTTACTGCAGTATAGTAGAATGTATTAGGCTAAGTTTGCTGCCTTCTAAGATTCAGTTTCCTGCAACCAGAAATCCCAGAATCCCCTGTAACTAACATCAGAGGAGGACTGCAGAGCTGGGAGATTCAACAGCCCATAATACACATGTTAAAGATTTTGTAAGCTAAAATCAGATGTTTGCTGGTCCTGCTGTGCTCATGGGGCTTAGTACAGTCCTCTTTGACCACATATATCTAGCCCCAGGAGAACAGCAGACCAGCAAACAGAAGATTATAGCTTACAAAAAAAACTCTGACATTCACTGTAGGTTATTGAATCTCCCACTGCTGTAGTTCTCCTCTGATGTCAGCTGCAAGGGAGTCTGGCATTTCTGGTTACAGGAAATATCAGCTTACAAATCAATTTAATTAGCCTGATAATCCACTACACTGCAGTAATTATTAGATAAAAAAGTGTTTTTGCACACAAAGGGCTAATTGGGATCAGCTTCACACTTAGATGTGAGGCTCTTATTGCTGATAGTTCCTCTTTAAGCCCCGATGCCAAACACAAAAAAAGGGAAAAAATGGATGCAGTGTTCACCGCTAATATATAGAAAAATAAGCAATGCTATAAATCATTTACTTCAAAACCATGCATCCAGACTCACAGATGTAGATAACATGCAGAATAATGCATAGGTGACCATGTGTTATGAAGTTGTTTTTTTGTACCCACCTGAGGTGTGTGTGTTGACCCTTTTTTGTACCTCAAGGGAATCAAAAAATGTCCAGGAGGGTAGCATCTTTCAGAAAAAGAGATGTGTAAGAACAAGGGGGTACAATTTAAAGTTAAAGGGGGGACGGCTCAGGGGTAATGTGAGGAAATTCTTTTTCACGGAGAGAGTGGTGGACGCATGGAACCGCCTTCCTGGAGAGGTTGTGGGGTCTAAAACAGTGGGGGAATTCAAACATTCATGGGACAGACATAAGGCAATTATAGTGGGGGGTTGCAGGAAGTAGGCTGTTGGTTAACTAGAATCTGCAGCTTATCCAATAGGTAGGGAAATGGGCAGACTGGGTGGGCCAAGTGGTCCTTATCTGCAGTCAAAGTCTATGTTTCTATGGTTATGAGTCACCGAGAGTGTTATAAAAACTTCATAAGCACACAGTCGCTTATGTCTTATTTTTATAATAACTGGTACAGGGCCCTGTTTCCTGTGGTACGAGAAACGTGTTTCCTGCTTTTGAATTGAAAATGATGAACATGAAGCACAAGCACTCCAAACATCATAATAATTGGGTATGATGACATAGCCAGTTATGGCATTTAATTGCACTGATAATCAATGTGATAAAGAAGGTTACAGGTTATTAATATATGGATTGTGAAATTAATACTATCGTAAAGCATACCATTTTTTTTCGGTAATACTATCACTCCCGAGGTGATAATACCACACTTCGCGAGTGATAATACTATCGTTCACCATAAATGTCAATCAATTATTGACGCTCATAACGCAGCTACTCACTGGCCGCTCTCTTTCTGTGGGCAGCTAAAATGCTGTTCACAACATGGCGGTCATCTCTCACTTAGCGAGAACTTGTTTTTTATATTTAAAAGGAATTATCTGTCTAATCCTGAGCTCCCCCAACAAAAAAAAAAAAAAAGGTAAGCCTAAAAAGCAGTTTTTTACTGCCCTCTGTCTGTGTGTGTGAGCGAGCAGAAAGAGACGGAGTGAGACAGTCTCCTGTCTGTGCAAGCGGCCGAGGGAGAACGACTGAGCGACGCAGCGCGGCACAAGAAAAACTGGATCCATATATTAAAAAAAATAATGGATAGTTTAGAGTGTTACCTGTCAGAATATCATCTTGAAGTTCAGAACATGTAGGAACCTGTCAAGCTTCGCTCTCGAGGTTCTTACATGTCCTGAACCTCTCGATGGTATTACTGACCTGTAATACATTGTAAACTATCCATTATTCTCTTTTTATTCTGGAGAATAATGCATAGGCAGGTGTTTGTTATGTTGCTTTTTTTGTTTTACACACGTGAGGTGACTGATGAACCATAAACCTCGAGAGCGAAGCTTGAGAAGTTTATAAGCTCGTCACTCAGCGAGGGTGTGTAAAAAAAAAAAAAACATCAGCAAAGCAAACCTGAGTAGGCTTTGTTTTTTTATAATTACTGGTTATGATTTTTTTCTGTTATGAAACTGTCAAGTTTATCATATGTACTGCACTGACTGACCATGAAAGAATGTGCCAGCGGTAAGTGTTAACAGTCTGGCAGGGGGCTCATGACCGTGGCTTCCCACTGCCACATTTGACAACAGTGGAGCATGGGCTTTCAAAAGCCGTACTTAATAACTGGTTATTATGGCTTTTGCAGTTAATTACGGCTTTCGAAAGGGCTTCAAAACAGTGTGTTAACGGGCTCACAGTAATTAAATTTTAATTTTAATTTTTTTATTTTCCATAACTGAAACCTTCACTTGCCTTTCAGCAGGGGGCTTTCCTTATAGCGATCTTGATAAATGAGATCTACAGATGGTAAAAAATTCTTCTTGGTTTATCTCTTTCATAATTAAGGTTAAAGACTTCCTCATGCAGGTCTTCTTGACAAACTGCTTCAGAAATTCCAGCTCCAAGACTGATTCGAACCCCATTCTGCACTCTGGTGCTGTGGAGCATAAGGAATAAATTCCTGAACCTCTTTACTGTAGTGGAACCAGTTTTATTGCTCAAATGTCCCTTAGAGTTGCAATAGTATCCATTATAGAGGAAATTTATTTAAAGAGGAGGCAGAAATTCTATGAAGTACCACCATTAAATTATCTGTAGTAACCATCTGTTCTGAGTGTTTTGAGTCCATAACTTTTTAAAAAGGGACCACCTTCTCCCCACCTATTCAGTGAAGAAATTGACCCATGGGATCTCAATGTCACTGCATGATATGAGAGGGTAAGAAAACCAAAGACCTGTTGCCTCCTGTCTAGTTGAATCTGAAGGATCTAATTGGGAAATATGACCTGGTCTTGCTAGATCACTGACCTCTGCTGTTTTCTGCAGAATCTATTCTGGTCCCATAACTTGCAGAACCAAATTCTGTCTGTTCTGAGTGAGATGGATTTTATCTGTTTAAACCGAGTACTTCAAAGCCTTTCTTTAACCCCCCCCCTTTATTCTTCCCATATGATAATCAGCCTCCTCTTCCTCCTTAGCTCTGAGTTCTTCCTATTCAGCACTACTCTGATGTGCTGACCCATGGCTTTCCTCCAAAATGTGGGGCCCTGAGGTCAGGTCAATTAACTGGTGTGCTGTGGTTTCCAATGGTTGGGCCTATGCTGGGCCTCCGCACTCTGACCTTGCATGATGAACTATAAGCACAGAAAGTGCACCACATCAAAAGCTCAGTGGGGGGCGCTAAAGAGCACTGCCGAGTGAGGATGCATCTTCCTGAGCTCCGCTCCAATCATTATAAAAAAAAGCATTAAAAGTAGCTATTTTTAAACATAAAACTCTCATAAGGCCAAAGATCAGCACTTGAATGGAGGATGGATGAGTAGTTGACTCAGAATGCTGGAAAATCGTTGCGACCTGGAGGCAAAAGTAATAAAAAGCAACCGCAGGGCATACAGGCCGAAAATCCAGGGCCGATTGCATTATCAGCAGCCGAGATGAGCTCCTTAGGCCGTGAAGTGATGGGCCAGGTTATAACGGTACTGGAGCCGCGGCTTGGGCAGCTAGATAAGAAATTTGAGAGCAAACTGCAGGAGGTTTTGGACTTGCAGGACTCATACACAGCTCAGCTGGCAGAAGCAGAGGACCAGATCTCAATACTGAGGGACGTGGTTAACCCAATGAGAAAACAACTACAGGCCCTGCAGCAAGAACTGGAAGAATTGCTGGGCATGGCCCCTTAAAATGGCCTAATCAAGCTCGAAAGAGCACATTGCGCAGTTATGCCAAGGCCTGCGGCAGATCAACCTCCATGGCAGATCATAATGCGCTTCCACAACTTTCAGGATCGAGAAGCAGTATTAGCAGCATAAAGAGAGAGCAGTGGGGGCCTTGAAATAAGAAGGTACGAGACTGTTTCTGAGCCAGGATTACTCATTACGTTTACTTAAGAAAAGGCGCTGGTTCAATGCAGTAATGGCGCAGCTAAAAGAACTGAAAGTACAGAACTTCATGGTGTATCCTGCAATGCTGAAAATTAAAAATGAAGGTGCAACATACTTTTTTGGGAGGTGGATAAGGCAATGACTTTTGTACAGGAGTTGAAGCGTAAGCTGGGATGAGAGGCTGAATGAGTTTGCAGACCGGACTTATGGAGATCTTGCTGTCTCTTTCTTTGGTTGCCCTGCCTCCGGGCCGGAGGCATACAGGGCAGGACTGGGGACCACAAGAGGGCGAAGCTATAACTTGGATGCATGGAAAATAATATGCCCTATTGGATATGTGGCATGAGTCAGAGACTTCGGACTGGGTAAAACCCTGAGTAAGCTACTCTTATGGGACATAAGGACAGACTGGCATACTTTGGAGAAGTCAATGTGAGGGATGGACTACAAGCTGTGTTGGTATGTTTTAAGTCTCAGAAAAGGCATGGGAAGGTTAGGTACTCATGCCTGCCTCCCCGAGGTACAGCATGGGGGAAGGGGTAAGGATGACCCACTATTTAAAGAGAGGACTAAAGGGGAAAGGCAAGACAATCTTAAGGAATAAAGAAGGGCAGTGGGACCCCTGTGTCAGTATTACTATAGAGGGATACTGGTGAGGGTGAAAGGAAAGTGAGAGAAACTCCCTGGTAATATAAGCGGGAGGGTGGAAAGGAAACATGGTTTGTTACCAATACTTGAGGGGAAGAATATGCTACTTCAAAGAAAGTTAAATGGAGCGGGGATGAGTCTACAAATGGGGTAGATTGCAACCACCAGACGAGGATACCCATCTACACACCATTGAGGGCGATGGGTGGTACAGAAAGGGGAAGGGGGAGATGGAACTGTATTATAGTTACACAGATTAATGTTGCTAATATTTGTTATAATTGTTATATTTGTTATTTCTTGATGTGCACGATAAGAAAGAATGAGTCTGAGGTTGGGGATGTCTGTAAAGGTTTATACTGGAGAAAATACAAAACGGGAGAAACAGGTGAAGGGGGTAAGGGAAAACAAGGTAAAGGAAACAATGGCTAAATGTAAGGATTTAAAGGTGACATCCTGGAATGTGAGGGGGTTCGCTACACCTTTTAAGAGAACTAGTTTGATGAAAGCACTTAAAAGGTAAGGAACGCAGGTGGCACTGCTACAGGAAATACAATTAACAGATGCAGAACATGCGAAATTAGTGGGAGGATGGGTGGAGGAATGTTATGCTGCATCTTATTCCTCGCATAAGAGAGGGGTAGCCATTTAATCCATAAGAATTTACCCTTCAAACTTCATAGAGTGGTAAAGAATACAGGAGAAGGGTGGTTTGTGTTTGTAACAGGGGAACTGTATGGAGAACATTTCACGTTTGGATCTGTTTATGCTCCAGCAGTCTTTGACCCACAGTTTTACCAGGGTGTGCTAGAACTGCTGATTAGAGAACAATTTCAGGGCCTTGTGCTGAGGGCAGATTTTAATTCTACCATGGACACCAAGATGAATCACTCAGAGGGAAAGGAGGGCAGTGAAACAGTGGCAGATAGGACTGTGCGATTTGGATATGATAGACAGCTGGAGAACTGCGAACCCTGGGGCCAAAGAGTTTACTTTCTACTCCAACCCACACAATACATAGTCACGCATTGATTATCTGTATATCCCCAGAAGCTGGTTTGCAAGGATTCGGAACGTATCGCACAGCCCTATCCAGATCTCAGACCATGCCATGGTCTGTGCAACCCTCACAGTAAATGAACCAAGAGAGGGGCCACCCCCATGGAAATTCCCCTGCTGCTTACTGAGCAACCAGAACTTCAAGAAATACTTAACGGAGCAGTGGAAACATTTCATGGAGGACAACTGGAATGACGACCTGCCTAAGATGGTTATATGGGATGCAGGGAAAGCCTTTATGAGAGGAGCTATAAATAGCCTTGTGGCTAAATATAAAAAGCAGCAACAGGAAAAGAGAACAGTACTAGAACACAAAGTCAAGGAAATGGAACGCAGGGTGGCTGTGGGGGTGGGGTGGGGGGGGGGCCCTCCTTGAAACAAACCGGGAAGCACTAAATGCCCTTCTGATGCAGGAGGCCAGACAGTCCTGGATGTTTATCAGGAATCAAAGGTTCGAATGGGGGAATAAACCAGGGCCCCTACTGGAGAAGCTGATGAAGAGGGGAGAAAGCAACTGGTGATAACGGGCATTAGAGATGAAAGGGGAAAGATAATGAGAGACAAACAACAGATACGAGAAAGGTTTAGAAGATTTTACCAACAGTTATATCACACAGAATGTGGGGGTACAATAGGGAAGGCTATGGAGTTCTTGGACCTGTATAAGCTGTCTAAAGTTACAAAGAAACAGAGGGAGGAACTAGATGCTCCTGTCTCCTCAGAGGAGGAGTTGATGTCACCTACCTTGACTTCAGCAAAGCTTTTGACACTGTTCCACATAGAAGATTGATAAATAAGCTAGGTAGGCTCGGTGTGGGTCAGAAGTTGGTCAACTGGGTGGCAAACTGGTTGACTGGCAGAAAACAGAGAGTGGTGGTAAATGGTATACAGTCAGAAGAGATGCAAGTCACAAGTGGGGTACCTCAGGGATCAGTCCTGGGGCCAGTCCTATTCAACATCTTCATTAGTGACCTCGCAGATGGACTAGAGGGTAAGGCTTGTCTGTTTGCAGATGACACCAAGATCTGCAACAGAGTAGATGATCCAGATGGGGTGGGCAGAATGAGAAGAGATCTGGATAAACTAGCAGAATGGTCAGAAGAGTGGCAACTGGATTTAATGCAAAGAAGTGCAAAAATCATGCACATAGGGAAGAGAAACCCTGAAGCCACTTATAGGCTGGGAGGGAGTTGCTAGCAGTCACAAAGGAAGAAAGAGACTTGGGCATCATCATCACTGATGACCCAAAATCATCCAAGCAGACCTCTCAAAGCAGTAGGTAAGGCTAGTGGGGTGTTAGGGTGTATTAGTAGGGGTATCACAAGTCGTAAGAGGGAGGTAATAACCTCTGTACAAGACATTGGTTAGGGCTCATCTGGAGTACTCGCGTGCAGTATTGGAGGCCACACCTTCACAAGGACATTAACTCAAATTGAGGCAGTCCAGAGAAGGGCAACCAAAATGGTGAAGGGACTGCATCAGAAGACATATGAGGACAGATTAACGGAGCTCAATATGTATACCCTTGAGCAAAGGAGGGAGAGAGGTGATATGATCGAGACATTTAAACACCTTAAGGGCATAAACAAGGTGAAAGAGTCTAACATGTTTAAATATAAGAAAAATAGCAGGACAAGAGGACACAGCATGAGATTAGAGGAGGCCGATTAAGGGGAATGTGAGGAAATTCTTTTCACAGAAAGGGTGGTAGATGCATGGAATGGCTTACCACAAGAAGTGGTGGCTATGAATACAGTGCAGGGCTTCAAACAGGCATGGGATAGGCATAAGGGAGCAATACAAATGACTATGAATAGATAGGTCACTGACAGAGCAAAGGCCGATGGCACATTTATAAGGTAGAAAAAGAAATGGGCAGACTGGATGGGCCTTGAGGTCCTTATCTGCCGTCAACTTCTGTGTTTCTGTGTGTTTCTGTGGTTCGGAAAGCAATTAAAGGGCTTCAAAAGGGAAAGACCAGTGGGCCAAATGGGTACCCTGTAGAATATTATAGCCTTATGATGGTGCATGTCAGTGGCCCCTTAGGTGAGGAATTGCAAGAGAGACAAGAGGAGGAGGGGAGGCTACCTGAGACATTCTTTGACGCAACAATATGCCTTGTACCAAAACCAGATAAGGATAGAGAGGACTGTGCGTCATTTGGACCCATCTCCCTCCTAAACTGTGACCTAAAGATCTTGGCAAAGATTTGGCCAAACAGACTGGAACAGGTGCTGCCCGAGTTTGTCCACCCAGACCAGACCAGGTTCATTAAAGGGCGGCTCTCCTATCACAATGTTAGGAGGCTACTGAATGTGATTTGGGGGGGTGGCTCGTGGGAAGGGGGATACCTGTATACTCTCAATGGATGCTGAGAAGGCATTTGATTGCATTGAATAGGAATATCTATTTGAAGTCATGGCCCGGGTTGGTCTGGGTGGCAAGTTTGTGGGTATGGTCAGAGCACTGAACAGCTCCCCAGAGCACCCGTCCTGATCAATGGGATCTTGTCTGAGACATTCCCACTGTTCAGGAGAACCAGACAGGGATGCTCCTGCTCCCCCTTGCTGTTCGCCTTGGCGCTGGAGCCATTCGTAGTGGCCATCAGGCAAAACCCAGAAGTAAGGGGGGTACAGGGGGTGTCAGGTAGAATGCATAAAGTCGCATTATATGCAGATGATATCCAGTTATTTATAAGAGAGCCAAAGGAATCGATGCCTCCATTGCTCCGGACTACTGGCAACTTCGCCGAATTCTCTGGATATAAAATAAATATAGGAAAGTCCAAAATTATGATAAAGGGAGGGGGGACGGGTGGGGGACCGTGGGGAAGCAGAGAAGTCACCAAGTCATTTACATATTTAGGAATACAGGTGGGGAAATGTTTATGAGCTGAATTATGCCCCACTTCTTAGAACGGTGGAGGCTGACTTGCGCAGATGGTGTACCCTTCCCATACCCTGGTTGGGTCGAATCAACCTAATTAAAATAAATATCCTCCCACGTATACTGTATATAATGCAGATGGTACATGTAGGTTGGACCAGGAGGGACATAAAAAAAATGGAGGCGGCCTTTTCTACATTCATCTGGCAGGGGAAGAGACCCAGAGCATGCTTGCAAAGGCTCAAGACAAGTGGTGAGGTGGGAAGACTGGGATTTCCAGACTTCAGAAATACCTTTTTTTTTTTTAAGACTCTAGTTTTGTTTCTAATTTCATGCTGGCACAGGTCTACAAGAAGTCAGTCATGGTACAACATTGGCCTTTTCTACTAACATCCCTTGTTTCACCTGACCTTTTAGCAACCCAGCATCGTTACATACAGGATTGGGTAAACCGACCGAGAGCAGCAAGTTGGCTGGATCTGGAGGAGGAGGACTGCCCTGGGAGATTGCCAGCTTATTTAGCTAAAAAAGGTAGAGACCGTCCACAAATTTGGGAGGGACCAACCCCAAGGTGATGATTGTACTTGAGAGCTGGGCACAAATCCAGCAAACAAGGGGCATGGGGGAACAGGACATGCATATGCTTCTGGTGACTGGAAATCCATTCTTCCTGCCGGAGTTACAGGATCTTGGATTCAAGGAATGGGAGCAGAAAGGAATTGAAAGTGCAAGGGATCTCTTCTCAGGGGGAAGGATGTGCTCATTTGTAGACCCACAGAGAGCACTGGGGCTGAATAATACGCACTTCCTGAGATATCTGCAGGTGAGGGCCTATACCCAGAAGTTAGAACAGAGTGGTACAAATAGTGAAGCATTGGAACAAGTGGAACATCTGATTCACAATGCCAGGAGGGACCAAAGACAACTTATACGAAAGGCAGCACGGTTGGGCAGGAAATTCTTCCTAGATCTTACAGGGAAAACCAAAGCATTGTGGGAACGGGCATGGGCATACAGGTGAGGGGATGGTAATTGGAAGTTATTATTGAAATTGCATATGGGACTACTGGTTTGCAACAGATTTAAAGAATCCTTCTTCAAATTTATACACTGACTGTACTGCCCTCCTCAGATAGTGCATAAGTTTCACCCGGCAGTATCTCCGATATGTGGAAGGTGTGGATCTGGGGTGGGCACGTACTACCGCTGTTTTTGGTCATGTGCGGTGCTATAGCTGTTCTGGAGGGGGGTACTGAGGGAGGTAGGGAACATGATGGGGAGGCAGCTGATGGTGGCTCTGCTGGTAGGGCTATTTGGTGTGGAAAAGGATGAGGAAGGGGAATGGGTACCTCTGAACAGGTGGGCGAGGGTGTTGTTGGCACTCGCCAGGCTCTGTATACAAAGTACATGAGTGTCCAATACAGCCCCAACAGTAGGACAGTGGAGAGCTTTGTCCAATCAGATGTTGTCCTTGGAACAACTCTCACTCAGGGTGCGAGGAAGGGGAGAGAGTTTTTTTTAACACACAGAGTCTATTCCTGGCAACACTCTCACCAGTGGAGGTTCAGACACTGCACGAGGGAATGGAGGCTGGATGAAACCAGCAGGGCAGGGGAGGCCAAAAACAAGTTTTAATTTAGAACCAGTATAAATTAAGGGAAATGATATAAGGAATATGACTATTAAACGTGCATAGCTTCTAAGTTATATATATTTTTTTTACCTCTTTTCTAACTAAGATGTTTTTATAGTTAGAGTTTCATATGTTAGTTCTTAAAGTAACTGATGGAATATCGGGACAGTGCCAGGTGGGCATCTTGAGGAATACAAAGGTGACATAAGATTGATAAGACATTGTCAGATGTAAATGAAATGTCACAGAACTGTAACCGAAAATGCTAACTGATAACATGATATGAATGGAAAGTTATAAAAGAAATAACCTACTAAAAAGATTATACAAAAAAAAAAAAAAGCTCAGAGGCTGGGAGCTCTAAGTGCTGTTGCCAGCCTTTTCCCCTCCCAGGACAGACACTGTGGCTCTCAGTCTGCTTATCCTCCAAATACCTTGCATATCCTCCTAGGACTGCACTCAGTCACTTGCCAGCCAACTGGGACTCCATGATTAGGAATTAAGACTGTGTTTCACTACAGGGTGAAACAGACATGCTATTACAGTCAAGTATCAGGCTTTTACTGCCTAGCTTTTTTAAAGTGGCACTCGAGAAAGAAAAGAGCTTCTGAAATGCTGACCAGGTGATAATGCAAGGAAAGATCAACCAGCAGGAGCACAGCTGTAGTTTCTTTGGCTAAAGTCTGGAAATCTACAGCTGTAATGTCAAAGAAAACAGCATCTTTTTTTGTTTTCAAACCTTTGTTTGTTCACCTTTGGCTGCCTAACCGCCTTCATTTGACTAACCCCCCCCCAGCCCCAACTCCTAGCGTTATCTGGGCTTAAGACTCCTAATCCTTTGCCAGAGGGTCTCCTTGGAGGTGCCTGGTCACCAGTGTGGAGCCTGCATGGGGTTGGTCATTATCCTGCAGCTGGGGAGTCCACTTTTTTTACCCCAGAGACCGCCACACATGCCATGGGCGTCTCTGTGGAAATGCTCCCAGTGTCCTGAGTGTAGTCCCTCCGCCTGCATGACCCACTGCACTGTCATCCAAATTCCTCCAGGTGGCAGATGACCAGTGGGATACTGGACCCCCCCCCCCGAGGGAAGAGAGCTGTCCTGGGGACAGTCACCCTCTCCCATCCACCCCCCAAGCAACCCACCTTCATTTCCGAACCTGTGTTGCTGAAGTGGCCCTCCATGCTACTAGGCTGGCCAGCAAACTGTGTCTACTTAACACATTTGTGATAAAGGAAGTGGAATACCCTATCAGCTGCAATGTTTGTAAAATATTTTTGAGAAAGTGTTACCACTCTGTTAAGGACTCTGCTATGTTCCCTGTACCAGCCCAAACCATGGCTATATGTGCAGAGAAATGACATGCTGTGACTGAATGTAGTGATGCAGCAGTAGCTTTAAAACCCAATTTAATAGCCCTTTCTAGTTCTAATTTTACCAAGTTCTTAAGAAAAGTACCTCCCTCAAGGGAATGACAGTTTTCTTCACAAAGGAAGACATCATTGGGGGCGGGGGCAAGGATGTTTTCTGACTTGCTTGTACTGCATCCAGGTGGGGGTGATCTACAGACCACCAAGAAAAGGCAACAAGAGAGATAGGGGAGCTCAGGGAAGAGCTGGCAGAGGAAGTGGTGGTGGGTGATCCGAACCTGCCGGATATTGACTGGGACATTCCAGCAGCCAGGTGCACCAGAAGTCAGACCATTTTGGATATACTGCGGCACCTTCTGCTGGTGCAGCTGGTTATGGAATATACTGCGGGACCTTCTGCTGGTGCAGCTGGTTATGGAATATACTGCAGGACCTTCTGCTGGTGCAGCTGGTTATGGAACCCACTAGACATGTGGCCATTCTCAACATGGAGATGGTGACTGGAGTGAGAGTAGGACAGCCACTGGGGTCCAGCAACCATAACTCAGTTTGGTTCAGGTTGGCCCTCAGGACCAGAATGCCCCTATCAAAAACTGAAGTCCTAAGCCAGCCCGGTGGCATGGAGGGTTGAGGCACTGGACACCTTACCTTGCACTACACCGGCGACCCATGTTTGGGAATGAGCACGGGCCACCAGGGGTCAGCAGGAGAGGAGAAGGATCAAGCGCCCGACGGCTGCTCTCCTCCTCCAGGGTGGGGAGGATGGCAGACCTCGCTGCTATATCGCCACCTCGGGGACCTCGGGTGGAAGGTGCAGTAGGAGGTGGCCAGACGTGTTGGGTGGGGCGGACGTCAGCGAGGGCCGGAACAAAGGTACGTCTCACCGTGCCTTTGTCTCACTAGCCCTCCCAGTACATTGATGTCTGTAGGGGGCAGAAGAAAAACCAGGAAACACCCCGCAGTGATGCCTTTAGACAGGTCCCAGCGCCAGTGATCGGAGGATCCCAGGGAAGAAAGTGCAAGGTGCACACTCAGTTACAGGTCTGGAGGAGTTACGGGGGACTCCTCCACCCCAGCCGGGGGTTATCCAGTCTGCTCAGGTCCAGGAGCAGGGCATTCATGTGGGCTGAAGAACCTTGAGGAGAGCTCAGATGTAGGGACGTATTGGGTCCTCGAAGAGAGGGGTCACTGAGGGAAGGTAGAAGCACGAAAATAGTGTAAAAAAAAAAACAAAACAAAAAAAAACCTGAAATCCCAGATTTGAGAAGAGCAGACTTCAACCAGATGAGGGAGCTGGTTCAAGATAAACTGATCAGGGTGGACAGCATCAGAGGTGTAGAGAAAGATGGTGGGGGCAATCAAGGGGACCCATTCTTCAGGCAACAAAGTCATGCACCTGAACTGTTACAAAATAAAACAAGTACAAGAGGCAAATATGGTTCTTGGAAAGGATGAGAGAGGCAGCGAGGGCCAAGAAAAAGACTTTCACCAGGTATAAAGAAAAGCAGAGGAAGGAGGAATGGGAAGAGTACCAAATAATAACTAGGGACGCAAAGAGGAGGTCAGGGAGGCAAAGGCAGACATGGAGTTGCATACTGCATAGGGGGTCAAGTGTAGGGAAAAACAATTCTTCAGATATATTAAGGAAAAAAGGAAGCAGGGAAAGGGTATTGTTAGGCTGCAAGAGAGGGGTGTACTAGAGGAAGATGAACAGAAAGGGTCTATCCTTAATTATTACTTCTGCTTTGTCTTCACAAGGGAAAACAGGGTGCGCCTCTGTCTGAAAGTGGCATCAAAGCATTCCTGAAATGAGGCAGACAGTATTTACCAGAGAAAGGGTCCAGAAGGGGCTTGAAGCACTAAAGGTAGATAAAGCCCTAGGGCCAGATGGGATGCACCCAAGAGTGCTCCAACAACTGGCTGCAGAACTGGCTGAACAACAGGTCAATTCAGACAGAGGTAGTTCCAAAAGACTGAAGGGTAGCTGATACAGGCACGCTACACAAGGGGGAAGGGGGGACAAGGAGTAATCAGGGAATTACAGACCTGTCAGCCTTACCGCTGTAGTGGGTAAACTGATGGAGTCACAGATCAAAGAGGGCCTTGTGGACAACCTAGAGAGCAACGGTCTATGGGATAGTAAACAGCATGGGTTTGTGGCACGGAAGTCGTCAGACCAACCTGATAGTTTTTTTGACTGGGTAACAAAGGTACAGTAGTAGATAAGGGCCATGCTGTGGATTTACTCTAATTTCAGCAAGGCTTTTCGACCTAGTGCCACAACAGAAGACTGCTGAACAAGAAGGAGGACTTCGGTGTGGCTAGGGACATAGTTAGATGGGTAGGAAACTGGTTGAAAGAGAGACAGCACAGGGTGGTGATAAACAGGATCCAAATGGAAGAGAGGGAGGTCATGAGTGGGGTGCTGTAGGGGTCTGTTCTGGGTCCTGTTCTCTGTTCATCACTAACACTGGAGAGGGGATCCGGGGCAAGCTGTGACTCTTCGCAGACGACACGAAGCTCTGCAGTAGGGCAGATAGCAACAAAGGAATCAGGGAAATGCAGAGGGATTTCCACAGGCTAGAGAGGTGGTCTATGGTTTGGCAATTGAAATTCAATGCCAAAAAATGCATGGGTTATGCACATAGGAAAATAGAACCCAGGTAGAGTACTGGATGGGAGGAGCAAGACGGAGCACTATGGCAGAGGAAAGGGACCTAGGAGTCATCATTAGTGACCCCCTCAAACATCAAACCATGGTAACAAGGCCTATAGTGAGGCTAATAGGATGCTGTGGTGTATCGGAAGGGGTATGATAGCAGGAAAAATGTACTATTACTTCTATATAGGTCACTGGTGAGGCTACATCTGGAATACTGTGCTCAATTTCTGGAGTCCTCACCTAAGGAAGGACAGGGATAGAGACGGTTCAGTGCAGGGTGACCAAGATGAATAAGGGCCAAAAGGGCAGATCTTACGAAGACTGACTCAAGGCACTAAACACGTACTCACTGGAGACCAGGGAAGAGAGGTGAGATATGACAGAAACCTTCAACTTCCGAAGGGAATAAAAAAGTGAACATCAGGACCTTTTTTTTTAAATATCAGGTAGGTACATAGGGGATATCACATAGGTTAAGTGAAGATATATTTATCTTCACAACAGGTGTTTGGTATCCTTATTCTCATGAGCGGTGAAACCACCAGTGAGGATAAAGATGACTAAGACCCCAAGTGAAGATAAATATGGTATCTTCACTCAGTCTGTGTGATACAATGTTCCCTGTAACAGCTATTACTCAGAAGGCGGAAGTTGTCTGTGAGCGGGCGGAACTTTTCTCAAAGCAAACATTCACGTGCAAAAGTATGGTCGTATGGTTCATACAGGTTATTAGTTTATTAGCAATAAACAGTATAGTGCAGTAACATACATTTTTACATAACATACACATAGAAGCGAAGCCAGTGCCAAAGTAAAAACAATTCCTGATGCTTTGTCAAGGTAGTATCAGGCGCAGCAGGCAGGAAATGTTAGGGTTCCAGTGGGTCTTCCAGCGGGGATCTCATCTCAAACTGCACTTTGTATTTGCAGTTTTAAAATTAACTAACATCCGCAAACACACATTCTGCACTATGGAAACCTTTAGGAAGCCCTTGTACTTGCTACACTTGAGAATAATGGAATCAACTTAGCTATGTGCAATGTTGTTTTACTGTATATTGTTTTATGTAAATGTTCGTATATTGTGCGTATTGTACAGGGCATTTTTTGAAAACAAGAATTTTATCCCTAACATTTGTTCCTGTATAAAAAAAATAAATTTATCAATCACATTCAGAGTGTGGTGTACTTCCTAGGAGCTGAATGCTAGATCCTTATTGCCCTGCAATATACTATTCAGCAGACATAAGGAAGGACCTTGCTGTGGTTCTGCTGCCACAATCTATTGGCTGTGCTGGTGCCTTCCGACATTTGTATTCCAGTTCTGGTCTGCTCTGTTATGTAACTGAGGCCTTAAATCCTCCCAGGCAAACTCATGCACAATTCCACAGACCTTTAAGGCCTTTAAAACCACACAGAGAAATGCACTATTAGTTGCTATTTAAAACCTCACACAATGAAACATAAATAATTTTAGACCTGGTCACTCACAGTGGAATTAGGGCAATGTGTGTCAAAGTAGTACATGCTTTTATTAAATTTTACACTGAACAAAATGGTGTGGGAGAAGGAAATGTGTGTAGGTTTTTAAAGTCATTCCTACCTCGTGCACAGAATTTACATAGAAGTTAATTAAGATGGGGGTGCACCGTTCATTAAGAATGTGAAGTCCAGAGACACTGTCGTATTTCCTTTTCCAGTCCCACATGATTACATGACCTAGGCCTTTACCCCTTCACACAGGCACTCTCAATTCCTCATTTCCTTAGACCTTTTCAAACGGAGTCAGACACACACAACAGAAAAGCTAAGACACAGTCAATTCTGTAGACTTAAACACACACACACACTGACTTGCTCGGGCATTTGAAGAAAAAAGAGACAGATGACACAGGCCATAAAAAAAAAAGCACAAAAACAAGACACCCACATTTTCTTTGTCCAAGATGTATAATATTACACTAGTCAGAACTAAAATATATTAATTAATACAATTATAGATAGATCCACATTGTACAAGACTTGGCCCCTGCCCCCCCCACACACACACATACACACTATTATCATGTGTCATGGTTGTGTAAATGGACACCACCATCTCCTCCTCCCCACCACCACCACCACCACCACTGGAGATGCTTCCTAAAGTTTTCATGTTTTGTTGATTTTAGGGAGCGTTTATAACAGAATATTGCTAAGGCACATGAATATGTCCCTAGATGTGAGAGAACTGTGTCACAGAACTCCTTGGGGAGCCCCCCCCCCAAGCCAAAAGGCGGATAAGGGTCCAAGACATAGATATCTCTCGCAATTTGAGAGAGAAAGAGGAGTAAAGCACCAAGATGCCGAGAGAGAAGCTCTGACCTATGCTGGAGCTGCTAACTCTCCTCCTCTAGGTTTTAATCAGAGATTGGGCGGCTAAACCACAGCCCCCCCACCAAGACTAGTACCAGCAGCAATAAACACAAGCATTATATAAGCCATACAATCCCTGTAAAAGATAACTAATAATATGCACATATAGAGGTTAACCTCCATTCAGATTACTATACTTAAATGCAGGATTGAACAAAGGTGTCCTTAAACATTCAATTGAGATGCCGGATCGGTGTGAATATAGTGCTGGCTGACTGGTGTACATGCAAGTCCCTACAAACAAAAGAAAAAAAAGGGGGGGAAGTCAGGGCCATGTTTCATCTCGCAAAATCCCAAAATGGGGATAGGTGACACCATATAATACAGTACTGTGGCCCGCAGTAAGCAAATGCTGGTCCTATCGCTTCATAATTCTCTAACAATGTCAAGGAAAAATAAAAGAACTTGCAAATGATTAATCCAAATCACCGTCCCGGCCCCAGATTAGCTGTTCTGCTGCAGTTAGGCCATGCAGGTGTCTCTCACTGGTTGCATATGGGGACTAGAGATTAGGGAGGACAAATTTAGAGGCACATGGGCCAAATTAGTCCCCTAGAAACTGCTCCTTTGTGAAAGGTTCCCACTCTGACCCATACTTTAAACCAATCTGCATCAAACTCAACATGGGAGCACCTGGAACTCAGCAAAGCATCTGATCTCCCTCTTGTCCAGAAGGTCCAACGACTGCCAGCGGAGAGCGAGATCAGAATTCGGATAACAACCCCATCCAGGTATTTCATTTATTCATGTGTTTCGGGAGTAGCCATTTTGTGATGTCAGCGTGGAGGGGGGAGCAGGGTATCCACCCTTCATCTGCCTGACCTTCTCGCCCCCGGGGTTAGTTGCCACAACCTTTCTTCGATCTCCTGATCGGCCAGCTCCTCACTGATGTCTGGGATTGGGATGTGCAGGGCATTTAGTTTAGGTGCTGCCTGTAAGAGGGATTCAAACACTTGGATCCCCTCAGTGTCTTGCAACCACAGCCATGCTGGGTAATGCAGAAATGCCTTATAGCCTTTCTCCCTAAGCGCCTTTACCACTGTCAGAACCTTTTTCCTTTTTACCATCACGTGTTGGGGAAAGTCCTGGTCAATATAGACTCACTGGCCGTCAACGTTGAGGTTTTTCTTTTCCCATGCAAGTTTAAGGATTTTCTCCTTGGTGGTATATTTCAAAAATCTAACCAAGACAGCTTGTGGGGGGGGGGGGGCAGGTTTAGGTTTAGGAGTTAAAGTACGATGCGCCCTCTAAATTTTCAAAGCAATTTCTTCTGGTAAATCTGCTCTTGATGCAACCAGGAGTCAAGAAAAGCGGTCATATTAGCTTGCTCTGATCCCTCCGCAATCCCTGAAATGCGGATATTTTGTCTGCGTGCTCGTGCCTCTGCATCTTCTGCTCAGGGGGGTAAGCTCTTTCTCCCGCAGGTGAAGGTAGGCTAAAGTGTGCCCATAGGCCATATGCTCGTTCTGCATTAAGTCCAAATGTGCCTCCACTGCCGTCATCCGATCCTCCAGTTTTTTTAAATCTGTTTGCAAGCCCAAGGATTTTCACATCAGTTCTGTGAAGGATCTTAAGCATGCGGTTCCTGTCCGCTTTAGTGAATGTTGAGGCAGAGTTAGAATTGGAGTCGGAGCCTGAATCTTCCTCGACGGCTGAGGCCGTCAGCACAGAGGAGCGAGACATGGCCGGGCTTGCAGGTCTTGAGGTGAGTTGATGCATAGATGCTCGACCTGGCATACCCATATCTTTTCTTTTAGATTTTTCCATTTTCTAGACGTTGCCACAAGTTGTAGGTTAAATGCTGAAGCATGACCCATTGTTGGATGGCACTAGATATTCCCGTTAAAGCGACCAGACAGGGAGAGTAGCAAGGCTAAGCTGCCATTCAGGGTGATGCCGGAACCAGAAGTCCCAAGTTAACATTTTTGCTTAGGTGTTTTAAACTTGATGTATGTAATATAAACTGAAATATTTTTATTTTATATATTTAGTTTTTGTTTACCGGGTAGGTGCGCTAGCCATAGAAATTACTATTTTTAGGCACGACCTGGTAGGTTACAGATTGGAATTACATAAAACACAGAAACAAAACAAGGTTTTACAGTAAAAATACAAACAAGGTTATGAGAGCAAAGTACAAAACAGTGTGATTCATGACAAAACATGTGATGAGGCAATTTGTTGGCAGGCGCAAGACAGAGCTCACATATTTGCAAGGAATTATCATGATGCAAAGTTCAGCAAGAGGTTCACTGAAAACAAACAACTATATACTTGCAATGAACTATCAGGTATAATAAGCAGGGAAAATTACAAAATAACATAAGGTAGGCAATAATTACAAAGATCTAAGAAATTGAGAATTAGTTATAGTAGGACAGAGCAAGGGGTATGCGATAACAAGACAAAGAGGAGAAGCATGTCAAGTTGGGAGGGGAGACAAGCAGACCAGCAGGGGGAGGATTAAGTGCAAGGCATTAGGTAGAAAGCAGATCAAGTGCACAGCGGTGAGAGTAGGAGTGGTGCTAAGGAGGGTTGAAGCAAGGGTATCGATTAGAGGAGATGAGGTAGCTATGGAGCTCCTTTTTAAAGGCGTTATGGGAGGGTGCTTGGCGGATTGCTAAAGGGAGAGAGTTCCACAGCTGAGGAGCATGGTGTGTGAAAGCACTGGTGCCTTTGGTGGTGTTACTTTTCAGGACACAGAAGGGATTTTCCAGCTGAGCGTAGGCCATAGCTGAACATCTGAGAAACAAGTAGATCAGCTAAGGTTTTTTAAATTTGAGATCACATAATACTGTCCACAGTCGACCCAAGGAGTAAAGTCTAACAGCATTTGGTGACAGCCAGTTTAGATCTGAGTAGAGGAGGCAGTGGTGTTTCTGCCGATGGGAGAAGGAGGCATAGTGACAGATATTATTATAGGTGACGTCCCATCTATGGAGATTGGATTTAGGTAAGGCAGTATAGGTCGCAACTCCCGTATGTAGGGATGGGTAGAAGAATACCACGAGCAATGGCAAGCCTCGCTGCAGGGGTTAGTGCATATCTGGTCTGGTACGCTATACCTAATTTAGAGTTGACAGATTTACATGAGTTCTGGATGTGAAGATCAATGTTTAGGGATTGGTCCAGTGTTACCCCTAGGTGTTTAAATGATGTCACAGAACCAATAGGGGAGCCATCCAGACAAGAGACCATGAAATTATTTTGGCAGGTTTTGAGTTTAGAATTTGTCCCAAATAGCATGGATTGGGTTTTGGCCTCATTAAGGACTAGTTTGTGATGTGAGAGCCAGGCTTGAGTGTGCTGAAAGTCAGTGGAGAGCCGCAGATTGATGTCAGAGATGTTTTTTGTGCTGGTGTATAGGACTATATCATCAGCTAGAGGAGGGAGGAGGCGGAAGTAAGATTGGAGGTGATGTTATTGATAAATATAGAAAATAGCAGTGGCCCTAAAATTGAGCCTTGTGGTACACCAATATTCACTGTTGCCAGGTTGGAATAGGCTGAATTGTATTTTACAACTTGGACCCTGTTTGACAGGTAACTATTGAACCAGCTGACAACATTATGCGTGAAGCCCAAAGACTTCAGGGTGGCAAGGAGAATGGAGTGGTTCACCAAGTCGAAGGCCTTTTGTCATGTCTATGAAAACAGCTCCAGTTAGAAGGCCTGAGTCCATAGCAGTGAGTGTGTCAGCAGTACACTTAAGCAGGGCCGTGGAGGTGCCATGACCCTTGCGGAAACCATGCTGGTTGGTTGTGAGGTTATTTTTGAGAAGAAATTCGATGGTTTGTGTAGCAACTAATTTTTCCAAGATTTTGCTCAGAACCGAGAGGATGGCAATGGGTCTGTAGTTAGATGGATCTTTTAGGGTCACCTTCTTTGAAGACAGGTGTGACCCTAGCTATCTTCCATATGTCAGGGACACTACTTTGACATAAAGAGAGTGTCAACATTTTGGCTAAGGGAGCAGCAACGAGCGGGGCTGCCATTTTTAGTAGTCTGGGTTCAAGACTGTCCGAGCCTGTGGCTGTGCTGTCTGAGATTGAGCGAGGTAATTTAGAGACCTCCTGTCGAGTGATAGCCTTAAAGTAGAAGGAGGGGCCAATGATTACTTGGCTGGAGATCGCAGGAGGGCAGTGGTGTTGTGAGGCAGGGAAGGAGGATGTGTATTTATTTAGATCTAAGAATTGATTATTAAAAAAGTTAGCTATGGTCTGAGGATTGTTACAGTGAGTACCGGTGAGGACCAGGTCATTTTATTATTATTTGCTTTTGTTAACTGGGTAAGCACACTAGACAGCCAAGTGCCTATTTTCAGGTGTGACCCGGGAAATTACAAGGTACATACATGAACATATCATGCAAAAACAAGTGAAGGATTACATTAAAGAGAATTAGCACACAGGGACATTACCAGCAACAGTACCAGCAGGGATTTACATTGCAGGCAGTAGGAAGAAGTACAGTGTGGTTTCATCGGTCCAGGCAGCAATGTTGTAAGGCTTGCAGGTAGGCAAAGAGGAGTCACATTGGGATAGAGTGGGCCCAGAGCAAGATAAGGGAGTGCACAGTAATAGTGCTCTCCCTGTTGGGCAGGTGGGCCTAAGTGGTCTATTTTTCTAGTAAGCTGTGAGTACAGGAGGTGTATAAGCACAGATGTACTCTAACCAAGTTATATTGTTTAGGTAGCATCTCAGTTTGTTGGGGCGTCAATGGCTGAGAGGGTTTGTCTAGTGCAGAGACAGGTGGAGGCCATTTTGAGAAAGCCCCAGAGGGAGACTTTAAAGCTCTGGTGGGAGGGAGAGGAGCGAGTGCTTGACGGAAGAGAGTTCCAAACCCTGGGTGCATACTCAGCGAAGGCTCGGTCACCCATTTGTGTGAGAGTTTTAGGTACCAGGAGGGCATGGGAGTCACTGGATCGCAGGTTGTAGGAGGAAGTAGCTAGAACAAGGGACTCTGCAAGTTTAAGGGGGGGTGGCAGTTCGACAATACTGTCTATGAAGCTCAACACATAGCAGCGGTGAGTTTCCGGTGGGAGCCATTCAAGCCAGGTGTAGAGCTCACAGCGGTGAGTGAGGCGGGGGGCTGAGAGCGTAAAACGGCATATGTTGTTGTACTCTGAGTCCCACTTTACTAGACTAGTTTTTGCAACATGAGAAAAGGTGACTAGTCCATAGCAAAGTGTAGGTAGGAGGACTCCCCTGGCTAAGGCGAGACGGGCAGCTGGAGTGAGACAACTTTTTGCTCTGTAAGCGTGACCCAACTTGAAGTTTGAGGCCTTACATGAATTGTGTACAGTATGTGCATGTTCATATCCAGTTGCGGGTCAAGAGTCACCCCCAGGTACTTGACCGAGTCTGCAACTAGCAGTGGTGACCCATCGGCCCCAAAAATCTGTAGTGAATTTGGAGCAGATTTTAACTTGGCTGCTGAGCCAAAGAGCATGGCCTGTGTCTTCTGCAGGTTAATTATAAGTTTATGGTCCTGCAACCAAGTTTGGATTTGGTCGAAGTCCGAGTTTAGTTTGGTGTTGATGGTAGAGATGTCTTGGGAACTGGACATGATGTCTAGGTCATCTGCGTACAGCACTGAGGACCCAAGAGCCACCCCATTTGAGGTGGCGGAGCGGGTAAACTCCAGGAAGTTTTTATGTGTGACCAAAATTTTGGGGTGTCGCCCGAGGCATTCACTAGTAATCTTCTGCAGTATGAGCCTTTGGCTGTTCTTCTTTCTTTTTTATACACACTCCTTTTCCAAGTTCGACCTGAGGTCATGGCAAACATGCAATACAAAAATGCACACAGTAGAGATACAAAGACAATCTTACTGTCAGTAAGTTGTACAGTACAAGGCTTATTACGAACAAGCAATAACAGGAACAAAAATTAAGACTCTTAAAGCATTGAGAGAGAGCAGAAGAGAAAGAATTAAAAGTTGAAAATTGCTTAATTTGATACAGTAAAGGGTTCCACAGTGCCACTGCACAATATACAAAAGTTTGTTTGCCTGCAACTGTGAGAACAAATGGTTGAGTCAACAGCGATTCACTTGAGGATCATGAAGCAAATGTAGGAGTATATCTAACTAGAAAGTTATTCCAACAACTAGGAACACCTGACTTCATTACTTTAAATACCAAATGAGATAAAAACAATCTGTAGTTATTTAGCAGAAGTACCAAGTCAAGAACTCAAGGTCACAAGTGGAACCTGGCAGGTGGGGTGGGGTGGGGGATTAACAGGATGTGAGAAAATTCTATTTCACGGAAAGGATGGTGAAACCAGGCACAGTCTGCAAATGTTGATGAGGCACAGGTCAGGAAACATAGGAAAACCAGGAGCAGTTGTAAAATTCACAGGTAACCTTTTATTATTACCAGTAACACTAAAATAAAAAATATATAAATTGTTTAGTATACCTATTTACAAACGCAGTACAAACAGAGAAAACAAAGTCATTCTTCTGTGGGTCTCTCTAGTTCCAACTTTTAGTCTTCCTCTCTCACTCTCTAGCAGAAGTATTGCTGCTACTTTTATTAGTCTTTGCCTAGGAGCTCATTAACTCATTCCTTCCTGATGACGCCATATGGCGTCATAAAAAAAATACCTCTTTTTCCTGATGACGCCATATGGCGTCCTAAATCATTTGCTGTAGTGTTTGATGACGCCTAATTGGCGTCTATATCTTTCCTTTGTGCAGCTCACATTTGTTTACATTTGATGAATTGAGTTGTACCAGCTAATAGGGACATCGTACTTTACTGATTTTACCTAATATAATATGTGTTCCTATTGGCTATTTTTGAGAAAAGTTTTAATACATAAATAAATAAATTTACTATTTTTTGCATGTGCTGTGAAAAATGTATTATGTTCATTCTGCCATTAGTTTGTATCGTAACAACAAATCATCTTGTTTTAGTGTAACATGTTAAGCTGATCAGGTTTACACTATAATTAATTTCATAAAATTTTTTTTTTTTTATTCGAGCAATCCGATTGGCCGTCTCCACTTTGGTGTATTTTTTTGTCTTTTGGGGTATTTTTCTACAATAACATGTTGTCACTGATATCATGATTGTTATAACTATTAGTCCATTTATACCACTAAGTGAGCTGAATATTTCTGTATTTAAAAATCGAGCTCTGTGATTGGTCGGATTTTCTGACATCATCAATTCTGAATTTAACTGGTATAAAGGGATTGTCTTAGATGCAGGCACCATCCCACTGACTTAAGCCTTGTTGTCGGGCGCCAGGAACCTGTACGCAGATCTTTGTTGTGTCTTCCACTATTCTATTCAATGTGTGCCTGAAACGTTAGACTAAATCCTTATTTAGCATTCAAGCAAGGACTCGTATTTTTTTACAACCGTCACTGGAGGAAAAGTGACTCTCTGGGCTCTGGAGTGTACAGTGATTTTTTTTTTTGATGTTTCAGTTAGGGGTGACAGCCCTCACCTGCACCCTCCCTAGCTCTGTAATGCGTCACCATTTGGTCATATTGATCATCACTGTTGTCATGCTTGCTCTATGCTTATTGTACACGTCACTATTTCCATTAACCAGTCAGAGCACACACTGGTGCAGGAAGAGCATGGTGACTAGAAACTTAGTTTCAGGATGGAGGCGCTGCTCTTATCCTAAAATACTCACTTCATTTTGGTGCCAAAATCTCAATTTGTAATCTGTATTTACTTTATTTGTTTTTAATTTTATTTATGATAAAAGTTTTCATAGTTGTTACTTTGTTCATTTTGGGATAATTTCTGGTCATCCTGTGTGATCACATCTTATGGATCCGCTGGCATTCCTGATGGGAGAGTGTTTTTGTGCATGTACTAGATGAGGTCACATGAATTCAGCACCTTTGTTACTTTTAAAGAGTTTATGTTCGGATTATGGCTATATTTAAATCTATGTGCATGTTGCTCTCATGCTATGGATGATAAGTGGGTTAGGGTCAGTAGCATGTTTGTCTCATGCTCTGCACTTGAGTTTTCTCCTAGTACGCAGTTGCTGATTGTTTAAAATGAAAAAATAATGGTGTTGCCTTCAACTTATCTGGCATCAGTCCAGCCCCAATCTCTGATGCATTGTAAAGGCCAAATCAGTTTTGAATCCTCCACAGTCACTGGTGTTGTCCATCGACTCGTATGACGTCAGTCCAGACTCAACTTCTGATGCACTGTAAAGTGTTCTTCAGGTTAAAATCCTTCCACAGCCACTTGTAAGATCTAGCTCTTACCATGCATCAGTCAAGCCCCAAACTGTAGTGAACAGTGAAGTGCATTTCAGGTTCAGATCCTCCTGAACTGATGGTGTTGTCCATCGACATGCATCAGTCCAGACTAATCCCATAATGCACTGTGAAGTGCATTTGATGTTCAAAACCCTCACATCCACTGGTGTAGCCCATCAATTCATATGACATCAGTTCAGCCCCAATCTCGATGCACTGTAAAGTATTCTTCAGGCTCAAATCCTCCACAGCCACTTGTAAAATCTATCTCCTTATCATGCATCCATCGAGCCCCAAACTGTAGTGAACAGTGAAGTGCATTTCAGGTTCAGATCCTCCACAGCCAATGGTGTTGTCCATTGTCTGATCTGGTGTCAGTCCAGCCCCAACCTCTACTGCACTGTAAAGTGCTGTTCAGGTTCAAATCCCACCAGAGTCACTGATTTAGTCCATCTGTTCATCAGTCTTCAGTTCAACCTTTATCTCTGACACTCTGTGATGTGCATTACTGTTATGGATCCCTCCTCAGTCACCATGGTGTAGTCCATTGTGCACATCAAGATTCATTCCAACACTACCCTCAGATGCACTGTAATGTTCTATTCAAGTTTGAATCGCTCCACAACCACTTTAGTCCCTTGTGCTCATAATGCTTCAGACCATCCCTTACCTCTGATGCAACTGTGATGTGATCAGTGCCAGTGTATGACGTGACAGTCCATTCAAATGAAACATAGCACACAGTACACATGTGCACCAATGGGCATCACTCCATGGTGCAGGCACACCACACTCCTTCCCACCCACACAGTGCGCCATACTGAATGTTGCAACATATTACATGTGTATGCAGGCAAACCATGTGACAGCACATAGTACACAACCTTACAGGTGTACATGTCATCACCCTGTATGTGTACCCACAATGTTTCTGCATGGCATATGAACACCATTACTAGGTGCAGGCAGCCCCACCTGCTTCCCTACAACTGAGTATACTCTAAGGACGGTGCCAATTCATGACACAAAATGACTGCAGTGCCTATGAGCATCATTCTTGGTACAGGCACACACACCCCTTCCCCATGACACAGTATACCCCAAATTACCAGTGCCTTTTCAGCAATTTCATCATCCTATACATGATACCCATAATGTATCTACAGTGTCTGTTAGCACCATTATTAGATGCATACAGCCCCTCTCATTTCCCCAGAACATATGAAGTGCATCTGAGCCTGTATTATGAATCGGACCCCTCCCCCCCATTAACACACAGTGCTTCATCATAAAGTCATTCCTCACCTTAAACCATCCCATAATACAACCCCCAAAATAAACTATACAGGAAATTAAATACACAGATTTATGTAGCATGATGTTTACTGAAAGATCATGAACCTTTACATGAACAGCATAATGCTTCATTTACAGTATGATAAAGCAAACAGCACAAATAAAATACAGTTTCCTATTCTTATTATGGGATTTTATTACAAAAATAAAATAAAATAGTTTATTTCAATTAAATTATACATTTTAACTACAGCAAATATGCAATTAATCATAGAGAGACCTCCAGCACTAAAAATGTCTCCATTTCCTGTGTCAGCTCCCTGACCTACACTGGAAGTGTTCTTCCTGTTTACATCACTTGACCTCACAAAGCACTTCCTTCCTGCATCACTTCCTGATATGTCCTTCTAAGGTAATGTGTAAATATGTTCTTACTAAACTAGGGGAAAAACCAAAAAATTGATAATCAGATTCATAAACTAAAATCAGTGGGTAGGAAGAATTGAACACTGCAAAATTCCAACCAGTGGAGTGGAACAAAAAACTCAAACTGTAATAACAAGAAAGTCAGATATTGATTTCTGACTAAAAAAATGGTAAAAAAACTTGCAAAATTTATATTTAGACAGTTACAGATGTTTATTGTATATTTTTTAACTATTTTAATCAACAATTTTACAGAAATTTAATATTTTTGCATGACTACGTAAACAGAGCATAATTATATTTAGATAAAATCATCAGAATTTATTAAAATATGAAAACAACCTTACACAACAATAAATCCAGTTAAATAGACATTACCAAACCTCACTCATTTTCAAAAACTTTTTGTCCTGAAAAACTTTTCTTTTTACAGTTTTAAAATTGGATGTATGGTTTTTAAGATATGTAGGTTTAAGCACAGTGTGTTTGTATGAATGCTGCAGATCTAAAACCCCTTCAGGCACACAGGTGTTCTAGCAGCAGGCAGAGGCTACCTGAACATTCTAAGTGACAATAGGATAGAATGAGTTAAGGAGACATCCTGTTTTTCATAAAAATGTTCTTGTCAGTTTCTTTGCAGGTGCAATAAACAGAACAGGGCCCCAAACTGGCCTCCTGCTGACAGCTCTGCAAAAGTGTGTGCTGCACAGCAAGTTTAAGTGTAATCCCTTGAATTCCAGATTGTTTCCCAGTTGTCACAGTAAGCGAAGGTGGCAGGTGTCAAGACCATAAATGGTTTCAAGCATGACTGTGACAAAGTAAAGGGTTTGGTGGTTGCTCATATTGGCAGCAGTAGGGAAGGGAGCCGCGTGGGTGGACCGGGATAAAACCCCATGTGGGCAATAGATCTTGGGGCAGATAGGGAACTCCGGGCAGACTAGAGGATCCTTTGGTCTTTTTCTGCCGTCATGGTCCATGTTTCTAATCATAATATCAGTGCATGCAAATATTTCTTCTCTAGATACTGAGCATCTTACTACAACATTTCCAATGTAAATAGGGACTAAAACCCGATTGGGTAGTCTGCCCCACATTTTATGCATGTGGCCCCCACCCTGTGGAACTCTCTACCTTGCCAGATTTGAGAGTGCCAGACCGTGGAGAGCTTCAAGACGGCCTTAAAGACCCACTTGTTTCAGCTTGCTTTTGGGGATTGTATGCAGTGATCTGTCTAATCTATATTGGTGTGAAGTTTAGAGCTGTATTTTATTGTTTTAACATGCTTTTATTGACTAAATTTGTACAGCGCTTTGATACTTGTGAATAGCACTCTAACATTTTTTATTTAGTTTTTGTTGACTGGGTAAGTGCACTAGACAAATCCTGCCTATTTTCAGGCACGACCTGGGGGAAGGGGATACAGATGAATGCCAACTGACCTTGAACCAGATTAAGCTGTTGGTGGTATTTTTTGTGAATGAGGGAAATTTGGCCAGGACACTGGGGAAATTCCCCTGCTCTTTTCGATAGGTGCCATGTGATCTTTAACATCCACCTGAACTACCACCAATCCAAGCAGATGGGACCTCGGTTTAACGTCTCATCCGAAAGACGGCACCTCAGAAGTGCAGCACCCCTCTCATGCTGCACTACAGTGTCAGTACTGGGATATTAACCCAAGTGCCAGATGTGGGAACTGAACCCTCAACCCTCTGATCTCCCGGCCTCAGAGGCGAGTGTGCTACCTACTGAGCCACTGACATAAAGATGATTATTATTATTATTATTAGATTTCACACTTCTTCAGAGTCTTTAACTGTTGTCGCCATGGTTCTGTCAAAATGCCAGGCACTATCAAAGGGGTATACAAGTGTAAGGAGAAACTCAGTTTGTTCTAACACACATTTATGAAGCCAGGTGTTTCTTCTCACAATAACAATGGACACGGCACAAGTCATCACAATACACAGAGTTGTTCAAGGAATCAGTCAGGGAGGTGGCTACCTACTCTCTGAGATCTAAGGGCTTTCTCACCTTTTTAGGTAGTTTGTGACCAGGTTAAAGGAAAGTTATACCCTCATATCATGTAAATTGTATTTGCTTCCATGTCAACAGACTACTCTTTTCCTGTACCTGTTAGGGATATACATAGTTGCTTTAGTTTGTTTTCACTTTTCATGCTAGCCCCTTGTAACCATCCTGGAGGTCTACATGTTATGGCTGTTGAAATCTCACTGTCCATGGGAGTTGCATTAGCATAGGAGAACATGATGTCATATCACCCAGTTACACCATGTATCTCTATGCTGAAAGTACAAACATCCTGAAAAAGTTCTCTGGAAACACACAAACCGAATGTAGTTTGAAAGGAAAAACCCTGCATTACAACTCAGTTTGCAAAGCTAACAGAAGATAAAATATAGGATAAAGTATGGGTCTTGGTGTGTAACATGAATTTACACACACCCGAGGGGGTTTGATGCTACATAAACCCACGAAGGCGAAACTCGAGGGTTGCTCCTCGCTTTGAAACCCGGTAATGTAGTCCATGATACACACCGAGATCTATATTTATTTTATATAATTGTCGGGATTTCTTTTTCCCACAGCAAGTATATAAAATAAGAAAGGCGGTCTGCTTTGGTGTGAATGTGTGTTCTATTGGTCGCTCGCTCGCTTTTGTGAAGTTTATTTTTTTAATTATACTTTAGTTGGAGCAAACATTTTGAGGGTATTGCCCTCATTTCTATTACTGTCTGCCTGCCAGCACTTACCGCAGAGTTCGTGTGGCGGTCCAAAGAGGAAAAGACGACAGAAGTTAGAAGAAACAGCTTCAGAGGCTGGGGCGCCTGCGCAGTGCGAGGGAAACCGAGTGCATGTTTGCCGTTATAAATGCTCCTTTATAACAGCGAATTACACCACGGTTTCCCTATGGGAAAAAGGTTGTCCCGGTTATTATTGTGGCATTTCACACCTTGCTTTGTTAAAACTCTGATTAAGCAAACGGGCATACTATGGAGTCTAAAGGGTGCTGACACATCAATTTCTCATACGCTAATGCAGCTCCCGGGGACAATGAGATTTCAACAACCAGAAAATGGAGATCCCAGGATAGCAGCTACAGGAAGAGAGTTATCTGTTGGCATGGAAACAAATAAAATTTACAAGATATGAGGGTGCAGTCTTCCTTTAAGCTCATGCTATTTGCATGGACCAACATAAGGATGGCCCTAGCTCTGTATACCTGTGAAAATAAGACCCAAAGATTAAATGCATGTTCCTGTATTTCTCGTCAGGGCACATCTGCCTTACATTAGATGGGATGTCTGAGAGAGGCAGATCCATATGATGGCAGAAATATGCACTTCAAAAGAATGAAAATTATCCTATTTGTCTTGGCTAGCACCATATGCAATCTGTGAGTCAGCCTTCTTCCAACTCTGTTCAGATCAGGAGAATGTAACTTCCTGTCTCTGAGTCTCCAATGCCAGGTAGAAAAGAAGAAAACTAGGTTCCTCCTGAGGTGAGGAAAACAAAGGGTTCCTAGCAGACTTGGTTAAAGGCAGGAAAGGTGTACTCAGTGGGAACTAAGGTGCAAAAAAATGATTATACATCAGAAGCCAAACTTTGCAATACACTGCATGACAAAGTTCTAGCGAGCAAAACACCAGGGCACCTAGCCAGTGATAGTGTAATGAGATACTGTCTGTGTGCTTACTTCTATAAACTTCAATAAAACACACTGCTGCTACAGCAAAGTTTGGCTGCTGGCATGTAATCATTTTTTATACCTTAGTTCCCTCTGAGTTCATCTTTCATGTCTTTAATAGCATCTGCTGGGGCTGCTAACCCCATGGTAGCACCATGACTCCTGCACCGCAGGCTCACCTTGGGACCTGTTCTTAACAAACTTGGGCCTACCCTAGCTGGATAGCTGTAGACAGACAGATATCTTTGGTAGTCGAAAACAACAAAGTTATCCTTATCCTTTATTTTATTAGGGAGAGGGATTAGAGTGGGTTTAGGTCCCATTTCCCTCAGTACTTTGCAGGTGGGCTTGCTCAGCTTTACACTCGAGATGTAACCCTCACAGCCTGGCTTAGAGGAGTCACTAGGGGACATCTTACTCCTTCTCATTTAGCTCAAGGTGGCAGTCTTGAATAAGGTTAACCATACACAGAATATTTTGACTTGTATATGCACTCTGGAAGGGACTGAGTTGACGTAACTAACACTTATATGGCCTAGCTGGAGCTTCACAGACTTCTAAAATGTCTAAAATGTTTTAGATTACAGAAACAGTCTGTGATCAAAACCTTAAAGGGACAGTAAACACCGCAGGGATTGAACAAACTGTGAAAGCCCATGAAAAGTTATGCTGAACGAGGTATTTGGCTTCCGTGTAGGTGTCAAATGCCCCGAGATATAAATATTTAAATCATCTGAAACCCAAAACAAGGCAGCAGCCATTTCATGCAGTCTTAGAACAGAAAGTGATGTCACTGAGGGGCAAGCTGTAATTAACAACATAGAGCTAGCCCCTCAGTGACATCATTTCCTGTTTTTAAGACAGCAAGAAATGGCTGTCGCTATGAGCTGATTTACACATTACCTAGCTATTCATACCTCAAGACTCCTGTCCCCTACAGGTAAACCCAATACCTAATTTTAAAAATCTTTTCATGGGCTTTCACAATTTGAGTGACCACTGCAATGTTCAGTGTCCCTTTAATTCCAGCTGTAAAGTGTGTGTGAGGTGGATGGAGTATCTTCACTTTCCCCCTCTAATGACTTTACTTTTTTTTTATTTTTATTTTATTGAAATCTAGGATTACAAATACCTTTGAGCAGGAACTGCTCATTTACAAAGGTTCCACGTCGAAGGAATGGGGGGTATACACACATACAAAGGTCAACATAATAATACATAGTTACACAATAAAAAGAAGTAAGAGACTGAGGCTTAGGAAATTCCAGTAATTCAAAATGTGCCAAATGTTAGGTAGCATGACATACCAGCCAAGGGCAATCTTAGAAATAAGCGCTGCAGGAGAAAGGGAAGGGGGTATGCAGGCAGGAAGGCCATTGTCAGAGGGTAGAGGGTGAGGGTAAGAGCTCTAAAGGTGAGGAAGGGGAGGGATAAAAGTCAGAAAATGCCCGGGGGGAGGAAAGGGAGGGGCAAGAGGGTAGGCAGGTAGAAGGGGGCAAGGCGGGGAGAGGTAGCTGTCAAGACTGAAGTGGAGGGCAGTGAATGGTGGGCCCCTGATTAGGCTAGGCAGTCACAACGACTAGTTGAAATGAGATGAAATCAGAGTTGTCTCTTAAAAGGGCCAAGAGCAGCAGCAGTAATTTTTTCTTTGTTGAGAGTATTGTACAACTGTGGTGCTCTGTGGGCAAAGGTTCTCTGGCCCATGGTAGTCTGGCATCTGGGGACAAGAAAGGTTAGTTTTTGTGAACTTCTAGTTCTCTGGGTGCTGTGGTGGTCAATGAGGAGCTTTTCAATGCCCGGGGGCATGACCCCGGGGAGGACTTTTTTGGCTAAGAGGCAGGTTTGATACTGTATCCGGCTGATGAGAGGAAGCCATCCTGCCCGAGTGTACAGGTCACAAGTGTGTGTAAGTCAGTCAGCCCCAGTTAACAGCCTGCATGCTTTGTTGAGTGCAACTGTAATTCTGCGGAGGGCAGAGGCGGAGGCAGAGCCATAAATTGCTAGCCTGTAATCGATGATGGAGGTGACAGAGCTGTTGATAGCCAACTGGAGAGTGTCAGGAGTCATGCAGTGTTTGTGCCTATAGAGCAGGCCTATACGGATGTTGGTGGCTTTGGTGACAGAATCTATGTGCCGATGGTAGGACAGTGAGCTGTCCAATGTGACACCTAGATATTTAAAATCAGGAACGTGTTCAAGTAAGGTCCCTGTTTGGTTTAGGATGGTGAGGTCATGGGATTTGTACTTGCTCCTGGCATTGTAGAAGGTCATAACCTTTGTTTTGCTGTAGTTCATGACCAGCTTGTGTGACTTGAACCATTCTTCGCTGCGCATGAATTCAAGCTGTAATTGTTTCTCGAGGAGCTCTGCATTTTGGTGGTTGGTGAACATGACTGCATCGTCAACGTAGAGCAGTCATTTCTGGTGGCGGACACTGGGAAGGTTGTTGTGGAAGAGGCTGAAGAGTAGTGGCCCCAGGATGGACCCCTGTGGGATCCCTGAAAGGACTGGCTTTTCTTCCGAGGTGACACCGGCAATCCTAACCCACTGGACCCTCTCCCCAAGGTAGCTTGAAAACCAGAGCAGTGCTTCATTGGAGAGCCCAATGTTTGATAATTGCTTGAGCAGGAGTGGGTGGTTCACAGTATCACAGGCTTTCGTACGGTCGATGAATACTGCCCCTACACAGTTTCCTTGATCGAGTGTGGTATGGATGAAGCCCATGAATTCTAATAGTGCAGTGGTGGTACTGTGCCCCTTTTGGAAACCATGTTGCTCAGGACACTGGATGTCGTATTTTTCCAGGTACTTGACTAATTGGTCTGAGGCGATGCGCTCCAGGGCCTTAGACAATGGAGGGAGGATGGAGATAGGTCTGTAGTTGGAGTGCAGCGATTTGTCTCCACTTTTGTGTACCGGTGTGATGGTCGCCTGTTTCCAGCGAGATGGGAACTGGGACATCCTTAGTGATAGGTTGAGGACCTTGTCAGGGTTCAAGGACTCTTCAAGGACAAGTGCTAACAACTTCAGGTCAAGGGAGTCACTGCTGTAGCCTGCATGCTAGAATGGCCTTCCAATATAGGTTCTGGACTCATGCACTGGGATCTCCTTGAAGTAGAATTGTGGGGCAGGGTGTAGGAGAGGAGTAGTTGCAGGATGGTTACTACCAGAGGGGGCATCAAAGAAATTAGAAGGGAGGACACTATCCAAGTTGGAGAACGCATTGTTAAAGGTGTTGGTGATGGTGTACAGGTCAGATGTTGGTGTTCCATTTATGTTGAGCATGGTGGGTGGTGACTTAGGGTCCTTGCCTGTAAGATCTTTCAAGTTACTCCAAAGTTTTTTTCCATCACCCCAAGAGTTGGAGAGAGCTTCCTTGAAGTATTTGCTTTTGGCTCTCCTAACTGCCTGCGTGCACTCATTTCTGGCAGCTTTATATTTATGAATATCCCCAGGTTTGGATGTTGCACGGGCACAGTGCCAGAGATGATCCCTATGTTTGAGTAAAGTGATTAGATTGGGGTTATCCAAGGTTAGCTCTGCCCTGACCTTCAGCTTTTGAGAGGTGCAAAGATATTGCAGGCCACAGTGAAGTGGCTGATGAAAAAGGTCTAAGGCTTGGTTTGCATCAATGGCAGAGTCGATTGGTGTCCAGTCCAGGTGGCTTAGGTGTGTCTTTAGTAGCTCAAGGTACCCCTGCTTTAACACTCTGGTGTGGATTATTTTAGGAGGGGGCTTAATGAATTTGTTTGTCCAGGTACATGTGTTATGGTGAGTGGTCGCTGATCCCATCAGGGAGCACTGAGACTTTTGAGAGTCATTCAGGGTGATTAGTAAGGATCCAGTCCAGAAGTGTTCACGACCCTGTCCTATAGTTGCATCTGGTGGGGGTGGTAACAAGCTGGGTGAAGTTCTGTGACGTGACAGCATCCTTGTAGTTTCTGGCCTCCAGTGATAGCCAATTTATGTTGAAGTCACCTAGTATTATGAGTTCAGAGTTATGGTGTAATCCCTGTAGGCTTTCCAATATGCTCATAAATCCATTGGGCTGATCTTTAGGGGGTAGGTACACAGAGGCAATGGTGAGCTCCTTGTTGTGCGCCCCGAGTAGAACTTTAATAGTGAGAACCTGCAAGGGTGGTTTAGGGTTTGGGAACGGGAAGACTTGACCCAGATAGGAATTCCTCAGGTAGATGGCACAGCCCCGACCTCGTTTGAAAACCCTGTCCTGCCTGAATACAGAGTATCCAGGGATGGTGACTGCAGCGTCTGGTATCTTGGGGTTAAGCCATGTTTCGACAACAGAGAGTACATCAGGGCTATGTTGCTAGACCCAGGTTTGCAAGATGTCAACTTTGTTAAGGAGGCTGCATACATTGATTGAGGCTAATGTGAGGGAACCCACCCACCTTTTTGTGGCATGGGGTGCTAGGCTGGTAGGCCCCGGGTTACGATGAACATTAACAGATATCAGAAGTAGCATAAGTAGTATCCTAAGAAGGTACGCTTTAATCATTTTGCAGACTCATTTTGTTGTTGGGCATCTAGTCTTCTTGGCCTTGCTGGTCTGCGTTTGCTCCGTGATATTGCAGAGCACAATATATAAAGCCATGTTCTCAGAGGTGCCACGTGATTGATGAAAAGTAATCAGATCCACAGGAAATGGTGAACTACCTGGGACCAGAAAACTGTTATTGTAGCTCAAAGACCCAGAATGTGATAAATTCCTGAAGGTGATGAACATTGGCCTGGGGCATATGCAGGATGTAAAAATCCTTTGTTAGTATCTTCCCTTTGTTCTCCAAAATGGTTTTGAACAGACCTCAAAGACAAGTACACATCCTTTAAGAACAAGTCAGACGGAAATGTGGATTCAATGCAGCACTCCACAACTCAGTGCTTGTATGACAGATTTACTGACCTTACTTTTGGCTTTGATGGCTTCCAAAAAAGTTGATTTATGATGAGAATGCCAATACCTGGTGGTGGTGATGTGCAGTTTCTTAGTCCAGGAAATGTTCATAGATGTTATGTCCAAGAATGGTCCAGTTTCTCCAAGCAGAAACACATCAAAGTCCACAAAAAACTAAACTACTGACAAGAGACAAACACAAACAGCCAGCCACACAGGAAATGGAATCATTACTGCACTGATGTGTCATTGGGGTTCCCTGAATTGGAATCCACTGCAGTGAACAGTGACCCCACTGAAAACAAGATAGTGCAGTTCAGCTGGGCTATCCTGGTAAATTGCAAAACAAACAGATAAAAAAAAGGTTAATCAGCCAGCCCAGTGGTGCTGAGGGTTGAGGCGCTGGACGCCACACCTCGCGCCACGCCGGCAACCCGTGTTCGGGAACGGACGTGGACCACCGGGGGTCGGCAGGGGAAGAATGGAGCATCCGGAAGACTGCTCTCCTTCCTGGGGCACTGCCAGCACTGTGTGCTCTCTAGCGGAGGCTGGGAGCAAAGGTGTGTATGGGCACAATGGGAGTCGGGTGCAGACGCCTCGAGGAGCGCGCATCGAGCCGCAGCGGGCCACCTCGGCCGACGCCATTGCAACGAGATCCGACTCAGGGGAGTTAAGCAGAAAATCCTGCCGCAGCGCCTACATGAAGCCGCCTCACCGCCCCTCATAGCTCTCAGGCTGACTCCATTCCAGACCTGTGTCCGCGGACACCTTGGCTCGGGCGGTACTGCCTCACCCTGGGGGCAAGCCAGGGGCAGGAGGACAGCTGGTCATAGGAGTGGGGATGGCGGGGGCCGAGACTGGGCTGAGAACTGGTGCTGGAGCAGGGAAAAAAAAGGTTAATATTTGTTCTCCCCATCCAGGGGTTTCTCTTTCTTTGTCAGCCAAATCAGAGTGAAAACAGAAGGAACACAGTGTAGAGGCTGTGAGTGGGAAGTAAAACAACCACCACTTCCTGCTAAGCACTATGCATCCTGAGGTTCCAACCTACAAAGGAGCTTGTCAGTCCCTAACAGCACTGTGATAGAAAGATGTGATCTACTGAAACAAAAAAAAAAAAACCAGAACAGCCAAGACCATGATGCTAAACACAGGGACCACAGCTAATAAATGGAAAAGAGACAGAGAAAAGGGAAGATAGACTTTAAAGAAGCATTGGGGGGGGGGGGGCGGCGGCTGTTCTAAACAAACAGGAGCAAATCCTATTATTTGTTTACTCTATCAGACACTGTGGTGAATTACTAATCTGTTACATGCAAAAGGTGCAACCAACATAGATAAAAAAGTCTTTCTTTAATTTTAATTTTCAGTATGCAGACGCAACCAACTAAAGGAAAACTGCCCATATTCCAGTATGGCAGGGGCATGCCCTTCTGAAGAGAGCTACACAGTACTAGAGCAACTGAATTCCTACAGTAAACTGCACTTTGATGCCCCTACACTAAATAAATCAAACAGCATCGGTGTATTTAGATCTCTTCCTGACCAGAATGCTGTGGATTCAAGCCCCACACTAGGCCATGCACATTCCCATTGCTGGGACAATGGTGCTGTACACGGGGAAGGGAAGGGGAGGGGGGAGATGCACTATTGGAGGCATCATTCTTCAGGTGAGACATGAAATGTGTTTTATAAATAGTTGGGGAGCGAATATCTATCTGAGGGACAAATGTCTAAATTAACTGTTTGTCCTGTAATATTAGGAAGGAAGGGTGGAAAACAATTTGGTTTTCTATGGTGCTTTTCATACAAACTGCATCCCAAACAGTTGACATTCCACAAGAGAACGTTGCTTCCATTCTAGTCACACAGGGATATTCTAGTAGCACAGAGATGGCGCAGGAAAGAGGGAGGCTGTGACTTGCTGTGGGTCACATGGTAAGTGGTAGTTTCGGACCAGCTAACAGAACATCTAACAAAACACAACCTTCTCAGCCAGGAATAGCATGGTTTCCGGACTGGCCCAAGTACCGTCACTGCACTTACTGAGCTCACCACGTTCATCCACGAGGCCCTTGACCAAGGCTCAATCACAGGGGCAATCTATGTGGATCTGACCAAGGCATTTGACACGGTCAGTCATGAACTACTGCTTCGTGTCCTTCCTCAACTATATGTGGTCCCTGAGGCCACTGCCTGGTTCAAGGATTACCTCTCAGGACGGTCACAGCAAGTCAGAATTAACACCACCATCTCCACATCCAAAACAGTTTGTTCAGGGGTCCCACAGGGGTCCATACTTGGCCCATTGCTCTTCACCCTCTTCTTAAACTCTCTCCCAAAAGCGCGCAGCGGTCATCTTCTACTCTATGCTGATGATGCAGTTCTGTACTGGAAACACCTCAACCGAAGCGCCCAACTGGCCCTTCAGAGTTTTTCGGGAACTAGAGAACTGGTTCACTGATCACTGCCTGATCATCAACTATAGCAAAACTAAGTCCATGATCTTTGCGCATCGCCAAAGCCCACATAGTCAGATGGCACTCGAAATTAAGAACTCACTAGGCACCCAACTGGAACACGTTACACACTTTAAATACCTGGGTATCACATTGGATACCTCCCTCTCCCACCATAGTCACGTCCATCTTCTCTCGTCCGCAGTCAACACTAGAGTGGGCATCCTCTATAGACTCAAAAACTGCCTACCTGCACAGGCCATGCAACTTGCAGTCACCTCCTCCATCCTCTTCCTAGTCGACTATGGGATAGTTATATACGGCTCGGCTGTACCAACCACGCTAAGCAGTATAAACGCTGCATTTAATAAAGCCTGCCGCCTAGTTACAGGCAGTGACAGACTAATCCATACCTGCAATCTTTATACACTGACTGGTTGGCTAAACCTCCAACGAAGACTAAAATACCACACCTGCATTCTCGCAAAAAAGATACACCTTCAGCTCGCTCCCACCGGCCTACTCCCCATCATCAGTGCAGCCCCCATCAGGCGTAATACAAGACTCACAGCTAAATCATCTTTCCTGGTTCCCTCTGTAGGACATCCCTAGGGCAAAGATCTTTCCGCCACGTGCTCCTCTCTGGCTCAACACATTACCCCCCTACTCTCCCAGTCCCATAGCATCTCACTATTCAACCGCCTTAAATCCCAACTAATGGAGAATGCTAAATGTGACTGTGGCTAATGCTACCCACCCTCTTTCTCTCCAAATCCTTCACTCTTTCCTGACACAGGGTCGCACTAGACCCTACGTAACGGCATCCTGAAAATCCCTGTCTAGGGACCCCAGGAACGCTTCCCAATTTTACCACACCTGCTAAATAAGTTCTAGCCTGGACTGCTCTGTCAGTACCGTAACTGTAAATACTGCCTGTCAATGTCAGTCTTATACTGTATTTGTTTTCCCTCCACCCCCTGTAACCGACGTGGAGCCTCTGCAAAAAGTTACTCTGTCAGTACTGAAATTGTAAATACTGCCTGCTCACATCTGTCTTTTACTGTATTTGTCTACCCTCCACCCCCTGTAACCTGACGTGGAGCCTTTGCAAAACAGTCTGTGACTCAAAGGATTGCAATTCTGATTGTATTCAATAAATAAAAATAAATAAAAAATAGTTGTAGAAGTCAAACCTAGGTCTGCAGATTTACAGTATAGCACTCTGACCACTAGGCAACACTGTCTCCCTACCACTGCTCCACATTTATTGTTTGGGTTCCAAGGCTTACCTTCACTCTCTAAAAACAGTGGATATCTATACTATTACGCCATCTATCCTAGTGCAGCCAACTACATAATGCAAGGGCTAGGTCAACATTTTTATTTCAAAATGACAGATACAGATGAACTGTCCTTTCTAAATCCATGTCTGCTTAATAGCTCTAAATGAGTTTGCAAGGAGATGAATAAAGATAAATTGTGAGTTCCTTAGCAGTATGTCATGTTCATTCTAATGTGTCTGATGAAAGCAGTGTTTTTCAAGCAAGCAAAATTCATATCTTCAGTCTAGTATGTAGGCAGCTGCATTGGTAATTTCTTTTGCCAGTTTCTATTTTTTAATATATTTTAACTGGACCTAAGCTCCCCTTGGGATCAAGTTACTATATAGGTCTGAAAGATACTAAGATACTACTGTTTTTTTACTTGGCAAATGTATTATAGAATTTATCTGAATTTAGAACATCATTACATAAACTTGTCCTGTCACTACAGGATGTGCGGTTGTCCTCTGACAAATGTATGTTTTAGGTGTGTTGTGAGGCACAAGGCCACAGGCCGAGTGTGTTCAATCACCCAAGGCGTACATATATCAGAGCACAACCGCACACCCTGTAGTGGATTATCTGTCTTACAAAATGTCCAAAAGGTTCTGAGGAATGAAAAGAAGTGCAGGCGTGCAATCGCTGTGGCATAATGCACAGTCATGTAGTGAGTTTCATCCAATCAGGAGACTGGATTTTCACAGATTTAGCTTACCATTTTATAAGAAAAATATATATATATATATATATAAATGTATAGTGATAATAATCCTTAACTAACTTTCTCCTAACCATTTCAGTTTAGGAAAATTGCCTGCCACTGGGGCAGTTCAAGGCCCCCACAATTGTACAAATACTACCAAATACAAATAGTACCACTCACTAACATATCTTAGCTCCCTCCACCCACTGCCAGAGGACATCCACAAAACAGTCTCTTGCCCCACTCCCCCCCCGCCAACCCCATAACTGCAAGTAACAAAACACCTGTACCTCCTATCAGGATAATCACAGACCTCTGTATGCACCAGTGTTCAGCACCTGACCTGTAAACACCTATCTTACTATGCTGCACTACAACGTCTGCACCTTGTACCCTACTGGTACCAAAAGATCCTCCTGAAAATGAGGTATTGCATATCACAGGGCCTTCTCACTATCTGGGCACTGCTAGTTTCAAACAAATGGAAGTAACAAGCAGGGTACCACAGAGTTCTGTTCTGGGGCCCCAAATCTTCCAGATATTTATGGCAGATTTGACAGGTACCATAGACGTGTAGTCAACAAAATATTGGATGATAGTAAAATCGGGGGTCTAAGGGCCACACCACAACAGTGTAAAACTATCCAGAATGAATTAAATAACATCACTGTCTGGGCTACTATCTGGGAAATGAAGTCTAACACAGTAAGAGCAAGGTAATGCATTTCGGTAAAAACACCACCAAACATAAATAGCAATTCTGTGGCAATACGTTACCATCAACAACTGACGTAAAAGACCTGGGATTATTAATAACAGAAAACATAGAACAAGCAAAACAAACTTACCAGGTAATAGCGAAGGCAAACAAAGTACTGTGGGCTATAAAAAGAATTATTGAATTAAGGGATGTGGTTGTTATCTTCCCTCTAACAGGGCATATGTCTGCCCTATCCTGGACTATGCCACTCCCATATGGTGACGGTATAAAAGAAAAGACGTTGCTGAAATTGAAAGAATTCAGAGAAGAGTAACAAAGAATATAAACTGCTTCAAAGACAAACCATTACAACAGTAGACTAATGGAGTTAAATCTGATGACACTAGAACAGCAGCGCTTAAGGGGAGACTTCTTAATTATGTTTGCTCTTATGAAGGACCCATGCTTATTAAGTGGACTAAACAACAATTTTAAACAGATATACACTGATACGAGAGGCTATGCACTCCAAGTGAGTGGGCAAAAATTCAAAAGAACTAAAAGAAAATGATTTTTCACAGAGCAAAATGTGAATCCGTGGAGTGCACTCCCAATGGAAATAATAATAAGCAAGAATAAAAATGAATTTAAAAACAAACCGGATAAATTTATAGCAAATGGAATAAATCTGTCTTATTATAAGTGAAATGAGCACTATTATGGGCTAACACCGAACCAGCTTCTAGCAAACCTTTGTATAAATAATCTCTATGCCAGCTAAACTATTTATAAGCTTTCTGTATCTGTGATATGCATTTTGTGCTATTCAACTAGGCGTTGCAATAAAAAAGTCAACTCAAAATAAAAAATAACGGAATATAAAAATGTGTTCACTTTAGGCTGTCCCATAGGCACAGCCATAGCACTGCACTCATGACACCAGTGACCCGGGTTCAGGTACGAGCCAGGGTCGTCATGGGCCAGCCACAGAGAGAAGCAGTGAGCATCTCAGTTACCACAGGTAGCAGTGCAAGTGACAACCGCTCAAGGAAGGGACGATACTGCCTGACGCTGGCACAAGCACGTGTAGCATGTGCACGTCAGGGTAGCAAAGGAACAGAGCACCCACCAAATAACCACAAAGGACTAAAAGGCAAACTGAATGTATTTAAATCATACTTTTGTGAATATATTTAAATCACACCTTTATTCCAGTGCCAAAATAAGACCAGATACTGTGCAAAAATGTGACATATATGCACACCGACTGGGAACCAGGAATGCACCTATTGTTTTGCCCAGAATGCACTGGGCTCTTGGTGGTTTGTGGTTATTTGGTTGGTGCACTACTCCTTTTCTACCCTTGAGATATATCTGCAGTTTGTACGCTGTGATCTCAGTGTAGCCCCAATTCTGCATCATCAGCAGGCTTCATCTAAGAGCAGGGAGTTATTGGCTCCCCGCAGCTGATCTTGTAAACAGCTTGAGTTCCAGCAGGGTCCTGCCAGCCCCAATGACCTTGCCAGGGGCAGGAGGTAAACCAGGGAGGAACAGAAGGGTAATGGGGCTTGGAGTGGAGAAACAGCTGAACGAGAGCCAACTGAGAAAAAGTAGGCATAAAGCATACTAAACATAAAATATTTGTTCACTTTGATTTCAAAACAGTGGACCTATCTGGAAGTGATAACCCTCCCCAAGCTTTGTCACAGTGAGATATGTGCGGAATGTGATAGCGCAGTAGTGGTGGTGGGGGACTGTCAAGGACATGGCTCCAGGGTTTTTTAATCCTCCATTTCCTTCTGTGGCCTCCTTCCTCCATGTGGCATTGCACAGCACCACACTATAGCCAGTTCCACACACAGAATCCCCTGTGGAAGGAGGCAAGCCCTCCCCGGTCAGGGGACTGCAGCCATTGTCTGTACTCCCTCAAGTGGTCGCCCCTTCCTGCAGACTCTTGGGCTCACTCCTGAACCTGCGTGGTAGCCCACAGGGTATCCTGAAGTAAGTGCTATTTTACATGTTTTAGTTATATTGCTAACCTTCGGAGTTCCCTGATCAAACGTTACAACACTACTTTACCATTTATTTTATTTGAATCATATATCCTAACTCATCACTGTGTAGTTTGTTTCCTCTAACAATAATTAATGTATTGCAGTTTCTAGATGTAACTAAGATTTGAAATACTGTACAAGGGGATTTCATAAAATAGAAGAAAACTCAGATGTTTTCTTTGACCATAGTTTAACTTTTGAAACTCACATAAACTATGTAGCTAAAAGTGTACACCAAAAAAAAAAACTGTTCCCTTTATAGAATCATGCCATACTTCATCAGTTACGAAAGTCAATGGCTAGAATCATCCTACTCCAGGGAAGTAAATGGCTTGGATGCAGCAAGCAGCATGCTTGTTATCAGTTTTAAGGTGGACTAGTGCACTGAAACTCGTGTGCAAGGTCTTGAAGCCTCCACAACGTGGACTACGTTTCCTATACAGTTATCTGGGTATAAAGGTCAAATTTACTGGGTCCACAAAACCTGACCATATGCTTCTGATACAGAACATATCTATCCTCCTTATCTGCGGGCACAACTTAAGAGAAGAGAGAAACCTTCCAGATTTCCCTTGCCAGCTCAGCACTATAGCAGCTGTTTGTTACCATATCATGCTAAGCCCAAGTCTGACACTGTCAAGACCATCACTAGAGGGACATATCTTGAGCCCAGGAACTGACCCTGTTCAGGCCTATGTCCTCTTACTCACCCAGACCATGATAACCCATGGCTTTCCTTCTGTGGCAGGAGCTCCGTCAGGAGGGACATCCTCATGCCTCCAAGGCAGTCCATTACATGGAATAGGATCCAGTGCCAGTAGGCAGTAGGAACCAGGGACATCCCAGAGGCCCAGACCATCAAATAAATGGATGTGAGTTTTTGTCCCCTTTTCGGTTCCTCCCACCTCCCCTGACATTAGCACCACTGCTCAACTGGCCTCACAAGCGCATAGCAGACCCTGCAGCAGGAGTAAGTGACCTAGCCCAGTCATGGGGAGCACTGTGATACCAGAGCTCACTGTCAACCCTCCCTGGCCAACGTGCTGTAGCCTGGCCTGGGTTCCGACGTGGCAACTCGAGTTCACTCCCAAACATGCACATGGGCTGTCAGGATAGCCCTGTGGAAAACATTATTGAGTATGAGGGAAAATAATTTTAATTTCAAAAAGACAATACTGAAGTCAGCCATCGTTTGCTAATAACCACCAGCCTAATAAATGGAGCTAGTACACTAGTTCTTTAATAGGGTTTTATACACAGAAACAATGTTCAATTCTGAGGGAAACTGCTTATGGGAAAAAATAACTTACTGTCAGCTCTTGATCTTTTAAGCATCACCTCCATAAAGTCACTCTCTTTGGTGTTAGGGCCAGAACCACTAAGGCCCAGCAGAAATGAAAACTACCGGGGCCAGTGATGGCACTGACGAGTGGCGCAATGTGCACACCTGCAGGCTGCAACATATAAAGCAGAGCTGGAACCAACTGCCTCACTACCTGTTTTACCAAGGACTGCGAAAAACTACTGATTAAAAACATTTAGAAGAAATTAGTAAAACACAAAAATGCATCGCATAGCCCACATGTCACTATGAAGAAGGGATGAAAAAAACAGGTTACTCACCTGTAACAGTAGTTCTAGGAGTGGTATATGACGTTCATCCGCACTTTCTGGCAGTTGCCTTTCCCTTAAAGACTGGCCGGAATGTCTTCATGCTGGCTTATCCCACCCACCTGGGTGGTAACTCCCTTGGCTCTGCCCCATGATGCCAGATCCTGCCTGCTGGAAGCAGTTGTGCATGTCGGGTGGGTCCGTGTTGATGAACATAATATACCAACTCCTAGAAAGATCAGTTACTCAAAGACTTTTGCCGTAACATTAGATCTTCTAGGAATGTGTGGGTGGTCCCTGGTGTGGAGACTGCTAGAAGAAAACTGCCGTGTTACAGCGCCACCTGTCAGGAACTCCCAGAAGTAATGACTTACTGCAAGAGACCATTCCGTGGAAGATCTGCTGTTACAGGTGAGTAACCTGTTTCTCTAGGGATGTGGATATAATATTCTATCCACACTTTTTGGTAGACTCCTAGGAGTTCTCCAAGAGGAGAGAGGCAAGGCACATACCCCCTACTTCGGGAACAGAGATTGGAGAACTGAGGCCCCAAAACCAGAATCCGGGTGCAACTCAAGGTCTAGGTGGTAACGGGAAATGAAGGTGTGTGCTGACCTCCAGGTAGCAGCCCTGAAGATTTTCTAGATAGGGATGTCCCTGGAAGCAGCCACCGAGGCAGTGGTTATGCAGGTGGAATGAGCCTTTAGCCCTATGGGAGGCTCACGACCCACCAACCTATAGTAGACATCAGCGGGAGCCACTCATCCCCCAGGAGTAAGACCAAGACTTCGACTGTGACTGCCGGGGGAACCGGCGTAGGGCTTCGGAGGGTGTCAGCGAAAGCCTAGGCACCTCTGGGTCCTGGTCAGTGACCAGAGGTGGTGGATTAGTGGACTGATCCATTCCTCCAACAGTCTCGGTGAGGACCAGAGTCCTGGATAAACAAGTGTCGGCCTCCTTGGTCGACAACTGGTTGACCAGTTTGCGGAAAATCTCGGCCGAAAGATCAACCAATGTCACGGCCAACTTGCCTGATGGGGTTACTGTGGAGCCAACAGCCTGGGCCAAAGATCTGCCCGAAGTCGGATCCGGAGAAGCGCGGGAATCAAAGTTCTCAACTGAAGAGCCGCTCCTGATCCCACAATTGAGTTGAGATCGTTTTTTGGTCTCTTTTTTAGATTCTGACTTGTGCCCTGACGAGGGGCCCTGACAGAGAGTTGGTAAAGCCTGGCACAAATCTTAGAACGCCCCCATAAAGTAGGCACCCAGCAAAAGCGGCACAAAGGCTGAAGCCAAGAAGGTGTGAGCTGCAGACTGGGCCTCCACCTCCTCAAAGACCGTTAACTGTTCAACAAAAATGGCAGTCATGGAGACCACCCAATGGGCATCCTTCGATTTGACCGGTGGGTTCTGTTCACTTGGCCTAAAATAAGTCGGGCACAACGGTCCTCAAGAACGGAGCGGTGAAAGATGTGACAAATATGGCAAGTGTGGGGATCATGCTCGTGTCCCAGGCAGTAGATGCACATGGTGTGCAGATCCGTTTGGGACATCTTCTGCCCACAAAGGCATCGCTGACACCCCAGAGCAGACTTATCGTTATCCATCGCGGTCCGAAGGTAGAAGCGAAAATACATTTTCAACACGTTTGGAAGTAACTACTAAGATTTGCTAGCAAAGGGCCTACTCAGGGCAAGAGCGATAAGGAGGGAACCTGTTTCTTCCAGCGGAAAGGATGATCTGGCGTCATGGGGCAGAGCCGAGGGAGTTACCACCCGGGTGGGAAGAGCCAGCTTGAAGATGTTCCAGCCAGTCTTAAAGGGAAAGACAACTGCCAGAAAGTGTGGAGAGAACATCGTTTCCACGTCCCTAGAACAAAACTTTTCTTTGTAGCCCAATTTTCTAGGACTTTAGTTGACGGTATATTAATTTTCATCTCAAATTAGTTCTATATGGCTTTAACATATTTGTGGCCTTTCAACCACTGCTCAATTTATTTACACGTTTGTGGTTCTTTTTGCTTTTTGTTGCTGTGTCAGCTCCTAGTTCATTTACTGCAATGTTTTATTAGAATGCATATTTAATATTAAGTTAATGGTAGCAAATGTTTTCAATATTAGAAATGTTAAAATATGGTAAAACTGAAAAAGGAATTATTTACAGAGGATAACTATATTGTATTTTTGTTTATGACTATGAAAATTGTACTAATGTTTATTTTAATGACTTCATTTTCTTATGTAATGTTTTTCCTTTTCTAAAGAACAAAACATTTTATTGACAAAAAAAACCTACTGGAGAAAGAATAATAAACATATATATATATATATATATATACACAGTGAGATCAGCGAGCCCAGGGGACAGTAGGTGGGGGAATGTGGCTCTATGAAAGGTACTCTAGAAGATAAAGTTACAGTAAGTAACTTTCCTATCTTTCTATAGCTAGTCTCCTCCATAGAGCCACTGTCTATGGTTGAGTGACCGGAACAACCAACCTCAGGACTGGACAGTCTGCAGCCAACAGGTGTCACAAAAAGAGCAAAGCCTGCAGTATATCTAACTCCAAACATCTAGGGCCTCGTGTTTCATGAATGTGCAAACATTACTCCAGGTTGTAGCTCTAAATATCTCTTAGATAGGAACCCATCTTGATAGCCTATCTAAAAAGTATTTGACTGCCCTGTAGTGACGTCATAGTACCTTTAAGGCATCATAGTGCTTACCATGACAACAGACCATGATGTCTCAAACCACATTTGTGAGGTAAGTAGAGGACAGTCTTTTTGAAAGGCACGGTAACATGAGTACTGTATTTCCTGAAATATTTAATAGACCTATAAAGGGAGAAAGTAACAAAAAAACTAGAAAACACTAAAGTTAGTTGAAGTAAATATAGTAGCTGTAAACATTTTATACTAGTAGAGACTTGTTTTTTAAGTACGGAATAATGTAGGTCTAGTTAGGGGATGTTCAAGAGGTACTCTATAACATGTTCTGGAAGAAAGATGTAAGGGTCTAGATGTCTCTTGGAATACCCAAATGGAGTTCATTTCCAATTGGCAATAAGGGCTTTACTGATGGTGGGTTTCCTTGCTGTTAGCAAGACATGAGAGACTTATTCAGTGACAACAAACCTGTTAACGTCTACATTCTCAGGAGCCAAATTTGGAGATGTAGTGAATGAAGTTTTGACTGCACTAGTTGGCCCTGAAAATGGGACTGCAGACTGGATCTCTGAATCTCCATTTGATGCAACAGTGGGTACCATATAGATAGGTTACTCACCTATAACCGTTGTTCTAAGAGAAGTATACAGTTCATATCCACACTCTGGCAGTTAAGAGTGGAACAGGCTTTCCATCAGATGTCTTTGAGCCAAGCTCCTCCCACCATCCGGGTGATATATCCCCCGACTGCCCCCTGATGTCACATCTTTGCACGCTGGAAGCAAGGATCCATGTGCCACTTGCCAGGGGAGGTCAGGTGGGATGTATGGATGTGAACTATATACCACTCCCAGAACAATGATTAGAGGTGAGTAACCTATCTTTCTAAGGAGGCGAATATAGTTCATTATTCACACTCTGGCAGACTCATGGTAGTTCTCCAGGAGTAGGAGCAAGGCACACTTCCTTACTTGGTGAACAGAGACTGGAGAAACGAGGTCCCAAAGGCAGTATCCTGACGGGACTCAAGCTCGATGCTGTAATGGGAAATCAAGGTGTGTGCTGACTTCCAGGTAGCAGCCTACAGATCTGTATGAGGATGTTTCTGGATGCAGCCACTGAGGCAGTGGTATGTCTGCCAGAATGAGCTGTAAACACTACTGGAGGTCTCCTCTCAGCCAGCCTATAGCAATGGTCAATGCAGGATGTGATTCAACTGCCAATCATCCACTGTGCCGCCAGTGAGCCTCACCCCGAACTCCAGTTGTGCACTCCTTAAAATAAGACACTGCCCTCAGCAGGTCCAAGTATAGAGCCTGCGGTCAGCCGCCAATGATTGTCTGGTAAAGCACACTAGAAGGTTCATAACATGTTATGGTAGAACTCCAATATAACTTTTGGAAGCAACTTCAGGTGGGGGCAAAGGGCAACCTTGTCCTTGTGGAAGACCAGATAAGACTCCATCAAGAGTGACAGGAGCTCACTAATCTTTCTAGCTGACATAATGGCCACCAAGAAGGCCATCTTCCATGACAGGTGTGGCATCTCACACCTGTGGACAGGATCAAATGGCTTGCCCATGAGCACAGCCAGCACCAGCAGTAGGTCCTATGGTGGCGGTTCATGCACAGAAGGGGAAGGTGATCTAGATCTCTGAAAAAGCACCCAACCACCATCTCCTGGGTCCCCATTGGCTTACCAGCCTGCACCTGGTAAGCAGAGATGGCTGCCAGGTGCACATTAAGGGTCGTAGCTCGCAGTCCCAACTGAGAGAGGGACCCGATGTATTCCAAGATTCTCACCACAGGGCAGGCAAGGGGATCAAGCGCCTTACCCTGGCACCATATGGAAACCTCTTCCATTTAAATACATACATACATGCACATGAATCTACCAGCAGAAAAAGGCCTCATGGTCTATCAAGTCTGCTCATGTGCACAGCTAGCACCCCCTAGATTGCAGCTGCCCCACCCCCTCCACCCTCTCACCTCCAGGAAGTTCTCAGCACTACTTACCCAGAGTCTCCTCCGTGTCCTGTCCCATGCCCTTTTAATACAACCCACTGTCTTAGGCCGGCCCACCGGTGCAGCGGTTGGATTTCCGCCTGCGATGCTGGCAACCCAGGTTCGGCAACAGACCCAGGTCACTGGAGGGCCGGCCGGGGGGGGGAGGATAGAGCGTCCCAAGGACTGCTCTCCGTCGGGAGAGTGGGAAGTGTGTCCGGCACTTGATGCACACCTGGCGGAGGCCGGGAGTCACGCAGCTACTGGTGCCTAGCACATTCAGGGGGTGGGGCGGACGTAGGACGTCATTGCATGTCCTCACCCCCAGGAAAAAGAGCAGCTGCCAGCAGCCCTCGATGAAGCCCACCACGGCTTCAATTAGTCCCTAGGCTGGCCCTCCAACCTATCCCGTTGTCTGCAGCGCTGGAGGACTGACACCACAACCCCATCCTGGGGGGCAATCCAGGGGTTATCGGAGGGTCGCTGCCATTGTAAGGGTGGAAGCCTATGGACCGTGACCAGGACTGAAAGTACCAGGCGGCAGGAAGGAGTAAAATAAAGAATAAAAAAAAATAAAATACTCACTGTCTTACATGAAATCACCCCCCTCTGGTAGGGAGTTCCATTTTGACATCATACTCTCCATGAAGTAAAGTCTCCTCATCTTGCTCCTAAATCTGCCCCCCTCCAATCTTAGCCCATGCCCTCTCACGTCCCTTCCCTTCCTCAGATTATATAACCCATCAGCGCTAGATTTGTTGATCCCCTACAAGTACTTGAATGTTTCAATCATATCCCCCCCATCCCTCCTCTCCTCCAGGGTGTACAAACTCAGATCCCTCAGCCTGTCCTCGTAGGTTTTGCCTTCTATCCCCTGTATCATTTTTGTCACCCTTCACTGCACCCCCTCTAGCAGTCTAATATCCTTCTTCAGATACGGATGCCAGTACTGCACGCAGTACTCCAAGTGCGGCCTGACCAAGAACCTGCAGAGGGGCAGCACAGCATTACACAGAAAAGTAAAAGCGTATTTTTCTCTATGCATGCTGGCTTTTCCTTAGTCCTACTCGCTCATCCCGATGTGATGCCGTGTATACCGCCTCTGGGATGCCCCCACCCTACCGGTCATACCGCTGTACCTAGGCCTATCACCTGATCTCAATCCGGTGACAGTGGGACTACGGGTGGGTGACCCCCCCCCCGCTTCCCGGGAGAGGACAGCCTTTGCTCAATCCTGCTCCCACCCTCCCCATGCCGGCACCCTGGCGACCCAAGGTCATTCCCAAACCTGGGTCGCCGGTGCAGTGCAAGGTAAGGCGTCAGGCGCCTCAGCACCACCAGGCCAGAAAACACAGAATTTAATAGCAGATAAGGACCGCTTGGCCCACCCAGTCTGACCATTTTTCCCTACCTACGTTATTACCACACACCATACTTGATCAACAGATCTTTCTCCCTCTCCCCTTCCTTGCCACTATGATTCCCTTGTGCCTATACCATGAATTTCTAAACTTCACCACTGTTTTAACCCCCAACCACCTCCGCCGGAAGGCTGTTCCAGGCATCCACTACTCTTTCTGTGAAGAAGTACTTCTTCATATCTAACATAGAAACACAGAATTTGATGGCAGATAAGGACCGCTTGGCCCACCTAGTCTGCCCATTTCCCTACTTAACGGATAAGCTGCAGATCCTAGTTAACCAACAGCCTACTTCCTCCTACCCACCCCACTAGAACTGCCTTATGTCTGTTCCATGCATATTTGAATTCCCCCACTGTTTTTGACTCTACGACCTCCTCAGGAAGGCCATTCTATGCATCTACAACCCTCTCTGTGAAGAAATACTTCCTCACATTAACTCTAAGCCGTCCCCCCCCCCCCATCTTCAAGTTGTGCCCCTTGTTCTTGCATATCTCTTTTCTGAAAGATGCTACCCTCTTGGACTTTGTTGATTCCCTTGAGGTATTTGAAAGTTTCTATCATGTGCCCCCTTCCCCACGTTTCCTGGAGGCTAAACATCTTAAGCTCATTTAGTCTTTCTTCATATGTCTTCGGGTGCAGATCCTGCACCATTTTGGTTGCCCTCCTCTGGACAGCCTCCACCCTGTCTATGTCTTTGCAGAGATGGGGTCTCCAGAACTGTACACAGTACTCCAGATGTGGTCTTACCAACTGTCTGTACAGAGGGCCAACAACTTCCTGTTTTCTACTGGTGATGCTTCTCCCTATGCATCCCAGTATCCCCCCAGCCCTCCTTACTGCCTTCTCACATTGCTGGCCCACCTTTAGGTCATCTGATATGACTACCCCCAGGTCCCTTTCCATTTTTGTTGTTGTCAGTATCTCACCCCCCATTGTGTACTCTTCCCCTGGGTTTTTATTTCCCAGGTGCATTACTTTGCACTTCTTTATGTTGAATCTAAGCTGCCATACATTTGACCATTCCTCCAACCTTGCCAAGTCCCTTTTCATCCTTTCCACCCCACCCTGCGTATCAGCCCTGTTGCAGATCTTTGTGTCATCTGAATCTACCCCCTCCAGCTTCATGGCATGTCCTCTTGTTCTTGAGCAACTTCTTTTCTGAAAAATGCTTTCCCCCAGTATCTTATTTAAACCCAGTGAGGTATCTGAAGGTCTCTATCACCCCCACAGGGTGTACGTACCAAGGTCCTTTAGTCTCTCCTCATAGGTCTTTTGATGCAGACCCTGCACCATTTTAGTTGCCCTCCTCTGGACTGCCTTCACTCTGTTTCCTTCTGGAGCTGTGCTCTCCAGAGCTGGACACAGTACCCTAGGTGGCATCTTACCAGTGATCTATACAGAGGCAACACCTCCCTCTTTCTGCAGGTGATACCCCTCCCTATGCACCCCAACATCCCACTAGCCCTCCGGACTGCCTTGTCACACTGCCTGGCCACCTTCAGGTCATCCAATATGATGACCCCCAGGTCCCTTTCCTGCTTGGTAGTCGTCAATACCACCCTGCCTATTTTGTATTCCGCTCCTGGGTTTCTGTGCCCTAAGTGCATTATTTTGCTTTTTTTCACATTGAAACCCAGCTGCCATACCCTTGACTACTCTTCTAGTTTTCTCACAGCTCTGCTTATCCTTTCCACACACATACCCCAAGAGTGTCCACCCCGTTGCAGATGTTGGTGTCATCTGCAAAGAGGCGGACCTTTCCTTCCAGACCCTCTGCAACATCACTTATAAAGACATTAAAGGTCCCAGCACTGACCCCTGAGGCACTCCACTGGTTACCCTCCCTTCTTCAGACTGAACTCTGTTTACCCCCGGCTGCTAATCCCCTAACCAAATTCTTAGTCAGTTTACCACCATCTGACACACTCCTAAGCTACTCAGCTTGCTTACTAATGTCCTGTGTGAAACGGTGCCTAAAGCATTACGGAAATTTAGGTAAGCCATGTCCACCGCTCCACCCTGATCTAAGTCCCTTGTCACACAGTCAAAAAAATCTATCAGATTAGTTTGACATGACCTCCCCCCTGTGAAACCATGCTGCCTCAGGTCTTGTAACCCACTGGATTCAAAATATTCCACAATCCTTTCCTTTAGCAGTGATTCCATTAACTTTCCCACCACTGAGGTCAGGCTGATTGGCCTATAATTGCCAGCCTCCTCCCTACTACAACTTTTGTGTAGTGGGACTGCATCCAGTCCTCTGGAACCACTCCTGATTCCAGTGAGCTGTTAAACAGGATTGTCAGAGGTGCAGCCAGCACCTCCCAGTGCTCCCTCACTACCCCTGGATGCACCGTCTGCCCCATTGCTTTATCAACTTTGAGATTAGCGGGTTCCTTCATGACTCTCTCTCCTCCGAAAATGGACTAATGTCTATGATGCTTGGCCAGCTGGTTATGATTACTGTATGATATTGGTAGTATAAATAAATGGTCAGTGTATGAAATGTCAGTCTGTGAGATTTGGCCCTTTTAAATTACAAGGTGTCAGCAGCTGAAATCATAGGATGTATTACACTGACCAGAAGATCTCTGTAATGTATTTAACTTCCATGAGAAACTGCATTTTATGACCTCATGCTTTTGAAGTTGGAAACTAAATATACATTTTTATTACATCAGGACCAGGACGTCATTTAACTGATTTCTGTTGGCTATCTCACACCTGGGTGATGGACTGCAGGGTTGTAAACCTCAAAGGAACTGGTTGATCAAAGACTCATAATTTGCGAAATGGGTTTTTGCTGATGTCACATTATTTAATATACCTCCTGATAGGAAATCAGGTCTGCAATTTTATATTCTAAAAGCAGGAGCTAGATGACTCACAGAAGGGGTGTGGAGACACAGAGTTTATGTTTTTAATCATATTTTTTATTTATAAGTTTCAATATATAAAACTTACAAATATTGTCCACAGAGGAATGCAAGATACACATGTCCACATACATCCACTTACAAAGGATTCACAGGACATCCTCCTCTTAGTTACAACATGAGGGGAAGTACCATATTTTAGAATAACAGGATTAATACAAATAGAACAGCCTCAAACAGCCTAGAGCATTACCAGGGGATAAGAGGTAAGGTAATATCAATAGAGATGCCATCTTAACAAATTAGGGACCCAGCCCAAACTATCCCCCACATTAATAACTACTACTACCCAGTCAGTAGATGAAGTCCCAAAGATGAGCCATATTTGAGCAGCCAAACAGTCATGAAAAGTCCTGATCAAAGACACAACATTCAAATGCAAAGCAGGGCGCTTATAATTCTAGGAGCAGTCCCACATGGAGCATTACAAAGTACTCACTGTCCCACAATTTTTAGTCATCCACCAGGGCTCCCTCATCCGATGAGACCCCCTCACTTTCCCACTGCTCCCCTTCAATCTTCTCCTGAAGTTTATAAGCCCCTGAAGGATAGTTGAAAAAATATGTGTGATCCTGCCACTGCACTTTCAACTTCGCTGGCAGGAGAAGCTGATACATCACCTTCAGAGCTCTCAGTTTGTTTCTGACCTGGTCAAAGGCCTTCCGTCGTTGTCTAGTAGAGTAGGAGAGGTCGGGGAATAGGGATAATTCAGCTTCACCAAAACGCAGCTGCCGCTTGCATCTCGCTACTGCCAGGATCCTGTCTCGGACTCCTAGCCCTGTGCATACCACCAGGAATGTGCGCGGTCTGAAGGCACTAGGCCCCGTGCTCTGGGGAGTTATCCGGTAAGCTTTTTCAAGTACCGGGGGGGATCATCTTCTGAGAGGCCCAAGATTTGAGGTAGTAAAGATAGAACAAAATTCAAAGGGTCCTCTCCTTCCGATTGTTCTGGTAGACTAATAACACGAACATTGCACTCCCTTGCCAGGTTTTCAACATTTTCCAACTGCTGTCAGAGGAGGGAGTTCTCTTTTAGTAACTTATTAGTGGTATCAACTGATTTAAGGGAAGCTCCTTCAGCCCGCTGTGCCGTGCACCCACACTCTTCGACCTGGGTTTCAAGAGCACTAACCCGAGGGGTGAGGAGATCCAGATTCTTGTCCATGTCTCTAATAGTTTTCACTAGTTGGACTAGTGTAGCGTTAACTGTGCCCATCGAGACCTCCTCAGGCCCAGAGCCAGTATCTCCGCAGGCACCTTCTACATGTTGTGGGCCCACACCTTGTGCAGTCATCTTTGGTTTAAAAAACTCTGCTGATGACAAGGAGCTTTTTTGGTTTCCCTCCCGTCCTCTCCAATCCACTGATGAGGGATTGCTGGAGGTTCCCAGGGTACGTTTGCAGACATCGGGAGCAAGGGCATTTAGCTTTGTTGCTCTGTCCCTCTGGAACGCTCTACCTCATCGGGTACGAGATTGCCTGGCCGTTCAGAGTTTTAAAACTGCTTTAAAAACTTATCTTTTTAACCTGGCTTTTCTTGATTGATGTGTTTATTTATTATGTGGTTTTATATTATTCTTTGTTGTAACTTATATGTTGTTTAAAATAATTTATTTTATTTTATGTATTTTATTGTACAGGCGCCTAGGTTTTAGAAAGGTGCCTTTTTATAAATAAAACTGATTGATTGATTGATTTTAGGCATTTGGCTCGAGACAAACCACACAAAGTCCTTTCTGGAGGTCCAAAAGATGAAGTAAGCGCAATTTTGATATTATTTGGTTCTATTCTGTGGGAGCTTTACAGGAATGCGTCTGCTCCACTCTGCTGCCAGGCCCCCGAGACACAGAGTTTAAACTAATACTTGTGTCTGAAATGTAGGTCATGTCATCTTGGAACTCTAGAGAGACAGCTCTCTGATCTAACTTTAAAACGCACTTCTAGAGGTAATACATTAGACAGAAAAGATCTAAATGTATCATGGTAGGAGTTTTCCTTGTTTTTCTTTTATATGATTGTTAGGCTCTTTGATATTTGTTCTGTATTTCATCTTACTGTTTTCATCCATTTTTAGTAAACATATTCTTTAAGATTCTGCCTGGGTCTCCTCCATCATTGTTGCATGTGGAGTGCCTGTATTTTTAAGTCTGACAACTGTTCAAGGGCTTGATGGTGTTACTAAGCTTGGTAAAAGGTAAGAATATACCTAAGGTCTCTTATAAAGTTTTAAGGGCTCATTTTGGATACCTTGTTAGGTGCCCTTAGGCAAAAGATATATTGCATTCCCCAAAGAGAATATTATCTGAGCCTGCACATTTGGGTAAGCTAGCATAAGGTTCACAGTTTGAATCCCCCCAGAACTTGAGGCTAAAGGTGATTTGGACCCAAAAGCGGACAGGAGGGTTACCCTGTCTGTTACCTGTTCACACTATTGCGCTCTGAGGTTGGCACTGTGGGAGCAGACGGCCTGACCCGCTGAGTGCATTTGTGACAACGTGCACCTCTCTCCCTCCAAAGCTTCTGTTACTTTTTTTGTGGCCCCTCCCCTTCTCCTTCCTCAGTGAACACTGAACAGAAGTATTTGTTCAGGATGTCTGCCTTGTCCTGTCCTCTCTGCACAGTTCCTCTCTTCCCTTTTAACCTTAAAATCCCACCTCGGGTCTTCTTCTTTCCACTTACATACCTAAAAAATGCCTTGTCCCCTTTTGTTACCTCCTGGGTATTCTCTCTTCAGTTTGCACCTTTGCACTCCTTACTTCTTTCCCTGCTTCCCTCTATTCCCCCTGATACACCTACCTATCCTCCTCCCTCTGCATCTCTTTATACCTCCTCAATGCACTGGTGAATCAACTCCTTTCAGGAGGCCTCCACAACATGGAGAACAGCTTCCGACCCAAGGCCTGGAAATCTAGCCACTTGTGAATTTGGCCGAAAGGTGCAGGGATGTTAGGTCCAGGTGCAGGACTGTTCCCTGTTGTCTGGTCAGAAGATCCAGGCAAAGAGGGAGCCACCACAGAGGTCTGTAGCTGAGGCCGAGAAGATCCGGGTATCATAACTGCCTTGGTCAGTCTGGAGCTATAAGGATCATCCACGCCTTGTCATTTTGGGCCTTGACCACCACCTTGAGGATCAAGGGGAAGGAAAGGAAGACGTACACAAGGCCCGGAGGTCAAAGGATTTGCGAATGCATCCCCCAACAGTGTACTAGACTGTTGGCGACAGGCACAAAACAGCCTCAGTTTGGCGTTCTCCCAGAAGGCAAACAGATCCACCAGAGGAGTTCCCCACAGGGAGAACAGGTGTCTCACTACCTCCTGATTTAAGGACCACTTGTGTGATGTCTCTCCTACCCAGAGTGTCTTCTAGTTGATTGTAAACTTCTGCGACATAGATTGCCAGGAAATCAGCATCCAGACTGCTTACAAGGGTCCAGGTGTAGAGAGCCTCCCAACACAAGGCAAGGGAGTGTGTTCCGCCCTGCCTTTTCAGGTAGAATATGGTCGTTGTGTTGCCCGTCTGGACCTGCATGACCTGATCCGAATAGAGGCATGAATTCCATCACAGCATGTTGCATGGAGCACCAGCAGGTTTATGTGGTGACTGGACTCCTGGGGTAACCAGAACCCATGGGCTCTGTGGTCTCCCAGGTGTGCTCCGCACCACACCAGAGACACGTCCGTCGTAAGCGTGATGGTCAGCTCTGGGTGGACAAATGGGATTCCTTCCTTCAGATGTTCTGGGACTACCTGCCACAGGCTGGCATCCCACATCGGCTGGGTCACTGTAACCAGCTGGCCCAAGTGGCTAAGGTGCTGGGATCACTGACAGCCCAACTCTTAGTGGACGGAGGGGCAGTGGATGTTGCCTACGTGGATTTCACTAAGGCCTTATACACTGTTCCTCAGAGAAGGTTGCTTAACAAATTGGGGAATCTGGGTGTGAGCTCTAAAGTGGTAAAATGGGTTGGCAACTGGTTAAAAGACGGGTCCCAGAGGGTGGTAGTAAATGGCATAAAATCAGAAGAGGGGGAGGTGACCAGCGGGGTTTCACAGGGATCGGTGCTGGGTCCATTTCTATTCAATATCTTCATAAGCAACATTGCAGAGGGACTGGAGGGGAAAGTACGCCTGTTCGCAGATGACACCAAGATCTGTAACAGAGTCAATACATGGGAGGGGCTAGATAAAATGAGAAATGACCTAAGACTACTTGAGGAATGGTCAAGGGTTTGGCAGTTGGGTTTCAATGCTAAGAAGTGCAAGATAATGCACCTGGGACACAGAAACCCAAGAGAGGAATACAGGATGGAGGGGCAGGTTCTAGCCACCACAAGTCAGGAAAGAGACCTGGGGGTTATCACATACGATGACTTGAAGTCAGCCAAACAATGCGAAAAAGCAGTGGGGAAGGCAAACAGAATGCTGGGGTGAAAAAGAAGGGGCATAATCAGTAGGAGGAGTGAAGTGGTGATGCCGCTGTATAGATCACTGGTGAGGCCTCATCTGGAATACTGTGTTCAATTCTGGAGATCGCATCTCAGGAAGGACATAGACAGAATGGAAGCAGTCCAGAGAAGAGCAACAAAAATGATACATGGACTGCACCACAAGCCTTATGAGGAAAGACTCAAGGAACTAAACATCTATTCACTAGAAGAGAGAAGGGACAGAAGGGATATGACAGAGACTTTCAAATACCTTAGAGGAATAAACAGGGTACAGGAGGGAGGCATATTTCAGAGACGAAAGTGCACAAGGACAAGGAGACATAACATGAGACTGGAGGGAGGGAGGCTTAGGGGGAATGCTAGGACATTTCTTTTTAACAGAGAGGGTGGTGGATCCGTGGAACAGCCTACCAGCGGAGGTGGTGGAAGCAAAAATAGTACAGGGATTCAAAAATGCATGGGATAAGCATAAAAGCACCCTGTTGTACAGCGGAGCAAGGGAAAAGCAGTCCAGATAAGAGTAGGAATTGCCAAACCAAGTAGGGAAATGGGCAGACTAGGTGGGCTATATGGTCCTTATCTGCCGACAGGGTCTATGTTTCTATGCAACTCCCATTGCAGGTGGCGCATACTCCAGTGGGCCCAACGGACCACGTTGGTGCGGGACACTATGTACCCCAGCAGACACAGGAAATCCCGGGCAGGGCGCGTGAGCCCAACCTGAAATGATTGGGTAAATGAGATAAGATCCAGCACCCGGTCTGTAGGAAGCAGGCCTTGGCCCACAGGGAGTCTAGTTCTGCCCCAATGAACTTGATCACCAGTGAGGAGAACAGCTCAGACTTGTCTGGGTTGACCAACAGGCCCAAGTCTTGAAAGTATGAACAGCCAGATCCTTGGATCTCTTGATGGTCTCTCTGGATGGCCTGGCTATCAGTCAGTCATCCAGACAGGGATAGTCCCTAATTCTCTTGCATTGCAGGGAGGCTGCCACCACTGCCATGAATTTGGTGGAGACCCTGGGCATTGATGAGAGACTGAAAGACATTACCTGAAACTGGTACAGTACCCCTTCCACCAAGAACTAGAGGTATTGGCAGTGGGACAGACAGACTTGAGATATGGAAAAACACATACTGAAGGTCCAGAGAACAAAGCCACATGTTCTGCTCCAGAGGTGGAATACTCTGATACAGGGTGACCATCCCAAACTTACGCTTCTGCATGAAATGGTTCAGATCATGCAGATCCAGTAAGGGGTGCCAGCTTCCTGTCCGTTTTGGAAACAGGAAGTACCTGGATAAGTACGTTTGACTGGCCAGGACATCCGGGACACGGGCCATGGCTCCTTCTGCATGGAGCTGAGCAGTGTCCTCCCAAAGGGCAGACAGCATGTCCTCTGACACCCCGGAATCCCAAGGAGTGTGGAGTCAGTAAGGTGGGAGAGCCTTGAAGCCCAGATGCAGTCCTCTGCTTATCACTTTTAACACCCACTTATCCAGTGTGATAGCAGACCAATGTGGCCAGAAGTGACTTAGCCAACCTCTAAAGAGGAGTGAAGACAGGCACAGGACGGGTGGAGGGATGACACCACCAAACCTGTCACTGGGCAGCTGTTGCAGGGGCACCAGCTGCTGCAGCCAGAGGGGCACCACCATCCCTGCACCCATCTCTTTTGGATCCCTGGCCACTGAACCTAGGTTTTGGACACCAGGCCTTGTACTGCCCCTGCTGGGGATGCTGCCAAGGAGGCTGTGGCTGAAAGGGCTGCTACTGAAAAGCCTTTTTCTTATGCCTTTGTTTCTCATCCTTTTGGAACAATGCCAAAGAGACAAGGGTGGCACTGGACTTCTCTATGCAGGTGAAATGTCCCTCTACCCCAGGGCCAAAGAGGTTGGTGTTCAGAAAAAGGGACACCGGCCAGTTCATGCTGGGTGTCCACCATAACACTGGACATAAACAGCCAGGCCCTGTGACGCATGCAGACGGCCAGTGCCATGGCATGGGCACAGGAGTCGCCCATGTCCAAGGCTGTCTGGAGCTGGTGTTTAGCCAGTGATTGACCTTGGTCTCGAACCATTTTCACTGGCGACTACTGGTGAGCAGGGAGGTGAGGAAGGATTTCATCACAGACTCCCAAAAGGAAGTGACTGAAGTTGGCCATCATGACACAGTAACTCACCTGACGGAGACCCAAGTACATCACTGCATACACCTTTTTAGTTACATGGTCAATCTTTCTGGACTCCTTGTCTGGAGGCTTGTCCACATCCCCTTGCCCCTGATTTGCAAAAGGCCGAGTCAGAGACCAAACCTTCAGCCAAGGGTGGTCTGAGAACCGAGCGAGAGAGAGAGAGAAAGACCCGGTAGGGACCACATACTTGCGGACCATACAGGTGGAGGGTGCTGACCAGGATACTGAACATTGCCAGAGTTCCTTGGCTGGTCCCAATATGGTCTCAGTCATGGGAAAGGCAATCCCTGGAGATTCTTCTCTATCTAAAATGTCCATGATAGAGTAACTGGCCCTTTCTGGACAGGCTTTAGAGGGACATTCATGGACTCCAATATGAGTTGGATGAGAGCCCCGGAAGACACCAGCCCATGGCTGGTGATCAACTCTTTGACCCGAGCCCCAGTCAAAATATGTGAGTCCCGGAGAAGGCCATGGATGAGCAATCTGAGTTGTCTGAGGACCCCTTAAAAATAGCCCTCGACCGTTTCTCACTGCAGACCACCTGAGTATCCTCAGATTGGGTGATCTCCACTGACAACTGGCTTTGCAAGGCGGTTGCCGACCGGACCTCCTCGGTCAGAGCACCCACCTTTGGCTGCGGTGGTGGAGGCACCACTCTTAGGGTTGGGGAAGAAGTTGCAGGAAGCATCTGCATTGTGCGGACTGGTGAGGGCATCATAGGCGGCTGCCAGGTGACTGAAGGTCCAGGGGTAGAGCCACACCCCACCCCACAATTGCCCACTGTTGCCAAAGAAGCTCCTTGTAGCACCAATGCATCTACTGGCAGTGTCTCTCCACAACTGAGGAAGAGGATGTTGAGGAGCTTCTACAGTGATGCCTCCCAGTCGAGCAAGATCAGGAGTGGGATCGCCTTGATCAAGACCCTGACTGTCAACTAGACAGTCAACATCAAGAAGAGCATTCTGGCTGGTAGTGGTAGACCACATGTCTTGCTACATTCAGCAATAATAGGCAGCTAATATCTAGGCAGAAGACACCAGGAGAAAAGACTGCTGTGTGACTGGACTTCTCTGCTGGGACTAAAGTAGAAGAACTTTTGTACTTGGACCTTTAATTTAGGGTAAAAAAACTAACATACAAAACAAAAAAAAAAAGTGTGTGTGTGTGTCTGTCTGGGTTAACTGAACTGAATGGGTATCTGAACAGTTACAGGTGTAAATATCAGGTGATTGAAGGGACTTAACTGCTGTGAGGTTTAAATTACTGGTAGAAAGATCTAGTAAGTAGGGGGAGTGGCTTAGCTAGAAGGAAGCTACATTTAAAGACTGCCTTAGAAAGATTCTGCTAATATCTAGGCAGAAGACACCAGGAGAAAGGACTGCTGTGTGACTGGACTTCTCTGCTGGGGCTAAAGTAGAAGAACTGTTGTACTTGGACCTTTAATTTAGGGTTAAAAAAAACTAACATACAAAACAAAAAAAAAAGTGTGCGTGTCTGTCTGGCTGGGTTAACTGAACTGAATGGGTATCTTAACAGTTACAGGTGTAAATATCAGGTGATTGAAAGGACCTAACTGCTGTGAGGTTTAAATTACTGGTAGAAAGATCTAGTAAGTAGGGGGAGTGGCTTAGCTAGAAGGAAGCTACATTTAAAGACTGCCTTAGAAAGATTCTGCTAATATCTAGGCAGAAGACACCAGGAGAAAGAACTGCTGTGTGACTGGACTTCTCTGCTGGGACTAAAGTAGAAGAACTTTTGTACTTGGACCTTTAATTTAGGGTAAAAAAAAACCAACATACAAAACAAAAAAAAAATGTGTGTGTGTGTCTGTCTGGGTTAACTGAACTGAATGGGTATCTGAACAGTTACAGGTGTAAATATCAGGTGATTGAAAGGACTTAACTGCTGTGAGGTTTAAATTACTGGTAGAAAGATCTAGTAAGTGGGGGTGGCTTAGCTAGAAGGAAGCTACATTTAAAGACTGCCTTAGAAAGATTCTGCTAATATCTGAGCAGAAGACACCAGGAGAAAGGACTGCTGTGTGACTGGACTTCTCTGCTGGGACTATATTGCCCTCCTTCCTCCCAAAGCTAGTTCTATTTTATAGGCACAGGATTTGACTGACAACAGGAACTTCCTGTTTGGGAGCAGGAAGTGAGTGATCACAGAACCACCAAAGACCCACCATCCTAGAAGGGCAAGAGTAGCTCTCCGCCCCCTCTAGCTGCTGGAGGTCTGCCTCTGAGCAAGTAAGTGGTCTACTGAGAAATATAGGATATTCTTGTCTCAGAACAGGACAATCAGGAGCTTAAAGGGCACACAGGCAGAAAGTAAGGAGAGAGAAAAAAACAGAGGAAAGAGTAAGTGATTGAAAACAGTTAAGGGGCCAGAAATAAGACATGATTGGAGTGGTGCAGTGCAGTGGCTGTGGAGCAGCAGTCTCCGGGAGACGCTCTGAGGATGCGGTGTTGTCCCATCTGCAGGCACCTCTCTGGGCTGAGGAGGAGGTTGCTCATCTCCAGGCTGAGTTGACCAGGATTTGTGGGACCTCCTCTTCCATCCAGGGACCACCAGTGCCACTGCCGTTGCCTCAGAGGTTGCCAAGAAAGAGGAGTGGTTGGACCACAGTTGGCTCAGGGAGGGTGAGGGTGGTGGAACAGAGGCGCATCCCTCCAGTTGTACCTCTCCACAATTCCTATGCCATTCTGGCAAAGTGTGGTTCCTCTATGGAGCCACCTGCAGTGGAGACCAAGGAGGATGCTGGGAACCTCCACAAAGGAGACCCACAGGAGGGTGGCAGGGGACCCTGCAGGGGAAGAAAACAACTCCTGGTGGGGACTCCATTAGTAGAAAGGTAGAACTGGGAAGGAAGGGAGAGGGAGGTAGGTGCCTGCCTGGCGCCATGGCTTGAGGGACAGGAGCAAACTCAGGATTGCCGGAGCAGCTGCACAGGGGAAGGAGCTGGATGTCATTGTCCACCTAGGGACAAATGACCTGGCTAAGAAAGGGATTAGAGAAGTGCAGGAAGAGTTTGTGGAATTGGGGAGGGGCCTTAGTCAAGTAGCATGCATGGTAACCTTCTTGGAGGTGCTGCCCATCTATGGCATAGGAGAGGCTAGGGTGTTCGGCACCATGGGATTCAATCAGTGGTTGAAAAACTGGTGTGGAGCTCAGGGAATTGGCTTCACTGGGGACTGGGGGTCCACCTGGAGTGATGCAAGCCTATACTGGCATGATGGGCTGCATCTGTCCGGGAGGGGAACCAGGATCCTAGGTGATAGGTTTAAATGCTTCATTGGCAAGCTTTAAACTAGCTAAGGGGAGGCACTTGAAAGGAGCAGGAAATCCTAGCCCCAAAATAATCACGGTAGTAAGTGCAGCAACACCAACATAGAGGTGTCGATAGGGAGAAGGCAGGGGTAAATGGAGAAAGTGACAAAGGCAAGAAGGACAGGATGGGGCAAAGGGAGTAAGGCCATCAGGAAATGGAGGTAATGAGTACCAATGCCTCGAGTCTGGGCAACAAGCCCCTGAGCTGGTGGCCTTGATGGAAGAGGGATGCCTGATATCGAAAGCAGTCCAGAAACATGGCACACAGAGAACCATGACTGGGATGTTAACACACCAGGGTACATAACCTACAGGAGAGACAGGCAGGAGAGAAGAGGGGGAGGAGTAGCTCTCTATGTAAAGGAAGGGATAAAAGCAACTGAACAAAAGAGTAAACAGGGAGGAGAGGAGGCACTGTGAGTCACCTTGGAGACTGGAAAGGGCACCACAATCCGCACAGGGGTTGTGTACAGACCCCCAAGTCAGGGGGAGGGAATGGACAAGGATATGATAGAAGGCATTCTTAGAATGGCAGAGAAATGGGAGATATTATTGATGGGAGACCTGAATATGCCAGATGTTAACTGGAGCACATTTGCTGCAGCCACATCCAAAAGCAGGGCCATTCTTGATGCCTACAGGTGGCAGGCATTAGACAGCTAGTTTGGAACCCACTCATGAGGGAGCAATCTTAGACCTCGTGCTCTCAAAGCGGGGGCAGTGAGAGGATCTCAGATCTAGAAGTGGGTTGCCATCTGGGGACAAGTGACCATCAAACAGTGTGGTTCACGCTAAACTCAGCTACAGAGTCAAGCCATACAAAAGTGAGGGTACTGGACTTTAGGAGAGCTGACTTTGGCAAGATGGGAGAGTGCCTCAGAAAGCACTAGCAAACAGGCTAGAAGGAGGTGTGGAGCAACAATGGGGAATCATCAAACTGCCACCACAGAGGCAACAAGCCTTTGTGTGAAGCAAATAAACAAATCAAAAAAAGAAAAAGCCACTATGGTTCTCAAAAGAGGTGGCTGTGAAAGTCAGGAAGAAAAAGATAGCATTCCGGAAGTATAAGGAAACACAGAAGGAGCAGGACAGAGAGCTGTACCAGTTAAGGCAGAAGGAAGCAGGGAGGGAAGTCAGAATAGCAAAGGCCCAAACTGAGGAAAAGATAGCCAACTCAGTTAAGAAGGGGGATAAAACCTTTTACAGGTACATCAGCAAGCGTAGAAAGACAAAGGGAGGGATAGTGAGGCTGAATAGAATGAACGGTGGGTGGGCAGAGGGGACAGTGAAAAGCAGGATACTGAACATATTTCTTGCTCAGTATTCACAAAAGAGGAGGGGGAAGTGCCTAATCCAATTAACAGAAGCACTCTTGATAGGGGGTCGATCCCAGTCCTTTCACAGAAGAAAGGGTTCTGCAAGAACTCCTAAAACTGAAGGTGGACAAAGCAATGGGTCCTGATGGAATTCACCCCAGAATTCTAAAAGAATTAAGGGAGGAACTAGTGAAACCACTGGCTAGTCTTTTTAATAAATCATGGGAGGATGGTGTGGTACCCGAGGACTGGAGGAAGGCGGATGTGATTCCCCTTCACAAAAGTGGGACCAAGACAGAGGCAGGAAACTACAGACCTGTCAGTCTGACCTCTGTGGTAGGGAAAGTGATGGAGTCACTTCTGAAGGAAAGAATAGTTGAGTACCTAGAGGCTAGTGGAGCACAGGACCCAAGGCAGCATGGATTCACAGTGGGATGGTCATGTCAGACGAATCTAATAGATTTTTGACTGGGTGACCAAAGTAGTAGACCAGGAGGGGCTGTGGACATGGCCTCACCTAGACTTTAGCAAGGCATTTGACACAGTCCCACACAAAGATTAATAGTCAAATTAACCAGCCTGGGAGTGGGTCCCAGGGTGGTAGCCTGTAGAACATTGGCTGCACAACAGGACACAGAAGGTAATTGTAAATGGAGTCCACTCTGAAGAAAGAGGTTACTAGTAGGGTACCGCAGGGTTCAGTATTGGGTCCAGTCCTTTTAATGTCTTCATCAGTGACATTGCAGAGGGACTGGAAGGAAAGTATGCCTTTGCAGATGACACAAAGATCTGCAACAGGGTTGATACACAAGGAGGCGTGGAAAGGATGAAAAGGGACTTGGCAAGGTTGGAGGAATGGTCAGAAGTATGGCAGCTAGGATTCAATGCAAAGAAGTGCAAAATAATGCACCTGGGAAACAAGAACCCGGGGAAGAATACACAATGGGTGGGAGGTAGTAACAACAACAAAAAGGAAAGGGACCTGGGGGTAATCATATCAGATGACCTTAAGGTTAGCAAGCAATGTGAGAAGGCAGTAGGGAGGGCTGGGGGATACTGGGATGTATAGGGAGAGGCATCAGCAGCAGAAAACAGGAAGTTGTTATCCCTCTGTACAGACAGTTGGTGAGACCCCATCTGGAGTACTGTGTCCAGTTCTGGAGACGCCATCTCCGCAAGGACATAGACAGGATAGAGGTAGTCCAGAGGAGGGCAACTAAAATGGTGCAGGGTCTGCAAGAGAAACCATATGAGGAGAGACTAAAGGAGCTTAATATGTATACCCTTGAGGAAAGAAGGGAGAGGGGGGACATGATAGAAACTTTTAAGTACCTCAGTGGAATCAACAAAGTCCAAGAGGGTAGCATCTTTCAGAAAAAGAGACTTGCAAGAAGAAGGGGACACAATTTAAAGACAGAAGGAGGGCGGTTCTGGGGGCAATGTGAGGAAGTATTATTTCACAGAGAAGGTAGTTGATGCATTGAACAGCCTTCCTGAGGAGGTTGTGGGGTCTAAAACAGTGGGAGAATTCAAGAATGCATGGGACAGACATAAGGCAATTCTTGTGGGGGGTAGGAAGAAATAGGCTGTTGGTTAACTAGGATCTACGGCCTATCCTGTAGGTAAGGAAATGGGCAGACTAGATGGGCCAAGCGGTCCTTATCTGCCGTCAAAGTCTATGTTTCTATGTTTCAATAGAGGCTTTAAAGGCTCGCCTGCTCCCGAGGTAACCCGGCCGGGGACACCAACTGGGCCATATCCTCCTGAGTGAGGACATGAAGCCCCAGGGTCAGGGAGATCAAATCCTGGGTCTCATCCGACAGCCAGTTGACAGGCTCAAGGATAATCTCCACAGCCTGCTTGACCAGAATGGAGGTTAACAAGTCCAACAAAAGTACTGAGGAGCTCTTGAGCTTCCCTTCAAACAAGGCAGTCTTGACTGTCAAGCAGCCTGGGGAGTCAAAGGAGTGGGAGGATCTTGCTCTCTCCTGTTGTCATGACTGGTGCCAGTAGTGTTTGTGCTTCTCGCTGCAGTGGACAGGGCTCTCCTCTATTGTCTGGAGGGCCATACACATTTCCCGGAATCCCTCAGAGAATGACCCCCCCAATGCTGGCCCCAGCCAGGAGCAGCACTGAGACCACGGAGGTACCTACCATGTCATCCGCCACTTCCTCCTCAAAGGCCGCAAGTTGCGATGCCAACCTGGCAGCCGCCAAGGCCTGCTTGAGGCCCTTAGGCCAGGTTTTCGGATCCTACTCTAAAAGCCACCCACAGGTGAGATGGTGCTTCCTGACTTCCAGTGATTCAGGAAACATCAAAAAGGCAAAGGCTGGAACTTCCGGTGATATCATGGCTCTAGCAAGTCACTGATCTCTAGAGCTCCCCGACTCATCAGCCTTAAAATGACCCCTAAAAATGCTAATTTTCATTAAAAACCAAATACAATGCCAGGAGGGGGTAAAGGAGAGTATGGGGTGTGAAAGTAGTGATCAGAGGTAGAAACAAAACTGAGGATGCAAGCAGATTATGGCAAGACTCCTCGGACTGAAGCAGAAGCCGATCTCCAGCTAGCTCGCATGTAACTGAATATACCAACGGAGTGTCGGAAAAAAATTACTTGTGCAAGATTTGAAGCATTACTCAAAGAAATCCAGGCTTCCCGCACGGAAAACAAAAAGGAATTTAAACTAATACAACAAAAGCTGACCAAATTAGAATCATGTCTCAATACAATGGAGGAAAGAGTGACGGAGGTGGAAGATGGCGCTCAGCAACTCTCAGGTGTGGTGAAACTCTTGTTGGTGCAATCTACCTAGCTAAAAGAAAAATCTATGGATTGAGAAGGGAGATCACGCTGTGAGAACCTGCGGTTATACGGCTTACCAGAAGGTGCAGAAATGAATCCCATCCACACTTTTCTTGAAAATCTACTCCAAGATGTTTTAGACCTACCTGCCACTTATTAGCTCTCAGTGGAAAGGGCTCATCGATCACTCGTACCCAAACCTACAGATCCTAACACGCGACGTCGATCTGTGGTATTCAAGCTTAGTTCTTACAAAGTAAAAGAAGATCTACTTTGTAAAGTGTGGGCTAAGAAAGAAATCACATACCTGACTGCAAGGCTATATCTACACCACAACTATGTCCCCCGAGGTTCAACAGCAACGTGTGGAATTTGTTCCACACTTGAAAGTACTAAAAGAAAAAAGCATCTGATTCCATACTCCTTATTCTGCTAAACTACGTGTGTTCTGGGAAGACGGAGTGAAGATAAACTCTTCTATTACGGCTGCCTGTGAGACCTTTAAAGAAAAGGGCAGTCAAATACCGAACGTTGATGAAAGCTGGAACCAAAAAACCAAACAGAGGGAACTCCAGTGGCAACAGATGTTATCCAGGAAATGGCAGGGAGGAAATTCATTTACACCAGTGGACGCCCTCAAGCAGGTTCAAGAATTACTAAATAAGAAAGATACTTCTTCTCAAAAGAATAAGCGCCGACTGTGAGTAAACACATGAAAGGGAAAAGATTTTTTTTTGTCACACAGATGCTTGGGAGGCACTGACGCTGAAGGAGTCAGGGATCGTTTAAAAAGCAATGGAACTGTAACATTCGGAATATGTTTAAAACATGAGAGTTACCTAACAAAGGGACAATAGTTTAATTTTAATTTACTGCTAGATTAGCAGATTTTTATTTGTTTAAAAGAAAATAAAGGGCATATAACAGTCAGAATATGATTATGGAGGGACAACAACAACCCACGAGAAAGACTTAATTTGAACTTCCTTTTACACATGTTTACATTTTACTGGTTTACCTCCAGAAACAGGGTCAGCATTCTGCTAATAATTACACATATAAGGAGCGAAGGGCTACCGACTTTAATTTTCAGTAGGGAGAGCAAGATAAGTGAATCTCTAAATATAAACTACTGTTGCCCTTTGCAGAGCTAGCTACAGTACTATTCCCTTTCAGTTTTGTTGATGTGATTTTGTTGTATTCAAATAGATGATCAAGATAACTATCTAGGCTGTGACTACGCTGCTGAATAACCCCTCGATTCTCCTGTAAGATAAATGAACAGTAGTGATCTGATGAGTCTGGGGGTGATGCAATAGGACAAAGGTGGATTGTCCTGAAAACTGTGACGAAAGTGCTTATGCACCCACATCTATGACAGCCAAAATCCAGCCTGGCTCTGGAAGAGGAATCCCCTTAAAGGGGTGATTTTTCTCCTCTTCTGCCTCTCCATAATAGATGGAAAGGCTCAGAGGTCACGAGGTACAGTTAACCTCCTACCTTGGAAGTGGAACCTTATTGTAAATAAGTTCAGTTTTGAGTTAAATTGTTATAATGTTGTAATGGGCCAAAAGACAAAGGCTTACATTATCATGCAGAAGAATTCAATAAGCAGTATGCATTTGAGATATATGAAGGGGAAAGAAAGAGAAAGGGGTATATTAACCAGAGGTTTTATCCAGAAGAACCATGGTGGCTAATGGATATGTTGTTTGTACCTACAATGTCCACGGCTTAACAAACCCTATCAAAAGAAGTAAAATACTTTCTTCCATGAGGCGGTCTGGTGCAGATATTATAGTGCTCCAGTAGATTCACCTATCTAATCTAGAACATAAAAAAATTAGGGAAATGTGGTTACTCGCAGGTGACCACCTCCTCCTATAAGAATGGCAGGCAGAGAGGCTTGTGGTTTTAATACCTTCTAAATTACAGTCTTAATATCTGGACCGACTGAGCGACAAAGAGGGGAGATATGCACTCTTGAAAAGCAGGCTAAATGGAGTTGTAGGAGCAATAGCCTCAGTGTATATTCTTCCAGGGTCTCCCTACACCACTTACTGTTCCTTTTTTCTCACCCTTGCCCAGTGGGGAGAGGGACAAGTGATTTGTGGTGGGGACCCGAGTATGATTTTTGACCCAGCTTTAGACTCCGCTTCCCAAATTCCTAAATGAGACCACAAAACTGCCAGACAAGTAGCAAAGTTAAGTAAGGAACTGGGATACACGCACACGTGGAGGTCATTAAATGGATCACAAAGAAATTATACTTATTACTCCTTGGTCCATGCTATGTATTCAAGGCTAGATTACCTGCTTGTATCACAAGAAATGATAACCAATGCCCATTCGGCCTGAATGGGAGATTTAGTATTATTAGACCATGCTCTTGTTTTTCTGAAGATAAAGGTGGGATTTAAAAAAAAAATACTGTCTGGAGAATGAACCTTTCCCTTTTAAAGAGATTTTGAGGTAGTTGAGCAGACAAAAGATTTTATTAAACAGGCTCTTCAAGAGAATGAGACTGGGGTCATTAACTCCTCAACGTTATGGGACACATTGAAAGACTTACTCGGAGGTAAATTTATAGAAACGTCAGCCAGAAAAAAAAAGAACAGGGAAGCCAGAAGAGAAGCTCTGGTGCAAAAAATACAACAGCTGGAAGAATTAAAGAAAACTTAAACTAGAATGGCACTGCATGAAAAAAATTAAAAACGCTGAAACCGGAACTGAATAGTCTGTTAGACTATTATATAGTACACAAATTAATATACTTATGGCAAGCATATTATGATGGCAGCCCTACGTCTTTAAAATTACTAGCAGGAAAGCTTAGGATACAAAGAGCTAAAATCAACCATCACATCTATAAGAATACACCCCCAACAAAAATCTCTGAATACTATATCTGATATATCTAATTCTTTTAGAAATTATTATAGAGACTTATATGTGGCCCCAGAGCAGGTTGATAGGGAAAAGATAGATCATTTTCTAAGAACCCTGAGACTGCCAACCTTAACACAGCAGCAGAAAGAACATTTAATTGCCCCAATAACAACTGGAGAGATAAACAGAGAGACTGGGAAGATGAAAACAGGGAAGTGTCCGGGGTCAGATGGTTTCCCTGGGGAGATGTATAAAGTATTTAGTCAGGAAATTACTCCACTACCGAACAGAGTGTTTAATTTTACAACAACCTCAGACGCTGTGATCCCCACCTTCCTGGAAATATGCCATAATTTCAGTAATACCAAAGCCGGGCAAGGACCCTACTAATTGTGCTTCTTATTGCCCTATATCTATATTGAATACAGACTATAAAATATTTATGGCTGTACAGACCAGACGTTTATAACAGATGATCCCAGATTTAATACACCTAGACCAAACAGGATTTGTCCCGGGTAAGCAGGCCCAGGATAATATCCGACGGACTGCTTATCTAATAAATCATATAGATAGATTTAAGATCCCTAGCTTATTATTGAGTTTGGATGCAGAGAAGGCCTTTGATAAGATTTCTTGGATTTTTTTTTACAGAGGGTCCTTGCCGCTGGTCCCCGTTTTCTGCAGCTCCTATTCACGATATACTATAAACCACAAGATTATGTGAGGGCAAATGGTCGTGTCTCGGAAAACCTTGAATTGCAAAAGGTACCCAACAGGGTTGCCCACTTTTGCCATTACTATTTGCCTTGCACATACAACCCCTAGCACAAAGTATTAGGTAACATACAGAAACTTCGGAGGTACAACTTGCAGGGAACATAAGATGGCCTTATATGCCGACGATGTGCTGATATACATGACAAACCCGGATACTTCCCTGGATGCCCTGTTTCAACAACTAGACCTGTTCTCGACCCTTTCGGGGTACTCCCTGAATGCGTCCAAAACAGAGGTTCTTGTATTTCATTATGCGGTACAGGACAAACATCCCATGAAGTGGGATTTACAAGCATTAAAATACCTAAGTATCAAAATGGCCTCTGATCCTAAACAGCTTTTTAAATTAAATTATCTCCCATTAATACAACATTTAAGGATAGATCTAAGATGCTGGCATTTACTGCCATTGTCATTATACCACCAAATGTTGTCAGTTAGAGTGAATGCTTTGCCTAGGCTTTTATATTTATTTCAGACAGTACCCTGCCTAGTTTCAGTGCAGGAGTTGGTAAGGTGGCAATCTTTGCTAGTCTTTTACATATGGCAATAAACACGATCCAGAGTGCGACAGGAGTTATTAATCCTGTCAAAGAAAAATGGAGGTCTGGCCCTTCCATACCTCCCTTACTATTGGGCAGCAGCCCAGATGAAAATGGACTATTATGGGGTAATACAAACTACGCCGCCCACTGGAAGACAACAGACTTGGACAGACTAACAACCAGGCCCCTACAAGCAGTGCTATTTAATCCACAACATATCTTAGAAACAAGAGATCTGGTACCAGAGGAGACTTGGGTAATTCTGGAAGGCTGGAGAAGGGGCACCTCACATAAATTAACTAAAATACAGATGTGGCGGTACAGATGGTGGGTATCTGAACCGCTTTTCACACCAGCCAAAGTAGATGGCGGGTATTGTAGACAAGTGAGTAAAGGATTTTAAGCCCCCTGGCAACTCTTAAGTAATGAGACTATTATTACATTTGACCAAGCCAGAAAACGATTTGGTTGGGAATTGACTGAACAATTACATTACTTCCATATGAGAGATTATATCCAGGGGCAATTAAGATAAATAAACACCCAAACATATGTTAATATGAGAGAGATACCCTTAATACCCATCTGGGCCTCTAAGGGTGGGGAACAAGCCATTACTTTATTATACCAGGCCTCAATAGAACAAAGAACTTATAAAACAGAATTATTACAATCTAAACGGGAGAAAGTTTTAGCAAAGCATTTTCTGAACAGCAATGGCAGAGGGCCTGGAGAACGGTATGGCTCCTCCCCCCCTCTCTGGATGGAATATTCTTGGAAGATCAGGTCATGTTTCTTTCTGGTACCTAGTTTCTTGACTAAATGGTCCCCAGGAGCTTCCCCCAGGTGTTAGATGGAGTGTGGTTCTGAATGGGCTACCCATGCATATATATTTGCATTTTGCCCCAAACTTGAAAGATATTGGCAAGAGGTTCATGAGCAGATTAATAATATTTATTAAATTTTGATGACCGGGTAGGCCCACTGAGCCCCGAAGGTCCCTTTTTCAGGGGTGACCTGGGATACATTGCAGTGAGAGATACAAAGGTTACAGAGAAAGTACAGATGATAAACAGGTTAAAGTAAATAGCAATTTTTCTGAGTCAATTATACATTCAAGCAATGAAACATATCGGACCAAGTGGAACTTGAAAACACAATGATAGGTCTCCCACCCCCTCTATCAAGGGTAAAGATGCCTTATACTCATGGACTATATTACAGATAGCAGCCTGTAAAGCCATTACGAAAAAATGGCTAAAGATAGATCCCCCCCAAATGAGGTATGGATACAAATAATACAACACATAAAGGACTGTGAGAGAGTCACTTTTGATTTACAACAAACAACAGAAAGATTTATTAATCGTTGGACACAGTGGGAGTTGACACAGGAACTCCTCTCTATTATAGAATGAAGAAATATACAGCAGATGATCTGTATAGAAAGCCCCCCCACCATTTGACATTAGGTTAGGAAGAGATGCATTGGTTTATGAGGTGATGGAGATCTGAGAAAACAACTACAATCCCCTTATCCTTCCCCTGATGGATGAAATCTTAGAAACCCTTCCCTGAAAATTAGAAGAAAAATGATCATAACCTATATAAAAAGTGCACTGGGAGAAATAACCAGATAACATTTATTTTAAAATATGAGTTGTATAATATGAATAATTATATAAACAGTATGGACAAGAGTACAGGAAATCATTAAGAGTCTTTGTATCTAGTACAATGATGGCTCGAATGTTTTGTTTTTAGTTTCTGTTTATTTAGTTGGATAACTTAATAACTAACAATTATACTGTATAAGGATGATACAACACGGAATGTTGAAATATACTGAAATTGAAGTATTTGTGCTGTATAACAGGTTTTACTACATATGAAACTGTATATAAACTGTAAATTTTCATACAGGAAATTAATAAATGAAGTTAAAAAAAAAAAGGCAGTATAGGCGTGTTGCTTCCACTGTATCGACAATCATGAGGGGGAGTCTAAGGACTGACAAATAAGTTGAAGACTTTGAAATACTTGAAAAAAAAAAATGAGGTTCACCAATGTCACAAAATCCAAAGCAAGAGCTGCTAAAGAGGTGACCTGTTCTTCCAGCGGAAAGAAAGAGCTGATATTATAGGGTGGAGGCAGGGGATATACCACCCGGGTGGTGGAAGGAGCTTAGCTTAAAGATGTTCAGCGGAAAGCCTGTTCTAGTGGAACTGCCAGAGTGTGGATAGTGAACTGAATCCACACCCTTAGAACTGATAAAACTGCTAGACTTCAGAAGGGTGGATTTCAACCGCACGAGGGAACTAGCCCGGGGCAGGTTAGCTGGGGTAGACAGCATTGGGGGAGTAGAAGAAAGATGGGGGTCATTCATAAATGAGGCCGTTCTCATGGCAATTAAAACACACAAGAACAATTATCAAGAGAAATAAGTATAAGAGACCAATTTAATTCTCTGGAAAGGGCAGGGAAGCAGGGAGGGCCAAAAAGAAGACCTTTATAAGGTACAACAAGAAACAGATGATGAGGAATGGGACAAATATCATGAACAAATTAGAGAGGCCAAAAGGGCAGTCCAGACTGCAAAGGCAGAGACAGAACTGCATATTGCAGAGGGAGTTAAGGGAGGGGAAAAACAGGTTATTCACCTGTAACAGTAGTTCTAGGAGTGGTACATGATGAACATCCACACTTCTGACAGTTTTCCTTTCCCATTAATTCCTGCCAGAACTTCTTCAAGCTGGCTCCTCCCACACATCCAGATGGTAACTCCTTTGGCACCACTCCATGACATCAGATCTTACCCGCTGGAAGCAAGAATCGGTGTGCCACTTGCCAGGGGAGGTTGGGTGGGTCAGTGTGGATGTACATCAAATACCACTCCTAGAACTACTGTTACAGGTAAGTAAGTTGCAGAGAGCCTGGGGTGTCAGATGTGACAACAGGGTCTGGCACAGGCTGGTTGACTGGGCGGTCGTCGGAGGAGCTGGTGGCCATCTTATCGGCAGCATCCGGGTGGACGTCAGAAAAGCCAGTGTCCGACTTATTGGACTCCCTGTCCAAGGAAGGCTGTGAAGGAGTGGTGGCCTTGTCAGAAGGGGGTTGGGCTGGGCGGCTTAGCAGTCCAGTCTGGGCGGGCATCGGTAGGGCCGACGTCCGACTTACCGGACCTGCTCGACCAGAAGGCCGTGAAGAAGGAGCGGCCTTAACGGGAGCAGAAGCATATTTTGCCCTGGAGGCTCCAGAAGAGCCTGAGCGTGAGCCCAACGGGAGGGGTGACGCCTTCTTGGTAACCACCAAGATGGCTGTCAAGGAGCGACCCCCAGAGGGGATGTTACCTTTAGGGCCGCAACTCCAGCCGAAGTCGCAGCTGCTGTGGAAGAAGACTCCCTCTCCCAGTGCTTCTCCTTGTCACGCTTCTTTCTGTGGCCTTCGGGGGAAGTGGATGCCTGCCTAAGCTTCTTTAACTCTTTTTCCATGGAGGCCATTTTCTTCTTGAGGAGATGGGCTTCCAGGGACTGCTGCCTTCTCTTGCAGGTAGCCGAGTTGAACTTCTGTCAGTGCTGGCACTTCTCCATGGGGTGGTCGAGGCCTAGACAGAAGGAGTAGCCGTCCTTGTGTGGAAGCTGGGAACCACACGAGTTGCACTTGTTTTTATGCGCTTCCGAGGGTGTCGGCAAAAAAGTTGAAAACTTTAGGACCGACGAACGAACTTGATGAGCACTGTTCTACCGTGAGGAACTTTCACAAGCTGGCAGCGGTAAAGAACTGGAAGGCAGACGTGGGGGACCACCCCTTTATACTGATGTTGCATGATTCCGGTCACCTGATATGGGGCGGTCCCCCGCCAGAGACTGCTAACTAGAAGATTTCCGTGGGGTCCTGATGCCTGGTGGCTTAGTCCTATATGTGAATACCTACTGCAAGAGCCCTCTCGAAGTAAGGTCTACTGTTAGAGGTGAATAACCTGTTTTTCTAGGGACGTGGATATGATGTACAGTTCCACACTTCTGGCAGACTCCTAACAGTTCCCCGGGGAGGCGGGGGAAAGGTACACACCCCCTACTTAGGGAACAGAGATTGGAGAACTGAGGCCTCCAAACCAGTATCCCGGTGTGACTCAAGGTCGATGTGGTAGTGGGAAATGAAGGTGTGTGAGGACTTGCAGGTAGCAGCCCTGCAGATTTCCTGGATAGGGACATCCCTGGAGGCAGCCACTGAAGCAGCGGTATGACGGGTGGAATGAGCCCTGAGCTCTACAGGAGGCTCCTTACCCGCCAACCTATAGCAGAGGTTGATGCAGGATACGATCCACCTGCCAATCATCTGCTCAGCTGCCAGTCTGCCAGGCACGGCTTCAGCATAAGTGACAAAGAGTGGGAGCCAGCCCGCTGGTGCAGTGGCAAGGCATCCACTTGCAGTGCCGACATCCCAGGTTCGGGGATGGACTCGGGAGTCAGAAGGCCAGCCTGGGGGGGGGATTGAGCATCCCAGGGACTGCTCTACTTCTCTGGGGGATGGAAGGTTGAGCATCCGGCACATTGCGGACCTCTGGCGGAGGCTGGTGGTACCGCCGTGGCCAGTGCCACACATCGGGGGGGCCGGGTGAATGCTGGTCGTCACTGCACGTCCCCGTCCCCAGGAATCCTTGCAGCAAAGAAATAAAAAAACACCGGCCCCCACGCACGCCGCCAGCTTCGCCGCCATCCCGCTGCCTACCCGTGTCTGCCTGGGGGTTTGTGTGCCCCGCTCCTGTGGCCCCGGGTCTCGCCTACCCAGTGTCCGTTGGGGGGTTGCCCACCCCGTGGCCCTGCCCAGGGGGTAATCCTGGGCATGGGGAAGACGGTGGACGGAGCTGGGCTGAGCTTCCAGGGGGACCAGGCAACAGCAACAACAACAACAACAAAAAAATAAGTGACAAAAGAGCTGGCAAACTCTACCCGAACTCCAGTCGTACTCTACTTATAATATGCAAGCACTCACCGCATCTTAAAGTATGGAGCCTGTGCTCAGCCTCTGAGGTGTGATTGGTGAAGAACACCGGGAGCTTCATCACCTGGTTAAGGTGAAACTTGGACACAACCTTCAGGAGGAACTTCGGGTTGGGGCAGACAACCCCGTCCTTGTGGAAGACCAAGTAAAGAGACTCCATCAAGTGCACCTGGAGCTCAATGATCCTTCTGGCTGACATGATAGCCACTGAGAAGGTGGTCTTCCATGACAGGTGTGACATGTCACACCTATGCATAGGTTCAAATGGCTTGTTCATGAGCTTTGTCAACAACTGCAACAAATCCCACGGTGGCGGTGTTTCATGCACTGGAGGGGAAATGTGGTCAAGGCCTTTGGAAAAGCACCAGACCACCTTCTCCTGCACCAACGACGGCATACCAGCCCACACCCGGTATGCAGAGATGGCTGCAGGTGCACCTTAAGGGTCACTGACCAAAGGCCTGATAGAGAGGGACCAAAGGTAGTTGAGAATACTAGCCACTGGGCAGGATAAGGGGTCAAGCCCCTTGCCTTGGCACCAAATGAAGAACCTCTTCCATTTGAAGGCACAGCATTTTTGGGCCCACTCCTTACAAGAAGCCTGGACCTCATGAGAACATCTTCGGAAAGACCAAAAGCCTGGAACTCTAGCCACTCAGGAACCAAGCTGGCAGGTGCAGGGCTTGAAGGTCTGGATAGAGTACCTTCCCCTGACTGTAAAAGAACAGCTCTGGGCTAGAGGAAGACACCACTGGAGCCTGCAGCTGAGGCTGAGGAGATTAGGGTACCAGAACTGGTGGAGCAGCACTTTGTGGATCAGGGGAAATGAAGGGAAGGCATTCATGAGGCCCAGGATCCAGGGCCTCGAAAATGCATCCCCTCTGCAGCGTTCCCTGCTGAGGGGGGTGGGCACAATACAGCCTCAGCTTTGTGTTCTCCCTAGAGGCAAACAGATCCACCAGAGGGATGCCCCACCAGGAGAACAGACTACCTCCTGATGGAGAGACCACTCGTGAGATGCCTCATCCACCCGGCTAAGGGCATCTGCCAGTTGGTTGGATACATCGGCCACATGGATGGCCAGGAGATCGGCATTCAGGCTGAGCATGAGGGTCCAGATGCAGAGAACTTCCCTGCACAGTGGAAGGGAGCGTGTCCCTCCCTGTTTGTTGAGGTAGTACATGGTCGTGGTGTTGTCCGTCTGGACCTGAGCGATCTGACACTGAATGTGTGGAGCAAAGACTGTCAGTGCCAGCCGAACTGCCCGAAGCTCCAGGAGGCTGATATGGCATCGGGACTCTTCGGGGGTCCAGAGTCCGTGGATTCGGTGATCCCCCATGTGGGCACCCCAGCCCGTCAGGGAGGCATCAGTCGAGATGGTGACCATCGACTCCGGGCAGGAAAATGGGATTCCTTCCTGAAGATGTTCCGGGACTAACCACCACTGGAGGGCATGCGACATCAACTGGGCCACTGTGATCAGCTGGTTGAAGTGGCCCTTGAGCTGAGACCATTGACAGGCTAGCTCCCAGTGCAGAAAGCGCATTCTCCACTGGGCCCAATGGACCATGCTATTGCAAGTCGCTATGAATCCCAGGAGGTGCAGGAAGTCCCAAGCAGGGTGCAACTACCCAACCTCAAATGATCTGGCAAAGGATGAGAGAGCGTCCGCCCAGTACGCTGGGAGTCAAGCTCTGGCTCTGCAAGAGTCGAGCTCTGCCCTGATGAAGAGTACTGCCTGCGAAGGTATGATCTCTGACTTGGCCTCGTTGACCAGAAGGCCAAGAGACAGACAGCTCTGGAGGGCCAGAACCCTCAACCGCTTCACCTCCTCCCTTGAGGGACCTGCTATCAGCCAATCATCCAGATAGGGGTACACCTGGATCCCTCGGCATCTCAGGTAGGCTGCCACCATGGCAATGCACTTGGGGAAGAGCCTGGGAGCCGAGGAGGGCCAAAGGGCATGACCTGGAACTCGTAGAGATTCCCCTGTGCACAGAACTGGAGGAACCGGCAGTGGGACAGACAGATGGGAACGTGGAAAAATGTGCCCTGAAGATCCAGAGACCAGAACCACGTGTCCCGCTCCAGACATGGAATGATCTGAGACAGCGTGACCATCCTGAAGGTGCGTGACTGAAGGAACTTGTTCAGATCATGCAGATCCAAGTAAAATGGGGCCAGGAAGTAGCTGGAGACAAACCATGGGCTTACTGAAGGGTCCGGGACTTGAGCCACTACCTCCTCCTGGAGGAGCTGGGTATTGTCCTCCTGAAGAGCTGAGCATGTCTGTGAACACCATGTCCTCCCATGGGGCATGGGCTTGGCAAGGTGGGTAAGCCTTGAACTCTAGAGACAGACCATGGCGACCACATTGAGGACCCACCTGTCTGTGGTAACAGTGGACCAGGCGGAAAGGCAATGGCAGAGCCGGCCCCCCACGGAAGGACCCAGGGGAGACAGGACGGGCATGGGGGAGGTGCCCCCATCACGTCACTGGGCAGGCTTGGTCGAGGGACTGGCTGAGGAAGCAGTGGGACCTCGACCACCAGGTTTGCAGATGACCGAAGCAACAGGGCACCAAGCCTGTGCCTTCTGCCAAGCTGGGGGCTAGGACTGCTTGGGTGCAGGGGCAGAGAGGACCCAAAAGAGCTTCTTCCTCTGAAGGTTGGAGCCCTTGGGATTCTTCTGGGCAGAAGTGACAGAGTCTAGGGTGGCACCGGACTTCTCAGTTCTAGTGAGGTGTCCTTCCAACTTCGGCCCAAACAGGTTGGTGCCCAGGAAGGGGGCATCCACCAGTTTATGCTGGGTATCTGCCCCATAATGGTAGAAATCCACAGCTAAGCCCTGTGGTGCATGACCACTGCGGCGCCATGGACCGGGCGCAGGAAATTGCTAACGTCCATGGCCGTCTGGAACCGTTGTTTTGCCACTGCTCGGTCCTGGTCCCAGACTTACTTGACCACAGTCTGTAAGTCAGCTAGGAGCTGAGGAAGCACCTCATTGAGAGTGCCTAGAAGGGCTTGAGCAAAGTGGGCCATCAAAAGGGCCAAACTCTCCTGCTGAAGGCCAAGAGAAGAGGCCGCATAGACCTTGTAGGCTGTGTGATCCAATTTCTTGGATTCTTTGTCGGGAGAATTATCTACATCCCCGATGTTGCCAGTATGCCGAAAGACCAAGTCGGCCACCAGACCCTTGGCCGAGGGATGCTCGGCGAAACCGGAAAGGGACCCACAGGGACTGCATACTTGCAGGCCATACAGGCCAGTGGCACAGGGCAGGAGGCTGGGGGCTGCCAAAGCTTCAGAGCGGGGCCAAGAATGGCCTTGGCGACTGAGAAGGCTACCCCAGAGGAGTCACCCTGGTCGAGAATTTTGGTCAAGGGGTTCTTGGCCCATTTTTGGACAGGCTCTATCTAGATCCCGGTGGATTAAAACATCAAATGGAGCAAGCCCTCGAAAGAAGTGGGGCTGTGATCCATAGACAAATCCTCCCCTGACTCAGCATCCAACAGATGGGAATGCAGGGAGGAGTCCTCCGACTTTAAGGATTTGCTGAAAAGCAGTCAACCTTGCAAGTCCCCACTGACCCTTCGGGGTCTATCAGGAGTAATGGTAACAGCTGATGTGGAAGCCCGGGAGCGGTACAGGCATCCTTAGAAGAGACCACCCTTTGGCTGCTTGGGAGGTGGCTCCACCTGGATAGGTGGAGAAGCCGGAACCGGCTGAGCCAGAGTAGGCTGGGGCCTTGGTGGCGGCTGCCATAGAAGAGCTGGGTTGGGAGCCGGGATTGGCTTAACCCCAGAAAGCATGAGCTGCTGCCACATGAGCTGCTTGTAGTGCCGGCGCATTTTGTGTTGGAGCCTCTCCTCACCCGAGGAGGAAGAAGAGGAAGAATAGTGGCGGCGCCACTTGCCTGAGTGCCGAGAATGGAAACACTGATGTCGGCAAGGGCTGCTCAACTCCGGACTACAGGATCTTTATCTCGACCGTTGGGGAAGCTGATGATGAGAAGGGAAGCAGCGAAAGCCGAGGATCCTCCGAGGTAACGAGATCCTGAGGGTTAGGAACTGGATCAGTATGCTGGTCCGATCCTGCCCAAGAGGTAACAGGTAGGACCGGAGTCCTAGGAAGCAAGGTATCCACCTTGTCCTGTGACAGTGCGTTGACCCGGCTCGAGAAAAGTCTCAACAGGTTGGTCGATGGGCATCTCAGTCGACTGGCCCAAAGGGGAGACTGTGGAGCCAGCGGCCCAGACTGAAGGATCGCCATAGTCGAAACCTTCAATGAAGCACAGGAATCCGAGCACCAACAGCGCTTATGCTCCCATGATCGTCAATGAGACTTTTTCTTAGTCTCATTTTTCAACGATTTTTAAGGTTTCGTGACATTAGAGGAGCCCTGCCCAAGTGTGGGAAGGGACTGGCACAAATCCCTAAACGCCCCCATAAAGTTGGCGCCAAAAGAAAGCGGCACAAAAGCCAAAGCTGAAGAGGCATGCTCTGCGGCCTGAGCCATCACCTTCTCGAAAGCCGCAAGTTGTTCTGCAGACCCCGAGGCTGCATAGACCGCCCAACGAGCATCTTTTAATCGAATGGGAGGATCCCATTCATCTGGTCACCCAAGAAGGAATCGAGCGTGCCAGTCCTCCAAAGTAATAGGATGCAAAGTGCAGCATAGGCCACAAGCCTGGGGATCGTGTTCGTGGCCTAGGCAGTAGACGCACAAGGTGTGCAGGTCCATCTGGGACATCTTCTGCCCGCAGGAGGCAGCTAATCCCATTGCTGGCTTAGACTTATGTAGGGACCGTGAGTGGGAAGAGGACCGGTGTTTTTCACAGTCCTTGTCCCAGTGTTTGTGCTCCACTGGATCTCCCGAGGAGGAGGTTGCGACCCGAAGACAGGGGCCGTAGAAAAGAGGAACTTCTGGCCTGCAGTTCCTGTTCCATGTTGGCGACCTTCTGCTGCAAGAGGAATTCTTCCGGGGCCTGCTGGCAATGCCGTTGAGTAGCCTAGTTGAAGCCTTTACAGATGTCCCAGGCTTGGGTGTCGTGAGTAGGCCCGAAAGAGTAGTTGAGCCATGCAATGGTCTGCTGGCAGAGGTGGTGGATGCCCGAACCATGAATGGCTTCAAACTCAGCTGGGATAGAGCTAAGGGTATAGCAGTTACTCAGCAGGACAAGGGAGGCAGAAACATGGAAAACAAAAGGGGGAATAGGAATGGCACCTCACAGACAATAGGTCTCGGGGTATGACAGGATAACATGGGCAGACTAGATGGACCATCGGTCTTTTTCTGCCATCATCGTCTACGCGTCTATGTTTCTAAAATGAGCACTACACCATCATTATCCTCTGAACCCCCCCTCTGCCCCACTGGCCTTCAGTTTGAGGAAGACCCTTTGAACCAACAGCATTAGAAGGAAGACCTAGAGAAATCAACTTGTGCACAGCAACATAAACGAAATAAAGTTCCATGCTTTAGATTTCTGGAGAATTAAAGCAGTAAAGTGAAGGTGCATATCAAGCAGGGTCTATGATGATATTGTAGCTAGGGAAGATGGTCAGACTAGGTGGGCCAATTGGTCCCTACCTGTCAACAAAGTCTATATTTCTATGTTTAGTAGTTTTGCATTGCGGTGGGATGCAAAAGGGTCTCAGGATTGTCCCAGTCACACAACAGGGACTGTACCATATCCTCTGCAAGATGCCACACAAACGGATCTGCCACTGTTTGACTGAGACTGTTTGCCAAGACATTCTCCACTCCTGGTAGATGAGTGCCCTGCATCAGAAAGTTGTTTTCCCAGACTCCATTCCTAAATTCAGATTACTTCCCTGCACAGGGGACAGAAGTGGGTTCTGCCCTGTTTGTTGAGGAAGAACATGACACATTTAATGTCTGTCTGTAAATGTACTACCTTGTCGTTCACTACATCTGAGAGAGTTTGCATACCACACAGGAATGCCCTCATCTCCAACAGACTCGCGCGGACAAGCTGTTCTTGGACTGAACAGGTGCCTGATCCTGGAGACTTTGGTAGTGCACTCCCCAACCCAGACAGGGTGCATCTGTTGCCACTGTCACTTGAGGTCCTGGTGGAGTGAATGGGAACCCCTTGAGGAGGTTCTATTTTGTGGCCCACTATAACAAAAAAAGCCTGGAGGATTTATCACATGTATTGGGTGATCCGGTTACAGTGCTTGAGACCACTGAGTGCAGAGCATCCTTTGGGATGTCCTCACATGGAGCCATGTGAGGGGTACTGAAAAGACTGCAGCTGCCATAAGACCCAGAATTCTCTGCAGAGTGTGCACTGCTACTTGATATTTTGTTGTGATCCAACAGGCCAACAGCACAATGGAGTCTTATCTGTCATTCAAAAGGAAGGACTTGGCTTAAAGATCAACTGCAGCATTTTGCTTTTTAATTGATCTTTTGCAAACCAGTTGAGCCCAGTAAAATGTGTTTGCGTTGTGTTATTTTGCATAAACAAATAATGTTTTTGTTACCTTTTTATGAGTTTGTATTATGTATAGATTTTATCTCTAGGCCTGAAACTTTCATGGTTCATTCTCAGTGGGTATGGAGAGCTGCCTGCATCATTCTTGTCTCTGACTACAGCCAGTGCTGTGTGCAAAATGACTCTTCAGTGGTTTGCTGTATTGGCAAAACACTGTACTCTGCAAGGATATTCCGATGGAAGTCTTACAGTTTTATACATACTCCCCTCCTCCTGAAAAAAAACACAGGCAATAGTAGGCATGGAACAAGAGACTTTGTAGTTTTGGAAATCATTTTGGCTACTGGCAGTTTTCATTTTCACTGGTTGTGTTGGTCTGCAAACATAATGAAAAAATACTTTTTTAATGGGCACCGAAAACAGATACTTAATGTAAACATGAGCCATACTGAGACAAGCGCCAAAGATCACAGTGTACTATACCCATTCCTGCCCTTACTTAATCAGCAGAGTCATACTTAGCTCGTGTATTACAATTTAAAATACTGCACGAGCCAAGTGTGGTGTTTGGTGACTAAACAGCTGCTGACGCTCTGTTGATGCTATTACAAAATGATGCTGTGACCATTTCATGGCAATCTCAGACCATTAGGTTTCAAAAATGTCAATTTTGTTTATGAACTAAACCTGATGGAACGGTAGTACCCAGATGAGAAAGCTTGACGCAGCACTCCACGCCCATGGAAAACCAGGAATAAAAGTTTCAGGCTGAGAGTTAGCAACTGGCAAAATGTAGACAGAATAAACACTCGTAAAAAAGGTAATAAAAATATGATTTATGCAAAATGACACAACACAAAACACATTGTACTAGGCTCAGATTATAGCAAATAATCAAACTAAGACATGCAAAGATGCAACTGAACCTTACATAGAATCCAGGATGGCTCCTGTGAACTGAGGTCTCCATACTGGCGCTAGCTGAGACTTGGAAACCCTCAGTAGGACACCCACAGAAATGAAGAAGGAACACTGTAGCTGAACTGCTGCTTCCCTCTGACTCCTGGATGGGCTTTTTATGACTCAATCATCCAGGCAGGGAAACACTTGTATCCCCTGCTTTCTGAGGTCTTTGCTAAAACTGTGGAGCACTTGGTAAACACGTGTGGCACCTATGTCAGCCAAAGATCCATCCAGTTTGCTCTGGTCCTGCTTATTTCCGCTCCAGCCTATTACTGGGAAGGTGTAGTTTCAGCCCCCTATTAGCAGCTCAGTCAGTTCGGTAGTTTCTCCCCCTCCTACTTCCCTTGCTCTCATTGCTATCAACCTCTAATTCCTGTTCCATTCTGCCTTGAATTCCTGCACCGTCTTTGCCTCAACCAGTTCCCTTGGCAAGCTAGCCCACCTGTCTACCACTCTCTTTAGGAACAAGTATTTCCTGACATCCCTCTTCAATCAATCAATCAATAAATCAAATCTTTATTTATTCAGGCCAATACCATTGAGCAAGCTCATTTACAAGATGGACCTGAGACAAAAGTACAAGTAATAATACATTCCAGACAATATACAGCAGTGGCAATTCAGACAATACAAGGAGCGCATAGGTACAGTACAGGGAATAAGAAGTCCTTTGGGGGGGGCACAGACAGGGTCAACTAAGGGGCTAACACAGTGCTGAGAGTAAGTGCCTTTCTGCGACTTGGGGAGAACATGATGACGTTTTTAGTAGGTCAATCCTATCTACTAGTGGGCAAAATGGGCCGGAACTATAGGGGAGTTTTTCAATTATGGGCGGTTAAAGCAGTTACAGATTTCTTTAACTAGGCTGTTATATAAGGACTTGAATGAGGATATACTGATTAAGGAGCTAAGCTTCAGGTTTTTTTGTAAGGTATTCCATAAGGAAGGTAGCGCAAAGGACATAGCCATTCTTCCATAGCGTGTTCTCAGCCTGGGTACCTTCAGATAGATGAAGGAAGAGCTTCTCAGAGCATAAGCTCAGGTTGCAGAGTGGGGAGACAATCGGAGAATATGCGGAAGTTTCTTTGGTGATAGCTTTGAACGTCCAGAGTAGAGCATTCTGTTGCTCTGAACGGAGGGAGGGCCACCCCACAGCTGCATAGAGAGCACAGTGATGGTGGCAAGAGGTAGTCCAGTATGAATCTTAATGCCCTGTGATATAACGTATCCAGTTTGGCTAGATGCGATGCAGGGCAGTGGTTATAGAGGAAATCCGCATAATCAACCAAGGAGAGAAATACGGTTTGGACCGGTCGTTGTTTGGCATTACTGGTGAGGTAGTTGCTGATCCTATAAAACAGACCAAGTCTCTGTCTTAATTTCTTTAGGAGGTCTTCGATGTGGTCAGTGAAGGAGAGTTTATGGTCGAGCCAAACCCCTAGGTACTTGAACTTGCTAACGAATTCTAGGTTTTCACCCAGGATTGTGGTGATCTGTGGGACAGAGCTGGCAGAAGTAGGGTTTGCTTCCAGTGGGAAGGGAGAGAACAGCATAGCCTTGGTTTTTTCAGCGTTTAGTAGCAGTTTTTTCTTGAGGAGTTGGCGCGGGAGAATGTTGAATTCCGATTGTAATTCTTTGCACGCAATTTCAGAAGAGGGGCGACTAAGGTAGAGGACCATGTCATCTGCAAAGAGATGAATATTGGCCTTGGTTATGTTGATATCAATGTTGTTCACATACATTGCAAACAGTAGGGGGCCCAGGATCGAACCCTGTGGAACCCTCTTTGCAGAGGCTTGAGGGGGGGATAGTTCGCCATCTGACTTTACTTGCTGCCATCGATTGGAGAGGTAATCTGCAAACCAGTGAAGGGACAGTGGATCCAGTCCGATAGCTTTAAGAGAGGAGAGGAGAGGAGCAAGTTGTGGTCGACAGTGTTGAAGGCTTTGCTCGGGTCTAAGAACACGGCGCAGACAAACTTCTTGTTTTCCAGGTCATGGAGCCAATCACAGTAAATTTTAGCTAGGGGTCATGGATAATATTGTGTTGTGCCCTAAAGCCAAATTGCATAGGATTTAGGAGGTTTGTGGATTCTATGTAGATTTTCAGTTGCTTGTTTACAATTTTTTCCAGAAGTTTGGACAGTGTAGGGAGTAAAGAAATAGGTCTGTAATTCTTTAGGTCACAAGGGTACCAAGATTTGAACAAGGGGATAACATGAGCCATTTTCCATACAGATGGAAAGGTACCATGAGACAGAGAGAGATTAAATAGGTAAGTAATAGGTGCAGACAGGACGTGGAAGGCGACTTTTAGGAAGTAGGGATCCAGAGAGTCGGCACCTGCGCTTTTCTTAATGTCCAGCTTTAGTAGTTCTTCGACCTACTTCAAGGAAACATGCTGGAGGGAGAAGACTGAGTTGGTTAGAGGGGGTTCTGGGCATTGGGGATCCAGTAGGGAGCGAAGGGAGCATGCAGGGGAGTTGTCAAAAGCCAAGCCTGCAGTGGCAAAGTGGTTACTGAAAGCATCCATGATTTCCACTTTGTCGCAGATGGAGATACTGCCAGAGGTGATCCTTGCAGGCAAGGAGTTAGTCAAGGTGCGTCCAGACATGTCCTTGATGGATTTCCAAAATTTTTAATAGTTTCTGGAAGCAGAGTCCAGTTCCGCTCGGAAGTAAGATGCCTTTGCATCTCTCGTTAGCTTGGTGCATTCATTCCTAGCTTTCCTGAAGTTACACCAGTCCAGCAGGTTTTTAGTGGTTCGTGCTTTTTTTCAGAGCTTGTCTCTATTCAGTGAAACTGATTTAAGATCAGGTGTAAACCAGCGACAGGTTCTCCCCCTTACCCTAGTTTTTACAAGCGGGGCTTGAACTTACCACCAGACAATCTGTACTATGCCCTGTACAGCAGGCCTCCTCACTGTGTTCATATAATTTTTTGACAGTCCACCCTGTTGATCCACTTGAGGTACTTAAATATTTCTATCCTATCTCCCCTTTCCCTTCTGGCCTCAAACGAGTACAAGTTCAGCCTGCTCTTCCTCGAAAGGCCTTACCTGCATACCATGTGTCATTTTGGTGGCATTTCTCTGTTTCTCTTAAGATAAGGGAGACAGAACTGCACACAGTACTCTAGGTGTGCCCTTACCAGGAATATACAGCAGGGAGGATCACCTTCTGCTCCTACTGGTGAAGCCCCTGCCAATGCAGCCCAGCATTCTGTTGTCCTTAGCATATGTCTTACTGCTCTGAGCTGATGTCTTGAGGTTCTTGCTAATGATTAACACAATGTCCCTTTCAACTATTGTTTGTCCCACTCTGATATATCCTATCCAGTACTCTGTTCCAGGGTTAATTTTGCCAATATGCATCACCTCGCATTTTTTTGCACTGAATTTGAGCTGCAAGACCTTGTACCATTTTTCTAGGTGCCTTCTCATTTCCCTAATCCTCTCCTCCATGTCCACCCTGCCACAAATTTTTGTGCCACCTGCAAATAAGCAAATCTTTTCCTGAATGCCTTCTATGTCGCAGATTAACATATTGAAGCATACCGGTCTAAGGACTCAACCCTGTGGCATCCCGCTTGTTAGCTTCCTGAACCTCTAACAAGTCCCATTTCGCGCACACCCTGTGCCCTCTCTCTCAGTCAGTTGCTTATCCAACTGGATAAGCTCTCCCCCAGTCCCACATCACTCAGTTTCTTCACACAGGCTCAAATTTCTACTTATATTAAAAAATTTAAACATAAGGTTTATGTTCCCTTTAAAGTAAATGACAGTCAAAGTTTAATAAGAGAATCATAAGTGCTCAATGACCTGCTGTAGATAACCCCTCACTGCAGTTCTGCAGTGAACAGGCCTGTGGCAAATGTTAATTATATTTGCTTTGTATGGAATACTGTATATTTGTAAACAATCATAAGCTATACTGTTCATTCAGTTGTGGCACATCACAGTAGTAGCACAGGGAAGTTTAACATTACATAAACTGTCATGCATGGTCTGTAATAGGTTTTAACAAAAAATCACTTTCAGTCACCCCAATCTACGATTTAAAGGGCACGTCAATATGAAAAGGAGTAAAGCAAATAAAACAATTGCTTGAGGTTTCTGGCACGGATCTGAAGTCACATATTGTTATTTGTACCTACTGCTCTTGATATTCACGGTCGTCACGGTTTCTGCTAAGGTCGCACAGACTACTAATAGCCTCTTCCCATGTTACAAAGAGCTACTAAACATTAACAACTCATTAAAAAAAGTGTGTGCTCTCCATTGTGACTAAAGGTTGTGGCCTCTCAGGAACCACTCTGAGGTTTTGCTTAGAACAGCTACACTACATTGAAACTTCTAGCAGTCAGAATCTCGCATTCCTCAGCCTAAGAATGCTGGGATAAACACCTACTGAAACAGATATTAGTCAACTCATTTTTATAAATTGCATAATATAATCTAGCTGTTTCGGGTGGCTAGCTGACAAGTGGGCACCACTCAACTGTCACACATTAGGGGTTATGTCTCTTATTTTAGTTCTGTGACACACTTGGTCCCAACTGGAGAAGAAAATATTCCACACTGACTACTGAGACTTGCAGAAAATCATAATAATCTGTTATGTCCAGTTATCAGCAAATTATATAAACATCAGTGTACTGATACCTACAGCGTTCTGCACTTGCAAAGTCATGTTTGAAGATATGTCGCACTTTTTGCCTATTAGTCAGACAACTTGACACACATTTGGGTGATAAAAGGTCGAGAAGTATGTGTGCCTCTGACAGAGACGTGTTTTAACACCATCTTTAAAGAGCTACTAGAATCAAAACTAGTAGACAGGAAAACGTTACACATTTTAAAAAGCAGTCAGTTGTAAGTTTTTATTTCTGAAGTATTTTTCTTTTTCTTTTACTCATTTGAATTTTTTTAAGTGATAGTATTAAGCTGACTGTGTGGAAAGCACTCTGCCTGGCAGATTACATATCTAATTTTATTCTTCCCATTACATCATCAGCATTGTGACCTCACTAACACTAACATTACAGGAGGCTGACCTGACAGCTTCTGAGTGGTTCTTCCTGATCAGAAGCTGTGATGTCACAGTCAGTGAGGTCACACTGCTGATGACATAATGGGAGGAAAAGAGCTGAGAAACATAGAATTTGATGGCAGATAAGGACCGCATGGCCCACCTAGTCTGCCTATTTCCCTACTTAACGGATAAGCTGCAGATCCTAGTTAACCAACAGCCTACTTCCTCCTACCCCCCACTAGAATTGCCTTATGTCTGTCCCATGCATTCTTGAATTCCCCCACTGTTTTTTAATTCTATGACCTCCTCAGGAAGGCCATTCCATGCATCTACAACCCTCTCTGTGAATAAAACTTCTCACATTACCTCTCAGCCGTCCCCTCTATCTTCAAATTGTGCCCCTTGTTCTTGCTAACGTCTCTTTTTCTGAAAGATGATACCCTCTTGGACTTTGTTGATTCCCTTGAGGTGTTTGAAAGTTTCTATCATGCCCCCCCCCTCCTTTCTTCGAGGCTATACATCTGAAACTCCTTTAGTCTTTCTTCATATGTCTTCTAGTGCAGACCCTGAACCATTTTGGTTGCCCTCCTCTGGACAGCCTCCACCTTGTTTATGTCTTTGCTGAGATGGGGTCTCCAGAACTGTACACAGTACTCCAGATGTGGTCTTACCAACTGTCTGTACAGAGGGCCAACAACTACCTGCTTTCTACTGGTGTTGCCTCTCCCTATGCATCTCAGTATCCCCCCAGCCTTCCTTACTGCCTTCTCACATTGCTGGCCCACCTTTAGGTAATCTGATATGACTACCCCCCAGGTCCCTTTTCATTTTTGTTGTTGCCAGTATCTCACCCCCATTGTGTACTCTTCCCCTGGGTTTTTGTTTCCCAGGTGCACTATTTTGCACTTCTTTGCGTTGAATCTAAGTTGCCATACATTTGACCATTCCTCCAACCTTGCCAAGTCCCTTTTCATCCTTTCCACCCCACCTTGCATATCAACTCTGTTGCAGATCTTTGTGTCATCTGCAAATAGACATACTTTCCCTTCCAGTCCCTTTGCAATGTCACTTATAAAGACATTAAAAAGGACCGGCCCCAGTACTGAACCCTGCAGTACCCCACTAGTAACCCCCTTTCTTCACTGTGGACTCAATTTACTATTACCCGCTGTGTCCTGTTGTCCAGCCAGTGTTTTACCCAAGCTACCACCCTGGGACCCACTCCCAGGCTGACTAATTTGTTTATTAATCTTTTGTGTGGGATCATGTCAAATGCCTTGCTAAAGTCTAGGTAGGCCATGTCCACAGCCCCTCCGTGGTCTACTATTTTGATCACCCAGTCAAAGAAATCAATTAGATTTGTCTGACATGAGCTTCCTGCTGTGAATCCATGCTGCCTTGGGTCCTGTGCCCCACTGGCCTCTAGTTACTCAACAATTCTTTCCTTCAGAAGTGATTCCATCATTTTCCCTACCACTGAGGTAAAACTAGCAGATAGATACAGCAGCTGCCAGGCTGAGTGCTGTTGCACACATAACACCTACATCAGGTAAAAAAATCAAATGAACCGAAGGGAAAAGAAAAACTTACTTTAAATATAAAACATCGATAGCTGACTGCTTTTAAAAACTACTATTAGTTTTAGGCAGTACACTAGCTCTTTAAACAAAATGTTGTCCTTAAAGAGCAGCTCTGCACTTCAGCATGTACTTTACATGTGATGTTTCAGCTACTAGAACTTACTTATATTTTTTATTTTCAATGTTACTTTTCAAGGTTTACAGCTCATCTTGCTAGTCTATCGAAAAAGTCTTATGAAAAGCATTTGCCTCTCTTAAAATAACCTCATAGTGCTCTTGTTAATGACATCATAGTGCTCACCACGGCAACAGACTGCGATGTCACAAACAGGAAGAGTAAGGTCAACAAGGGACAGGCAGATCAATTTTGAAAGACTCGATAAAATAAGTACTACATTATCTACACTATTTAGTAGACCAACAAAAGGTAAAAATAAAAATAACCAAAAGCTAGAAAACAAAGTTAAAACATAATTGGTGTAAATCTAGTGGTTTTCAGCTATTTAATACAGTAGAGAGTTGCTCTTTATATATTTAGAGCAAAACAAAAAGCATAACAGATTTATAAATGATCCCGGGAAACCACGGTCAGTTCAAGGAAGCTCAGTATGGGAGCTGACTTACTGCTCCATGGAGTACATTATTTATGACCGGTGTATTGAACTTGTCATTTTACAGTATGCACACTGACCTTGGGTGGTTTGAAAGGGTAGTCGGGCCAGAAGGTTATGTCTAGGAAGAAGACCCCTCCTTCATACACTGAACCTGGAGGGCCCAGAATGGTTGACCTCCATTCATAAATGTTGTCTGCTTTAGGTCCAGCACTGTAGAAGGAAACAAGATAAAACAGAGTTAGGTCGGCCAACAATTTCATAATAAAATCCCAAACATGATCAGGGTTCACTGAGTTTATTTAAGCAATTCTGAACACGGCAGCATCTATGACTCCTTACAACATATGAAATCCTATACAACTGTAATACACAGACTGCATGTGCTAAATGTTGCAGTCCCAAAAAACAGACCTTAAATTGAGCCAGACTCCTCATAACAAACAACACTGAAGTAAGAGGCTGCTTTGGTCACCAAACTTGCTTTACTGAGGTGGCTTGTGCAGCGTAGACAATGAAGTTCATTAGTGGATTGCACAGTACAAAATATAAACCACGGCATCAAAATCTATGGGAAACCGTTACAAATGCAGTTTTGTGCTGTAGGAAGATCGGCAGCGGTGTGGTAAAACTGAGGTGGAGACACAGAGAGATGACTTTTTCAAATTTGTAAATGATGCCAAGTTTAGACATAACAGAAGATGCCAAAAAATGAACTGTGTTGCATTTAGGCAACAGTGCATGACAGGGTGTGGTATATCACGGAATATGCGCATGCCTCAGGTGAAGTTGAGTGCAATCAACCACCTAATTTACGAGAATATCTCCATACCAAACTTCAGGAGTCAGTTTAATACTGCAATTATGTAATGTTTGCACTCAGAAAAAAAAAAGTTAAATAGAAAAAAATTCTGAACAGTGGTTACATCCTGGGAATTCTAGTGGTTACATCATGGGATGTGCCATAGTCACGTGATCTGGTTCCACCAATCGCTGTGTATGATTTCTCACACCCATTTTATATTTAAATATTTTATATCACAGAATTCTTACCCAGTTGCAGACTGTAAATGTCCTCTCCCTTGAAAGTAGGGGAGGACACTGCCCGCTCAGTTATTTTAATTTTAGAGTGTACAATCCACCATTGCAAAGCACATGAACTGCAATCCATACACGATGTCCGAATGGCAGTTTAGTAGCACAAGCTACTCCTCCAGTTTTTCTGAAAATGTGTCTTCTACTATAAAGTTAACGTAACAACTGCACAGATCACGGCTCGTGGGACTATTTTGTATTGACCCTTCCCCAACAACAAATCTTAAAATCTCCATTAGACTAACCATTTCAGACAAAACTCTGTCTCACATGCCAGTTGTGAGAGACTTTTTTCCCAAACTGGCTTAATATAATTTTTTCTGCACAGTATATTCTAAAATTCTGCAGCATTTTTTCCCCCAACATAACCAGGTAAATATATTTTTCACACCACCTATTTTGTTGCTATATCACGTTTGTAATAAAAAAGGATGATGTGAAACAGTTTGTAAGTAGATCTAAACAACATGAAAATGCTTTTTCCTCAAAGTGTTGCACTTAGGTGCTGTTTCCTTGCTATATTGCACTTCTATGAAACCTTTTCCAGTGTTTTGGCATCCTAAAAGCTTGTTTGATTGATTTTGCCAAAGTGAAAAAATATATATTTTCTGCATTTTTCCCTGTGCTACGCCAAAAGATTAGCACAAGTGCTCTGTTATTCAGAGTTCACCAGGCAGTGTCACGGACACGGCCATCTGAGATTTCTTAAGGAAACATCAGAGAGCTGCTGGCCCATCAGCACAATGGCTACCAATTGTGTAGGACTAACTGTATAGGACATCTTTGCTGCTGATCTCGGTCTCTGCTATATGACAATGTCCTAGAGGCTGCACCCACACTGCAACTATATCTCCTGTACCAATACCCTAGCTACTAAATGTATAGGTCAACAGTCACCCAGGCTATTACTTTGCCTAAACTGTGTTGTCTCACTAATGTATAGATCACTGTTCCTGCTTTACGACAATGCCCCAGAGGCTGCACTTGCTCTATAATTGTTCCACTGTAATAGTATCAATACCCTAGCTACTACATGTATAGATTTTCAGCCACCTTGGCTATTGTATGTAAATACTTGAAATGTGATGTCCCTCTAATGTACTACCTCTGAATGTATGACTATCCTGACGCGGAGCCTTTGTAAATGAGTCTATGACTCTAAGGGTTGTAATTCCTATGACTGACTAAATAAATAAAATGCTGTCACTTGTGATGCTGACGACCTGGGTTCAGGAACGGGCCTCGGCTGCTGGAGTGCAGACACAGGGAGGAGGAATCTGTGTCTCAGTGGACCCTCACCTCCTCTGGAGAGGGAGGCCGACTCCGCCACAGCACTGCCACCAGGATGGTCACAGTTGGCAGTGTAGGCTGGAGCGGCAGGGAAGGTGGACGTTGACTGGCTGCGCACATGCACATGCAGGGAGCAGCTGTCGCAACATCCTGGTGAAAGCAACAAAAGCATACATGCACCCTGACCTACAGCATTCTGAGGCTGTGGCTGTAGCTTGGAATGTTTGCGTCCTCAGGGTTTCGAGGCTCCAAAATTCCTCAGTACTTTCTGTACCACTAACAGGTGCTGCCGCCTGACAGAGAGCTCTTCACAGCTGAGACAGCATGCCTATGAATAACATTTGTAGCATGTTTCAATATCAAAAAGGCTCCTCTGTTCCACCACTGCCTCCTCATGTTGCTCCTCACAACTGACAACAGAGGAGAGGCCCTCCTGCACTGAACACAACCACCACTATGGCCACCGAAACAACTATACCTTTATGAGACATGCTTCTCTTGTCTGCCCACTGGAATAAAAATACCCCACAGTTCCACAGCATCACTGCGTGAGATTGTGTAGGTATGTAAATAGGGCTTGTCAATTCGTTCTTGGGGCAGACAGGCTAACCCGCACTTGTGTCTACACCTAGACCAAATGGCACACATTGCAGGACAGAATAAAATTCTGAACATGCCTTCTTGGTAAAAAAGCACTATTAGACCTCGCACCAACAGCAATCCAGAACCTTCCTGTTCCTCTCCCAAATCATCACTAGACAAGGAATGTAACCAGGAATGCACTGACTGACCCATACTGCAGAACAACCCAAGCCTTGCACTCTTTTGCTATTAGGTAAAATGAGCTACCAAATTTCCTACTAAGTATCCCCAAAATTGAACCATTTAAGAAAACCTTAAAACCATTACTCACACCCAACAATTGCAACTGCTAGTGATACCTTACCACAACTGAACAGTGCCTCACCACTGCGACAAACACTACTCTTGAAATTGCTACTCCCCCCCATATCCTTACCTTACCCCTCTCCCTCAATAGCTACCTCTTGTCTAATCTGACAGACACATCTGTGTGCTGTTCCCTTCTGTCACATCTTGTATGTGTCTTGTGAGTGTACTGTGAAATTATATAAACTGACAATGCCATACCCATGTGCTGCTCTTTCTTGTCACATCTTGTATGAATCTTCTGATTATATCATAAAACTGTATATACTCTGAAATCCTTCCTGAAGTCTTAGTGTTGACGAGGAACCTTTGTAAATAAGCTACTGTGGCTCAAAGGTGTTATATCTGATTATGACAAATAAGTCTGACTAGAATCTTTGTTCTTGTAAAACTTTGCATTTAGCTGGCCTAATTACACAATGGTAGTGCTACTGTTTATGATGCCAGAGACCTGGGTTCAAGAACAAATTCAGTTTGTCTGCAGCTGGCTGGGTGGACAAAGGCTGAGCATCCCAGATGTGATGGTGAGTAGTCCTGAGGCAATACTGGTCCTAGGTAACCACAGTGCGAGGTGCAGTCAGGACCTCAAGATGGAAGGAAAGGATCCTACCGAAATGTGCATCATGATTTCCCTGAGCTCCAGTGCCTTTAAGGGATGTAAAAAACAGCAAAGGAAACCCCCTCATCTGAAGCAGCTTAATATACCCCGCCCCTCTGTAGGCTACTCATTGGCTGACTTAGTCTTCTCAACTGGTTGAGAATGTCCCGAGGGGATTAGCCCACCACAAAAGCCCCACCATGGAGGAAAGCCAAGGGGGTACCATGAGAGGAAGGTAAACCCTGGGAGATGACAGAGTGATAGAGCCAAGGTGTAGGTCAGAGGCCCAGACGGTGTGATCAGATGAGTGAGTGCAGGAGCATAAACAGAAAGTAAAATTAAGTAGAATTAAAACTATTATATTACTGCAGGTTTCCACTACACAAGCGCCTCTCACAGAGCATGACTGTGTGGGGCTGGCAGGAATGTTTGTAAACATAGCATTTAAAGTATAGATTATAAAACAAACTAAAAAAAAAACAGGTAAAATGTGAATAACAAGGCTATTAAAAACTTCAGGTAAGGAAGGCATTTCAGGGCTACGTAAGCTTCATCCCTGTGATTCCATTATGTCACCAAAACCCTTGGCATCCTAATAGCCTTCTTATTATTCACAGTTCCCTGTTAATTATTCAGTGCATGTCTGGTAGCCACAGCTGTCACCTGAAAACTCTGAGAGCAAACCAAAGGAGTAGGGGGTTCAGGAGTGCCACAGCTCAGAGCTGCTCCAGGCTCCCAAAGGCAGAGCCAGCCCTCAGAGCTGTATGACAGCTAGAGCGGGCTCTGCTGAACAACACTACATTTTCCAGGACATTACCTCCATGATGCCTACAAAAGGACAGACACACTACAAGGTATTTTGGGCATGCCACACTAGTACAAATATGTTGTATTCCAGCACCACAATAATATACCTGATACAAACAAAATCAATAGAAATGTACTTATGCCATACATCACCACTTATAGTCAACCCTTCAAGATGCACCAGGGGTACACAGTTAAGTGTAATAGGCGTTGCTAATGCACTGGGCAAATCCTACTGACTGAGAGAACAGCACAGCACCAATACCAGACACTCACTCTGGGGCAGAGATTAAGTACGGCAGTCACCAGCTAGTGGCTTAAAAAATACATTGCCCCCTTCCCCCAAAAAGAAAATCTCCACTGGCCCACCTGGTGTACTTATTGTGAAACATTACTTCATCCTGTACTACCCAGCAGGATGATTTTACTGGTCTGATAGAAAATCTACCAGCATTTGACCAGTGCCAATTTTGACCCCTGCTCCTGTGCCACCTAGAGCTCAAATGTTTGCACAAAGCATGGGTGCTTTTTTTTCCCCCTCTTCTCCCTGTGTTAACAATTTATACTTTATTCCCCATTGACACTGGTGCTGCTTCCATCCCCTGGTCAGACCCCACCATATCCACCCTTGTTCCCAGTACTTACTCTCTCCAGTCTCCCATGGCTTGTTCCCCCATGGCAGGGCCTAGCAACAGCGAGGCAAATCTCATGACCCCTCCTGAACACAGAGGTAGCGCCTACTGGAGTAGTGGATAGTGGAGAGAGGTGGGGCCTGAGCATGCCAGAATCATGTTGCATACACCAGGGCTTTTTTGTATTTCTCTCTCACCCACTGAGGCTCCAGTATGTAAGGAGCCCCAAGTGTGCACTGTGAGGAGCCCTGCTAAGTGTTCCCTCCCTTGTAATGCCTTCACTGAATTACCACCTGTGGTTGTCCTGGTTACAGTGTTGCAGTGGAGGCAGCAGCCCATCTTCCCAGGAGAAGGGTGAGGAGGACAGTGTCCACTGGGATGCTCAATCCTCCCCTTCCCCGTCGGCTCTAAATTACCCTTGTTCATTCCAGAACAAAGGGTCATTGGCACGGTGAGTAGTAGCATTACTACTACACCGACAGGCTAGCACATGGCTGTATTTCAATCTGGAGGTAGTCAGAGCTGGATCATCTCTTTTTGGGAGTCACATCCATTAGCAGAACCATAATGTGCTGAAAGACTCCAACTCCTAGATGTAATGTCTGTGATTAAAGTGCAGCAGATTCAGTGCATTAACCAAGCCCCCATGGTAGCCTAACCCTGACAGACTTAAAAAGTCACGCTTGCAGAATTTTTTAATTTCTTTTTTTAGGAGAGGAAGAGACCATACATTCTCATTCCGGGGAGCTGGCTGCTTGCTTCCTTCCGCTTCCTGGAGCCAGCTCTGTAAAGCTTAGCCCCCACCCAATCAAACATTTTGTGGTTCTGCAGAGCACATTGGTGCCCTCTGTTCATGCTAATGGGAGTGGGTTTTCAATGGCTTTCTTGTTTGTTTAAACTGGTCCACCAGGGTCAAATCAGAAACCACAGTTCAGCTAACAAGGATCTTGTTAGTTGAGTGGTGGCTTTGATTTGACACCCCCCCCCCAGTGGAACCCTAAAATATTATTTAAAAAAAAAAACTATCGAAAACCAGCTCCCATTTACATCAACAGAGCAGGCCACAGTGTTCTACAAATGAATATGTCCCAAAATGTCTGAGCATTGCAGCAGTACAGGGGTGGAGCTTTATTGAGCCAGCACCACTCCTTGGAGCAAGAATTTACTATCCCTTCCCCTCCTAAAAATAGACATGAAAAAAATCAGCAAACAGGACTGATTAGGAGGCAAGCTACCAGAAGGGGGCTTTGAGGAACTGTGCTCAAGTGAGCACAATGATGCTTTTTAAAGTACAGTAACCCGTAACAGAGTTTGTATCACATGTGAATTAGATTGTGTACAATTCTAATTCCACTGCATTTCTTGTGGCTTAATTAAAATGTAGCATGGAGCCAAAGGCCATTAATACACTGTACAATGGTGCAATAACATCCCTCTTCCTAGCTGTCTCTCATCTTTACTTTTTCAAACCACTGCTGTCACTTCATTTCTCAAAAGCGTGCACCTGCAGCTAGCCATCTCCCTTTTTCTCCGTCACAATCAACTCTTGCGTTAAGTGTATAGTTTTGCAGTTAACTCAGCTTACATGTGTAGCTCATGCATTTATGCACAATTTCTGCACGTTTCATATTTCTGTGATTTATTTGTACCTATAAATGCACCTGTTTTTGTAACGTTTTGTTGTAAATGCTGTTTTGTTCAGCAATTCATGCATTTTGTACAATTTCTGATTGTATTACATTTCATAGTTCAGTATTTTATTATTTATACTTTGCATTTTATTGTTCCTATACATGCGCTATTGATATCACTGTACTTGTTACTGTAATTGTTGTATCACTCTTTTGTAACCCCTTCCTCAGGTCACACCTGGAAATGCTCAGCATGCCTGTCCCAGTCACTGCATTTTAACTAATTAATTAGCTAGCTAGCTAACTGTAGCAGGTATCACTCTGGCAACATACTAACTTCTGGAACATTCTTATTTTGCCCCTTACCACCCAAACACCTAACATACTAAAATGCCAGCAGAATAGGCCTAATGGTCTTTCGTGTCTGCTCGTTTGGTCAGCCCCCACCCTGGGAGCTCACCTTTCTGCCCCCCTAGTCCTCTCTGGCTTTTCCCTTCCCAGTCCCGGATATTCCCACTGCACAGGACTTTGCGTCCAGAGCCCTTCCCCTGTACCTGTCCCACCCCCTCTTGAACCCCTCCACCGTCTCTGCCTCCACCAGCCCCCTGGGCAGCGCATTCCATGGCTCCACCACCCTCTCAGCGAAGTGTCACCTCCTCACTGAATTTTTCTCCAAGTGTCTGAAACCAGCATGCACGGTCAGGGAAACGTCTTTTCAGTGTGTCACTTGATCAACAGTACTGGCAAGTGGTGACAACCAGAATAAGGATGGAGCTAGCCCAGTGAGGGGAAAGCAAGGAAAAGTGGGTTTCTTGTTGACCCATGCTGAGGGATGGGTAGATTATTTGAGAAGGAGCACACATTGAACAGATAGACGACTCTTATGAAAGTAGTTTAGGTATCTGGAAAAGGGACATTACTTCTAATGAACTTTGAATCATTGACAACCAGCCATTTCAAGGTTTAAATATGTGCCTCACTGTTACAGGAATGGCCTTGTTTATGACGTGCCAACAGTCCATGTTCAGAATCTTAAACAATGCACTCGATCACTTGCATTTTTGAGCATGATGTCTCTCAACACAACAGAGAAGAGGAGAAAATCAGAAAAAGTTGGAGTTTGTTAGTAATGCCGGGCTGCGCCACTCTTCTGAATCCCAAGAATGGTATTGGCCAAGTACCCGGAGAAAGGTTGCTTGCTAAGTGATCTATTTCAAAACAGGCCTGAGTACCTGTTAACTCAATCTAGAGGGTACAATGGTACCATGTGAGCTCCTCATTCCTTTGAGAAACTTAAAAAAAAAAAAAGTTAAATTTAGATACAGTTAAGTTTATTGTTCATTTATGTTTTGCAGTTCCTTCCACTTTTTCTTTATTGTTGAATACAGTTGTATGGAAACAAAACAGTCGTCCCTTTTTGACTTTATTTTCTCTAGCTGTTGGTCTAAACTTGACATCATAATCCTCTGTTAATTATATAATTATCTCTACAGCAACAGACTGAGATGTCAAACAGAACTACGATGTCAGATGTAGGCAATTTATTTTCTGTACAAATTGCTAACTGGAAAAGGCACACAGAGTCAGAGAGTCAGAACTCGATTACAAGCATGACCCGTGTGAAGAAGACAGGGGAAAGTGGTCACAATCTAAGTACAACATAGAAAAATATTATATATATATATATATATAATATATATCTATATATATAAACACACAGATGTACAATGGTGCAAGAATTGCATAGTAATGATACATTGATTACAATCAATGTGCAATAGTGCTAAAAGACAATCAAATGGTCAATAAGCAGTCAGTAAGGAGGCAGTATGGAGCAGTGGTTTAAGGCTCTGAGCTACAAATCTGGAGACCTGGGTTTGAATCCCACAGCCCCCACTTGTATACTGTGTGATCCTGAGCAAGTCACTTAACTTCCTCGTGCTCCCAGGTTGCACCTGCAAACAAGCTTTCAGCTTAGTGTGTCTCACCTGGTAAAATAATTGGTAAAAAAAAAAAATAATAATAATAAGCTACAAGATAATATACATAATACCTATTATGTACAAGTAGTGATTTCATAATATACAATGGGATGGACAATCGGTCATGAACAAAAGCTGTATACATATTACACAGATACATACATGAGCACAAGCAGTCGTGGTACATTCTGGAACACTTATTAAGGTACAGTAATGATTGGCAGTTCAGAAACTACATTAACGAACAGGATTCATGAACAGTAACAAAGTAAGTACAGCCTGTCACGTTTACTAGGACAAAATGTGACAAGGTGCAGAATGTTAGGAGAAAGAGTGAATAGGGGAAGGAAGTATATATATATAGAATATACAATGTGCAAAAACAGGTACAGCGTGCAATATGAGGGACAGCAAAATTAGACAGGTGGCAAAAACAGGAAGCACTGACAGGTGCAGGAGGGAAGTTGGAGCACAGTGATCCCAAGAGGTGGACAGGGGCAGAGGTGGGTAGGAAGGTTGTTCTAGCCTAAGGGGAGATAGAAAGAGAAGGCAGTCTGACCAGTGGAAATTCGGCAGCCAGGACATGAGAAAATGTGAGAATCTGAGGAATGGAGCAAGTAGGATGAGATGAAGGCGCGGTGAGGAACAGGAGGGTAGAGATGTGGTGGGAGCAGGACCAGTACTTGGAGAGCCATGAAGAGCAATCAGTGAGTGAGACACCATGTGGACTCCAAGGAGGGGATGAAAAGGTTCAGGTAGAGGAAGCTGTGATGAACAAGTGAAGAGTTAGAGGCAAGCAGCTAGAGCACACAGGGCAGAGATCCTGACTTCATGCAAAGACCCTCAGTAATAAAGAAGTAAGGGTTACAAAGAAATATGAAATATAAACAGAACTGTCAAAATATTACATTTTTCCACGGTTGTCCCAACAGTGTCAGGGTCTCTTTAAAAGAAAACTATGACCTCCTATCTTCTAAATTTTATTTGTTTCCATGTCAACAGCCAACTCTTTTCCTGTAGCTGTCAGGGATATACGTGTTTGCTTTAGTTTGTTTTCACTGTTCATGCTAGACCCCTGTAACTATACTGGGGGTCTCCATTTAATGGTTGTTGAAATCTCACTGTCCATGAGAGCTACATCAGCATATAAGAACAAGATGTCACAGTAACCATTTATATCATGTATCTCTATGCTGAAAGTACAAATACCCTGAAAAAACTCACAGGCAACATGCAGACTCAAAGCAATTTAAAGGAAAAAAAAAACCTGCATAACAACTCAGATAGTTTGCAAAGTTAACTGAAGGTAAGTGTGGTTTTTCACACCTTGCTGCAAGTTGCTTTGTTGAACACTAATTAAGCAAGCAAGTATACTGTAGAGTCTAAAGGGTGTTGACACATCGTGTTCTCATGTGCTAATGCAGCTCTCAGGGACAATGAGATTTCAACAACCTGGAAATGAAGACCCCAGCCCAGGACAGTTACAGGGACTAGTCTGAGCAGTAAAAATAAAGTAAGGCAATTGCATACATCCCTGACAGCCACACGTAAATAGTTGTCTGTTGACAGGGAAACAAACACAATTTATAAGATACAAGAGTGCAGTTTTCCTTTAAATATGCTTGAGACTGTAGATCAGAGGAGATGGGAGGAGTACCATATTTTTCCACAAACTTTAACAAAAAAAAAAAAAGATGCCCGCCCGTGGCACTGAGGGTCGAGGGCGCTGATCGCGACGCTCGGCGAACGGCGTTCAGAACGGACATGGGCCGGGGGCCCAGGCAGGGTAGGATGAAGCGTCCGAGGACTGCTCTCCCTTCTGGGAGGGGGTATCACGGCACCAATACCTGAGTGCCTCTAGCGGAGGCTGGGGAGCAAGGTATACACGTGCACATGGGGGGTTGGATGCAGAGGTTTCGAGGGAACGTGCATGGGAGCATGCGCGGGCTGCCTCGGCTGACATCACTGCACGCACATGGCTCCTGAGGAGTACAGAAAAATCCCAGCCAAGCACCTCCTGACGCCCTCCTCGCCTTTAGGTGTGTTTCCCAGGCTGACTCCCAGCGAACCGGCGATTAGCAACACAGGTAAGTGCCGTGACCCTGCCCTGGGGGGTAAGTCAGGGGGCATGGGGACTGCAGCTCATGTGGTTGCAGTAGGCGGTGGGGGACATGACCAGGGCTGAAGTTCGGCACAAGGCTGGCCAAAAAAAGCATAGTAAAAAAAAAAGAAAAGATTTTTCCAGCTATCATTTCCATAGCTCTTGGTAGCTTTTGCTTCTTGTAGGTCCAGAACACATGCAACTAAAAGTTGGGGACTGTGGACAAAATTCTGGAAGTTCAGCAGTGTTTCTTTCAGCTGTTTTGGCATGTCCTGCTACAGTGCAGGTGGAGAAGAGGCAGCTGCATATGCATCCTGAAAAGTTGACAAGTACGCACCTGAGTCCTCCCACAGTGACATACCCATGTGCCGACAGGATGCCAGAGCATCAAGGACACAGGGCCTCATGTCCCCAAGAGCCCTGACAGCCATACAAAATAGGCAGAATTCTGTGAAAAAGTAAGAATTCTAAATATACACGAGAACCTTGACAATCTGCAAGAGAAGGACCAATGAGGTTCCATTTTCCAAGGAAAACACTGGTAAACAATGGAATTTGACATTGTAAACCAGCACTTGGGAGCAACTTTTCCATGAAAAAAACTCTACACTAATTTATCATGCAAACAACCAAACTTTGCACAAGCTTTTCATGCAAACACCTCCATTTTGAGCCAAATGTATGTACAAAACAAGCCAATTTGACCTGTTTTTTTTTTTGGGGGGGGGGGCGGATTTTAAGATTTTGTCAAATGGAATTAGCCATTTTTGAAAATGGAAAATCATTGGTCCTACAAGAAGAATCCCGGACACACGCACTCAAAATATGGTGGTATGATGTTGCCCCCCCACCTCCCCCAACTATGGGTGTAATCCAAAAATATACAGCAACATTTTACATATAATATTTTGAAGGCCTGAACCCCCAAAAGTTGCCAGCCTGATCTCTGGCTTTACTTCATGCACCATGACATCACACATTATGTGATAAAATGTCAAAATGTGCACAAGCTCACCCCTGCTAGTCGGCACTACTCTCAAGGAGGTGTGCTCATCACAGGCTGCATGTGCACTGGGTGTCTGTGAAACTGCCCATCTGCAGATGCTTTCTGTTTTTTTTCCCTTTCCTCTGGTTTAAGTCCAACAGACTTTCAGCAAAAAAACAATGTCAGCTTCTTTCAGCCATTCATCATAAATCCCAGACTATAAGAACAAGCAAATAATGTAGCAAAAAACTCCTTTCAGATCAAAATGATGATAGCATTAGAGGGGGGTACATCTGTTTTAGAAAGGTTACAATCCATCAGGCTGCGAGCGGCCTGAAGAATTTTAATTTGGCCACTTCTCAGTTTGCATTAACCTTTAAATAATAAAGCACAGCTGAGGCTGCTGTCAGAGACAAGCCAGCAAGTGAGTAATTAAAAACACATCCAGGGCCCACAGACTATGGCAAAAGCAATCCCTGGCCATTAGAAGAGCTTATTGGGACAAGACTGAGCATTAAAAGACTAATTGCAGTCTTTAAAAAAAAAAAAGTAAACAAAGGAGGGGGCCACTTTGGTTACTTAGCCAGCAGTGAGAAAACAGAGTGTCAGTTCCCAAAATTAATGATGTAATGACCTCAAGAACATGTTGGCAAATGTACTCCTTAAAGCAGGGGTTCTCAAATAGTGAGGCCAGCCTCCCTTGGGAGGCCCCAACCTGTTCCAGGGGAGGCTCAAGCCAGTCTGAAAAAGTACTGTATTTAAATTTTGACTTATGTATTTTGTTTGAAGAGATGAAGCAAACTGAAAGAGGATAATACTAGGTGAATTTTATGTATTTATTTACTAATAGGTGACAGGGGGAGGTTAATGAGCCAAGGCTCATTTCAGGTGTACCCAGGGAAGGGTAGGTAGTGAATACATTTCAAAAGGTAACTGCAGAACAATCAAGAAATGCGCGAGGAACAATAGTGCAAACAAATATGAACAATAAACTAATAATGAGTAGTGGTAACTGATCAATTTGTAGACTGACGGCAGAACAGCCCAAATACAAGGGTTGAGTATAGAAGTGCTCAGACCAATAGCAGGAAGGAGCAAAGTAATCCCAGAGAAGTTGTTTAGGAGCAGGGAAGGAGGGGGAGAGGCAAAGTATGTAGGAAGGTTATTCCGTATAGAGAGGAAACAGAGAAAGTAGTCTGACCCCATGAAGGTACTGCAACAAGGGGTAACAATGGTTCAAGAATGAAAATAGCAGAGCAAGTAGGCTGGCCTGTGTGTGTGTGTGTGTGTGGGGGGGGATAAAGCTGAATAATATTTGTTTATTTTATTTGTTATTCAGATAACACCTTTGAGTACAGGAGTGCTTTTTCAAAGGTTCCATATCAATACAAGACAAATAACTGAATGAAAGAACTGAATGTGAGCCAAGTACTCAAAGGGGCTTCAATTTATTCATGGTGTACTGCGCAAAGAACGGTATGTTATTTTTCTTTGGGGGAGGCCCAAGATTATTTCAGTTTTTGGGGGAGACTCAAAATCTTATCCATGGATTTGGGGAGGCTCACTGTGACAAAGTCTAAGAACTACTGCATTAAAGAATACCTAGGTCCTCCTATATTTTGACCTAAGATTTTGAATTTTTAGCCTCGGCATCGATTTATGAAAATTCTGAATTTCAACTTTTTCTCTGTCTCCCCCTTAAAGCCAGAATTTTTAACGACATATAGTAAACATTTAGAGCTCTACCCGCAAATGTTTATCGTAGCCCTACGCATTTGCCATGGAGTGCAGAGTTCCCTGGAGCACAGAGGCCCCTCTCTGCACATGTGGCAGACTCCACACATTCACAGCGTCCACTGTGTAACGCACATAGGCCAGTCTGGCTCAATCCATGTCTCTACGAGGATGGTCAGGACAGGCAAAGGTGCAGGGCTTGAATCTGCACAGCCCAAAGGAAGTCCAACGTGGGTTAGAGGGGACAGTTGCTAGGCCAGGGGGACTGCCAGCCACAGTAGTACATGTTGCCCCAGTACTGCTTCCTGGGACAGTTGTGGGACTCAAATGACCCCACACATGTTGCCCCAGGCCTTCACGCTATACTGGAGTTTTTTTATTTTATTTATTTATTATATCAGATCCAACACCTTTCAGCTTGAGAAGCTTTTATACAGAGGTTCCTTGTCAATAGGTGAAGCAATATGTACAAATTGAGATTCACAGAACAGACATTTTCACAAGATAATTACATGATATATACAAGATGTAGCAGTTGGGAGCAGTGCACATATGTGGCATTGTCAAAGTGCAGTTAGACAAGAAAACTAGAGACTGTAGCGGAGTGGAGGGGATAGGGGCAGGGCTAAAGATAAGATTTTTTGGGATGAGTATTGTACTCCTCATTTTGAAAGCGAGGTGAGTAAAATCAAATTCAGATGTGTACAAATGTCTGGACAGAGTACAGTGAGGAGTACATTTTTAAAAACAATGTAGGTTTTTTTAAGATAAGAACTGATCAAGTGCCAACAATGCCCCTGATAATGTTGGCAGGTGGGAGTAATTTACTCACCAGTTTTAAAATATAGTGAGTAAAACAAAATTGGGATGTATACGAGTGCTGTAAATCTGGGAGAACTGCTCCTTTTAAATCACCAGTTATGTTATGAAGCACTGTTCTTTGGAGTGTGGGTATTTACAAATGCTGGGTGAGTACTGGTACTCATTAAAAACATTTTCTGAAGAGTATTTCCTAAAATCAGGTGAGTAAAACAGGTCGGTACTCCCCTTCTCTGGAGCCCTGGTTAGGGGTACGGGGGAGATACCTTCAGGAGTAGTGTCACCGCTAGGTGGAGGTAGGGTTACCACCTTTTAAGAAGCCGAAAGTGGGACATTTCTTATGGAAACATGATTTTTCGCAGGCCATATGTAATCTCAACCAATGCAACAGACTTGTTTTCTTTATATAATCAGAATTAAGACTAAGTGTTGTAGTTTTTTTAGCAGTTTCTAGTGTTTCTTATCATTTTAAGGTATTTTAGTTCAGGTATTATATTGTTTTGCAGCATTTAGAGGAAAGTCAGAAAATATTTTTTTCTACTATAAAGTCAGGACATGTAGTATTTTTCATGTTTTTTTGCAGGACACAACTTCCCAAATCAGGACTATCCTGTGAAAATCAGGACAGGTGGTAACCCTAGGTGGAGCTGAGGCAATATGTAGTGGGTGGTGTTGTCTCAATAACAGTTACAGTTGGTGCTGGAGTGTTTCTTGAAATGTTCTAAATTAGGAATATTTAGTATAGACTCTGGTAGCTCATTTAACCATTTTGGTGCATGAGTGGCAAAGGAGGGTGAAGATTGGGTTGTCCTGTGATATAGAACAGTTAAAGAGATAGATTTGTTATTTTATACTGCCTTTCCAGAGCTCAAAGCACTTCACAGAGTAAAAAGCAACTATAAATACAAAGCAATGTTCACAATTTCAGAACACAAGTACACCTTCTACGGTATGGAAATTATAAGTTAAAACGTCAATGGTATAAAACTTTCTAATGCCAATTCGAGTGCCAATTTATATTTTTTAAACTTCGTTCCCGTATGAAGGACTGCCACATTTCACAATCCCCTGAACCATATGGAGCAGTGAATCCACTCTAGTGCCAACCAGTGGTGTCTGGACCAGTTCTGCCTCCCCACCGGAATGCCCCAATGCAGACCTCCCCATGTGCGTGACCAAGGGCTGGGGGGTGCAGAGCAGTGAACCGGAACATACAGCACAGGTGCATGCCAGTAACTGTGTGGATTGGGTCCAAAGTCCTTATTACAGCATGTCACACAACAGGGACAGAGAAGATCAAGGACTGGTTTTTTACAGCATCCTTTATAAAAATTGTATCTTAATTGGGTACATACCACAGCAGCCAGTTTAGTGAAGAACGCACAGGTTGCATAGGTAAATACAGAGCTTAATTAGACAGGTGTCCATACTGCTCGCCAATATTACTTCCTATATCCACTATTATAAAAAGGGTCTGAGAAATGGAGCTTTCTGATTGGCTATAAACATTCTAACAGCCTTAAGTTAATCTTTTATTAACATACATGTAGAGTTTAACCATATGCTAAACAAGGTTTAACACTGTTTAAAAAAAACATTTTTATTATAATAGCAATAAGGCATTCACAGGGGTTATGTTAATGATCAGTTAAACACCTTCTAGGGGTATGTGGCACTTGGCTACGCCTCATGCCACATTACTCCCCTAGAGGGTGATTAACAGACCATTAACATAACCCCTGGTCATACCTTATTGCTTAAATGTTACATGTTCTACTAAAGGTATAGAAACATAGAAGTTGTCGGCAGATAAGGACCGCAAGGCCCATCCAGTCTACCCATTTCTTTTTCTACCTTATAAATGTGCCATCGGCCTTTGCTCTGTCAGTGGCCTATCTATTCATACTCATTTGTATTGCTCCCTTATGCCTATCCCATGCCTGTTTGAAGCCCTGCATTGTATTCATAGCCACCACTTCTTGAGGTAGGCCATTCCATGCATCCACCACCTTTTCTGTGAAAGAATTTCCACATTCCCCTTAATCGGCCCCCCTCTAATCTCATGCTGTGTCCTCTTGTCCTGCTATTTTTCTTATATTTAAACATGTTAGACTCTTTCACCTTGTTAATGCCCTTAAGGTGTTTGAATGCCTCGATCATATCACCTCTCTCCCTCCTTTGCTCAAGGGTATACATACTGAGCTCTGTTAATCTGTCCTCATATGTCTTCTGATGCAGTCCCTGCACCATTTTGGTTGCCCTTCTCTGGACTGCCTCAATTTGGTTAATGTCCTCGTGAAGGTGTGGCCTCCAATACTGCACGCAGTACTCCAGATGGGGCCTAACCAGTGTCTTGTAAAGAGGGATTATTACCTCCCTCTTACGACTTGTGATACCCCTACTAATACACCTAACACCCCCTAGCCTTACCTACTGCTTTAGAGGTCTGCTTGGATGATTTCAGGTCATCAGTGATGATGATGCCCAAATCTCTTTCTTCCTTTGTGACTGCTAGCAACTCCTCCCAGCCTATAGGTGGCTTCAGGGTTTCTTCCCTATGTGCATGATCTTGCACTTTTTGCATTAAATCCAGTTGCCACTCTTCTGACCATTTTGCTAGTTTATCCAGATCTCTTCTCATTCTGCCCACCCCATCTGGATCATCTACTCTGTTGCAGATCTTGGTGTCATCTGCAAACAGACAAGCCTTACCCTCTAGTCCATCTGCAAGGTCACTAATGAAGATGTTGAAGAGGACTGGCCCCAGGACCGATCCCTGAGGTACCCCACTTGTGACTTGCATCTCTTCTGGCTGTACACCATTTACCACCACTCTCTGTTTTCTGCCCTTCAACCAGTTTGCCACCCAGTTGACCAACTTCTGACCCACCCCAAGCCTATCCAGCTTATTTATCAATCTTCTATGTGGAACAGTGTCAAAAGCTTTGCTGAAGTCAAGGTAGGCGACATCAACTGCTCCCCCTTGGTCCACCACTCTGGTTACCCAGTCAAAGAAATCTATGAGATTAGTTTGACAGGACCTTCCTTTTGTAAACCCATGCTGTCTTGGATACTGTGCCCCTATGGATTCCAGGTGTTGCATTATCCTTTCCTTAAGGAGTGCCTCCATAATCTTGCCCACTACTGAGGTAAGACTGACTGGTCTGTAGTTCTCTGCCTCCTCCCTGCTACCACTCTTGTGGAGCGGGATCACATGAGCTCTTCTCCAGTCTTCTGGGACCTCTCCTGTGCTCAGAGACTCACTAAACAGTTCTGCTAATGGGTCTGCTAGTTCCAAGATCAAGTTTGATTTTAAATTCTTGCATGTCCCTACTTCCCACCACTTCATCCAGTAGTGAATTCCAAACTGAAACAACTCTCTGGTTGTACCAATTCAGTCTTTTGTTAGAATGGCATAGCTGCCCTCTCGACTGCGAAGTATGAGCTTGTGTACAGTAGTTCGGCTCTTTCATTTCTAAGCCCAAGCAGTTTCATAGGTCATTTGTCAAAGCCCTGTATAAAAGGCACATGTCGCCCCTTAGTCTTCCATATTGGAGTTTGAACATACCCAGTTGTTTCAATTTGGTCTCACAGTTGTGATTTCCAAGATCCCTTATTACTCTTGTGGTCCCCTTTTGTACTTTCTCTAATGTTTGTGTTTCAGAGATTTTATCTGGTGCTCATATTTGGGCACAGTATTCCAAGTGCGATCTAGCCATCGATGCATACAGTGGGACAATTACTTCCTGATCCCTACTTTTTATATGTTTAATAATACTGTTTAGTATGCCGTTTGCCCTTTTGGTAATGGTCTGGCAATGCGTTGCTTAAACTACATGCGGAATATGTTCAAAATTAGGTCTGGACTGCTCTTCTGCAACTACCCAATATGCATGCCTTTTTAAGGGTTTGGCTCCCTGGGCAGTTCAAATGGGGTAATAATTCTCTGGTCTTTTCACTGCAGATGGTATATAGAATTGCTCCACATTATGCAGTGAAAACCCCTTTACCGAAGTGAATTCTGTCAGGATTTCATTCAAGTGGACAGAGTTTGTCGATGGAGGGGGGTCAACAGCACTTATGACAATGACCCGCATGTTAAATCCTGTGAACCCGAGGAGCCTGTTGCCCTGGAGGGAGAAGGGGCAGGTCTCGACAGAAGAATCATCAACGACGAGCTCATCATCGATGAAGAAGGGGCCAATGACCAGGAGGTCGACAGCTGACCGGCCAGAGAATTGGATGGTGGTGTTGTTGGTATGGGTCTGGTGGGCATACAGACCTGGACAGCAGATTTCTTCGCCGGTGCAGCTGCAGCCGATGAAGATCCCCCAAAAGAAGGAGAGGCTCGACAGGGAATGAGATCGACGCCAGGGGGAGAGGTCATGATCTCAGTCTTTTTTCTGACTTTTCCCAGAGGACTTGTCTCAGGCCTTGGAGGCCTAGGAGTTCAAAGAACCGGTCGGCGATTGGGAGGCCGGGACCATGGAGGATCACTGCCTGGAATTGGCTACTTGGATCCATCAGAAAATTTTTGAGAGCCTTTCTGTGTCGCCTGAGTATTGTTTGGTTAAACTTCTGGCAGAGGTAACAGTCAGAAATTTGTTGTCAGGCCCAAGACAGCAGACACACAGAGAGTGTTCATTTGTGGGGTAATCTTCTTTTGCCAGTGGCAGCAACGGAAGAGAGAAGATGAAGGATTAACTCTCGACATAAACAAGTTAAAGGAATCTCTTTAAAGAAAGAGATTCTAAAAAGTAAAGTTAGGAAAGTCGTAGGCAAAAAAAAAGGAACAAATACTGCGATGGAGCTTCTGAGGAGACCCATGCGAGCAAATTGACAGTGGGAAAGAACTGAGGAGGGCGTGGGCTGATGACGTTGGTGCATGTCGATGGCGTGGGCGGCCCCAGTTGTACTGCTCAAAATGTTCCGTGTGGATTCTCTTTCACCGACTGTGAAGTTCCTATGGTGTGACCTGATGACTGAGATAACCCCGATGAAGATCAAGGCATACAGTAAGACAAATAGGATGCTTGGATGTATCAGGAGGGGTACTGATAGCAGAAAAAGGGAGGTCATACTTCCCCTGTACAGATCCTTGGTGAGGCCACAACTGGAGTACTGCACCCAGTTCTGGGGTCCTCACCTCAGGCAGGACAGGGACAGGCTGGAGATGGTGCAGTGCAGGGTAACAAAGATGATTCAGAGCCAGCAGGGCATGTCCTATGAGGAGTACCTCAACGCACTGAACACATACTCACCGGAGACCAGAAAGGAGAGGGGAGATATGACAGAGACCTTCAAATTCCTAAAAGGAATTAACAGGGTGAACTATGGGGAACTATTCCAGCTTGCAGTCATATGTTCATGGGTGGAAGCTATGAAGAGGGAGGTTCAGGAGGGACATGAGGAAATATTATTCTACAGAAAATGTGGTGGAGCCGTGAAACAGGCTGCCAGCCGAGGTGGGGCTGCAAAACACATTAGTGGTATTAAGCATCCTGGGACAGAATGAAGAGTATAGTGGTTGCTTAGGATGTCAGAATCATGGAGGAGGGTAGGGAGGGGTAGGACCCTGGAAGAACAGTAGGGCCCAGGGATAAATAGGGGACTTGGGCAGACTGGATGGACCTTTAGCATTTTTCTACCATCATTGTCTAGGTTTCTACAGTATGTAAGCCACCTACAAAGCTGTAACAGTAGGTGTTTTTCATATTGCTCTTGGTGGTCTCAGGTATACTGGGTATTGATACCTACATGGAGTGGGATCAGGAGTAGGAGACTGAACAGGCAGGAGCAGTTATAAGGGAACTGGGTATGTTTAACTTGGTTTGACTCCCTATATAACCTGATTTTATGCCAGTTTGTGCTGTTCTCTGAACTTCAGAAAGCCTGTGAAATTGTTTTGTGATTATAAATACAGTACTTCTTACACCTGATGGTCACCTATTCTGTAAATTGCCACCCTTGTATATCTATGCTGCCTCTGTAGTATGCTGGTACTTTTGCAGATGTTCTATGCCACAGGGGTTGTTATATTAGTGATGTGCCTTTTTATAACTATTATGTTTTTGTCTCTGGCATGTTGGGTGGGGGGGGGAAGGGGTGTCCCCACATATACAGATCAGCTGTCTTGTTTGTTTTTGTTAACCGGGAATGGAAGGCTAGGAAATATTTTCCTGTTTTCAGCCTTATCCTAGGGCGTGGAATGGGGTGCACAAGATGTGCTAACAGATATTGAACCAGGTTAAGCTGTTGGTGTTTTTTTACTGAACGAGGGAAAAATTGGCCAGGACACTGGGGAAATTCCCTCACTTTTTTTCAAGAAGTGCCATAGGATCTTTGACATCCACATGAACCACCAGAAAAGACAGATGGGACTTCAGGTTAATGGCTTATCTGAAAGACGGCATATTACTACAGTACAGTGCTCCCCAACGCCATGCTGGGACATCGTTACAGTTACTTAGTTATAACCAAAGGAAGTGGGCCCCTGGCTGAGCTGCCACTACAGCTTCCTGCAGTACCAGGTGTTCGCTTTAAGGTCTCCCATCTGAATACAGACAAGGCTCGACCCTGCTTAGCTTTAGCGATCTGACAGGATCTGGCTCCGAGGTAAAACCATGCACCTAATAATCTGCCACGTTATACCCTGGGCTGAGGCTAGTTGTAGTACATTTATACTTCTTGTTACTGACTGGTAAACTTGGTTGGGGACTGTACTTAATCTGCATTTTTTATATATATCCCTTTTTATTAAAGAGTGTCACACCATGTGACACTCTTTAATAAAAAGGGATATGTATAAAAAATGCAGATTAACTGAGCTGAGTCTCCATACTGGGATGAGTATTTCCTAATTCCTAATTTTGTAAACCTGTCATTCTTCCTTGTGGTTCCACTGTTTTGTACTGTTTGCAAATTCAGTAGACAAATGACAGACCTGACTCTCTATTTTGTTAAACTATACTGCATGAATGCTGTGATGAAGTCCCATTCTTTAGGTCTGTTTACATGGCCACTTTTGCACTGGAGCAACCAGTGCACTCGGGCTGCTTCAGTGCAAAAGCGGCTCTGTGGGCACCTACCAAACTGCAGTAAGTTGCTCCCTGCGCTGTTCAGTGAAACGCTACAATCTCGGGGACAATGGTCGAAGCGGCCGGTGTAAGCAGCCAATCTGAGGATAGCCCGCACTGCTCACTCCAATCTAAAAGGGACAGTCGGCACCTCTATCACACAAATTAATGCAAATTAGATGCCAATTCCCTTGATTTCTACATTGGAATGCCCACGTCTTTTCATCGGCCAGAGAAAGGATCTGATACCTATATGAACTTGTACAGACCAGATTGCCTGAATATCAGCTGCTTTCAAGCTCTCTTGGGGAAGGGGTGACACTTCACTTGCCCCGTAATCTGTCACAGTTTCTCCAAAATGTAATATTTATAGTACTATAAGGTTAACATGCTGCATTTTTAAAGGGAAAAGGAAATTAGTGCTAACTGGCAGCAGCTAATATGTTTCTGATTACAGAAATTAAATTCATATTGCCAAATGATCCGTATTTAACAGTACCTGAATAAACACTGACATGAAAATCTGTGTTTTCAATTTTTTTCTGTTTCATGAACAACATTCGACACAGTTCTTTTCATGGAACCAGTAGTTTGGAGTTTTTATTATGTCACAGTTTGTGTACAGAATGCTAATTATGAGCTACTGACCTATCAGAGCTTTGCTCAGAGTTCAGTGCACAAACTATGACATAGGTAAAGTCACAGGTTCCATGAAGACAGCTGCAAGAGAATGCTGCCCATAAAAACAAAACTATGCAAAATACAGTTTTTCATGTCACTTTTTTCAGGTACAATTAAATATGGGTAATTTAGGGGCATGACTATAATTTCTGAAAATAAGAACTTTATAAACAGCTGCCAGTTATGACTTCCTGTCCTCTTTAAATCATATCTGTCCAATTCAGTATCTGTTTTTTACTGATGTCCAAGCAAGGTTCCAAGAACTCGCCAGAGTCTGTCGGGATAATGGATGCAACATTTCCTTTTCGGAGATATTGCCAGTACCAAAGGCCTCAGTGGAGAAAAAAATGAAGCTCACAGAGGTTAATGACTGGCTCAGGAAGTGGGGTGAAGAGAATGGGTTGGGGGTGTTAGGGAACTGGAGGATAAGGGACTATATGCCAAGGACAGGTTTCATCTTGCCCCATTAGGGAAGGAAGTCCTTAAACAGGGGATGGCTGACTACATACAAGAAAGGTGGGGTTTAAACTTGTGAGGGGGAAGGGATAAGGGAGGGGCTGACCAGAAGCCCTCCCCTCCAGATGAGGGGAGTAGCCTTCAAGCCCAAGGGGGGAACAGACTGGAGGTGGAGGTTTCAGGAGGAGCAGGGGGAGGATGGAAGTATCGGGAATCTGGGTGGGGTTCGACAAAGAGGATCAGGGATAAGGGGTGGGGTTAGTGTTAGTAAATGCCAGGAGCTTGGGAAACAAGTTGCAGAGTTCCAGGCCATGCTGTTCGGGGTGGATGTGGCGGCAGTCACGGAAACATGGGCCAACAAAACCATGACTGGGACCTAAATGCACGGGGGCACACTATGCTTAGGAAGGATAGAAAGGAGGGCAGAGGGGGTGGGTGGAGTGGCTATGTTCATTAGAGATGACATAGAAATTGCTATGGTAGAAGAGGCAGAGGGAAACGGAGGCCTTATGGGTCTCCTTATGATCCCAGCAGGAGATAAGGTCAAGCTGGGAGTAGCATATAGGCCCCCCGGGATGAGTGATGTTCTAGAGGATGGTTTGCTGGACAACATCATTGCCCAGTGTGGTCCAAAAGGGGAAGGAGTGGTGTTGATGGGGGACCTTAATATGCCAGGTACAAACTGGGGAACCATGTCCTCTAAGGTGGCCAAGGAGCAGAGGCTGCTGGATGGCTTCCAGGATGTGTTCTTAACACAGCATGTGATGGAGCCCACAAGGGAGGGGCATGTCCCGGATGTGGTTCTGGCAGATGGGGATCTGGTAAGGGACATGGTTGTACAGGATCCCCTGACTGGGAGCGACCACAATACTGTCTGGTTTCAAATAAGCATGGGGGGAGGGGGGTGAGATCTAGGACACTGGCAGTGGACTTCAGGGCAGACTTTATGGGCATGGAAATATTCTCAGGGATCACTTGAAGGGATTACCTCAACGACAAGTGTGGAAAGGAGATGGGAGGTCATAAAATGGGGACTTCATGAGGCAGGTCAGGATGCAGCTAAGTTGAAGCGTAAGGAGCAAGGTCACATAAACCATGCTGGTGGTCAGTGAGTACAGGTAGCAGTCAGAGAAAAGAAGGCAGCTTACAAAAATATAAAACAACAAGAGGGATAGGGATAAGAAATGTACCAGCTTGCATCTAGAAAAGTCACCTATTATGGTGAGGGAGCAAAAGTCCAGTAAGAGCAGCGGCTGGCACAGGGATATAGAGGAAAAGGGTTCTTCCGGTACATTGGGGAGCGGAGAAAAACTAAGGGCCATCTCAGCAGATTGAGATCAGAAGGAGGGTGGGTGGAAGAGGCGAGGGACCAGGCAGAGATATTTAACGAGTACTTTGCCTCTGTGTTCACTAGGGAGGGAGATGGGATATCTACAAAGCAAGGCACAAAGGGGATAGAAGCGGCAGGGAGTGGGATCAGGGGAGCAACAGAAATGGAGCAAAAGGGAGGGATAGGTACCCCAGGGGTGTCACATCTGGATAAGGATAAAAAGACCAGTAAGGTGGGAGCGGTGGTGCCATCCCGCCAAGGAGTGTGGTTAGCCCTCAAGGCCTAAAGAAAGACAAAATCTCCTGGGCGGATGGCATTCATCCGAGAGTACTATGGGAATTGGGCGGACATACTGGCTGCACTTCGGGCGGAGCTTTTCAGCAGGTCACTTGAGACAGGGAGGGTACCTAGGGATTGGCGAGAGGCACATGTGGTACCAATCCATAAAGGGCGGTCAAAGGAAGTACCAGGTAACTATAGACCCATCAGTTTGACCTTGGTGGTGGGAAAATTAATGGAAAGTATACTAAAGGAACGATTGGGGGGTTACTTGGAGGAGGTGGGAGGTCTGGATAGTCGGCAACATGGGTTTGTGCCAGGTAGATCATGTCAAACCAACCTTGTGGAGTTCTATGAATGGGTAACATCAGAACTGGACAGGGGTAAGCCTGCGGATGTATTATTCTTGGACTTCAGCAAAGTAGTTTGACTCTGTCCCCACAATGGTCTGGTGGAGAAACTGATGGGGAAGAGTAGGCCTTTGATGGTCAGATGGATTGAAAACTGGATAGCTGGACGACTCAGAGAGTAGTGGTCTGTGGGGAGCTCTTGAACCCTAGAGAGGTTGGTAGTGGGGTACCACAGGGCTCGGTCCTGGGTCCAATCCTGTTTAATGCATACATATCGGACATCAGGGATGGTATAGGGTGTGAAATGAGTCTCTTCGATGATGACTCCCAAGATGGGAGCAGTAGTTGAGGGAGAAGAGGGGAGGTTGGCCCTGCAAGGGGACCTGGACACCCTGGAAAGCTGGGCTCACACATGGAAATTAAATTTCAATATCACCAAGTGCAAGGTGTTGCATCTTGGTCGGGAACCCTAAACACAGGTGCACCCTGGAGGAGGCGCTGGAAGCCTCAATAGGGGAAAGACCTAGGGGTCATGGTGGATACATGTATGAATAACTCTGAGCAGTGCAGGAGAGCAGCTAACAAGGCAAACAGGATGTTGGGATGCATCGTAAGGGGATCGCCTCTAAAGACAAAGGAAGTGATTCTGCCGCTGTACAATGGACTGGTTAGACCACACCTTGAGTACTGTGTACAGTACTGGAGACCACACTTGAAGAGGGACATACAGCTCCTGGAGAGGGTGTCAGAGGAGGGCAACAAAGATGATAAGAGGGCTAGGGATTTGACTTATGAGGACAGACTTGAGGAGCTCTGCCTGTTTTCATTGGAGGAGAGAGAGAACAGGGACATGATTGAGGTCTTCAAGTACCTCACGGGAATAAATAGGGTAAACATGGAGGGGATCTTTAGACTAAAGCAGGAAGGCATCACCAGAGGGCATGGTTTGAAGTTGGAAGGTGGAAGGGTGAGGGGGGAAAAGAGGAGGAGGTTTTTCACTGAGAGGGTGGTGGACCCTTGGAATGCACTGCCTGGTGAGCTGGTTCAGAGATCCACAGTGGAGGGTTTTAAGAGAGGGTGGGACAGACACAGAAAGGGGATGTATCAGATGATGGCTTGTCCCGGGGGTGGGGTGTGGGGATGGATGATAGGGGTTTCTGGAGCACAAGGGATGGGAGGGTCTCGGCACCCAACTAAGGATCTAGGTTCGAGCAGACTCGATAGACCATAAGGCCTAATCTGCTGGCAAATAGTATGTTAGTATAATGAAATATAATTATCTCAGAGGCTGTCTTCAGCCTAAGTAATTGGTTAAGCTGATTTTAAGTGCCCCAGTCTCCATGCTCTTGTACAATGTGTTTGAGGTGTACCCATTCTCTTTTATCAGGCCTAACATCACCACCAATACCAACCAGCCTACTGTTCATACACTTACGGCCCCCTCCACCTTTTTTTTTTTTTACATCTCTTTTTCTTGCACCCCTAGACTGGACATCCTTCCGAGGTGCACACTTGATTTCTGCCTCTTACTCCCGGCCTGAACTCCCTACTAGTCAGAACTCCTCCCACCCCGACCCCAGGCAGGTCAGTCCCCCAGCAACCCATTTTTGCCCCAGAGGAAAGCTTCCGCCTTGCCTGTGGCAACCTTACAGACTCAAAGGTTTACCTGAGCATCGGTGCGCCTGAGGAGGGAGTTCGATGTGAGGGAGCTGGCGATGGATGTGGGCGGAACCACTGGTGCCCTCTTCATCTCCACAATCCAAGACAGGATTTTGCTTCCCAGTCCCCCCCAAGCGTGGCGTGCAATGATGCCATGGTGCACGGCAACCCTGCCAGCGCCAGCCACGCCGCCTCCATGCGAGTTTGCATCCTGTAGTACCTCCAATCTCCATCAGGGGGTCAACAGGATGCCGGACTTCTACAGCCCTCGGAGAGGAGAGCAGTCCTCCGGATGCTCAATCCTTCTTATCCCTGCCGACCCCCGGGCGCCTGAGTTCGCTCCCGAACCCGGGTCGCCGGTGTGGCATCCAGCGCCTCAACCCTCAGCGCCACCGGGCTGGCTGGCCCCCTCCAGCTTGACTTGCACTGACGCTGACAGGGGCCAAGTGGACAAAACATTACATCACCTCCGGAGGCTGGCGCAGGTTAAAGTGTTGTATTAGTTGCAGCACATCGGCCGTGTAAACAAGCCTCTTAGGTGAAGTGTATGTGGAACATAAACATCATGAAATGGTGTCTTATGTACTTATATCATACTGTTTAACTCTTTTCCTTCTAACTGAAACCAGTCCCTGCCTTGCATTGTGGTTCCACTGGGAACCACTATAAATGAGGCAGTACAGTGCAGTGGTTTAAAGCTCTGAGCTGCAAACCTGGAGACCTGGGTTTGAATTCCACAGCCCCCACTTGCATACTGTGTGACCCTGAGCAAGTCACTTAACTTCCTTGTGCTCCCAGGTCGCACCTGTAAACAAGCTTTCAGCTTAGTGTGTCTCTCCTGGTAAAATAAATAAACAAATAAATAAAAAAGAGTCCCTGACTCAACGTTGCATCCAGTTCTCAGGTAAAAAAATGATTATGGTGATTAACTGTATTCCAAAGTACTTTACAATCCAGAAGAGGGAAGTGGGTGAATGTTACTACCCTGTGTAGGTTAGAAAACTTCTGTACTGGAAATTACTGGTTTGTCCTAATAAAAGACATCAAATGTCACTAATGCAAGGAAGGAGCAAAAAAGGCAGATGCCCATAGGTAGCTCCTTGACTTCCAATGTAATAATTCTTATTACCGCCTTTGGCTATGTAACTGTCTAAATTTTTCTTAAAGATATCTTTGGTTTTATGTAATATTAAATGCTCCGGCAATTTGTTCTAGAGGTTTGCCACCCTCTCCATAAAGAAATACTTCCTATTAGTGTTAGTTCTGAAGTGATTTATTCTAACCTGTAAGGGATGTCACACAATCCAAACAGAATTTGCCACAAGCAGACTGAGTCCAGTCGGTGCAGCTCCACAAGTGAGGGGGCTTACCTCACACAGCAAAACAATCCAAGTAGAGATCATGGTGTGCACACAAGGAAAATGCAGGAGGCAAGAATACTTTCAAAACTGCTTTACCTGAAGCTGTGCCTCTGAAAATAACAAGCTGATGCAGCAGTATACAACTTCTTTCGGTATGGCTCTTTTCCCCTAGTGCCACGACTCTTTTGTTTGTTTCCTTTTTTCTCCCTTTTCTAGGATTGCTTCAACACTTAACAGTACCTGGGAGCTCCTACCTATCTGGTCTTAATTCTGATAATGGAGCAAAGATTGCCTAAGCGATGACAACAACCGGGTCCAGGCTACTGTTCTGTGTAATACTGATAGCAGAGATCACAGGGTAGGCATCATGAAAACAATATGGTATCACATGAGATTCAAGACTTGTTAGTTTCAGATACAACTTAACAATAGATAAAGTGCATTACATCATTTGATTGCAGGGTAGGGCTAGCCATGTAGGAAATAACATGTCAGCAATAAAGCGAAGTTATGGCAGAGGGACGATAGGGGAGGGGGGTAAGCAACCAGAGTGGTGTTATCAAAAAGGAGGTGGTGTGGGTAGGGGAAAAAATGAGGAGGGGTAAGGTGGTAGATAGATAGATAATCCTTTATTGATACCCTTTAAGTTCACTTGTCAAGCCAATTTGTAATCCAGTTAACACAGAGGATAATGGATGGGCAACAGTGAACAGCAACACTGTTGTTCACTTCAAGAGGTTTACGGTTGTCATACAACCTTGACAAGTGAAGATGGTGTTGTTGTTTACTGCTGCCCATCCATTGTCTTTTATAGTGTATGGGCAACAGTAAAAAAAACAGATCGTCACTTCTTCTGTGATTGCACCTGCTCAAAAGTCCGTGCTACCTAACGCAGTTCCCTTCTCCTCTCCCTCAACAACAGGCTGGCAGTGCAAGAGAGCAGAGACATGACTGGCTACAGGAACTGGGAGGTAAGCCCTCGTCTGCGGATACTGCCGCTCGGGAAAAGCGGCAGCTCTGAACAGGATGACAGCAGATATAGCGTCAGAGGCCAGAGCGGTTTTGGACGCGCTAAGTACCGCCACTTGCGCATGCGCAAAGATAGTCAATGTTGTTGTACCGTCACTGTGATGTACCAATGACAGTACAACAGCTTACTGACGTCACAGCGATGGTACAACAATACTAGTAAATGATAGATTTTGACTAATAACAACGTTCTACCATACACTATAATGTGTTTTTCAATGCCATGTTTACTTAGTTTTTCAACAACAGCCCAATGTGGAACAGAATCAAGTGCCCTACAAAACTCCGGCAGCACCACATCCACAGCCTCCCCCTATCAAGATACTGTGGTTATATAATTTGCCTATCTGTTCGTATAAGGACCAATACAGCTGCAAAACACTCTGTGCTGTTATTAGTCACAGGGAAATTCAAACAGAACAGAGCTAGATTACAGAGAGAGAAATCAAGTTAAATTACTTGCTCAGGGTTACACAGTGAGTACTGTAAGTGGCAGTGATCAGACTCAAACCAGAGTTTCTAGGTTTAATTATTTAAAAGACTTCACCAGAGCCCGGCCCGGTGGCGCTGAGGGTTGAGGCGCTGGACGCCACACCTCACTCCACGCCGGTAACCCGGGTTCGGGAACGAGCCCAGGTCATCGGGGGAGGACTAGGATTGAGCATCCGACGACAGCTCTCCTAGTCCTGGGGAAAGGGGTGGATGCACACCGCGCTCTGATGGTCCCTGGGGATGCCCGGAGGTACTGCAGACGCACGGGTGCCGAACTGATGGGGGAGCATGGCAGACGTCTGCACATCAGTGCACGGACATCACTGCACGTCCGTGCTCCCATTGGGGGAAAATAGAACAGGGAATATAGCAGCACTAGTCCACAGCAGCTTGATGCCCTCAAGCTTCACCGGCCGACGATACCTGGAAGGCGTGTGCCAGTACTGGATCCTTGCTGGGTGCGGGGGCATGGGGGGAGCCTCTCTCACCAGTGTAGCTGCCTATGCCAGCTGGGCACGACAGCTTCGGGGTCGGCAGTGGAGGAGCAGTGGCTGGATACGAGCAGGGCAGTGGCTGCAGGTGAGAAACTATTACATGATAAAAAGATAAGGTTTCACCAGGAAAGTACACTAAGCAGGATTGCTTGTTTCCAGGTACATCCTGGAAGGAAGGGGAAGTGGAGGTGCAAGAAGAGTTAAGCACTTTAGAACAATCAACAAAACAACAAATCACAGATAAGTAAAAGTGTACAAATTAAGCAAATTGCAGTGACAAGAGCAAATAAACGGTTTGCAGATACAATGTATACAATAAGTGCTACCACAGTTAAGTACATAGAAATGCAAAGGATCACGATAAGCGATATCAGCTGTGTACAAGGCAATGATTCTCAAATAAATACATAAGCCAGGCAAAACAGAAAGATGATACAGAACAAGACACAGTCAGAATCAAGCATACCGTGTATATATACAGTGTAGGTCCACAATTATTGGGCCAAAATGCCAACCCTCTGCTAGGGGGAGTGGGAGAGGAAGTGGCAGAAAATCTTTAACAGTTGGTCAAATTGACTTTCCCGGGAAAACTCTGACTGCCATTAGAAAAATGAGTGGTATACCTGTTTTGTGACTCTCTTGATGCTGTGGGTGAAGGGCTCAGAAGCACTCTTTTCTGATGTATGCAAATGAGACAACAAGAACCCTGTGAGGGGGTGACTAATCACTGGTAGGAGCACAAAACTTCAGGCCCTCCCCAAGTGAATGATGCCATTCTCTGTCTGAGGGCTCTTGGTGCTCAAGTACAGGCAGCTTTTCAAGTGCACTGCTTTTATGGGAAGCATGCCAACTCTGCTCTTTTCCAGGCAACATGCAATGAAGCGAAAAATAATCACCGACACAAGCTGCTTATTATCTCACCCTCACAATAAAATTCCATTTGCACATTTGCTGTTACCAGTCAAGGAAAGGATGACTTTAATGTCTAGGAGTGGGTACTGCACAGATGCATCTTATGTTGAGGTCACCTAGCAGAAGAATTTGCATTTATATAGTGTTCCTCCTTTACATTGTCTCCCAAAGTGCATTACAAGCAATAAGACAGACTGGCACCGAAGTGACTGTAAATGCGTTGTGCAGTCTTTCTGCTCACTTACAACTGTAGACAATTACTCAAGTTTGTTTTTATAGGAAAGGGAGTGTTGGCGAGGATACCAAGAAAAAATCTCCAATCACTTGTGAAAAGTGCCAGGAGTTGCTTGACTTCCACCTCGACACCCGAGTGGACCTTGGTGTAACATGTTACATGAAAGATAGCACACCCTGACAGTACAGTCCCCTCTAGTAATGCACTGAAGTGTCAGCATTTTAGGGTATGAACCCAAGTCCAGGTGGGGGACTAGAACCAATGACCTTTGGGTACATTGGTAGATGCGTAACCAATGTGGCTATGTAGGCGAAAAGTAGACAAATCACGTTAGCCTGTTGGCATAGCGGTAGTACTACAGCTCGCAACGCCAGTGAACCAGGTTCAGAAACGGGCTTGAGTCATCAGGGACCGGCTACAGGAAGGAGGATCAAAAATCCTAGAAAGCGTGCTCCTTTAGGGATGGAGAGTTGCGATCTCCAGCTACTAAACTGCCACCTGAGTGACCACAGGTGGCAATGCGGGGGGGGGGTAAAGCATAGTGGGCATGGGGATGCTAGCCAGGCTTCGCATGGCATGTGTGCTAGCATGAGCATGCGGCTCCAGGCATGCCAGTGTCCTGCGGAAGCAGAGAAACAAAAAAACAAGGAAATCCCTGGTGCATGCGGGATGACCTGAGGGACAATCATACCTGGTTCCTGCTACCAGCCCCCCTCCCCCATGAGCTTTGCCTGCCTCCATACTGGCAGGGGCAGGTGATACTGTCTGAGTGTGGCGGGCCCTGCCTTGATGGGGGGGGGGGGGCTTGGAGGAAGAAGGGGGTAAGTGACAAAGACACAGAAGGATGGGCCTGGGTCCAACCTGGAGAAAGGGGTTAGCACCAGACAGAAAAGGGCATAAAGAATAAATAAAATAAAAAAAGATGGAAAAAACATGTAGTTTAAAGTCATTAAGGCAATGAACCACTGCCAAGACAGGCCTTTCAATGACCAGCACTGCCTGATCCTCGATCAGTACATACAGCTTCGGAGAGGGACATCAATCCATCCAGTTCCTCCTTCCCACCAGCTCAGTGGGAATATCATCACCTCTTTTTCATCAAAGCACTTGTTCAGTCCGAGTTTTAGAATCACGCTCGTTTCAGCTGCAGCACCAGCAGAGATTCGTAAACTAGGTTTGTGCTGACCAGGCTGGGTTTCTTTAGTCCGAGTAACTAATAAGTCTGACTCCCTTGATTATGCTCAGCGTTCATGCTGTACTAAAATGTTCTGGAGACTGGATGAAAGGGCAGACACAACATTATAGTTTTCCTGCTTTACGACACAATCAGATTTTTTATTATGTGTTTCATACAAGCCACAGAATAACTTTGCCTTAGTTACTCCACTTCACTCTGTTTGGAAATTCCTGGTGCAGTTATTAAACTCTCAAATTCTTTAGCTCATGTCTGGATACCAGGAAGGCTTAAGATAAAAGACTCTCCTTGTCATGCTTTTTACTTTGGATAGTACCAGGAGGCAACTGATCCTTTTTCTTTTCATTGTATCTGTTCTCCATCTTATTAAACACCTCTCGGCTCTCAAAGGATACAAGATATTTTATGTCTGTATCTATGAATGTATGTTCTCTTCTTTGGGGACTTGACTGCACACCGCTGCTGTCTATATTCAGTCTGACAACAGTAAGGTTTCCATTGGTCTTGTAACCATTAACTGATCATTTTAAAAAAGCAGGTGTCCACCTACTTCAGTTTGTACTTTTGCTAAAATAAAAGTTAAATATGACAATTTAATATATATTTTTTCATTTCCAGTCATACTTCCCAAGGTTTACAACTTATTTTCCCTCGCCTACAATTCCTAGTTTTTCCTGCTACCACAGGGGTTGAAACTAACTTTTTCAGCCACTAACCAGCAGGGCTAGTGACTGGAAAAATCCACTGGCCCCACAGGCTTTTCACTAGCCCACATTGCCAGTAACTGAAATATTTCAAATGAAGAAAAAAAAAACAATGCCTGCGGTGTCAGTGGGATTCTGTTTTCTCTTTTTGCAGCCTCTCCCATCCATCTTTGGTGCAAGCGCGCGCACACACACACACACACAGCAAACTGCCTCTGCATGCCCCACTCCCCCCAACACACACACACACACACACACACACACACACACACACACTCACCAACCAGCTCCTAATACATACATGATGAGTTGGACTACATGTCTGCTGGGGTGGCTACTAACAAAACTGCCTTAACAGCATAGGTTCAGCAAAGGCCGACCCAGTATTTTACAACACAAGATGACTGACTGTCCGGCCTCCCTTCCAAGCCCCAACACAGACTTCGGTCCCTGAGCTCCGAACTTCTGATGTAGCTCACATGCAGTATCCTTTAGTAACCCAAACAGGAACGCCTTATGAAACAACAGCTAATACGCTGTTTTGAGCCAGTTTAAATCCACATGTATTTCTGTCTAGACTCTTAATCATTCTTAAAAAACTGACTCCATCTTAAAGGGGCACTGTCAGCTTTGCCCCTCTGTTTGCTTCACAATAACATTAGTGTGCCTCTTGGCACAAACCTAACGAACGATCACTGTAGAATGCCCCTCCATGCCTGAAAAGTCCCACTTTGTAGCTATTTTGCTGTTTTACTTACCTTATAAGCTGTCTGCTTGGCCCAACCCTACCGGAAGCAATCACTGGTCAGGAATGCGTGACTGCCACGAGCGCAGTCTGAAATTGCATTTTTTTCACGACCCTAATATAAAAACAAGCTCCATCAGTCCATTATAGGAATTCAAATACACTGTGGGATCTCTGTAAACAAACTGAGCACTCCAGGTTGTACAAATAAAAGTTTTAGCCCGGAGCCAAAATCCCGCACATGCGCAGGAGCAGACTTAGCAAAATTGTGCATGCACCTGAATGCCATGGAAGCATGCAAGCACTGCCAGGCGAAGGCGTAGTGGAAGAGTCAAGGGTCATAAGAGGAGAAAAAGAACACTGCGGGCCATGAGAATGATGCACTCCTAGGTCCAGTTCCGTGTGGATTCCCCACGGGCCTCACAGGGGGCGGAGTGGCTGAATGACCTGGCAAGTCAATGGCATAAGGGAAATGACACAGCAGGAGAACAAGCCCAGCTTTAAAAAGTAAGATGAAAAAATAAGAGTCATGGCAGAGGGTTGCAGGGAGACTATGACAAGAAAATACTGGAAAATAAATGATAAAAAAGGGAGATTATGAGAGCAGTAACAAAGCACTGAATATGTGCCTTTTCTCTGTTCATTTAACAGCTGCTGGAGAATTTCGTATTTCATTCGATGTGTAGCCTTGCAAGTGAACAGGGTGCAGCTGCACTGATTAGATGAATGGGCTCCTTGGTAGTTGTCCCAGCTATTTAATCAGCAGGACAGCATGATAAAGGATCAACGATTGCTAAGCTGCCCATCACTTTGTGATTACTACATAATTACTGTGGTATCTAATAATGCACAACAGAGTTTGTGATTATGGTTCAATAATCGTACGCCTCTCGAGGGGGCTGTTGTTGGGCACGAGGCTCTTGCACCGAGTGCCTTTAAACACCCAAGAGAGAAGTGTGCTTACTGACCATAATCGCATATCCCTGGAGTATTTTTTTCCTTCCCCAATTAAGCCTTTTTTCCTCCCACCGAGTCTGCACGATGGCACCCTCCAGCCCCATTACCAACCTTCTTACAGACTTACTAGTTATCTAGCCTCGTCAGCCGTGTGAGAGCCTTCGGGAGGTGCCAGTAGGCAGCAGCCCAGCCTTTTTCTGTTTTCTCCCCAAGGGGCACCGAATGCAACTGCACAAGCGCGTGTGCATGCTGTGGTGCACATACATGCCAGATGGTCAGCGGCGCCCCCTCCCTTTGGATGTGCACCCATCTGTGCTGCTGCCCAGCCTAAGCCGGGAGGAGTCCTGCAGTGGGAGGCTTGCCTCCCCCCCGAGGAAGGAAAGCAGTCCTTGGGATGCTCGAGCCTTTCTACTCCAGCTGACTCCCAAATGATCTGCACTTCTTTCCCAAATGTGGGCTGCCGGTGTTTCGAGTGGTTGTGTTAACACTGCGCCAATAGGCCAGTTCTATCCCTGGAGTGTTTAACTGTACTTATACATTTTCTCCTGCACAACGTATTTTAAAAAAGGAAGAAACAAACCTGTAAATTCAAATAAAAAAAAAAAACAGTTTTTGTACATTGTTTAAATTTTTTTAAAAATAGTCCCCTCACTGTGCTGATCTGTTTCCCACAGTTGACTTCTAAGTCATGATACAGCAGTGGGACAAACTGAAAAAAGTTGCCAGTGTCCGGCTGCTGAGCTGACCTCCAAGTTGTGCCATGTAAGACTGGAACATGAGTGGGATGACCTGGAAAAGTTACTAGTTTCAGGGCCATCAACTCTTTTAACATGTCTCAAAGCCAAAAAGATTGCATTCAGGCAATACAAAAAGACACAGGCAGAAGTGGATAGGGAGAAGTACCAGGAGAAGCAAAGGGAGGCAGGGAGGTCAGTAAGGGAAGGCAAAGCTCAGACAGAAAAGCACATCGCAAAATCAGTGGGTAGAGGGGACAAAACCTTTTACATGTACATAAGTGAAAAAAAAAAGGCAAAGGGGGGGGGATAGTGAGACTGAAGGTGGAGGATGGGAGCTGCGTGGAGGATGACAACAGTAAAGCTGACATACTGAACAGGTATCTCTGCTCAGTCTTTACTGAGGAAGAGGAGGGTAATGTGTCTGAAGGGAGAACAAGGGGTGAGAATGGTGCAGAAATGGACACAAGTCCCTTTACATTAGAAAGGGTCCTGAAGGAACTGGAAGTAATAAGAGTTGATAAAGCAATGGGGCCAGATGGGGTGAACCCCAGGATCCTTAAAGAACACAGACAGGTGGTAGCTGAACCTCTGGCTATCCTGTTTAGCCGATCACTGGAAACAGGGGAGGTACCCAAAGACTGGAGGACTGCAGATGTAGTCCCCTTATACAAAAGTGGGAACAAAGAGGAAGTGGGGAACTACAGACCAGTCAGCCTCACCTCGGTAGTGGGGAAGATCATGGAAGCACTACGGAAGGAGAGATTGGTGGAACACCTGGTTGTCAATGGACTGCAGGATCCAAGGCAGCATGGTTTCATCAGGGGGAGGTCATGTCAGACCAACCTCGTTTAATTTTTTGACAGGGTGACTAGGGAGGTGGATCAGTGGAGGGCAGTGGACATGGCCTATCTGGACTTCAGCAAGGCCTTTGACACTGTGCCACATAGAAGACTATTACACAAACTAGGGAATATGGGTGTGGGCAGGACAGTAGTGTGGTGGGTACAGTAGGTAACTGGCTGGGCGGCAGGACACAGAGGGTGGTGGTAAATGGCTGTCACTCCACAGAGGGAAGAGTGACCAGTGGGGTACCACATTCAATATCTTCATCAGTGACATTGTGCAGGACCTAGAAGGCAGAATTTCACTGTTCGCTGATGACACAAAGCTCTGTAACAGAGCAGACACACCAGAGGGTGTAGACAGAATGAGAACGTACCTGCAGAAACTTGAAGAATAGTCAGGGGTTTGGCAGTTGAAATTCAATGCAAAGAAGTGCAAGATAATGCATATGGGGCACAAAAACCCTGGCACAATATATCAGTTGGGGGGTGAAGATATAGCATGCAGCAAGCAGGAACGGGATCTTGGGTTTATCATCTCTGATGACCTCAAGGTAGGGAAACATTGTGACAAGGCAGCAGGTAAAGCAAATAGAATGCTGGGATGCATAGGCAGGGGCATCACCAGCAGGAAAAGGGAGGTCATGAGTCCACTATACAAGACACTAGTGAGGCCCCACCTGGAGTACAGTGTACAGTTCTGGAGACCTTACCTACGTAAGGACATAGACAGGGTAGAGAAGGTTCATAGGAGGGAAACAAAGATGGTACATGGATTGCATCACAAGTTCTATGAGGACAGGTTGAAGGAATTGAATATGTACTCCCTGGAGGAAAGGAGGGAGAGAGGGGACATGATAGAGACATAAAAGTATCTTACAGGGAGGAACAGGGTGCAAGAATATACTATTTTTTAAGCGAAAAAGATGTTCCAGGACTAGAGGGCAAGGGATGAAGTTGGAGGGAAGACGATTCAGAGGAAATGTGAGGAAGAATTTCTTCACAGAATGGGTGGTGGACAAGTGGAACACCCTGCCTGAGGAAGTGGTGGGGGCTTTAACAATCACAGGATTTAAGAATGCATGGGATAGACATAAAGGAATTCTAGAGGTCGGGGCAACAGAGTTCTAGGAAAACATAAACTGAAGTTACAAACTCAAATGGGCAGACTAGGTGGGCCATGGGTCCTTATCTGCCGACACTGTCTATGTATCTATGTATTTATGTCTCCAGATGTCAACCTCTGTCTTGTGAGCCACACTGCTAGGGAAGCAGGACACTTTCATGGCAGAAGCTGCAGAAGGAAAGTAAGATGTGATTTGTGTTTTTAAAAGTGACTTTGTCCTCAGTTTGAATAATTTTGGGCTGGAGTGGGTGTATGGATATTGTAGGAGGCACTGATGTGATGTGATGTGGCTGGCTTTTTGGCTGGTACACCCATGTAAGTATGGGCTAAGAATTACACAGGTTGGAGTGCTTTACAGCAAATCAGATAACGGGAATTTTCTTACAAATTTTACAACAAGCAGTTGCATATAGTAGCTTGAATTTAATCACTGCTTTAATGGACAACTTCTGAATGGGAAACAGTCTGCACTAACCCCATCCCAAAAATGATGAGAGTTCCATTTCTCCTCCAAAGTGCTCAAAGTTTGAGTTTTCAGTGTTACGCATGTGGAACTCAATTAACATACTGACATGAACAGAAGGAATGTAGTTCAATGGTTAAAACAAAGAACTCCAAACCAGTAGGCTGTTGGTTAACTAGGATCTGCAACTTATCCAATAGGATCTGCAGCTTATCCAACAGGTAGAGAAATAGGTAGACTAGGTAGGCCAAGCGGTCCTTATCTGCCGTCAAAGTGTTTCTATGTTTCTATCAGGAGGCCCAAGTTCAGATTTACAGAGGCAGTATAGCTTAGAGGTTAGAGCTCCATGCTGTGAACCTGAAGACTCAGCCAGCTTGGGGTTTGAAACCCACAATTGCTACTTACATACTGTGTGAACCTGAGCAAGTCACATAACCTCCCTGTCATCCAGGGTTGCATCTCTCAGTGTGCCTTAACAAGCCCAAAATTGTACAATAAGTAAACAAACAAAAAAATAAAACAGAACAAACAAAAACATAACATCTCAATCCAACCCAAGCCACAGGCTCACTGTGTGACTCTCAGCATGTCACACGTGCTTCTGTCATCCTAGCAGTAGAAGCAGAACACCACTGTAAACAAGATGTGGCATCTCAGTTGGGCTTTCCTGGGTATATAAATTAGAAACTTCAGAGAACAGACAATGATTTGGATGTATACAGTGCCTTTTATACGTGAATTATCTCAAGTGCTTTACAAAGCAATGAATGACTTGGAGTGCAGTGGAAAATAAATGGGCAGACCTAGATAATTTTTTTTTGTGAATAACCCAAAGTTAAACTTCTCGAACATTTTGACAGATTACTCCTCTCAGTAAAGATAGAAAACTCAATGATCACTGCTATTATACTGGCTTGGCTTTATAATGAAAAAAAAATACTATGAATGGGGAAACTATAGCAGGATCTTGCCAGAATACATAGCAAGAAGAGATTCATTTGAGCCAATAGTTGGGAATGTCCCTCATCCCCCAGGAGTAACTAACAAAGCTCATTACTAATGGAAGGACATGGGGCTTGTATACTGCAGAGATTTCTTTAAGGAAGGAAAAAAGATACAATCTTACCATTTGAACAGCTACAGGAAATACTACCTACCTGGATCAGATTACTAGTGTACAAAGTAAAAATGTTTTACAAAGATTAAGCAAACAACAACCATAATGGGTGAGGTACTACTGTATAACTTGTTGCACAGCTGAATAACTGTGGAAACCTTATACCCATATGGTTCAAATTAGTTTTGACGAAATAATACTAACCAAATGGAATCAAGAGCTGGATTTAGACATGTCTGAATTTGATTGGGAAAGAATAATTAGAAATACATGTGCCTCCCTAGAAAACTCAGTGTGCTTTAAAACACTGTTTAAGCAGCAGGCCAGTGGCACAGAAGGCTGAGGGGCTGAATGCCTATCACCTGCCACGTCAGTGACCCAGGTTTGGGAACGGACCAGGGCCGCTGAGCGCAGGCATGGGGAAGGAGGACTGATTGCCCACAGACAGCTCTTCTCCTTTGGGGGGAGGCAGCATGTGCTGCTTGACTGCCACCCAGCGGAGGCCGCACTGCATGTGTCCATGTCTCAGAATGCTGGGTGCAGGCTTAAGAGGGAATGCATCAGTTTCACACCACACACCCATGCCAGTGCATGTGTGCCGACCACGGGATGGGGAAGCAAACCAGGGAAACTTGAGGCTGTGCAAAAACAGTATGTTCCATCACCTGCTCTGGGCCATGCCATCGCCCCAGGACCTTGCCCCTCCAGATACGGACCAGGGGGAGGGAAGCCACCCTCTCTTCCAGCCCCTCCATAAGCGGCGGGGGACTCACAAGGCAGGTAAGTCCAGGGGTGGGGAGATGCCAGTTGGGTAGGTGAGCAGGTATTGAAGAGCCTTGCCAGCATCCCGGAGCTAGAAAAAGCTCTATGGCATACACAAAACAAACAGCTATTTGTATTAATTAATTAACTGTATTTTTCTTGCAGTAAATACAATATTTTATACAACAGGAGTGAAGATACAAATGGCATGATAGCAAGTGATATATTTTTTATACAATAGGTATAGAGAGAAATGCTACAGAATAAAATTGATATTTTTGGACCCATTTTGCAAGATATCATGATATAGTGTACAGTAGAGCATTGTTCTGTATAGAATTTCACCCCCTTTCAAAATGGTGTTGTACTACAGTTCAAAGGTCATAGAATGTGACTGTACCTGTCTGTGGTAAAATGGCATTCTGAAACTTCTACAGACTGCATATATCAGTTTAGTTCTGAAAGCAAAAGAACCACCGGGTGCACATTTCATATAATACTATACGCTATAAAAAAAAATACAGGATGCACAACTTTATGCACAACCAGTGTGCTCAGCCACCTCAGGTTTTTGATTCCCAAGGACCTCTCAAGTTTCACTCTCAAAGTCGGAGAGAATCAGAACCCCTCTGTGGCAGAACACAGTGGTTGTGCATAGTTACCCATCCAGTATTCTCCATATCTTGCATTTTTGTGTATGTCACAATGGAGATCTAGCAGTGTTGGGTATATCACAATGGAATACTGAATCAATCAGACAATAGCTTTCACAATGCTGATGACATCACAACAGCTATGTGAAACACTGAACCCAGCAGCTGAAACTGGAAGAAAAGCTGTTAAACCTTAATACAAAGGACTGAAACGTTAGATCTCTTACGCTGATGTTGTATAAATTGAATATACAATGGTCTGACTTACAATACACAGTTTATCATCACTTTTGAGGAGGAAGGACTTTAGTAACTCACTTGTGGCTCCCCCGTTCATTAATAGTCCTGCCCTCTCACACTTGAAGACAAACTGCTTATTTTGAGTCAGTTCATTGCATATCCCCTACTGCTGACCTCAAGATATAATATCTTATTAGTGTTGTCACAATTGCTAACTCATTATGGTGAGTATCAGTGGACAATCACCCTGAAAAAGACAGCATTCCTGTCATGGGTGACTGCTGCTGGGAGGAACTAGCTGTCACGAACCCATTACTGGGGGATCAGGTCCATTGAGCTCACAGTGCCCATTCTTAAGTGCAATCCATGATTGGGGGGGGCAGGGATACCCTCCTCATCCTTTAGAATGCTCACCGAGGTCACGTCTGCACCTCTGCCATGAGGATCCTGGGCATCTCTCTAGCTCTGGATAAGGGCACAATACCAGTCTAGAGTCTTGTGGCCAAATATGAACCCTTCCTTAGCTATTACACACAGGAGGCAGAACCAGGTATCACACTCTCTTCAGGGTAGCAGTGTAAAAACCTGCGTTGGCCTTCTCTCCACAGGACATGCAACAGCCTGGTTCAAAATCTTTGTAGGCTCTGGTATTCTCCCTCTTCTTTCAGATGACCCTTCCGGAACCCTTTTCAGTTTGGTTGCTTATGATGTGACCCCGTTGGCAATAACAGTTTTCACAGATTATTAATACTGTTTTCACAGTTCACACACAAACAGAGAAAGTCTCACTCAGGCATAATTTCTTTAGGAAAACAAAAAGGTTTTACTAAATTAAATAAATGCAGTTACAACTAAAAGAGAACATATACTAATTTAGGTTACAGTATACGAAACAAAATGGAAAAATACACAGAAAAACGCAGTAACACATGTTAGCTAAATCTACCTTAGGTATGAGATTTCAAAGTCCAGAAAATAGCTGGTTTGCAAAATATTTCAGTATTTCTGTAGCAGCCTTTGGTTCTTAGACAGTCTCTTTGCTGGCAGCTGTTCGCTTGTTCTCAGGAGAAAGAGTCCAAATAGAATGACCCTGAGTGTCTGTGTTGGAGAGCTTAAATAGAGCTGACCACTCCCAGGTCTGTGAATAAAGGTTGGATCTTCCATTTAGACCACCGGGTGTCACTCTTGTGCTTCCCCAAAGTCTTATTTTCCTGATAATCGTTGATGTCAGATTCCCATAGTTAACACAGGGTTCATAACCATAACCCCTGTTAGTGGAATTTCACACAGTCATGCTGTTCCTAAGCAGCAATGATGTCACAGTCAGTGAGATCACAATGTTAAATCTGTAATGGGGAAGAGAGCTAGATATTTATTTATTTATTCACAATTCGGATTTATAACCTTTGAGGCAAAGACTCATTTACAAAGGCACCTCATCACAGGGAGGGTAGACAACATTTTGGTGGAGTACAACAATGAAGAACATTACAGGTGAGATACAAAAAAGAGCATACAATGCAGAGCAAATGGACATTGAAAGCATTCCAGTGAAGCACACAGATTTCCAATTGAGGTGTACAGACCTCAATTAAGCTAGTCTAACTAAACTAATATACATATAATACTATGGGACCCCTAGAGATACTGGATACGAGTACCTGGGGGGGGTGAGGAGGGGTAGTTGCTGGGAGGGTGGGGGACCGGGAGACTTTGTCTGTGGATTGGGTCAGGCAGAGCTTTCAGTATGGCCCCGTCATGGGCATTTGCAGCTCCGGGCGTCAGTGAGGTGTTTACGGAGGGTGATTTTGAAGGGTCCGAGTTTGGGGATGTTTGTGATCTGACCGGGGAAGGAATTATACCAGGCGGGGGGCTCTGGAGTGGAAAGATCTTTGGGCGAGGGAGGACCTGGCTCTCGGAACCTGGAAGTGGTGGCTTTGGTTGCATTTTGGGTGGTGACCAAGTGAGTGGCCTGTTTTAGGGATGAAAGTGACGGTAGAGCTGAAGTAGCATTTTTGGCCAATATACTTGTAGTATATCGCAGGCGCCTTCAAAGGTGAGTAGGTTCGAGGTGGAGTAAAGCTGGCATGTGTGTGTTCTGCTGGGGGCACCTGTCAGGAGCCTACAAGCCTTGCTGATTGAGGTCTGGACTTTGGAGAGGGCGGTGGGGTCAGCAGCTGCATAGGTTGGGAGCCCATAATCAACCAAAGACAGGATGGAGGAGGTGATAGCTAGCCGGAGGGCATACTCAGGGAGGCAGTCTTTGTGGCGGTAGAGCAGTCCAATTCGGGCATTCATGGCAGAGGACAGGGAGTTAAGATGGGAGTGGAAGGAGAGAACTGAGTCGAAGGTGATGCCCAGGTATTTGTATTCTGATACCTGTTCAAGGGAGTGTAGGGTGCGGGGGAGGATGAGGAGGGGGGCATTTCTGGAGTTACTTTGGCGGTGGGCAAAAATCATAGATTTCATTTTCTTGGGTTTCAGAACCAGACGATGGTTGAGAAACCATTTTTCAGCTTGGCTGAAGGAGAGCTGCAGGGAGCTCTGGAGGGTGAGTGGGTCGGGGTGAGAGGCGACAAGGACCGCATCGTCGGTGTACAGGAGCATTCTGCCTGAGCAGAAGTTGGGAAGGGTGTTTAGAAAGAGACTTGTAACCCCCCTGCAAATGAGGGTTCCCAAAAGACTTCCAGGAGCTTGCTTGAATGCTCCAAGCCTGAATGGTGTTTGGCATTTAAGCCATTTATTAGTGAGTGTTTTTAGAACCTCTGGTACTGTCTCTTTAAGAGCTGTCTGCTTGCAGACATAATTAGTTTGTATGGGGGACTGTGTGTTTCTTTGATTGAGTACCACTCAAGCTGCTGCTAATTCACTTCATTTTGCAGTCACTAGGAGTGCAAAGGAACCTATCTGACAGATGTAACTGTTTGCCAGAAATTATTTAGAGCAATAATGAAATTACAGTTTGTCTAACCTGCTTTTGCAGTCAGAACTGTGTCTGCTAGTTCCCCATTCTAGTTTTGAACTGCTGAACTGGACCAATCAGTGTGGGGTAAGCTAGCTCTAAAATGGTGCCTTGGACGAATCAGAACTTGGACTCATAATCTGAGCCAGCCACAAGAGGATTGTATGGGCAGTGACTCTGGAGATGTAGTTTAGACTTCAGTGCCTTTTGGACCAACAGCAGCAGTCTATTGTGAGTGACAGCCAATCCAGTCAAGAACTGGGAGGAACTCAAAGGAAGTGCCGGTTTTGTCGGTTGGAGTTTCAGTTGAGCTTTGGCAGTGAAGAAGGAAGGAGCCTGTGCTTTTCAGTGTGCAGTTTTAGTCAAAAAACGTGTGTAAGGCCCAGAGTTCCGGTCTGCAGCTTGTTAGGACTGAATCATCCTGTGAAAAGAATCAAAGGATCTCTGAAGAGTAGAAACCAGGCTCACCCTTAGAAGACTGGAGGAATTGCTGAAAATTACACTCGGTCTGTCAGGAACTGAATCTGCTGTGTGTTCTCCCGGTATTGTGCAGTAATTGCATCAGGATACAGATGCAGCCTGCCTGGTATAGTGCTTTCTTTATATGGATGTGTGAAGAGGTTTGTGCACCTCAAGTGAGCCCTGCTGACATTGAAGGACCCTATCTTATTTGGAGGTCGTGAGTACTAATTCAGGGTGCTCCTGTTGAATTGCCACATTAAATCCAAATGGAATTACTGTACTGCTGACTGTTTAATTCTCCTTTCTCTGTGTGAAAGGGCCCTACCAGCTGCCACGGTTTGACTAGCCACTCAGGCTTGGGTACCAGGGACAGTAACTGATAGATAGCCTGTGCACAGAGCCATAGGTAGATTATTAAAGTGATAGCTAATTAACCTGATTTCCCTGTCCTTGTTATATCCCCTAAATAAATCAGGAGCTGCTTGTTTCAGCAAAGTTATACTGCCTGAGGTATTTGTCTATGTTAAAGTACTGTACTGTGATTGTTGCACTGTATCTCATTTCACAGGAGGTCCCAGTGCCGGAACCAGACCTGGGGTAAGTGTATACTGTGAAGGTAATTCTGATATATTGTGTGGGCCACTAGTGGGAAGAAAGGGGTTGCAGTGTCCCAGAGAGGCTGTGACCAAGTTAGTTTAACTATTGCAAACCCTGACCTCTGGGTGGAGGCACCCGCATTGATCCAGGCCCTCAACCTGTTAGTGGCAAATCAGGCAGGGGTAGTAGCCCTGGGATAACGCCATCTAGGGGTTACATCTTGAGGCTCACCGCTGGGATTGTGTGTCCTCTAGTGGCCATATTTACGAACCACTGTTAAGAAAAAATGGGTACCCCGAAGAAGTGGCTGTGCACCTGCTGGTGGAGGGGTGTACTGGGGAGGAGATCGACCCCAAAATGCTATGCTTATCCTGGACATCCCCCGGGTATCAATACGGACACTGTAGCAGAGTACTTTCAAGGTGGAAGGTTTACAAAACCCTGTGGTGGTGGGTCGGCATGCTAATCTGCTCACCCACACTTTCCTGGCCCTAGTAGAGTTTAAGGATCCCATAGATAGCTCCAAAGTGCCACAGACCATTACCCAGAGGGAGCCCTCACTGCTTGGAGAGTGATAACTATGGACAGTAAAGACCGGGGAATCAGGCCCCACCACTATCTGAAACTTTGAGGAGAAATTTGCTGAATGGTTGCTGGGAGAGGGAAAACTGTGGAGGACTTGAAGAAGCTATTCTTGCCACCTGGGGTGTTCCTCCCCAACACCCTCTCCTGCTCCAGTGCCCGTAATGGTGGCTGAACCAATGCAGACTCCTATTTCTGCACCTGCCATTAGTCACGACTCTTACGAGAGGTTGAGGATCTTCTCAGCACCCTCCCACCCCCAGGGGAGGATGACTGGAGACCTGGATAGACTATATTTGCCCCCAAGTTGCTAGAATGGCAATGCTCGGGAGGCGGCGAAGAGGGTTAGTGAGAGCCTCGAGTCCTGCCCTGGCTACCATCCGTGCTAAACGGGCCAGTAACCCTGAAGCGACTGCACAGGCCTATCTTGAGGCCTTGAGAATGTGCAGGAGCCCAGATTCTGATGAGGACCTATGGTGGAGAGTAAGAAATGCCAACAGTACCAAGGGAGTTGTTGTCTGTGTATGTCTCTGCTGGAAAAATTGTTGCAAGAATGCCTCAGAAAGGGTAGTTTGCCAGCGATTGAATGGACCGAACCAGACTGGACAGAATCCTAAGTCTGCCCTCTTCTCAGAACTGCTGTTGCTTCAGTTACGCCTGGCAAATCGACTGAATCCCCACCTCCTATGATGAGTTAATGAGAGAAATTGAGGAGTTGAGAAAGGCGACTGGAGGTACCTGCACCAACAGCTGTGGCTACGACCAGTGACTGAGGGTGACCCATCAAGTGAAGTTCAGGGCAGAGGTTGACAGTCAATGAGTGCTCTGACAAGAAAAAGATATGCCACAATGGGGTGAACTGTTGAGAGAGATCCGGAATTCAAAACAGTCCCTTTATGAAGGCCACGCCTGCAAGTACGGGCCCGACCTATATCCGACTGCATCTGCTATGGGGGTGGGGTACCACCCATGTATCTCCTGCTGATAACAGCTCCAAACTCAATTCCTTGACCATGGAAGTGGAGAAACTGACGAGATGTCTCCAAATGCTTATCACGCCGCAGACAGAGATGGCACCCAGGTTTCCAGTTAGTAATACCCCGCCCTGGCTCCCAGTGTGCGCCTCGGCCAGCTCAAACTCCAGAAAGTATGTTTTCTATAATTGTGGGAAAGATGGGCACATGAAAGGGAATGCCAGTCCCAAAAGACACTGACAAAGTTGCATATAGGCTACAAGGAGAGCTTGAGAACAAATCAGTGGTTAAGAGGTGCACGAAATGATCCCAGTGAGGGCACCAAAATGCTAACTCACGCCCTTTGTGGCAAGGTCAGTTGCCCAGGCCCTCACTACGCCTCTCCAGACTGGTCCAGAATAGTGGGTCCTCCATGGAGACCACTGTAAAGGTGAATGGAGTGTCTACAAGAGCTGTATTAGACAGTGGCTCCCAAGTGACAATTATGTTCCAGGATTGGTATCAGAAGCATTTGTCAGGACGCACTTACAACCATTAGAAGGACTGCATGTATGGGGATTATGAGAAGGCTCACCCTTATCTGGGTATATCCGACTTGGCTGTCTTTTCCCACCTCCGTGGCTGGAGTGGCCGAACAAGTAGAGACCGAGCCTTAGTGTGTCCCCCACTGGACTGTATGATGGTGTCCCTTTGTTGATTGGAACAAATGCTCATATGTTCGGAAGGCTGGCACAGTTGTGTTATGAAAACAGGGTCAAAGATCAGTAGAGCTTTAAGAGTTCGCTTTAATTAAGAAGGCCTATGAGGCACAGAGAGATGCTGAAAAAATAGAACCAGAGGAACCGGTCGGAATTGTATGGAAGAAGGATCCTGAGTCTCTGATCCTGGTGCCAAATGCCCAGTGTACCTTACAGGGAGAGGTCCGTATCAGAAAGGATGTTAAGAATAAAATATTAATGTTGGATGCACCAGGCGATGGAAAAATTGCCAGAGGGACTGCTGGTCAAGCCTAGTATTTTGCCGCTAGAGCCCATGCTTATGCCAGAAGGGTAATGGTCCAGTTCATAATGTGTCTGAAGAGACATTCGAGTAAATAGAGGTTGCATCCTAGCTAATGTCATTGTGCAGACACTGCAGTGCTACCCAGCAGCAGAGTTCAAGGAAGAATGACAGAGTAACGCCTGACTTGTTTGATTTGCGACTCCCGCTGCCAGCTGAATGGAAAGTGAGGATCAGTGAGAAGCTTGCCCAGAGAGACCAGGTGTTTTCTTTAAAGGAATGGGACGTAGGATGCGTGCAAGGGAGCTGAGCACAATATCCGCTGCATGACAAAGACCATTTCGTGAGAGGTCTCGACGCCTGGCACCTGCTGACATAGATGATGTGGAGCGGCATCTGCAAGAGATGTTAGCTGCTGGTGTAATACAAGAATCCAGAAGCCCTTATGCTTCCCCATTGTGGTAGTGAGGAAAAAGAATGGAACAGTAAGGATGTGTGTGGATTATCGCACCTTAAACCGTGAGACTATCCTGATCAGTACACAATGCCCCGTTTCAGGATGCTTTGACTGCCTAAACGGGAGCAAGTGGTTCTCTGTGCTGGATCTCCGCAGTGGGTACTATCAGATCCCAATGGCCCCAGAGGACCGTGAAAAGACAGCCTTTATCTGTCCGCTTGGCTTCTGTGAATTCATGAGGATGCCTCAAGGGATTTCAGGTGCCCAGCCACTTTTCAACGATTGATGGAGCGTGCAGTGGGGACATGAACTTACTAGAGTGCCTGGTATACCTAGATGATGTTATTGTGTTTGGCAGCTCGCTGGAGGAACATGAGCAGATTATTTTAAGGTATTGGACCGACTGGAGGACTTTGGCCTTAAACTGTCCATTGATAAGTGTCAATTCTTTCAAACATCAGTAAAGTATGTGGGACACATAGTATCCACCGAGGGAATAGAGACCGACCCCAGTAAAGTTGAGGCCTTGACCACCTGGCAAGCCCAAAAATCTAAAAGAACTGCAAAGATTCCTGGGATTCTGTGGTTATTATCGCGCTTCATCAAGGACTATTCAAGAGTGATCCGCCTTACTTAACCTTACTCAAGGGTATCCCCAACCCACAAAAATACCAAAGTCAGCGCCTCAAGACTGAAAAGAGTATTTTCATCCGAGTGAAGTATTTGGGGCCCGCTGGACTCCTGATTGTGAGACTGCTTTTCATGAGATCATTTATCAACTTACCCATGCTCCAGTGCTGGCCTATGCCGATCCAAGAAAACCTTATGTCCTGCACACTGATGCTAGCTTGCAGAGGGTTGGGGCTGTGTTGTACCAAGAGCACGAGAATGGCCTGAGACCAGTGGCCTTTGCCAGTAGAAGTCTGACCCCATCTGAAAAGAACTATCCTGTACATAAGTTAGAGTTTCTAGCTTTGAAGTGGGCTATTGTTGACCAATTCCATGAGTACTTGTATGGGGCTAAAATACTAGTAAAACTGACAATAATCCTTTAACCTATGTGCAGACCTCAGCTGTTGGATGCCACTGGCCATAGGTGGCTTTCTGCATTATCTACATACGACTATGCTCTCGTAATACCGAGCAGGTCTGAACCACATAGATGCTGATGCTCTCTCCAGGAGGCCTGTTCCCAGAATGATTGGGTCCGATTGCAGAACCTGACATTCGGCACTCTGCCGAAGTTTGACAGGGAGGAACAATGTCCACAGACGCAGTGGACTGCATGGTGGATTGCTTGGGACCTCTGAGAATTGCATACCTGCCGCCTATTGCCACTTTTCTGCAATAGACATTGGTGCACTGCCTCAGCTGGACAATGACAGTATTCGGCGGGCTCAATCCCGCGATCCCATGATCAAAGCAGCTTTAGAAGCCCTCTATCTAGGAAAAGATGTGTCCAAATTACGCTCCACTGATTTGAGAACTGCACTGTTATACAGAGAAGGTCCTAAATTGAAACTGATCAATAAACTGTTATACAGAGAAACAGTAGACAGAGGGGGACAAGTAGACAAACAACAACTAGTGCTGCCCACTGCCTTTCGAGACTCAGTATTGAGGTCCTTGCACAAGCCATATGGGGCACCTTGGTATAGACAGAACACTTGACTTGGTGAGATCCAGATTCTATTGGCCTAAGATGGGGCTGATGTGAGAACAACACATTCGAACTTGTAGTCACTGCTTACAGAGAAAGCTTTGCCCCAGAGAGCTGCCCTTGTTAACATAACCACCAGTGCACCCATGGAGCTGGTCTGTATTGATTTTCTAAGTTTGGAGTCAGATCAAAGAAATATCAGTAATGTGCTGGTGGTCACTGACCATTTCACGAGATATGCCAAGCTTTCCCACCAAAGACCAGAAAGCATCCACTGTAGCCAAAGTACTTGTAGAAAACTTTTTGTTCACTATGGGGCTCCACAAAGAATCCATTCTGATCAAGGGAGAGACTTTGAGAGTCGCCTGATCAAAGAGATGCTTTCTCTGTGGGAGGCGAAAGTCCAGAACCACTCCTACCACCCCAGGGGACCCACAGCCTGAACGTTTCAACCGACTTTGCTAGATATGCTAGGCACCCTGCACCCAAAGGACAGATCTAGATGGAGCCAACAAATTAGCACCCTGGTACATGCTTATAACTGCACCAAAAGTGATGCCACTGATTCTCCCCCACCGCCTGATGTTTGGAAGAGAAGCTCACTACCAGTAGATGTGTGTTTTGGGGTCTCTCCTGATGGGGTTCAAACTGACAACTATTTACAGTATGTGCAAAGGTTAAGGCCCAGCTAACTCATGCGTACTCAACTGGCTCAAACCATGGCTGCCAAAAGAAATCTGGCCAACAAAGAAAGGTATGATAAAAGGTGAAAGCATAGGAACCCAGGAGGGAGATCGGTATTGCTAAGAAATCTGGGACTGCATGGCAAGCACAAGATTGCTGACAGATGGCACCATCTCCCTCTATTTGTAGTGGGCAAACTAGATGATCTGCCAGTGTACAGTAAGGCCTGAGAATAATTCAAAAGATGTAAAACAATGCATAGAAATCATTTACTGCCCATTGGACAAATCTTAATTGAGTCTGAGCCCTAGAAGATGCCCCTCTGGACCAGTGACTAGAGCTGCTGCTAAGAAAAGATCAAGAAAGTCTGCACCTACAGAAGCAAAGTTAAAGTGTTCCTCCACAAGTCCCAGTTGAGCATGACTGTCAGTCCATATCGAAGAAAGTGAGTGACTTTGAATACTATCCTTCTTACGAACTGAGTCAATTGTTTCGGGCAATCCCTAGTCAATACTGGAGACAAAGCTGGGCCTTCTGGACTGTCTAAGCCCCAGCTTCATCCCTGGAGCCAATGCTCCCAGAAAGTGAAGTGCAAAGCATCAGATCAGATGAAATGGAATCATTGTGCATGGTTGAACTGTTTGAGCTTTCAGGAGGAAAATGATAGATTGGGGCAGACTGGTGATACACCCAACAAGAAGAGTATTTTGAGTGCCCTGACAGTCCACTGCCAGTGTCCGAAAGCTCCATGCGAGCCAAATGTTGTGGACTCCAGAAACTGTAACTCCTGGAGCTGAAGTGCCCCAAGTTCTAGCCCTCTACCCCATGGAGACTCCCTGACAAGTGAGGACAATGCTGAAAATGAGGCTCAGAGTGCAGAGACTATAACAGTTCCCCTAGAAAGACTGGTCGAGCTGTAAAGCCTGTGGTGCACCTCAGTTATGATTCACTTGGGAGGCCTGTGGATTTGCCTCTCAATGTTGTCCATAAAGGAGTGTATGTGTCCCGAGCTCATTGCCCAAACTGAGCGTCAGTGCTAACTCCAAGTTACTTGTGTTGCCCTTCTATATGGTGCCCTTGCCCCGCCCAGCCCCAAGGTAACTGATAGGAAGGGCCCTCTTCAGGTTTCATGTACAAGAGGTAATAACTTGAGTTATGGTACAATGTGTGTGTAATACTGTGTAAAGAGGACGTACTGCAATGTTTCAGAAATGTGTTCTTGGTAAAATGATATATTGACTGATGATTACATGTGTGAGCCTAATGCAAATGTATACGGTTGCAGTTAAAACTTATGGGGGTACTTGCTTGACGCGGACGTCAAGCTTTCCCAGGCCAGGAAGGGTGTAACCCCCCTGCAAATGAGGGTTCCCAAAAGACTTCCAGGAGCTTGCTTGAATGCTCCAAGCCTGAATGGTGTTTGGCATTTAAGCCATTTATTAGTGAGTGTTTTTAGAACCTCTGGTACTGTCTCTTTAAGAGCTGTCTGCTTGCAGACATAATTAGTTTGTATGGGGGACTGTGTGTTTCTTTGATTGAGTACCACTCAAGCTGCTGCCAATTCACTTCATTTTTGCAGTCACTAGAGTGCAAAGGAACCTATCTGACAGATGTAACTGTTTGCCAGAAATTATTTAGAGCAATAATGAAATTACAGTTTGTCTAACCTGCTCTTTGCAGTCAGAACTGTGTCTGCTAGTTCCCCATTCTAGTTCTGAACTGCTGAACTGGACCAATCAGTGTGGGGTAAGCTAGCTCTAAAATGGTGCCTTGACGAATCAGAACTTGGACTCATAATCTGAGCCAGCCACAAGAGGATTGTATGGGCAGTGACTTGGGAGATGTAGTTTAGACTTCAGTGCCTTTTGGACCAACAGCAGCAGTCTATTGTGAGTGACAGCCAATCCAGTCAAGAACTGGGAGGAACTCAAAGGAAGTGCCCGGTTTTGTCGGTTGGAGTTTCAGTTGAGCTTTGGCAGTGAAGAAGGAAGGAGCCCTGTGCTTTTTCAGTGCAGTTTTAGTCAAAAACGTGTGTAAGGCCCAGAGTTCCGTCTGCAGCTTGTTAGGACTGAATCGTCCCTGTGAAAAGAATCAAAGGATCTCTGAAGAGTAGAAACCAGGCTCACCCTGTAGAAGACTGGAGGAATTGCTGAAAATTACACTCGGTCTGTCAGGAACTGAATCTGCTGTGTGTTCTCCGGTATTGTGCAGTAATTGCGATCAGGATACAGATGCAGCCTGCCTGGTATAGTGCTTTCTTTTATATGGATGTGTGAAGAGGTTTGTGCACCTCAAGTGAGCCCTGCTGATATTGAAGGACCCTATCTTATTTGGAGGTCGTGAGTACTAATTCAGGTCGCTCCCTGTTGAATTGCCACATTAAATCCAAATGGAATTACTGTACTGCTGACTGTTTAATTCTCCTTTCTCTGTGTGAAAGAGCCCCTACCAGCTGCCACGGTTTGGACTAGCCACTAGAGGCTTGGGTACCCAGGACAGTAACTGATAGGGATAGGCCTGTGCACAGAGCCACAGGTAGATTATTAAAGTGATAAGCTAATTAACCTGATTTCCTTGTCCTTGTTATATCCCCCAAATAAATCAGAGCTGCTTGTTTCAGCAAAGTTATACTGCCTGAGGTATTTGTCTATGTTAAAGTACTGTACTGTGATTGTTGCACTGTATCTCATTTCACAGGAGGTCCCAGTGCCGGAACCAGACCTGGGGGTAAGTGTATACTGTGAAGGTAATTCTGATATATTGTGTGGGCCACTAGTGGGAAGAAAGGGGGGTTGCAGTGTCCCAGAGGGCTGTGACCAAGTTAGTTTAACTATTGCAAACCCTGACCTCTGGGTGGAGGCACCCGCCATTGGATCCAGGCCCCTCAACCTGTTAGTGGCAAATCAGGCAGGGGTAGTAGCCCCTGGGATAGCGCCATCTAGGGGTTACAGACTGAATAATGTGGGGCCCAGGTTGGAGCCCTGAGGGACACCAGAGTGTACAGGTCAGGCAGCTGACAGGGTACCATTGATTTTGACCCGTTGGGATCTGACATGGAGGTAGCTGGAGAACCAGGCCAGGGGGCCAGATGAAAAACCATGTTGATGGAGGGAGTCAAGAAATAGAGGGTGACATACAGTGTCAAAGGCCTTAGATAGGTCAATGAACACTGCCCCAGCGATATCCCCAGTGTCAAGTGCAGAGTGCATTTGTTGGGAGAACTCCAGTAGGGCTGTAGTGGTGCTGTGTCCAGGATGGAAGCCATGCTGTTCAGGGCATAGTATGTTATACTTGGATAGGTAATCCATGAATTGGATGGATACCATCTTTTCCAGGGTTTTAGAAAGTGGGGGGAGGATGGAGATTGGTCTGTAGTTGTTTGATAATGTGCGGTCTCATTTTTATGTACTGGGGTAATTTCAGCTGATTTCCATGCACTCGGGAATTGGCCGAGGCATAGAGACCGGTTAAAAAGGTCAATGAGAGGGGCTAGCATGACATCAAGAGTTAGGCGGAGAATCCTGGAATCAAGGGGGTCACAACTGGGGTTGTGGCTGGAGAGAGCTTTTAGTAGGAGAGGTTTGGCGTTGTGGGGTGGGATATAGTTTGGAGGAGAAATGGGGCGATTCATGGGGGGGTTGGGGGCATGGATAGGGTCAAAGAAGTGGACAGAAAGGACTGCACTTAGGTCAGAAAAGGCCATGTTGAGGCAGTCGGCACCAAGTGGGGGGTCAGTGGTAATAGTGCCGTTAACAAGCATCTGAGAAGGGGGGAGAGCAAGATTTCCCATTAAGCTCTTTGATATTATCCCAGAATGCTCGTGCAGAGCCCCAGGATGAGGCCAGGGTGGTTTGGTAGTATCTGGCCTTGGTTTGCCTTATGGCCCAGGTGCATTGGTTGCAAGCGGCATTATAGCTTTTTCTGTCTATGTCCTGCCTGACTCGACAGCGATCCGCCATAGGTTGTCTCGCTGCTTCAGTTGCTGGATCAGTGGGGGGGGGAGAAATCCAGGCGGCACTGTGTCTTTTGGTGTGAGTGCTGGTGACAGGTGAGAAAATGTCACAGGCCTTGCAGAAAGCACTGGTGAGGTAGGCTAGTGCAGTGTCTATATCAGTTGCAAGGGAGATCGGGGACCAGTTCAGCTGGTCTAGGTACTGCTTTAGCTTATTAAGGCCCCTGGGGCAGAAGCGGCGGCGGTAGGTGACTTTGCATGTGGGTTTAAGCGTGGGGGAGGACCAGAAGCAGAGGATAGGGGAGTGGTCGCTAAGGGAGTTGGCTAGGACACTGACAGATTTGATTTTGTGGGGGCAATTGGAGAGTATTATGTCAAGGAGGGAGCTGGTTCCTCTGGCCTGGTTTTATCTGGTAGGATGGGTGACTAGTTGAGTTAAGTCAAGGGCAGTGAAGGAGTCCTTTAGCTGTGCTGCAGTGGAGCAAAGCCAGTTGACACTGAGGTCACCTAGGACGAGCTGTTCAGCCTTGTGGGGCAGGGTGGAAAGATAGTCAGTGAGGGAGTGGCTAGCTGGACCTTGGGCCCATGGTGGTATGTAAGTGGTTGTAAGATAGAGAGGGCCCCTGCCCGGATCAAGGGAGATTTTTAAGGTGATGGCTTTGGCACCATGATCAAGCTTGGGGGCAGGGAGTGCAAGGCCCAGGAGGGAGTCATGCAAGTAGACTGCACATCCGCCACCACACTTACCCACACGATCCTCTCTGAAAAGGGTGAAACCGGGGAAGGAGACAGCTGAGTCGGGGGTTAAAGTGGAGAGCCAGGTCTCCACTATGGCAAGGATGTCGGGCCTGTGTTGGGTGACCCAGCACTGGAGTGCAGCAGTTCAGCAGTTTTCTTTGGGAGACTGCAGATATTCATAGAGGCAATGCAGAGGCCATGCCCAGCGGCGGGCGAGGGGGGGTAGAATGTCCAGGACCAGGATTTGGGTGGACACTCCCAGAGAGCAGAAGAAGTAAGGTGACAAGTTGGAGTAGTGGGCTACGGCGATTGTGGTAAATGTGCCTGGGCAGATGCAAGGATCTGGGGGCAAAGGTGCAGGGGATGGGTAGGGAGCTAAGGGCAGGTATGGCTAGGATGGGGTGAGCCCACCCTGCTCCAGGGACGGGGGGTGGGAGTGGATGTTGGCGGGGGGTGCGGAGGGGAGATAAGGTGGTCGAGTGTGCGAGGTGAGTGAGTGGAGGGAAAGGGGGACGTGGGATAAAGGGTGGGGGTAGAAGTGATAATAGGCAGTGGTTGCTGTACCCATCCCTGGTAAGAATCCCATTTTTTTGTGAGGGTGCAAGTGTTGAGTCTGACAATAGGTAACTTGCTGGTGCTGCACAGCACAAGTGGTATACAGGTGGGGACACAAGGCGCAATGGATGGTATGGTGTGTGGAGGCTGCCAATCGGGCAGATGTATGCTTTCAACACTGTTGGGGAGATGCATCCGAGGGATAGTGGGGGGTGGGTTAGCATAGGGAAGAGCAGAGCGAGTACAGGGATCACTATCTGGGTCATGCTGGAGTAAGAGATGGGAGTAAGACCAGAGGAGGGTCCGTGAGGGATAAGGGGTTGCAGGCTGAATCCCCCTAGTGGCCACCACATATAATCTGCAGATAGTGGGCTGATTGGTTAAACATAGCCACACTCCTATTGGTTCTTATAGGTTCTTATTTACCCTATATAAATCCAAGTCGATTATTGGTTCTTATCGGTTCTTATCTACCCTATAAATCCGTGTAGGCCAAAGGGTGGTGGTGGAGCCGGCGCGAGGCGTCGGCGGACCTACCTGATTACAACCGCGCCACAGTCCTGCGATTCCTTGCTCTGCCCACGCTCCGTACCTGCTCTGCTTGGTTCAGGGGGGGGCATCTGTACTCAGGCCCTTGCGACCGCCGGACCACCGAGGGATCCGATCCGAATTTCGGAGCTGGCTGTGGAGAGGAAGCAAGTGAGTGTTATTTATACTCAGCAAATGGGAGAGGAGACTTACTTTCATGCACACGCAGAACAGCTCTATCGGGACATGCACCACCGAAATCTGTACTTAATTAAACATTCTGCAGTAATTAGGCTAAACCAGGCTGCATTAAATACACCTAAACTTGGAATGGCAGTAGTAAATGTAAGCTTGAACACTTCCTGACTACCTCCACTGCTATACAGTAATGTTACTTTTTTTTTAAAGGCAAGCTTGAACACTTCTTGACTACTTAAGGCACAGTGTAGGAGCATACAAAGCAGTGGAGAGTCTACTGAAACACAACTATCTCCACTGCTATACAGTAATGGTACTTTTTTTTTCTCTCAAGTTAAAGCAAGCTTGAACACTTTCTGGCTACTTTAAGGCACAGTGTAGGCGCATACAGGCAGTGGAGATTCTACAAAAAACTATGAATTAAAACTATCTCCACTGCTATGCCAACATAAAGTTTTAAAGAGAAAAAGGTGCCAAAGCACAAGCACACTGATTACAACTGCGCCACAGTCCTGCGATTCCTTGCTCTGCCCACATTCCGTACCTGCTCTGCCTGGTGGGGGAGAGCGTTTGTACTCAGGCCCTCGTGACCGCCGGACCACCGAGGGATCCAATCCGAATTTCAGAGCTGGCTGCTGTGCTTGGTGGGGGGCGTCTGTACTAGGCCTCAGAATTGCCGACCACCCCAGGGATCCGATCCAATTTCAGAGCTGGCTGCTCTGCTTGGTTCGGGGGGCATCTGTACTCAGGCCCTCGTCATTGCTGGACCACCGAGGGATCTGATCCCGGGGGGACGGCGTCTGTACTCAGGCCCTCGCAACCGCGGACCACCGAGGATCCGATCCGATTTCGGAGCTGGCTGCTCTGCTTGGTTTGGGGCGTGCTTTACTCAGGCCCTCGTGATCGCCGGACCACCGAGGATCCAATCCAATTTGAACTTGCTGATCTCCTTGGTCTGGGAGGGGCCTGTACTCTGGCCCTCGCGACCTGCTGGAACACCGAGGGATACGATCCGACTCGGAGCTGGCTGCTCTGCTTGGTTTGTGGGGGAGGTGTCTGTACTCAGGCCCTCGCGACCGCTGGACCACCGAGGGATGCGATCCGATTTTGGAGCTGGCTGCCTGCTTGGTTTTGGGGGCATCTGTACTCAGGCCCTCGCGACCACTGGACCACCGAGGATCCCATCTGAATTTGAGCTGGCTGCTCTGCTTGGTTTGGGGGCATCTGTACACAGGCCCTCGCGACCGCCGGACCACCGAGGGATTCGATCCGAATTTCGAGCTGGCTGCTCTGCTTGGTGCGGGGTGTCTGTACTCAGGCCCTCGCGACCGCCAGACCACCGAGGGATCCGATCCCGGGGAGAGGCCTGTACTCAGGCCCTCGCAATTGCCGGACCACTGAGGGATCCGATCCCAATTTCGGAGCTGGCTGCTCTGCTTGGTTCGGGGGGCGTTTGTACTCAGGCCCTCGCGATCGCCGGACCACCAAGGGATCCAATCCGAATTTCGGAACTTGCTGCTCTGCTTGGTTCGGGGGGGGAAGGCATCTGTACTCAGGCCCTCGCGACTGCTGGACCACCGAGGGATATGATCCGACTTGAGCTGGTTGCTCTGCTTGGTTCGTGGGGGTGCCCTGTACTGATTCTCGCGATCGCTGAGCAATCAGGATCCGATCCGAATTTCGGAGCTGGCTGCTCTGCTTGGTTTGGGGGTATCTGTACTCAGGCCCTCACGACCGGTGGACCACCGAGGGATCCCATCTGAATTTCGGAGCTGGCTACTCTGCTTGGTTCGGGGCGGGGGCATCTGTACTCAGGCCCTCACGACCGCCGTACCACCGAGGGACCCGATCCGAATTTCGGAGCTGGCTGCTCTGCTTGGTTCGGGGAGGGAGGGCGTCTGTACTCAGGCCCTTGCGACTGCTGGGCAACCGAGGGATCCGATACGAATTTCAGAGCTGGCAGCTGCCAGACAGAGTGCTGTTCCACGCATCACACCCACTAACATCAGGTAAATAATCTAATTAATCAAAATGAAAAGAAAAAGTACCTCAGATATATAAGAAAATGGTTGACTGCTTTTAAAAAGTAATATTAGTTTTGGGCAGTACGCTAGCTCTTTAAGTTTTGCAGCATCCAAAATCACGTCACAAACATGTGAGCCCACCCTGATGGGTAGAATGGTCTATGGGGAATCTATATTAGAGGATTTCCTTCTGGGTGTGATACAATGTATTTTCAATAGCAACACTTGTAGGTCTAACTCCAACAGGAAGTTAAATGGGGAAGGTATAAAATCTAGAGAGTGATCATCTTTTTTCCCTTCTGGGATACTCAGCAGATGAATGTTCGCTTGTCTGGCCCTGTTCTCAAGTTGCTCCAATCTCAAGCGCAGTAATTTTATTTTTTTTTTTTATTAACCTTGTATTTATCCTCCTACCTGCACCGTCTCTCCACTCTTTCAGACCCCCTCAAGTAGCCTTCCTCAACGGTGCTCGGAGCTCCCAGGAGTCTGCTCCTAGAGTGTTCACTCACTCAAGGACCCTAGGTATTCTGGTATACCCCCCCGGGCGGGGCGAGGTAAGGACTCCCCAAACCTTCCCCCTTACAACGGTGGAGCAAATGGAACACAGTGGAGTCTGCCCCGGTGAGCACCCACGACGCGGTCAGGCTTACAGGGGAGTCGTCACCTAGGAGAGACGGGCTCCATTTTTCACTTTTTCTGGTGAGGCCCCCCAACGCCGACGTGCAATGACGGCCAATGAGCATGGAGGTGCGCTGAGACGCGCCTCCTGCTCCGCTCCTCTGCCGGCGTCAGCCCTATTCCTGTAATGCTACTCCCTCCTACCGCACCTTCCACCCGGGCTCCCCTAGGTGGTGGTATTGCGGCAGGAACTTGGAGATAACCCCCGGAGAAGGAGAGCAGCCATTGGGCGCCCAATCCTTCTCCACCCGTCAACCCCAGCGGCCCGGCAGGTTGTTCCCGAACACGGGTCGATGGCGCGCAGGCGGTATGCCCAGCGCCTCAGCCCTCAGCGCCACCAGGCTGGCCCTCATGCGCAGTATTTTATTCTCTTGCATCACTCTTGGTGCTGCCACCAAAGATTTTTCAGCCATGGACTGCACTTGTTGGGCCTTCGAGCTGACGGAGTCCAATTTCATTTCCACCACAGCCTCTCTAGCCTTAAAAGATCTACTTTTTCATCTACATCATTGACAAACTTATCAAAGTCTTTTACCACTTGCAGCACTTCACTGTTTGAAGGTTCAGCTACACTGCCTGTTGGTTGCCCTTTCCCTCCATCTAGCAATGTCATCTGTTTGGGCTTTCTCATGATTTCAGGCTCCAGAATTATACAGTTTTGCTCAGTTCGTCGCGGGGCTGGAGTTGCCCCTCCTGGCTGCCCCAGTGTGAGTAGTGGTTCCCCACCACACCACCTTTATTCACTGTTTAGTGCCCATTGTGAAGCCTGTGACTGACTGACTGAATGGCCCCCCCTGGCTCCCAACTGCTCCCAAACCTGGCTCCACCACTGAGTTCGTCCAGTTGTATGTAACAGGGGTAAAATGGAGTGAGTTCAAAGTGCAATAAAACAAGAAAAAACAACAAGGTCATTCGGAAATGCTGAGTTCTGTCTGAGCATGTCTTGCCTTGCTGGTAGCTAGCCATGCCCCGAATCTCACTCTTTTTCATCCCTTCTCAGGTCTGAAAAGCACTGCCACCAGCAGCACTGTCTCTCATTTTGGCCTCCCACTCTGTGTTCCTCAAGTCTTTTCCCAAATGTGGTTTGCTGGAACGGTAGCAGACCAACAGGTGACCCCGGATGAACTCTTACAGATGGTACAAGATCCATGCAGCTTTTTACAGAACCAGAAAATTTAAAATGTCATTATCAATGTAGAAATGTATTTATAATTTGCTAAGTACACTCTGGATATTGAATGGAAGTGAAATAAATAAAGCTTAAAAAGTGATAGTGCAGCGATTGTCCACAGAGAAACACAACAACAACATCACACACATCATCGAATGACTGCACTAAGACAGTTTTTCAAATTACTTTTCCCCTGGTTTCTCTAGTCCCCCTACTCGACACTGGGTGTCGCTGTGGCTGCACTCTAACTCCTTCTGGGAAGGTGGGATGAAATGGCTGCCTACACAGCTAATTCCAAAGCTGCTCACAAGGGAAACAGGGCCACTTTCAGGTCTGTGGTGCTCAAATGTTAACAGAGAACAGCTGCAAACAAAATGTGCCTAGCCCCCCACCCCAATCATCTTTGGGAAGGCAGGAGGTGCAAAACACTGGGGAAATAGAAGGAGCACCAGACATAGGATGTTTTGCACTGTGTCAGTAGCTTTTTTTGAGAGCAAATAAAAAAGATTTATATCTTTGAGCTGGTTTGGATATATTCGTTCCTCCCGTTGCAGGTGAGTGCCAATGCTCTTCCCTGGTTGGCCATCAGGGGGAGTGTGAATGACAGGCAGCTTGCAGTACTCTCCATGGGAGTCAAATCCTTCACCTCCATGGTGTCCATAGTCCCAGCCTGCTCCAACATGCAATTCTGGGGCTCGTGCCTGAACCACAGTCTCCTAGATGAGGCACAATGTGCGCCATGGCAACAGCCCATTACAACCTATTTTAAGTAACGCAGTCCCCCTGAGTTTTGTATTAAGGTTAAGCAATGGAATGTTCAGACTTCTAGAAATGCTACTGGAGGAAATGAGAGGGAACGTTGGCCTTGCTACACCATCACGGATATCCCCCTAATCTCACAAAAGGTACCACGGGATCTCTACCTTCCACTGAAACATTAATGATACAAGGGTGTAGACAGGACCATAGTTTAACAGCTCAGCTGAAAGATAGTAAGTCTAAAAAAGCTGCCCCCAACTAAGCAAGGCAGACAGCAAAATGGTCACAACTTAAACGTGCACAGTGCACATGGTGGGCTATATCAAGACAACGCAAATTTTATTTATGTGGCGCCCAATCCCTGAGGCTCTGGGCGCCTTACAGTAAAAGGTAAGGCAGATACATCATAACACACAATAAAACAAAACAGATACATAAATAAGCTTCAGCATGACTAAAAATGTATCAAATCAGTACAGGTTAGTCACCCTCGTCAGGAAATGCCAGACGAAAAAGATGGGAGATAAGTCCCTTTTTGAACAACTCGACTGTTGGGCCTCCCTGATGACAGATGGTAAAGTGTTCCACAGGGTCAGCCCGGCGACACTGAACGCTCAATCACCCGATGTTTTCAGCCTGACCCTGGGAACTTCAAGGAGGCTCCAGGTCAAGTAGCAGAGGGAACGAGCTGAGGAGATAGGTGTTAGGAGATCAGCCAGATAGCTAGGACCTTATTGGTGAGCAAGCCCACCTTGAAGAGGATCCTCCACTTGACAGGCAGCCAGTGCAAAGCCCAGAGGACTGGGGTCACATGACTGGACCTTGCCAAGCCCGTCAGCAGCCTAGCCACTACGTTCTGCACCAGCTGCAGTCAGCAGAGGGTCCCTTCAGTGACCCCGGAGTAAACAGCATTGCAGTAATCCAGCCGCAAAGTCACAAAGACAAGAACCAGTGACGGCAGGTCTTCAGGCAGAACTAGGGGCTTAATCCTGGCGAGGTTCCTCAAGTGGTAGAAACCACTTTTGACTACAGATGACACCTGTGCCTCAAGTGTCAGTCTGCTGTCAAGAACAACGCCAAGATCCCGCATCCTCCGGGTGGCCATCAATGGTGTGGATCCTAGAAATAATCCTGTACCCACTCCAGTGGCACTTTCTTTACACCCGCGACCCAGCTCAATCACCAGTACCTCTGTCTTGTCTGGGTTCAGCTGCAACCAACTGGAGGACATCCAATCGCTGATCTCAGCCAGGCAGTTGTTAATCACTCCCACAGCATCACATGTTCCCAGGGCAAAGGACAAATACAGTTGAGTATCATCTGCAAAGCAGTAAAACCCCACACTGTATTGTCTAATGAGCTTTCCCAGGGGAAGTATGCACATTGCAAATAACATCGGCGACAAGATCGAGCCCTGAGGTACTCCACATGATAGGGGCCTTGGGGAGGAGGAGAAATTCCCCATCACCACTTGCTGCTCACTGCCCAAGAGATAGGATCAGGAAAAGTAAGTATGTTTCTCATGTTCTGTGAGTAGACCATCTGTAGTAAAGGCTGCAGACAGTTGGGGCTCATCACACGTATGGCCAAAAGTCTGTGTTAGGGAGCCTTTCGAATGTAAAGCCCATGTTTATCTTTTAACCAAGCCTATAAAATGGTTTATTATCCAAATAGCCATTCTACATAGATGTCATGTAAACATGTCTAATACTTACAAATTAAAGACCCATGACTAATAAATTCCAGTGTACAATGTATGAAAAATTAGCAGATAAACCAGACATGAAATAAGACACAATATTATGTTGGTTTCCAAAGTGCTGCAGGGCATGTGCTGAAAAAGAGACTAATGAAGTCGACTGAGGTTAGCTGTGAAAGGGTCAACAGGAGGCCGATCAGTGACAAGTTCTGCTGGGTCCGTTTGTGAGCAATGCGGAGTCTGAATTTAGCCAGCTCAGCACTATACTGTCATAGCCCCACCCCCACCTCTTAGGAAACATTTAACTTGCAGTCAAGCAATATGCTCCCTTTTAACTGAAGAACAGCCAGATTTTATCACAGGACAAACGCTGTGTGCAGTACAAAGAAAAATAAATATTTTGATTACTGTGCTCTAAATTAATAATACACAGTATTACAGCACTATGGAATTTTTTAATTGGGAGGGCTCTGGATACTCTGAATATGAATTATTGGATAGCACCTTCCAGTTTTAGTGCCCTAGCATCCTTATTTCTTGATTGTATCATGTCCCTCCTCTTTCAGCATTTTTGCTGGTTGTCGAATTGGCACTATTTACACCTTATAAATGGGGGCCTTCGTGGGGGCTGATCAGCAGCGGTGGCTACAGGAAGGAAGGATAACTAGAGGACAGGCAAGGTACTTTTCTCTTGGCATTCAGGGAAATTTAAATCCAGACTATGTTGCCAGCTATGTATCACTACTTGAGCATAGCACATTTTTACCCGGGCATACGGCCACAACGGCTAAACCGACACAACAAAATGAGATGAACAATGAGAAGGGCAAGTCAGCAATGACAAATTCATGCAGCCATTGTCCTGCGTGACAGAAGGTCAGACAACAAGAGAACTCCACTGTAAGCAATGCAGCAGATAAAAAAAATTCAGGGAGTGACTGATTCACCTAAATACATCCTCTGAATCATATGGAGCACAAACTGGGAAGAACATGCATTAAAGGATGTATTTGCAATACTGCTCTTCTGGGTCTGAAGTACTGGGCATACTGGATACCCCCACCCCACCCCCCATACACACATAGAAACACAGAATCTGACAGCAGATAAGGACCGCTTGGCCCACCCAGTCTGCCCATTTCCCTGCCTACTGGATAAGCTGCAGATCCTAGTTAACCAGCAGCCTACTTCTTCCTACCCCCAACCCCTAGAATTGCCTTATGACTGTCCCATGCATGCTTGAATTCTACCACTGTTTTTGACACCATTTTGCTGGCATTATGGGCTTAGAAAGATACATTAAAAAAGCCAGAGCGCAGCTGATCTGGTGCGCTGTGAGGCCTGAGATCACTGTTCATGTCTGAATCATCACCCACAAGAAATTCTACCCCACCCACTTAAAGATGCAACCAGACAAGAAAACTGAGCCTCAAAAGCTGTTGTTGTCAGAATGATGTCCCACTACAGACACCTGTCAATGAGAGAATATTACCTAATGGCCATCACACTGGGAAGCACAAGTATCACGGCTATTTAGGCAAGCACCAGTTAAAATACCGTTTACTTGCCTATGCCTGTCGAGTGCCTGCTGCATCAGTGCCTCGCTCAGTACTGATGGCTAATGGCTGCAAGCTACCCCAATATTTATTATAAAACAACAGCCTGAATGGGAGCTTTCTGGTTTGCTGTCATGCATTCTGAAGGGTTAAGTTAACCATCATGAATAATAAAACAATTAGAATTTAAACTACTGAAACATTAATTTTAAAGAAACTAAAAACATTTTAGTTTAATAATGGCAATAAGGTACTTCAGGGTTGGGTTACTTTTGTTAATCAAGGGGCATAACCGGCACTCAGCACCATGTCTCAAGCCCCCCCCCCCCCCCCCATCAGCTATGCTGGTTATAGTAACAGATTAACTGATATTATAACACTTTTGACCATTTTACTAATTTCTGTAAGTGTAATAATCCACTCTGGGTTTGTATCTGTGCTGTAATGTCACTTCCTGGGCACCTGATATTGCCTTTACGCCCGTCTGTAGATTATTCCTTATGTAACGCAACACATTTTTTGTGCCGTGATGCTTAAAAAAATGTCCTCAAAAACAAACATTGATTACGAATCCCCAATCTGGAACTGTAAGGACTCCTAATAGTGTCTTTTGCCAGAGGATGACAAAGTGCTGCAGAGTATGAGAAAATCACCACTAGACCGGGGTTAGTGCATCTTGCAGCGATTAAGGAGTTGGCAAGACCTCTGGGTTTCTCAGCACTTGCTGGGACTTACAAAGCACTGCTCCGACAATCAGTTTTTTTAGGACAGCTTTAAGTAAAACATGAACTGTTTAGATCAGATTTTAAATGCAAACTGAAAAGGAGAGCCAAAACCCATGACGGGAAGAGTCAGAACAGTGACAATTAAAAAGCCATGCAATACAGAGCAATATGTTATTTCCGTTGTGCCTTTCATGGGACAAACTCAGGGTTCTTTCCAGCAGCTGAAACAACAACAAAGCTTTTTAGCCCTACTGAAGGCTGACAGTATCCCTTAAAGAGCACCTTTCCCACATCCTCTCTACCTCAAGCATGAAATCCACCTGGGTGCATAATGTTTCCCTGTGTGTTCTGTGTTTCTGGTACTGCAATCCTTTTTGCATATTTTTACAATGAAAATAATAATAATAAAAAAAAAAAACAGCTTTCCTGGCATTTTCTTGCAGCTCACAGTGCTGGTAATGTCCTGCTCTGCCTAGTGCTGCTGTCGCACATGACGCCATTATATGGCGCGCTCTGCAGCTTCCCCGCCTGTCTAGCTGTATCATGTTCTCCACCCATTCTTCACAGTAATGCTGCTTACTGACTGAACTCTTGATTATCTTCCCTGGTAGCCTAGCGCCCCCCGCCCATCCCCAATGCCCCCCAGATCTAGTTTAATATCATCCCTGGTAGTCTCGCAGACCTCCTCCGATCCCAGATGTCCACAGCATTTCTGTAACATTTCCTGGTGGTCTAGTGACCCCACCCCCCAACCCAGCAGTCAGTGCCCCACAACTCTGCTCCCCCTGTCCCATCCCTGAGCTGGTGACCAGCAGAGCCCACCTCTCTCAACCACAGGTGGCTGCTGACCGAGCCCTCAATGAGTGTGTACTGTATACAGTACGCGCTCACTAACATTGACTGACAGCTCACCAATGAGCGTGTACTGTATACAGTATGTGCTCACTGAGAGCTCAGTCGGCGGCCAGCCATGGTGGAGAGAGGAGGGCAGTGCTGGTCGTTGGCTCGGGATGGAACGGGGGGCAGGGTGGTGGCACTGGCTGCCAGGGTGGGTGGTGGGGTCCACTAGACCACCTGTGAATGTTACAGAAGTGGTTCTGTGGGACATTGAGGAAAGGGATGGGTCTGCTAGACTACAAGGGAGGATATACATATATATCTATTTGGGGGACATTGGAGATCGGGGGGTGCTAGACTAGCAGGGATGATACAAAACTATATATGGGGGACATCGGGGATGGGGGAGGGGCTACTACACTACCAGGAAAGATAGTAAGCAGCATTGCTTTAAAGAAAGAGCAGAGAATGCGATACGGCCATGACATCACTGGAGCACTCCCGGGGCATGTAAACACACAGAAAGTCTGCCGGTGAGACACAAGCATGGTACAACTAAAAAGACGAACTGCTCAGAAACAGGAGCAAGTTTTACAAAATCAAGTCATGCATTTTGCTTTGGACAACACTACACACCATATGGTGAGTTTTAGTGGGGGCCTTTGTTGATCGGGAAAAGTGCTCTTTAAAAACAGAACCACAATTTCAGCTTTTGTGCCAGGACTCTCTTTAGCCTCATGGAGCTAAACTTTAAAATGCCTGGACACAGACGCATCTTCGGGATGAGCCTGTGCTTGGCAGCATCCACTGCGTCCATCACCCATCTAGACACAACGGGTATTACTGCTAAAGCCATATCCATGCATGCCAATCAGACACAGTTTCTGGTAGCATATGGGAAGTCCTCATACACTCAACAATGTACCATACTTAGTCATAAACAACTGCAATTAGAACTATTTATATTTGGTTTAGTTTCTGTTAGGTTAGCCACCTTCTCCAAGCCCGTTTCCCCCAGTTGGGCCTCCTCAGAGCAGGGCAGATCACGTGCTCTGAGGCAAGTGCCCAAGCAAGGGAAGTCATATGCACTGGAAACAGCTTCTTTTGACAACAGAAAGTGTGAATTAAGGACCACGATCCCATGAGGAGGCCTGACTGGGAAAAATGTGACTAACAGAAACAAACAAAATAATTAATTGAGAAAAAGGTCACTTGAGTGATTCAGTGGATTATGTCCTTTATCTGCCCTATAAATTATGTTACAACAGTCTCCAGGAAGACAAAACTACTCAGGGATCGCCCTGCATTCATTTCATTTAGTGACATGGAAACATTACCTTCCCCTGAGCAACCACCAGAAATGGGCAGCGGGGACCTCAGTCTAGCGTCTCATCCAACAGCACCTTAAACAGAGCAGCTTTCCAGTGCTGCACTGCGGTACAGGGGCACCGACAGAGGGGACCTCAGTCTAGCGTCTCATCCAAAAGCACCTTAAACAGAGCAGCTCCCCAGTGCTGCATTGCGGTACAGGGGCACCGACAGAGGGGACCTCAGTCTAGTGTCTCATCCAAAAGCACCTTAAACAGAGCAGCTCCCCAGTGCTGCACTGTGGTACAGGGGCACCAACAGAGAGGACAGTTGGGACAACGGTTCCGTGCCTGGCGGCTTGGGGGGGGGGGGGCCCCGCATGCAGTACTGTAGGAAGGGCAGTGTGGGAGAGGCAGCTGCCCCAGGTGTAAGGCTCTAGGGGAGCGCACACAAAGTCCCTCCCAGGCTGATTATTATTATACTGCCTGCAGCTGCCATATAGAATCCCTCTGACTCCTGACATTATTCTAATCTCTCTGGCGCAGGTCACAGATGGACCGGTGGCGCTCTTGCCTTATGCTCAGCTCCTACAGCCCCCCTTGTCTGCTGCTACAGTTACTTGACACTTGACCACCCACTCACCAGCCCAGCCTATCAGGTCAGGCACCGCCGAGACACGTGGCAATACTGGATTCCTATTGGCCAAGTACAAAAAAAAACCTGCAGTTCTCACTTTGGTTGCAGAATGCTTCTTTTGTCCAAGTACTTGGTTGTTCTTCTCCCATGCTGTGCCATCCTTAACTAGCTAGTTAGTTGTTTTATTTTTGTATTGCTACACTGGTGGTGGTCGTCACTGCTAGTCTGGACAGGTTTATTTTCCTTATGGTTTGCACTGCGTGCTAGACTGTGTCTTGCGCTTCCACCCCGGGTCCCTGATTTCAGAGTCTGCATTTGCCCAGAGAATTGCTTTTGCTTTGCTGCCTTCTTGCCTGTAGCCTAAGCCTTGCTTTGCTCTGCTGCTGCTTGTCGCTCTCGCCCCTCTGTCATCAGTGATCATAGGAAGTTTCAATAAAAATTAATTATGACCGACGGGGATGGTTCATCGATCAGGTATGACTATATGAGTTTACCTCACATCTCTACTCAGTACCAGGAAAGTCAATCCAAGATAACTTTCTTCTGGTGATTAGCGAGGTTGTAGCACAAAGAAACTCTGACCCCTGAAAGGTATTTTCCTGTTACTGGATCAAGAGAGACCTTTGATCAAATCACACATGCCTGTTTAATTCATCAGCACAGACAGCAGCAGGCAGCAGCTTTATTGCGATTTTTAAGTAAATGCTGCAATTAAGAGGGGATTGGGGCCTGTCCTAAAGGTGTGTCCTGGGCCTGCCCCCGCTGCAGTATGCAGTATTGGTATTAGGTTAGAGTTTGTGCCCAGATCCCTGATGTGGGGCTTGACGCGAAACCTTCTGGCCCACAGGCCGATACACTATCACTGAGCCACAGTTACAGTCATATGGCATTCAAACTGGAAAATGCACTACCAGTTAACCCCAACACAATATTACACAAATACAGAACATGTGAAGTGCTCAACTTCATGATAAAATACAGAACAACAAAATGTACATATTATCTGTAGGCAAGAACAAAAGCTGGCACACTCCTCCTGTACAAACTGAACTCCAGCAACTTCTTAAACATCCATAACCAGTTTCAGCAAGAAAACACCTCCCACTCGGGATGGGGGGGGGGGATAACACTTCCCAGAATGTCCTCCCTTGGGTACTGAAAAAGAGAAGTAGTTGGTGCAGTTTTGCGCCACAAAGGGACAGAACTGGGTCAGAGCAGGAACTTCCAATTTGAAATCCCATAACCATGAGTTCTGCCTTAAACGCCACCTTTAGCTGTGTGCATGACTACCTATGATTGCTTGCATTCCTGTCAAATGTTGCTGCAGGTCTGGTGGCGTGACAGGCACCACAAAGAGATTGACTTAGTTCTCTGTTTACAAACTGGGGACTGGGAAAGACATACTGAGCAGATCATGTCCAGGTATGACCGGGGGTTGGGGTGGGGTGTCGCAGAGATGTGATGTGAAAGACAGCTGTCCATGCTGGCACCTCTTGGCAGCCAAGCTTGAGATATGCAAATGCAACTTGACCGGGAAGGGGTTCTAGAAAAAGGACAGAGAAGGGCTTATCTGGAAGGACTGATGGGGATGTCACTGGGAGAAAAAACTTGAACATTAAATGGCCTGGCAAGGCAGACCCAGATTATAGCTAACTGTTAAGTTCTACATCGGGGCTCCTTGTGTAGTGGCCTAAATTACTGGCTGGATCAAGTCCATGTTTTGGTTAGAGAGGACATTTCAGGTCTCTCTGTTTGAGGAACAGGCTTTGACAGTGCCTCTTTGGGTTTGATCAGAAAGTTCTCTTATGAAACTAAACATTTTTGTCTCTTTCACCGTGTTTCATATAGCACCCTAAGAGCTCTTGGTTCTGCAGTATCTTGTGATTATTTCAAAAAGAAATGGTTTCAAAATATAAATTTGTGATAAAGTCTGCAGATTTAATGGCAATTCATTTTTAGAATATTATCCGTTTTGAAAATTGTTTAGGATATTTTTGTACATGAGATGATAGACGGACGGACGGACAGACAGACAAACTATGACTAGAAAGAGCATCCTGTTTCCATGGAAATACTAAAATGCATGTTTTTCCTTTCTGGGACTGGTATCTAGACAAAACAAATATCCAGTGAATCCCCAGTAGAGAGCTACAAGTTTCAACTGTAAGAAGCTAGTTCAGTATTAAGTGCTTTCATATACTTTGGGACACTAGGCCTGGAGAAGTACTCAAAAGGGATACACGGTCTTCTTAAAGATGTGCTGTGTCTTTCTTCTCACCAGCAGAAGAATGCAAACATGACATTCAAAAAGCATCTGACATCAATAAGGGAAATGGGAAAATACTATTTATGTATGATTTAGTTTACACATCATACAATTCTATAGTTAGCATGCCCTGTTCTTTACAAGTAACAAATAAACAGACTCACTGTCCATCCGCCAACATATTTATTTAGTCTTGGCACCTACTTGGGTTATCATTTTGCACAGTCGCAACTGTAAAGGGGAGTTATTACTAAAACTGATTTGAATCATCTGTTCTGGCTGCTTGTCTAAACCTGACATCATAATGCCCTGTTTGTGATGTCACTGACAATATCAGCCGGAAAAATACCATTAGTCCTTCCAGTTTGCTCAGTTTTGCGCTACATAATACTATGATCTATTGTCTAGACAGGGGTTTGCCCTCGCTTCCTCCCTTGCTCCCTGCTGCACTGCTACTCCCCTGAGTAACGCATAAGCCCTTTCCTCTGTCCCAGCCATGCTTCCATCTATTAACAGTTTTCTTTTTGCCCACCACCTCTGCCGGTAAGCTGTTCCACAGCCCAACCACTCACTCCATAATGTAAACTTTTCTCGCATCCCTCTTGGTGTCCCCGTGTTTTTCACCCACACCCCGTACTCTTGCTAAATAGTTCCTCGCAGTTTACCTTATACATTCCTTTCAATAACTTGAAGGTCTCAGTCATGTCACCCTCTCCATTCTGGCCTCCAGCGAGTACATGTTCAGTGACGAGAGACGATCCTTACAGGGGCTGCCCTGTTGGCCCAGAATCATTTTGTACTCTACACTGCATCAAAAATTGGAATTTGAAATACCAGAGGAACGTCTTTAAAAGAAAAAAGGAGACGCTAAATACAGAAACAAGGTGAAATATAAGATGCACAGAATCTAAACTTTTTTTATCAAGTTTCAAATGAGATATTAAGGGCGCTATAAGCTCTGCTGTTCAAAGGATCGCAACAGCTGGCAGAAGCTGTGCAGGAATGCAAGGAATGTCTATGTGCCTTGTGAAAGTAGCTTACTTTGGTGTTCCTCCGGTCATTATTTTAGTGTAGTGGACCACCACCCTTTTTTTGTTTTATAACCACTCTATTTTTTTGCCACCAATCTATAGTTTTGGCCATCACCCTAATTGTTTTTTCATAAAATCCTCCAAAACTACCTTTTATCACCACCCTGTTTTACACTACTACCCCTATTTTGATACCAGTGCTCTATACCTTACTTAAAGGCTTTACCTATCATTTCCCGCAAATCTGGAACTCCTCCCCCCCCCCAGATACGGCACTCTTCCTCCTCCTACTCCCTTGCCTCTGCCTTACATAACGTTCATCTAACTGCTCCTGCTTTAACCCACCTTAACTGTCCTCTTATGCCTCTGCTCCTCTCCATGACTCATATCCCCTATTAAACCTTCCTCCCCCCGAGCCTGCTTCTCCGCACACTTTCCTCTCCCTTCACCGCTTAACCCCTCACTCCTACCCCTAACCTTTTTTTTCCATTACCACCTTGCCTCTGCTTAGTTTTGACCTCTAGCAGGGTTCTCAGCATCCTGGAGGGGTCTAGCACTGGGCAAGCTTCCTCCTTCCCCTCCCCATCCCCCTCTCTCCTTTCTACCCAACTTGTCCTTGCCTAAATCTGCCCTCTGTCAGGATTCTTAGCACTTGGCGATGTCTACTCTCAGCTAAGTTTCTTCCCTCCCTCCTTCTTTTTTCCTTTCCTCTTCTATCCCCCCTATTCCCTCTGCCCAACTTGTCCTCACCTAATTGATCACTAGGGTGAGCACAAGCTGCAAAGCACGCAACTCTATTGTACAGAACCCTTAACCTACCGAGCTCTGTTTCCCTCAGGGAATGAAATAAAGGAGCACCATATGTTAGCACCGGCAGCAGCCTGCTAGTGACAACGGCCAGCCATGCCTCTTTGGTAAGGTAGGCATTAAGCATATAGAGACGACCAACCTTTTGGGGAATAGCTTTAGTGAAGTCTCAGGGTTAGTTCTTGGTCAAGGTGAACCCCTATGTATTTTATTGAGATAACATCTAAATGAATACCAGAGAGTTAGTTTGAGCAGTGCCTGTCTATCATTACCTAGGTGTCTGGGACCAAACTATAGAGCTTATTTTTTGTTGTTATTGACATTTAGGATTAGTTTGTTGTTTAGCAGCCAGATTTCAAGGAGTCTGAAGTCCTTGTCCAGGGTAAGGCTGATTTGGTTTAGGTGAGAGGAGCAACTGTGTAAGACAGCATCCTCCGCATAAAGCTGAAATTTAGCCCCCGGTTTGCAGGCAGATCATTAATAAACAGCAATAAGAGTACGGGACCTAGGCCGAAACCTTGGGGCACACCACCTGTAATGTCTTTGAGACTACATAAACCACCTTGCCACTTGACAAGCTGTTTCCTGTTACACAGATAGTGGCTAAACCAGCTGCAAGCAAGACTGTCCAGACCAGTCTATCTGAGTTGAAACAGCAGGAGGTTGTGGTTAACCAGATGAAATGCTTTGGTAAGGTCCATGAAAGAGGCTCCCATAGACTGACCTTGATCCGTTGCCCCCAAGATGTCGGTGGTCAGATGAACTAGCACTGTGTCTGTGTCATAGTGTCTCCTAAAACCATGCTGGGCATTAGATAGGATGTGGTGGAATTCTAGGTACTCCTGGAGTTGGTTATAAACCAGCCTCTTCCGTACCTTTGCCAGAGAGCATAGGAGAGAAAGTAGTTGATAGGTCCTCTATTTGGCCTTGCCTCCACCCCCACCCCCAACCTCGAGGAGAGAAACAACTGTGGCAGTTTTCCATTTATCAGGGACCGTGCCCAGTATTAGGGACTTATCAGGGATAGTGCCCATGATTAGGGGTTTATGACAGAGGCTTGGCTACAACTGCAGCAGCAGTTTTTAGGAATTTAGGCTCAAGTTTGTCATAGCCTGGGATACCATCACTTCTAATTCACTTCATCAGGGAGAGAACCTCTTTCCTAGTAACTAGCTGGAAAATGGAATTGTGAGGTGGGAGAGTCTAAGTTAGGGAGATCAGGCAGTATGCTACTTTGGGAAGCCACAAACTTATCAAGTTCAGTAAAATTATTATTGAATGCATTAGGATATATGTCAAGATCTGTGCCAATTTTACCATCTACAGCAAGGGAATGGACAAGGGTTCCAGAGCAACCTTTGGGAATACAGTTTACCTGTGTCCAGAATTGTTTTGATCAGATAGATTTTTGATCTATGGGCTCTTTATGTAATTCCTCTTAGCATTTTTTTTAGGTTTGATTTACAGGAGTTTCTGAGATTTTTACAGCACTGCCAGACAGCCACCTGACCAGCGAGCTTAAACTGGCCCCATACCTTGTCCCTCTGCTTCATGCCCTTCCATAGGTCTCTGTCCAACTGTTTTGAGCAGTGGCCCTTCACGCTACGCTGTTTGATAGGGGCAAGCTTATTCAGTACACTTAGGAAGTTATTAATGAAGAAGTCAAGGGCCAGGTCTGTACTGGGGAGGTCATTTATAGCCTCCCAGTGTATGCCGAGCCAGGCTACTCAGGAAAGAGGATTCACCACAGCCAGAGATATCTCTAGCCATAATGGTTTCTGGGGGGAGGGGCTCTGGGACATCGTTTTTCCAGACACAGAACACCAGGGAGTGCCCACTGAGAGCATCTGGAAGTAAGCCAGTCACTTTTATTCTTTCTGGGCTATTGCCACTGACCCAGTAAAGGAGGGTGTGCCTACCAGTCTTAAGCCCTGTTTACACTGCCGACTTTGCAGTGCATCAACCCATGCGCATGGGTTGATGTGCTGCAAAGTTGGCAGTGTAAACACTCTCTGTAGCGCCTAAGCCCCCCTCCCAGATCCTTTTTTTGATCCGACTCAGTTGGGGGATCAGCAGCAGAGCGAGCGCTTTACGTGGTGGTGTGAACACCTTGCTGCGCTCGCTCTGCTGCAAGGGCTATCTTTCCTTCATCCTCCAGTGAATTCACGGCCCCTCCTCAGAGCGACCTGCAGTGCTGCGAGGGTGGGCTGTGTAAATGTGAATTACCGGAGGAACAGGGAGCACAGCCTTAAGGGAGCGGCGCAAATGCTGAAGCACTGCCGCCATGTAAACACGGCTTTTGTGTTCAGCCTAGTGGGTTCACTAAGCAGCTGAGTGAAAAGGCCATCTGACAGGGCAGATTCATAACCATTTTCATCACTGCTTACTTAGCCAGTCTTGGTGGAAGTCACCAAGCAGTATCACTTTGCCTAAGGACATTTCAGACATCTGCCTGGAGAGGGAGGCCACAGAAGGTTTAGTTACTTTAGGAGGATTATAAATCAACCAATACAAGGAGTTTTAACACCCCCAAGAAGGAGACTGACAAATAAGGCTATTCACATGGTGAAGTGGTTGAGTGTCACAGAGGAGTTTAACGAGGCATTAATAGTGGACCTGATGTACGGTAGTACCTCACCACCTATCTTGCCTATTCTATCCTTCCTGACTACACTGTAGCCTTGGAGCTCAATTTCCTGCATTAGGACCTGAGGTTTTATTTATTTATTTTTATTTACTTATTTATTTGAACATCAGAGTACCTTTGAGGCAAGTGCTCATCTGCAAAGGTTCCACGTCAAGTGATGTAAACAAACAAAGTTGTAAGCATGCAGCATAAGGAACAGTTGTCAGTGCATTCAGGTTACATGTCAAGTGTTGTAAACACACAAGTTTATACACAAGCAGCAAAGAGCATTTGTCAATACATTCAGAATGAGGATTACAGGCAGCTCAGAGGAGCGTTTGTCAGAGCAATAAATAGCTAATGTACAAAAAGGTTATAACCCCCCAGCAGGATACAAATGTACAATTTGGTTAGGAGAGGAGTAGGGACATTGAAGGAGGTTGTCAGGGTGAGGGGATTTGGTAGGGGGATGGGAGGAGTAATGGGGGTCAGGCAGGGTTAGGGTTAGCCAAGTTTCTGCGACATAAATGAAGTCAGGCGAATAGAGGCTAACCCAAGTTTCAAGTCTGTGAATCTTGGGCTGAAGACTGTTGATATTCCCACAAACCATCTTCAGACCTTTAGCACCTGCCCAGTAAGGGTCAGAGGGAACAACACTCCACTATTCACCATGCCAAGGTAAGGGTTAGGTTCACTATCACCAGAGATGAGAAGATGGATCTTCAGCTTTACAATAATAGGGGGGCAGAGCTGAGGTACGGGCTCTGATCCCAGATTCAGTATGGTGGCAGGCAGTTTATCACAATTAGCATTTTTATATAACCCATGTAAGATTAACAAAATTGAGGTGTCCCCAGCTGTGGGGAGGTCACGATAGTGGAACCTTGCATTACTGCTATTATGGCCATGGCAGGGAACTAGATACACAGCAGCTACGGAGTCCAGATACACAAACAATGCAATGCGCAACAGAGAAGTATCTGTCCTTTTTCGAGCCACAACAGGGGAGGGATATTAACAAACGCTGGTACCGTATGTTGCTGCTAGGCACAGAGCAGATGCTGGTAAATTTCGATATGATGATAATAGGTCAATAAATAATAAATACGTACCACCCACATAGGGAATAACTAGGACTGTAGTAAAACTGCAGCAAGATGAACTATCCTAGGCAGCCACTACTGTTTGTTGTCTCATCCCTGTTCCTCTAGAGCAAGCTCCCACAAGAGGCGCAAGACTGTTCCTCCCTTGCCTCATTTAAGTCTCCCCTAAAGGACCACTTGCTAAGGTTTATTCAGTGTCTTTGCAACCGCTGAATGACTTCCCTCCCTGCTCACTGTGTCACCTATTGTTGCCTGGTAACCCCTTCTTTTTAGCTTGGTACCTAGTGGTATGCACTCTGCCCAAATGTCCCTGGTTATAATGCCTAACTGTGTCCATGTCTGAAACCTTGTAACTTATTCCATTTTTGTATATGCAATATCTCCCATGCATGTTGCTTCTTGGAATTTGTTTGTACTCTGAGCAGTATTTGATGGTTATCTCTTGTTTGTATCCTCAATGTGCATCAACCTTCCTGACGTACTCTTGTTAATATGCAATAGTCTTGTATGTAATTAACTCGGGGTCACCTCTGAAAAAGAAACTTCTAGTCACAGTGGACATACCTGGTTAACAAATTCAAATAAATAATACATGGATAAACTAGGGTCCAAGAATAAGGGCACCAAATATATTATACCTTATTCAGGAAGGAACCTGCAGACAGAACAAAAACAGGAGGGTTTTTCTACATATTACAAACTGAAATGTTTCAACCAGTGTGCTACTGAAGTAAGCATGGCAAGTTATACAATACAAACAAGATGCACCAATGAAGGGATCGGATACTTTTTATACTGGACCAGCAGAGATTACAGAAAAATGTTAAGCTTTCAAACTCAAACGGAGGTCTTCTTCAGTAGAAATACAATACAATGAATCTAGAACCTTGATTGGATAGCAGCTGTGTGGGCCTCCCAGCACATACCCACGGCAAAAAAAAGTACCATCCAACAGGTTTTTGTTACATTTACACTATGTCTCTCAGCCATACAATCAGTCACTTTCTTTTTCATGCTATGCAATACCACACAATAACAAAATGGCATGTGATGTGAGTCTCAACGTCTCTCCCAGCTGATAAAAAAAATCACATGAAAAAAGTTGCAAAAAGTTCAAACTCCTCCCTCTCCTGGCCACCACAACCTTCCAACTAAAATATTTGCAGAAATAGAAATGTAATTTCCATTGCTCCTCAAGCGAAAATTGTAGTTCACCGTGCATAGGGGACTCCAGCAATTGTGCTCCTAACTGTTCTCCGTTGTTGTTTTTTTCCTTTTCCACTGTAATTTGTCTGTGAAATGGAAACATCTAAAAAATTATAACGAAAAATCAAGAAATGGAAATGTAGGCTGGCCTGTCAGTGCAGTGGTAGGGCTACTGCTCATAACACCTACAACCCGTGTTCAAGAGCAAGGGAGAAGAACTGAACATCCAAGAGGATGCTCTTCTCCTCCAGGGAGAGACGGCAGCTAGCTCCGCTGTAATACTGCCACCTGGGGACCACAGGTGGTAGTGCAGCCGCAGCACACTGCAGGGAGGGAAGTATACTGGCTGTTGCAAAGTGTAGCCTTGCAATTGTGTGCACATGCACAGATGACACCCTTACTGCCAGCATCAGCAAGGATGGAAGGAACAGAAGGACAGACCCTGAAGCAAGCAGGACGAAGCCACCATCTCTCAGGTGCTGACAAACCCACTGGCCAATCCTAACCACATATTAAGGATAGGAGGGTGGATATCTTCCACCACAGATGTACCACCACAGCCGCAAGAGCTGCACGCTATGCACCTCTTGGGTAAAGAGTCTAAGAGACGGTAAGAATGGGGTGGGGGGGTAGGTGAGTGGAACAGACCAGCACCTGAGATAAGGGGAGAAATAGAATAAAATAAAATAAATAAAAAAAAAAAAAAAAAAGGAAATCCACCTCTAACCACACAAAGCACCTCCCTTCCTTCCTGCCAGAGACTACAACCCCCCATCAGCACCTCTCTCCCTTCCTCATACTACAAATAAAAAGCAGCAATACTGCGCCGGCTGTCACAATCTACATGCCCTGAATGGGCCACAACAACCTTCGCTCACCTCAGACAAGACCCTGACTGCAACTTCATTTTTCCTGCCAACTGTAGCCCACAAATGCCTAACTCCATGCAGCTCCACAGCTCCATCCAAACTATCTTTTTATTCAACAGCCCCCCCCTTGCTGACACCACAGTAAGGACTACTTTCCAGTACAGATGCGTGCAAAGTGTTTTAAAAAGTGTAATTATTTATTTTTATTTGAACACAAATTCATTGTATAATGGAAATAATACTTTTATATTGTGTAAATACAGAAACATATCTCACTAAGTACTTTACAATAGTGAAGCAATCACAAAATATTATAAATGGCAACAATAAAATAGTTAAACAACTATTCCACTTTACAGTTTCAACAACGGACGCAGAAACTAGTAGCCAGGCTGGCAAAATAGGAAGAGAGATGAAAAAGAAATGTTAATGTCAGAGGAGCCCTTGCCATGGAAGCTATGAAAGCTGAACACAGATAATAGGGTTCATGTGTAGCACAATGCAAGGATAATAGCAGCATTACTTTAACTTGGCAGCTAATCACACTAGTTGTTAACCCTTAACTTACAGTAAAAGCATGCTCAGATAAGTAGGTCTTTAACTTAAGAGTTAAAACACCTCAAGGTAGAAGCATGTCATATATCATAAGGTATAGAATTCCAGAGTTCTGGACTGTAAAAATGAAAAGAAAGCTCCATCCCGTCTAAGTTTCAGATTTGTACAAGGGACACGTACCAAGGGAATCTGAGTGAGTCAATATTGGGACAGAAGTCGGAACCAACAATTCAGTCAAACTGCATGGAGCACCACAATGCAAAGACTTGTAAACCAAAGAAAGCATTATAAAAATCTACCTGTTGTTTAAATAAGAGTCAATTCAGAGACTTCAAAACAAGAGTAATGTGATCTCATTAGATTCAAACACAAGCAGCAGCATTCTGCAATCGTAATCTATCCATGTGCCCTCTAAGTAACCCTACTAACAAAAACTTGCACACGTCTCTGGTGCATGAGTGATTTTGCCTGCAGCCTCATGACTCACAACATACCCGAGGCATGGCAATATTACATCACATACCACAGCCTGCTGTGTAGTAGTCTTTAAAGGGAAACATTCATTTAGATTTGCCCCACACCTCAGTGTGGGCAGCCTTCGATTGGCATTTTTGCATAAAAAGTGAATTTTTTTATTTACACACATTGGTGTGGTTATGTTTTATCTGGTTGATCTTGCAATTCCTCCTGCCTGGCATTCTGTATCAAGCGCCTCCTGGGACGCATCCTAGAAGCACCACGGCTGTCCTGCAGCTGACTGCAGAGCCTGGGAACAGTCCTGGGAGTGTTTATTGTGTTTATGGAAGAAGCTAGCAATAGCTCTGGGTGGCTACTTTCTGGGCCTGGTGCTATACTGAGACTGCCAGTCTATGGTTGGTTTTGGTATAGCACTGGGACTGGTAAATCACAAACGGGAGATATTAATTGGGTCACACAGTTAACATAAAGGTACTGTAGTACACTGAGAGGAGAAGGCAGATATGCAGGGCCTCGATTGCCAGAGGTTCCAGAGGTTTTCCCTCTCCTCTGAGCCATAACTAGAGATGTTACAAAGTTTTTCATTGTAGTCAAACTGTTGGCAAAGTGCCAAACATCACACTATGATTAGTTTGGCAATGTCTGGCACGTTACCAGCAAATTTCTTTTTTGGGTGGGGTTCTCCCCCCCCCCAGAGCACCCATTCTGCCGTCCTCCCACCCAGCAACAATATAAAAGTACCCCCTGCTGGCCCGGTGGCGCAGAGGGCTGAGGTGCTGAATGCCTTACCTCATGCCACACTGCCGATCTGGGTTCGGGAACGGACTCAGGTTGTCGGGGAGCCGGCTTGGGAGTGGGAGCAGGATTCAGCTGCCTAACGACGGTTCTCCTCTCCCTGGAGGGGGGGTTGCTCTCCCGCTGTCCCGCCACCTCTAGGTGGAGGCCCGATAGTGGTGCAGGTGGGTAATGGGCAACCGGTAGGGTGAGGCATCCCACAGTGCAAGATGCGCGCGTGCCTCCACATGCGTGTACTCACGCCAAGGATGTAAGGGTGGGCAAAAATGGGGAGAAAACAGCTAAAACAAATTTTTTAAAAAAGTACCCCCTCCTTTCCCAGCCCATGTAACACCCCAACCCACCCTACTAGCCCAGTAACTATATCAAAGTCCATCTTGAAAAACAGTATGCAAAAAGAGTCACACAAATCCTCATCCCCCACTCTCCTAGCACTTAAACCAATCTCCCCTTCAGCCCCCACCAAGGTACCACTTTTCCTCAGTTCCCAGTCGAAGCCTCAGCCAAGGTGAACCATAGGATCAGATTCTTTTTGTCTCGGTGTGGTCTGTTCCTCTGCATGTATGCCACTTTATTCTGAATTATTTGTAGTGCCTGTGTTTTTAAATGTTTCTAGGACCACTCTCCTGCATTTGAGTATCACTATGGCAAGCATTTTTTAAAAGAAATGAAGTTCATAAAATAATTCTGTATTTTATGATGCTGCTTCTGTGCTTTGTAAGATATTCCTTTTAGTAAACCTGTACCCCTCTTACCCGCAGCCTATGTAACACCCCATCCACCCACCCACCTTCCCATTGCCACAAACTTTCATTCAACAAAATCCTGTTTTGGTGGTGACTGGCGCTGCCCTCCACTCACTACCTCAGTCAGCCATCACCTGAATGAATGAGTGATAATACTAATATTTCACTGAGCTCTCTCATTCAGTCAGATAATGGCTGGCCAAGGTGATTACAGGAGGTCTGCACCACTTGGCGTAGAAACAGGATTCTTATTTTTTTTAAATGACAGTGGGCGCCATGAGAGAGGGAGGAAGGATGGTATAATGGAGTGGCACGTGGGCTGGGGGAAAGGGGCACCTATGTATTGTTGTGATGGGGTCAGGAGAGGAGGAGGAGGATGGGATGGGTCATACCAGGGTGGAGGGAAGAGAATAATGATTTGTGTATTTTGAGTACTACTCTTTAAGCTGGACTTGGTTATAGTGACGGGGGAAAGGTGGCATGGGATGCTACATGGGCTGGGGTGTTTTTTTATTGTGGTGGTGAGAAGGATGAAATGGGTGCTACAAGGGTGGGACATGGGAGAATGGTTTAATTTCTCTGGAGGGAAAAAAAATTAAAACTACACAAGATTCTCCTAAGTGTTAACTTTGCTCCACATACTATAGTAACATGCAATGTACCCCTTGGTGTGAGAAGTGGTACTTTCAGGGATTCACGTGGAGCGAAATGCGACTTTAGTTTGTGAAAACTACACCAAGTACATGATGTTTCACGTACATCTCAGCAGAGAAGTTTTTGCACTTCACGCATCCCTTGCCAGAATCCGTAATAGGGAGTAATTATATACCACCTTGTGCACAACTGAAATACACAAAGTAATAAAGCTTGACAATTTAATTCAGTTGGAATCCAGAGGACCAAAGACTCCTGCAATGTCTTTGGCATTGGCGTCCGTGAGTAAACATGATCTAGGATTTCTCTGCGTGTTTGTAAAGCGTGCTCACAAACTGATACTAGAATTTAACTTAGAAGTGTTTTATTTTTACAGTCCAATACACCATGGGAGGACTCTGGGAAAACAAGATTTCTAGACCTATTTCAGTGGCTATTTCATGCAATAGTCTCTGTATTTCTGTATCTGGCATCCTCATTTCTTTATAACTATGTACAGTAACATAAAAACTGGATTGTTGTTTGCACTACAATATTTCCCTCAACTTTGGCAATTTTTCTGTTGTTGCGGTAAGCAACTAGACCGCAGAGCCAAGAACATTGTTCCTGAGACCACCAGCCAATCAGGAGGCTGGGTGGGGGGCATGACAAGGCATCTTTTAAATATGTCGCCTGTTTTTTCTTCTTGGACACTGCTGGCTCTCCTGTAACTGGTGACTGTGCAACGGACCTGCTCCCTTGTATTACTTATTTGATCTGGTTGGGTGTTACATCAAGTGTTACCATAACTCCTGAAAGTATGTTTGCTCTCTTCACTATAATGGGTTATAATAACTGGTTTCCATAGAGAAAGCCAGTTGTAATTTTGTCATAATTAATGGGTTGCGTTTTTTCCCATTGAAAAAGGGGTGTATTAAATGCCATAATACACTTATGTGTATTATGACATTTTTTTAATACATGGCTCTTTGTGTCAGACTTTCGGCGGTATCTGAGGAGAGCCAGTGGTCTGGATCCCTGCTGTGTGCTAAGGTTCCCCATTTGTTTTATTATTTTAAAAATAGCTTTGGTTCCTCTTCGTCAATCTCACACACTCTGTCGGGCTGGAAGAGACAGGAGCATCAAGAGCAGCAAGGCCTCCAAGTCATCCCTCCTACTGCCTGTCTCCAGCACCCCTCACCAGCCAGCATCTATTCCCTCCTTGTCCCCTAACTTCACCCCAGGCCGGGGCGGTCACTAGGCGGTAGCACTACTGGCCAGGTGCTCGCCGCCTGGATCTAAATAATTAACTTTTTATTTCCGCACTGCACAGTGAGGGCAGACAGGAGTCAGCAAAAAAATGCAACCCCTTAAATTATATAAAACAAAATATGGGGTACAGTGTATACACTCGAATTTAATACACACCCTCGTTGTTGGATGGCTATCATAAACCCCTTGGGCTTCACCCTCGGGGTTTATATGCCATCCAACAACTCGGGTGTGTATTAAATTCTTGTAACACACTGCACACCATACTTTATCCCATATGTTATATTCAGCTGGTTATAACGACAAACACGTGCCAGCTTTCTCCATGGAGGAGCGCGAGCCACTCTTACCTCAGAAACAAGCGCTTGTGACTCACAAGTACGGTCTCCCTCATCTCGGTATCGCTGGTCGCGGACCTCCACAGAGGAAAAAAAAAGAATAAAATACACTCAAAACTTTTAAAAGTGTAATAAAAACTTTCAAAAATGAAACATTCAGCGTAGTCGCAAGTAACAGTAAACGTTTAGAAATGTTTTTTGCTGTCTGCAACAGACAGAGTTTCCTAACTGACACAGTTCATTCAGAAACGCAAGTTTGTCTATAAGAAAAAGTCTGCAAATGTTATACTTTAATCCTGCTTAATGACACTTTTCTGCATTATCATTCCCAGTGTTCTGAGTTCTTGTTTATCGTTGGCTGTAATAAAACTTCCACTGATTAAACAAATGGAGTACTTCTCTTTCAAAACTGCTTACATTATAAAAATTGACATGGTAGTGGCGAAAAAATGGAAACCAGAGATTATACAAAATAAAGGATGGGTAGGTGGTCAAAACTTGGATTTTACACACACCCTCGGTTTGGGATGCCTTAGTAAACCCCTCAAGCGTCGCTCTCCGGGTTTATGTGGCATCCCACACCTCAGGGGTGAGTAAAATCTTCATTATAACTACCTGCCCATCCATTCTTCCCAGTGTTATGAAGTATAGCCATTTATGTCAGGTATACTGCTCACCTGCCTGCCAACATTTTCCAGTGTCCTGTATTCTGTATGTACAAATCTATCTTTTTTATATGCCTTCTGTTTTGTCTGAGCCTGCTGTTGCTGACTCTGACCCTTTGTAAACTCCCGGGCTGTGCCTGAAAATAGGCATTTATTTGTCTAGTGCACTTTCCTGGTTAACAATAAATAAAATAAAAGTGCTGTAGCGTGGTAATTTGTTTCAGCAATTTGGTGTTTTTTTACCACAAATGCACGTGCTGGGACTACAAAATAAAAAGACAAGGGACCTTTTGGGAATTTGTTGGGAGACTCAGACTTTTTCCCAGGACCCCAGTTTTTCCTACCGGTAATCCAGGACCATCAAAATGAAAACCCTCCCAAGAGACATACAGTACATGAAGTAACAGCAACAAGCTCCTTCAGTTACAGCTGAATAATCAGAGCAGGCTGATAAGTAACTTTGGCATGCTGGGATTTATAATCTCTGGTCCTTGAAAGGAAATCTCCTCATCCTCCCTCCTTGATATGGCTGGTCCCCAGCTACTGTATATTACAGTCACAGGAGAAGTAGCTCCTCGTGTGTGCCACTGAATTCCTTGGAAGAGCAAGAGCAGCTGCCAGAGAATGACAGTTTGTTGTTGGGCATCCGTAGAGGATCAGGCTTCCAATGAATCCCTGTTCCTTAAGTCTCATCACATATTTCTGATGCTCCCTTCCAAAGTTTTATGAACCCTATGTACTTGTGCCTGGGGAAAGGAAGGCGTCCCTAGCTACCTGTGTGTGTGTATGACCAACACAGGCAGAAGGAACTGGGATCTTCATGAATGTAGCAGCACCAGAAACCCAACCCCCTCCTTCAACTGCTTGGTTTTAAATGGGGAATGAACCTTTACTTTTAAAGGTTTAGGAAACCACTGAAGAAATAAAATGATACATGTGAAATGACTTCAACTCCACAACAAAACTGATGACTGCAGAAAGTGTTCTCACTTTTCCCCACTTGTCATACAAATTACAAAAGGAGTAGGGTGGAGGACCAACCTGAAGTACTATAAAGTAGAGAGCAAAGTGAGCATATTACATAGGATCCTCATTTTCCTTGAAGCACATAACTGCCCACAACAGTTCATTTATTAAGAATATCCAGACAGGGTAACCAGAGCTAGAAATGAAGGAAATAATCCACTGTGAGAGATGGAATACCAAAACCTTTTTATCTGGCATCCCACCTCTGGGTCCAGTATTTTGCTGATCCTGATCCAAAAGAGCAGTGCACAGACTGAACTGCACAATGACAGCATGGTGGTGTAGTAGTAGTCGTGCTGAAATTGTTACTATCACCATTACACCGTCTCAAATGTCATTTCTGTATCCGACGTTGAAGTACACGAAAAAGTCATTCTACTGTATGTAACTTATCCTGGGTTGCAAGTCTAAGTGAGCTTACCTGGTTAACAAAAGGAAGGAAGGAGTACTTCTGCACTGAAAACTGGTAGGCAAAACAGGGCAAAATGTAATTCCTTTCTAGCCCTGATAACATAGAAACATAGAAGTTGACGACAGATAAGGGCCGCAAGGCCCATCCAGTCTGCCCATTTCTTTTTCTACCTTATAAATGTGCCATCTGCCTTTGTTCTGTCAATGGCCTATCTATTCATAGTCATTTGTATTGCTCCCTTATGCCTATCCCATGCCTGTTTGAAGCCCTGCACTGTATTCATAGCCACCACTTCTTGTGGTAAGCCATTCCATGCATCCACCACCTTTCTGTGAAAAGAATTTCCTCACATTCCCCTTAATCGGCCCCTCTAATCTCATGCTGTGTCCTCTTGTCCTGCTATTTTTCTTATATTTAAACATGTTAGACTATTTCACCTTATTAATGCCCTTGAGTGTTTGAATGCCTCGATCATTTCACCTCTCTCCTCCTTTGCTCAAGGGTATACATATTGAGCTCTGTTAATCTGTCCTCATATGTCTTCTGATGCAGTCCTGCACCATTTCGTTGCCCTTCTCTGGATTGCCTCAATTTGGTTAATGTCCTTGTGAAGGTGTGGCCTCCAATACTGCATGAGTACTCCAGATGGGGCCTAACCAGTGTCTTGTAAAGAGGATTATTACCTCCCTCTTACGACTTTGTGATACCCTACTAATACACCTCTAACACCCCCCTAGCCTTACCTACTGCTTTAGAGGTCTGCTTGGATGATTTCAGGTCATCAGTGATGATGATGCCCAAGTCTCTTTCTTCCTTTGTGACTGCCAGCAACTCCCTCCTAGCCTATAGGTGGCTTCAGGGTTTCTTCCCTATGTGCATGATTTTGCACTTCTTTGCATTAAATCCCAGTTGCCACTCTTCTGACCATTTTGCTAGTTTATCCAGATCTCTTCTCATTCTGCCCACCCATCTGGATCATCTACTCTGTTGCAGATCTTGGTGTCATCTGCAAACAGACAAGCCTTACCCTCTAGTCCATCTGCAAGGTCACTAATGAAGATGTTGAAGAGGACTGGCCCAGGACTGATCCCTGAGGTACCAATTTGTGACTTGCATCTCTTCTGACTGTATACCATTTACCACCACTCTCTGTTTTCTGCCCGTCAACCAGTTTGCCACCCAGTTGACCAACTTTGACCCACCTCAGCCCAACGCTTATTTATCAATCTTCTATGTGGAACAGTGTCAAAGCTTTGCTGAAGTCAAGGTAGGCGACATCAACTGCCCCCCTGGTCCACCACCCTGGTTACCCAGTCAAAGAAATCTATGAGATTAGTTTGACAAGACCTTCCTTTTGTAAACCCATGCTGTCTTGGCTCCTGTGCCCCTATGGATTCCAGGTGTTGCACTATCCTTTCCTTAAGGAGTACCTCCATAATCTTACCCACTACTGAAGTAAGACTGACTGGTCTGTAGTTCTCTGCCTCCTCCCTGCTACCACTCTTGTGGAGCGGGATCACATGAGCCCTTTTCCAGTCTTCTGGGACCTCTCCTGTGCTCAGAGACTCACTAAACAGTTCTGCTAATGGCTCTGCTAGTTCCACCTTTAGCTCCTTAAGTCCCTGGGATGTATGCCATCAGGTCCCATTGCCTTATCCACCCTGAGCTTAGCAAGCTCTTGTAGGACCCTTTCTTTTGTGAAGGGAGTAGTGCTCACCTCCCTCCCCCTGTGTCCATGATGCTGAGCTGTGGCCCTGCCCTACCTTCTCTTCAGTAAATACTGAGCAAAGTATCTATTTAGGATAGATGCCTTTGCAGGTCCTCCTCCTCACATGCTCCTTTCTCCATTAAGCTTAGCAATACCCCTCTGGACTTTCTCCTTTCACTAATGTATCTATAGAAAGTCTTGTCACCTTCTTTTACTGTTCGTGCTAGTGTTTCCTCAGTTTGGGACTTTGCCTGCCTTACTGCCTTCCCTGCTTCCTTAGGGCAGTTTGTATGCCTCCCTATCTTCATCCCGCTGTGTTCCCTTATATTTCCTGAAGGCCAGCCTTTTGGCTCTGACCTTTTCTGCTACTGTATTTGAGAACCAAAGTGGTTTCCTTCTTCTTTGCACTTCCTTTCTGTCTAACACAATGGGATGTTGCTTCAAGTATTGCATCCTAATGCTTGCCCACTTTGCCTGTACCCCTCACCTGTGTTTCTTTTGCCAGGGCTAGCTTAACTCTGTTGGCCATCTTATCAAAGTCAGCTCCTCTGAAGTCCTATATTTTTGCCTTGGAATGGGATGATTTAGATGTAGTAGCCAAATTGAACCATACCATGTGATGGCCACTGGCCCCCCAGGTGACTCTTCTACCTGAGATCTGTGATCCCTTCCTTGTTAGTCAGTACTAGATCTAGGATAGCCCTGTCTCTTGTGGGTTGCTGTACCAGTTGTTTGAGGCCCTCCCTGCAGGAATCCCCTGGTGTCTAGTTCTGCAGATGTTCCTGCTGGTATTGACCAATCTGTATCCGGCATGTTGAAGTCTCCCATTATCAGAACCTTCCCTTTAGCTGTCATGTTTTGTATATCATCTAACAGTAATGTGTCTATGTCCTCCCCTGGTCTGAGGCCTGTAGACAACCCCAGTTCTTATGACTGTCCCATTTCTGTTTCCAGGGTGACCCACAGTTCTTCTGGCTCCTTATGTGTATTCTGAATTTCTGTAGCTTTGATATTTTCATTGATATACAGGGCCACTCCCCCCTCTTTTTGCACCTCGGCTTCTTCTGAACAATACATAGCCAGGTACTGAAGTCTCCCAAGTGTGGTTACTGGTAAACCATGTCTCACTAATTGCTACTATGTCCAGTTTAGCCTCTGACATTATTGCCTGCAGGTCTGGGATAACTTCTTGGACATTTAAGAAGCATGATTTCTTAAAAGGCCCAGTGGAAATTGGACTTCTTGTAAAAAGTTACACTTAATGGTAATACAATTATGCAAACATTCATAAACAGTGACAAAACCTTTCACGAAAAAACAGGAGTTTAAATATGCTCCCTTTAAGTCCTGGAGTGCTGGGAGGGACTGGAGATGAAATGCCTTCACTCTGTCAAAGTCAGCCAGTAGGAAGTATTTGACTGGCTGAAACAGTACAGTATCACTGGTCCCACTAACAAACTAAGCTGGAAAAACTCTGATGGCTTTCAATAAGAGCTTAGCACATATTGTTTCTTTTACTTCCCTGTAAGAGGCCAGTGACTGCACCAATTAGTTCCTGCCCATGCTGCAAGCCATGATTTATACACTTCACTAAGGTAATGTGGCGTGAAGGATTAAACTTGTCCACTGTATGCAAAGCAAACACATTTCAAGAGGGTATTAATTCAAGAAGAGATTGCCCAGTTCATACTGTATGTATATTAGTGGACCTTGGCAACTACAGGGTAGCTACAGTTCACAAATGCCATAGAATGCAGCTTTGTTCCTCGACAGCTGGCGAGACATTCAATGTGCGGAAATTAACAAAAGCTTGTTTATCTCTGTTTAAACAAACAGTAATTGGCAGGGATGCTCTGTGGTTGAAAACACCTATTTTTATCATTTGAAAATAATATCTTGGGAGTAATATAAATTTAAAAGTACTGTTACTATTTTCTTTTAGAAAATAACTTTGAATTGGTCCTGTGGAATATGTCTGACAATGGTAACGTCATTGGATCTTTCAAAAATGCAGTCTTTTTCATGCATATCGTGGACATAGATGATTCATTTGCGCCTAGTCGAGGTTTTGATTAACGTAACATTTTGTCTGTTTTCATGCTAAGTAAACCTGATTTAATTAACCTCTTGTTTGTAATCCTATCAACTGCCGGGTTACCGGACTTGCCCTAGTGGCCTTCATCATTTTTAATATTTATTTACTATTTTATTTTACAATTTTTGGCCAGGAAAGAAACACTAAGCCAAGGCCTGTTTCCAGGTGCACCCTAGGAGCACAGGGAAGTTAAGTGACTTGCTCACGATCACACAGTATGCAAGTGGCGGCTGCGGGATTCAAACCCAGTCCTCCAGGTCTGCAGCTCAGTGCTCTTAACCACTATGCTATACTGCCTCCCTTGCTACTGTGCCATAATAGTTTACTTGGAGCCTGCCGATGTAATCATCTGGGTACTTACCCATATTAGCCTGCTGTAACCAATGTACATGCTTCATTCTGTAGCTCTTGATGATACTTGGCTGTAATGTTCTCTATTTCTAATGAAAATAAAACATGCGTTCTTTTAGCGTAGCATTTCTCATAAACCTCAAATAGGCCAGTAAGCAATAACTCTGATCCTTCTTCAAATACTAATTATTTCGAAACCTCTGAAAGACGTGGGGTAATAGCCTGGACATGATATTAGACAGTCATACAGTAGCATACTCTTAGATGCTGGAATATGTGCTTTGTAAAATCTCTCTGTGGCACAGAAGACTTAACCATTGTTTCATCGGAACACAGAAAATGCTAGACAACCCAGGGTCTGGTGTGTTAGTCTTCTGCCGTGCAGGTAGCGGCAGCACTCAACATAATTAAGCAATAAGGTATGCAGTCCCACTCTGACATATGTACTCCTTGGAGCATTATGCATTCAACCACTCGAGAAATGTGTATATCAGAGTGAGATCACACACCCTGCAGTGTAACTACAGTGTAGCTAATTGACAAATGAAGTGTAACCAGTGTATTATCACACTTATAAAATGGGCACAAAAATAATACACAGTGAGACATGTAAAAAAGGTGCAGACGAGGAATACTGCAACGTCATGTTATGTGTTTGCACCAATGATGGAGTAGGATTTTTCTTATCCATTTTATAATTAAGCAATAATGTATGAAAGGTTGTGCTTTGCTTAGATAATGTCATGCCTTGGGTGGGTGGGTCTGAGGCTGCAGGGCAAGCGCATCCAGCACCCAAGAAATGACATCATCTCATGAAAACACACACACACACACACTGGAGTGCATTACTGTGATTATACAGTTGGCTTGCTTGTAAAATAAAAAAGATTTAAAATTTGATTTGTACTACATTTTTACCTTTGGTAACCTATTCTACAGGTTCATTGCTTGCTGGGTGAAAACTTGCTTACCTGCATTATCCCTAATTCTATCCCTCCCCCACCTGTGTAGGGAGCACACTTTACTGTCCTGAAATTGTATCCCCTGACCCACATTACCCAATCCCTACCAAATGTGAGAAATGTATGTGTTACCTTACTATTATAAACCCAAGTGAGCAACAATAAATGCAGAGATTGAAATCAGAACTAATTATGCAACAAAGCATTACAGGGCATGGGTCACTGTTAACTAATAACAACCCACTAATGACAACGCTAGTGGTGCAGAGAGGCAGACTAAGAAGTAAGGTGCCTTTCATCCTAACAGTGTAATTATTAAAAGTACAGTACCCTCTACAGTGCCTTATTGTTATAAATTATTACAGTGGCTATGAAAGCGGGTCTACTATGGATCCCTGAAATGTGACTAAATGTTATGATACTGCATTGGCTGGATCACAACAATTTACAGACCGCTACCTACTACCATTGCTGAGATGCAAGCATCTGAATGCAGCTATTGTACATACTAAAGGGGTGGCAAACTTACTACAGCGTGCAGGCTCTCAGGGGCTGGCCAGGACAAGAAGGACTGAGTGTCTACAGACAGTTCTTATCCTTCGGGGAGGGAGATGGGCTTGCTGCTGCTTGGCTGACACCTGGTAAAGGCTACGTGGTGCATCAGTGGTCTCCTCTCAGAAGGCTGTGTGCAGACACCGCGAGCATGTGGTGTGCCGACGTCCACCGGCAGAGGGAAGACGTCGACCCCGCAAACACAGTCATGAATGAATGCCTGAACGGGTTTTATAGAAAAAGCTCAAGTCAGACCCATGGGGAGGTGGGACCCATTATCAGGTACTTTCCCATGCCCAGACGGCAGTGTAGTTTTCACTTTTCCACGTACAGTATTTTACTATCTTGTAAAGCATATTGGCTCAAATTACTGCAAAAGCAGTTGTAACTCAGAACACACAAAAACATATATAAAATAACATGTGCAACTACTCGAAACTGAGCAAGATGCTGACGTGTGCCAGACTGGTAATCTTTTAAACCACATCTCTGACCTGGCTAACAAACTGTCACTGGGTTACGCATTATTGTAGTCTTCAGCTCAACTGACATAAGTAGTTTCCAGAACGGCCATGTAATAAACATGAATGACGGGCGGGGAAAAAGACTGCATCAATATACGGCCAGAAAGAGGGAAAAAACAGAACTATTTCAAAACAATCCCCTGGAATGATTACAATACACACAATTCACTGGAATGATTAAACAGACTTCACATATGCCCACATTAGCAATTATATTACAAAATTAAACAACAGTGTCTGTGTACTGTTTCACTTGGAACTTACACTCCAATGAAACTCCCCCTCTCCCATAACATCACTGCTTTGTTTTGAAAATTGATAGTATCTGATGCTGTCTCAAGAGGACTCCGATACAGAAACAGTCCATATTTTACTTAAAGTATTGTGTTCTTACCTTATTATCATGATTAAAGAGGAATCCTCCACTTCCCTGCAGTAATGCTGCAGGACCTTTAGGTCCCAATTAGGAAAAACATATTAGAAGGAAATGTTTTCATGTACTTACTGTTTTGTATCTGGTTGATCCTGCGAACCTCTGACCACCATGTTAACATACTACCTGCCCCAGTGTCCCCCCTAGCCAGCTCTCTGATGACGTGACTGATGGACTGAGCCGCGGGGGCCATCTATGTGCCGGAAAGTCACTTAGCTTGTATTAGTGTGAAGGAACACATGATCGTGCTTATTCTGCCAGTACCAATCTCGCTAAGCTTAGCGTGATTGATACGAGCAGAATAATCACAATCATGTGCTCCTGTACATTTATACTAGCTAAGTGACCTGCTGGCACACAGATGTCCCCTGCAGCTCAGTCTGTCAGTCATGTCATCAGAGGGCTGGCTGTAGGGGGACACTGGGGCAGGTAGCATGTTAACATGGTGGGCGACAGGTCACAGGAGCAACCACATATAAAATTAAATTACAAGACAGTAAGTATATGAAAAAATGTCCTTCTAATGCATTTTTCTTAATCGGGACCTAAAGGTCTCGTAGTATTACTGTGGGAGAAGTGAGGCTTCCCTGTCATATTGCGATATATTGTAAACTTGCCAATAACGTTTATTAAATTTGGGGGGGGGAATAACCTTTTTGCCCACATTTCAATTTTCTGATTTAGTGGAGTTTTTTCTAGCTGAAAATTGCAGCTGCTCACACAAAAATATGTACACTTCATTGTGCATGCGTTTTCGGCCTTTTCAACCCTCAACAGTAATCCCTGCTTTTATTTAATTGTTTGATTATTCTAGCATTTTCTGGCTCCTGCCCACCTAGCACTTAGTTTGCCACTGACAAATCCTGCTCAACTCCAACGGATAGTGTTGCTCAAATAGTATCCTAGAAATCAGGATACCAACAGATACCTCCAATTTGACCAGATAGTTGCTGTGGTAGGATAGTAGTGCTATCTGACCATTGATCCTACCAACTAGCATACCTGGATCCTAACCAGGATACATCACTATCTGGCCCTGGATCCTAACTATCTGCCCTAGGGTCCGTGGATCCTAACCAGGACACCTGGATCCTAACTAGGATCCATCACTATCTGGCCCTGAATCCTGCATCTATCTTTGGCAGGATATCTGACAGGATCCAAGTCAGGATACCAGCACTATCTGACAGATAGTGATAGGATCCACAAAAGCACTATCTGAGCAACACTACCAGCTGACCTCCTGTTCCTTTTGCAGTATCTGACTGGGAGGCAGGTTTGCCAGTTGGAGCCCTAGCCTGCCAGTTAGACCAACACTCCGATGATCAAGGGGTATTTCTCTCCAGTAGCCTTTTGGTATGTATCGTACATCATGGAGGAGTGCTGCATAATCCTCAACATCCTTCTCCCCTAGCACTGTGCAGTCCAGAGCCCTATTGGCCTCACAGCATCGCACATGTGCCCCATCAGAAAGGAGCCTGCTCCTACGAACATACGAACTTTGCCAGCAGATAAAGGCCTAGAGGTCTATCAAGTCTGCTCGAATGTGCAGCTAGCACCCCTTATTCTGCAGCTGCCCCTCCCTTCCACCCTTCCCCTTGTCCTGTCCCATCCTCGTTTGAAGCAGTCCACTGTTCTACTGCATACCACTTCAGGAGGTAACGATTCCACCCAGCCACCACCCCTCTGCAAAAAGTGTCTCCTCATCTCCTCCTGAACCTTCCTCGCCCAGTTTCATATCATGGCCCCTGGTGTCCCTCCCTCCTTTACTTTGAACAGCCCTCTGTACTTGTCTTGTTTATTCCTTTCATGTATTTAAAGGTTTCAATCCGTCACCCTGTCTCCCTCTCCTCCAGTGAGTATATGTTCAACTCCTTCAACCTCCTCTCGTATGAGAAGTCCCCAGCCCCTTGATCATCTTTTGTCACCCCTGCGCTGCACCCTCCAGTAACTTAATGTCCCTCTTCAGATACGGACGCCAGTACTGCACGCAGTACTCAGGTGTGGTCTAACTAATGACCTATACAGTGGCAGAATCACCTCCTCCTCCCGAGGATATACCTTGCAACACAACCCAGCATTTTGTTGGCCTTGCAGCTGCCTTCCTACATTGTGCTGAGTTGTTCATTGACCCTGTAATGAGCACACCCAGATCCTTCTCTCTGTCTGGGCTAGCTGCACTCCCTAGCTGGTAACTCCTCCTTGGGTTCTTCATCCCAAAATGCAGCACCTTGCACTTTTGGCATTAAAGCCCAGTTGTTACTTCGCCAGGTGTCTGACCAGGTTTCAAGTTTTGCCAGATCATTCTGCAACCCCTGCCATCCCCTCAGGTCATCCACCACCGCGCCTACCTTGGTATCATCAGCAAACAGACTGATCTTGCTCTTGATGTCCCATGATATGTCTGCAATGAATATCCCAAACAACACTGGTCCCAACACCGAACCCTGTGGAACACCACTGTCACTGCCCTTGGGTGTGAGAGCTCCCACCCACCACCACCCTCTGTTGCCTTCCTGCAGCCAGTTTCCTACCCATCTCACCAGCTTTGCACCGCCTGTGCCTACTAACTTCCTTCCCAGCCTCCATGTGGCACTGAGTCGATGCCTTACTGAAGTCCAGATACAGACATCCACTGCATGGCCCCTGTCCAGTTGCCTAGTTACCCAGTCATAGAACTTGACCAGGTTGGTTTGGCAGGATCTGCCATGGCGAAGCCATGCTGTCTGCTGTCCTGTAGTCCTTTGGCCTCTAGGAGGGCCACCAGCCTCTCCTTCAGGATAGTCTCCATTAGCTTACCCACGATGGATGTGAGGCTCACTGGTCTGTAGTTTCCCGGTTCAAACCCTCTCGAACTCTGCTCTCCATGATTTCCCCATCTGTCACCACTTCCCACCCTGCTTCTGCCATTTCTCCCACCTTGGGTGTCACCCCCCTCTTCTCTTTAGTAAATACTGAGCAGAAGTACTCATTTAGTGCTTCCGCCTTATCGCACCCTGCTTCCACCCAACCCCCCTCCTTCCTAATCCTTACAGCTCCTTTTCTCCCTGATGTACTTAAAGAAGTCCTTCTCCCCCTTCTTAATGCCTTGTGCCAGCCTGAGTCTGTGAGATGCTTTGCTCTCCTTACTGCCCTTGTCACCTCCTTCGATTCTGTCAAGTACTCCTCCCTGTCCTCCCCCCTTCCTGTTTTCTTGTACTTCCTAAAAGCAGCTCTTTTCCTCCTTACCTTTTCCATGACCTCCTCGCTCAACAAGATCGGTTTCTTAGCCCTATCCTTCTTGCTCTGGGCTTTGCAGCAGGTTTTGGTTGCCTCCACTATCCCCAGCTTTATGAGCTCCCACCTCTGGTTAGTGTCCATACTAAATTGAATTCTGGCCAGGTACCCTTTTACCACTTCCCCCATCCTCCCAAAGTCGGCCCTCCTGAAGTCCAGCACTATTGTGCCAGATTCCACTCCTTCCTTGCCCATATCCAATGTGAGCTATACTGAGTGGTGGTCACTCCCTGACAGCGGTTCCTCCACTATAAGTTCTCTCACAAAGTCCCCATTTGCCAGCACAAGGTCAAGGGTATTCCCTAACCTGGTTGGTTCACTGACCATTTGCAGCAGGAAGCTGTCCTGGAAGGCATCCGGCAGTGCCTGCTCCTTCTGTTCTGGTTGTTGGGGTACTCCAGTCCACTCCTGGCATGTTGAAGTCCCCCACAATCACCACACACTACCCTTTCGCAGGTCCTTCTGATCTGTCCCGCTAGTTCCCTGTCTAACTCCTCCGCCTGAGATGGTGGCCTGTACACCACTCCCATTCTAAGAATCCTATTCTTGGAATCCTGGATTTGCACCCAAAGTGACTCTGTACTACCCTCATCCCCTTCCTCCCTTACACACTTCAGTCCTTCCTTCACATATAGTGCCACCCCCCCCTCCTTTCCCAATCACCCTGTCCCTACGAAATAACCTGTACCCTGGTACAGACAGGTCCCAGTCATTGTATTGGGTGGACCATGTTTCCGTGCTGGCTGCAATGTCCACCTCTCCCTCTGCCATGAGAACCTGTAACTCTGCAGTTTTCCTCCCAAGGCTCTAGCATTAAGGGTAACCACCTTCCCATCCTGCCCTCCTTTCCTAGCATCACAAACAGTACTTGCCATTTGTCCTTTGTCACTGTTATGGGGGGTAAGCTCATATGATTTCCCAACCTGTGGTCTCCGCATATCTCTTCCCCAACTGCCACCCCCCACTCCTGTCTCACCTCAAGGTCAAGCATCAGCACCAACCCACCCCGGCTGGAATGCACTGTCGAGCGACAACAGGACTCCCGCCCTGGCCGCCCAGCTGCAAGGGCCTTAGTCCGATCTCAAACCTGGGTCGCCTGCACAGAAGTGGAACTGTTCTCATCCACCGGGCGGGCCTGCTGTTCATCTGTGTTTACATATCTACTTGTATAGGGTCTAATTTCTTTTTATGTTCTCCCTGTCAGAAGTTTACATTTTATGTCCTGGAATTAGTCCTGATGTCCACAGCTAGGTCAGAAAACAGTTTCTGTTATCAACTAGTTCATCAGTTTCTGTTAACGGCTAGTTTATCTAAGTTACAAAACTAATGTGCCAAATATAGCTGAAAATATTGATGCAAACCTGTAACAGTCATATTAAGTGGAGCTCTTCTTTCATTATTTCCGATCTAAAATAAAATGCTAAAAAAGATTCAAAATGATAGGTAAGGGGCATCTTAGAAGGCAGGAAAAAAATAGCAACCTAAAATGGAAAACGTGGGCCGCCCTGGTGGAGCTGAGGGCTGAGGTGCTGGTCGCCTTGACTTACACCACGCTGGCAACCCGTGTTCGGGAACAAGCGCAGGTCGCCAGGGGTCAGCAGGGGAGGAGAAGGATTGAGCGTCCATTGGACAGCTCTCCTTCTCTGGGGAGGGGGGCCCATGACAGTCGGAGCTCTGACCGTTTCGGCGGAGGCTGGGGGACATAGGGCTGCGCTTGTGCTTCAGAGAGGAGCTGGAGGCGGATGCCAGGAGGGAGTGCGTGCAGACATGTGTGCACTCCCCTCCACCGGCGTCACTGCACACCCTCAGCCCAGGAAGATAACAGAAAATTAGGTGCCCCAGTCGCTGCGGCTTGATGGCCGTCTGACTGTACTGGCGCCAGCTCTGAGGGGATCACCAGTGCAGATCCGGTCTCCGTAGGGGAGTTGGTCAACCCCTGCTGCCCAGCCACAAGGGGTAAATCGTGGGGTAATTAGGTGATCGTCCTCATGGGAGTCCGGCACAGCTCAGACGGCGGCTAGAGATTAGGTTGCCTAGTGACTGGGGCCGACTGGGAGAAACAATCATACTGCTGGCACCTTAACTGACGTTTCAGGACTAGCCCTTCATTAGAGAGAAAACAGAAAGTCTAGGAACACCAGTTTCTCTTTTCTTCGATTGGACAGTCTCCTTAAAAACGACCCTGGATCAACCCCATGGGATTCTTTTGACTTGTAAACATGCCTCGAGGTACTAGCTACACAGCCTAGCCTTGTTTGTGGATCTAGCAGGTAACAGACACGCTGATCCCTGACCTTGTGGTGTGGGGCAGTCATCAGGTCTAACCTTAGCCCACACAAAGTTCAACCATGGTGATGCAAGAGAATATGTTTTAAAACAAAGTGGGATACACAACAGCAATAGATCTGAAAAAGAAAAGAAATGGCAAACATCACTATAAAAGGAACAGAAGGAGAGAAGTACACTTCTGTATTCTTTTTTTACTTTTTATTTATGTTATTGTACATAACAGCATAAAAATGCCACAAGGCAGCAAAACAATAAAAAAGATTTTATTGAACAGTTACATCAGTACTTTCGGTCTCCCTCCCCTTTTGTTACATCCAGTAGGGGATGCCAAGGACCATAACAAACTGTGCTAATGATACACAGAACAACTTATTAATTACTGTTGAAAAGAGCTACTAAGCAGCCAATGGGCTGCAACCTGTCTATGACTTCTGGACAAACACAAATGTAAAGCAGCGTCTCAGGTTGTGCAGTACCCCCCATTGTACCTACTAGATAAACAGCAACTCGACATTAATACGATCAACATCATTGGATCTTAAAACCTGCAACTTATATCTGAAACCTAGAACCGGTCTGTGCCTCTTCTTACATGCTAGGAAGAGATTTACAGTCATTATTAACCATAAATGTTACAGCCATACCCTGCATAAAATATATATTTGCCCTTCAGTGTTCAAAACGCAAACTTTTCAGTTCCTGTGAAAAAGAACAGGTGAAAACATTTTCCTCTCTGGCATTTTAGATAAAAATGAATACATGTAGTAACAGCACAGGGCACTACATTAGTGTCTCTGATCAAGTCTTGTGGAAAGCTGCGCAAAGGCGTGCCAAGAGTCAGGGATCAGGAGGGGACACCATTTCCCTTGGGTGTCACATCTGAAAATTCAAAAGTGGTATTACTACCTCCCCAGTGTGTGCGGGATGCCAGAATACTCAGACAGTTTCAGAATTTAGGATTAAATGTATATACTAAGAGGACGATGTTCTTTAATCTGATACCCAGTTTACTCTGTTCCCAAATTACTCACTCCCACACCTTCAATCGATCAGGTTTCTGTGTCAGACTCCCCCTCGTTCTCTAGGGTCCTTGTTGTCTCCTGGCTGATTTTCTCTAGTAGCATGTCTAAGTCCTTGGGGTCTCCAAATATGTAGGTTTGTCCAGCATACCCAATATGGGGCTTTGCAGGGTAAACAGTGTTGAAGTGAATAGAGGTCACGTAATTCCCTTTTCCCCCCTCTTCTGTTGTTGGTAGTTGAGTCACAAATCAGAAAAAAACAGAACTTTGTACCATCAACCTCCACTTCCTTGAGATGTCTGTCGGTTTTTGGGAAACAGAACTCATCCTGAGGAGCAGGGTCCTAGGGGCATTGTCCACGGCTCTCCTTCATGGTGTGATTCAGTAGCATTTTTCAATCTGGAAGTACGGAGCTGTGGTATATAGCCCCAGTGCCTCTGCCAGCCATGCAGTGATTTTGTTAAGTGGGGAATGCCCCTTGAAAGCCTCGGTAAGTCCATCAATGCGCATATTAGTCTCCTGAAGCAGATTTTCACCATGCTGTAGAAGGGAACAGATGAGGTGATATAATTTTACCAGTCCTGTAGAAACAGAAAGGGCTTTTCCTGTGCTGCTTGTCAATTCAGCGACCTCCGTAGCCTGGGTCTCTATCTTCTTTCCACATTTTGCAGTATATTGGTAAAGGTATCAAATTTGGTGTTTACAAGTTCTAAAGACTTGCTCATTTTTTTGTATTGCATCATGAAGCACACTGAGGGTTTCCTCAGGTTCCCCACTAGTGCCGCTGCCAGTTGTCTTCCCCATGTCTTGCATCGAGGCTTTTGGTTTGAAAAAATCTTGAGTGCTCTGAGAAGTTGCTGCCGTGTTTTTAGGCTTCACTATCCTGATTTTCAGTTGGTTTTCACACTGCCAACAGATAAGGAGCAGAGTTACGGTGTAAGGTAATAAGCCCTATAGTTACAGGTTTTAGTTAAATCCTATATTTCGAGCAGAAATAGCATTTTCCTGCAGGAGCTGTGTAGATGTGTGTGTAGTTGCCCAGGCTGCTAGGTCCGCCCTTCTTCTGTATTCTTTTTGACACAGACTACTGTGCTCTAGGTGGTATTGGCAGGCATTGTTCTGAGAAGGTCTACAAGTGATATGGCTGTACTGGTGCTACTAATAGGCATCACAATATGCCAGTGACAGCCAGCCCCACAACAGGTAAAGAGGGAGACTAAGCAGAAATAACAAGTTCATGGAAAATAATTTGGTTTTATATAACACCTTTCATGCACACTGGACCCCCAAAACAGTTTACAAGCAAGCAATAACACATGACGAGGTGTGGGTTACATGCTGATAAGAGCACGCCCAGGGGTGTACTAAGGCACGAAGCGCTTGCGCTGAGTGCCTTATGCACCTGGGTTGGCTCTTATCAGCACGTAATCCACACCTTGGAGTGTGTTATTGCGCTTATAAAATGGTGTTTCAATGTAGAAATTAAAAAGAAATAAATAACAGCGGTTAAAGTAGGAAAAATAGGGGGGAAAGTTTTTTTCTTAGAAGAGAAAGAAATAGTTCCTCTGTTTATGTATTGTATTGCTCTGTATAGTAGCGTGTATTTAGCTTGGTCACTTGTACAGCCCCCCCCCTCTCCACACACACACACACACACACACACACACACACAAAACTTATGCTGTCTATGTCACCACAGAGATATAGTTTTTAATTGTAGAGTGCTTTGAAGTGTGCATTTTAAAACTGCAGGGGCGGTTTCATAGGGAGTGAGCGTGTGTTTCTTAAGCTGCCGCACTGTACAGTTTGTCTGTTTCAGAGGACATATGGCTAAGATGATTGTGTGTTTTAAAATTGTTAGGGCGGTTTTACAGGGAGCTATTGTGTGCCTCTTAAGCTCCATAGTGTTCAGGTTTTTTTTTTTAGTAAGAGAGAGGGTGGTTGTAGTTGGAGTGAGGAAGCGAGCGTATCCTTTAGCAACCGCCCGTATATTCATGTTCCTGCTTTACTTTTAGACCCGGAGCGGTCATGGTAAAAATAAACGTTTCATTTGAGGGTACTGTATTGAAATGCGGTTCTTTCTTCTTTTTTTTTTATTGTTTACCGTGGTGTTTGGTTTGCATCCTGAAAGAGGAAATTTTTGAATTGGGATTGAACATCACCGGAGCGTGTGTACTGGGTAGGAGTTTGAGGAGCGGGAGCATTCAAGTGCTGCTGCTGCTGTGAACTGTCTGATCGGGAGTGAGTAAAAAGTGAATTACATTTAACTTTAGGAGTTTGGTGCAGGGGTTGCGCAGGAAGGGGGGCACAGAACTGATTTTTTTAGTGTTGCTGTCATTTTTCAGTTGCTGCCACGGTGCTTATGACGAAGTGCTTTTTCTCACTGTGAGCTGTGCCAGCTTGTGTTTCTGTTTCCTAGTGGCACAGCTCACTGATTTCGTAGTGTTGTGGAGCTCGGGACCGGAGGGTAGTGCTAGTTGACTAGAACATCTTCTGATAAGAACACAGCTCAGAAGATGTTGTAGCCAATCAGGTTACAGGATTTGTTGAGCCCATTTTATAAGCCACAGTAAAGTCATTAGGCACACTAGGAGAGAAGGAGTGCCTTGCTCAGTAAGTAAACTAAGTGGTGTTGATAGAATTCAAACCTGAAAAGGCTTAAATGTCAGTCAATGACAGAATATACAATTTCAGCCAACAGAAAATAATGGCACTGATCAACTCACTCCTTAGCTTTAAACATGTCTGTACAGAGCATATCAATAAACGCTACAGAAACACACTAGGGTACCATTTCACCTCTCCATTCCACTACAGATATGAGATGTGAAATGAGTTCCAAGACTAGCAAATACCCTGGAGGTATACAGGTCTGAATTAAAAGCCTATTCCTATAGAACTACATTACCACTGCGAGCACAGCTACAAATATCAGAACATTCCTTTTGGGTAGAGGCTCTGGGAGCTCACAAAGGATTGAGGAATTCTGGGTAGGAAAACAAGGCTGACATAAAAGACTTTCAGTCTTTATCCGTCCTATATCATCTATGTATTTATGGTACTGTACACCCTTGCCTCTCTCTCAGTCCTTGTGTGGGTATCAAAGCAAACTCTACCAGCGGTACACCCACTTCTGTGGCTGGTTCCAGGTGTAACAAAAAGAAAAATTAAGTTATGAGCCAATACAATGGTTGCATATATGTATACAAAATTCACAGCACTCAAGTGTTTTAAGTAAGCATTAATCCATTCCGAAGGTAGCATCTAATGGGGAGTTAATGCATGGTTGGGACCGTTGTAGCCCGAGGCCGCAGGCCGATTGCCTACAACGGTCCAACCATGCATTAACTCCCCATTAGATGCCACCTTCGGAGTGGATTAATGCGCTTGTAACATGGGGTGCTCATGCTGTATATCTTCTACAGATGTTACTGGTGATAGGACACAAAAGACAATGACAGTAATGAAGTTTCTGTATAAGTTTTACTGTTACTTTGAGATTTGTGTATAAACCTCTCTTACATACATATATGCTTTTTCTCATTTTTGCAGGGGTAGTACAATTGTATGTTTCTTCACGACTGCCATACATTTTACAGATTTATCAGCGGCTGTTGCTTCAATATTGTTCATATGCTGACCACGATGTTCCCCATTTTCTACTTTGCGATCTGTGTCCCTATCTCATTTGCATATACAGATCCTGCTCTACTGCATTCTGTTTGTATTATTTCGCTACTCACAGTATCTTTCTCCATGTCGCTTTCTTCAGCTTCTCACATTTCCCCAGTCTGTGTGGTATGTTCTCTATCTCTGTTTTGGGCTGCATAATTTAAGTTGACCGTCCCATACACAGTGACATTTTTAAACTCAAATGCGTTGCCGGATGTTCCCAGTGTAGCTCGCTCTTCCGCTACTTGGACACTTTATCGCTGCAATTTCTTACCCTCCCCTACTTGCCACAGTGCTCCTTTTCCTCCTGTGGCTTGTTTGTTTAGTTCACTAGCAACACGGCATTATCGTCTCATAATGCCATGTTGCTCCTGTACCAGCTGACCACGCTTGTCCTATCGGCTTTCTCCCTTCCGCTCCTAACGTTTTTGCCATGTTACAACATGTATTAGAGCCTTGTGGTATACAGGACTGTGCTAAAATCATAATTGCTAAGATGTACCTTAAGTCCTACTGATACTGCTGTGCAGGACAGTATGTAGGCAGATACTGAATGTTATTTATGCCTACTACAGCTAAGTGTTTTATGTTGTGAACTAAATGCTCTGGGAAATATCTGTATCTGTAGTCCCTCATGGGAACTAACTGGAATACTGAAGAGTATTACTATACGACTATAACACTAAGGGATACGTATTGATTTAATTTTTATGCTGTCTTAATGCAGATCCTCTACCATGGATGGGCGAAACATCTGACAGTCTATAGGGGTCTCTATTTGGTGCATGAAAATAAACTACATATGAAGAATTCTGTGGCTTCAGTGACTGGTGTCGGTATTTTTTAGTTCCAGGTGTGTCCTTCTTGAAGCTTGATATGGCCTTCTTGAAGCTTGATATGGCCATCTTCTGGTCATCCACACAATTTCACATCCACCATTATTATGGCAGCCTACATTCTTGCAGGAGCACAAGTTTTGGGTACTCCGCCCCAAGCAGGTTATCTGTTACCTAAGCCTGCCAATCTTTTCCTAGGTACTGACATGAACACTCCTTAAAAAGCTAGTCATGCCAAAAAGAGCAGAGAGAAAATGTTATTACTTTTTAAAAGCAGACCGTTGTTTCCTTTCATTTCTGAAGTATTTTGTTTTCCTTTTACTAATCAGGATTTCGCCTGATACTATTCGATGAGATACACACAAAAGCACTCTCCTTGGCAGCTGTCATACCTAGTGCAGTGTGCATTTCTGAGTGGGGAAGTTATAAAACATGTCAAACTGTTTTCAATTTTCATTTCCCTTTTATTCTCCCTTGGGGACAATCTGGCCTATTGTTCTAACGGTTTTACATAGCTGCTTGAATAATCTGGATATAGCTGAACAGTATGACCCACTTTTTGTTCAATAAATCCCTACTTTTTATACACAGTGGATCAGTGTCCCACATAGCAAAATAAGCCCCCTTCATACCTCATCAGTACTGTGACCTCACTCACTCTGACATCACTTAAGCCCAATCTGACAGAAGGTGAGTGGCTCTGCTTGGTCAGTTGTGATGTCAGAGTCAGTGACATGACAATGCTGGTGAGTTATGAAGGGGAACAGAGCTAACTATGTCAGCCACCAGGTAGATTACTGTTCCACACACCACAACTAGTATTGTCTGAAAATCTCCCAAGTGAGCTGTGTAACCTGACAAAGATGGCCGCTGGTATTTACAGCTCTGAGTTCTAAGAGCATTAACTGTTATAAAAAACAAGTATTTTGGGTTATCAATCTACAGTTTCTGTCAAGATATTCATGGCATAAAAACTAGAGAATAAGCTGGGGAAACCTCGAGGTAATGCATCTACAGAAATGGGTCAAAGGACAGTTTGTAGCCTGCCACGTCCAAACAGATGGCAGCTAAGACTGATGGAGCAAAGGACCAGGCACCTGAGTCAACCCTACAAACTTTGGGCAGCAAAAATGCATCAATTAATAATGTCAATTTCTGAAATGAACAAAAAGATGGACACCATAACTGGCCTGCCAGTGCAGCGATAGAGTTACCACCTGCAGCACCAACTACCCAGGTTCAGCAATGAGCCAGGGCCTTCGGAAAGCTGGCTGAGGGGGGGGGACTGAGCATCCTATCAGACTCTCTCCTCCTCCTCCAGGGAGGAATGTTTCCACAGACTGCTGCTATACTGCCACCAGGGTGACAACAGCTGGCAGTGCAGGTGAAGCACAAAATGCAATGAAAGAAATGGAGCATGCCTGTCATCCAGGTGCATCAGGTGTGCTGGCACCCAGTGATGTCGGCACACTCTTGGGGGGGGGGCTAACAATATGGCACAGAACTGGGAGGATGAAACCTCCGCCAACCCACCATGCTCGTATAGGACTCTAGTTGCCATTTCCTAGGAACACCGACAGTCTTCACCTCTGTCATGGGTGGCCCGATGGATGCAGGGAGGAAATGCCAAGGAGCTGATGGCATACCCAGCCCTTAAGGGTAAGCCAGGGGGGCAGCACAACCATGAATCATGGGTGGACTGGGGGTCCTGGGAGAAGGGCTGGCAGAGTCTCAATGGGCGGGATCTGGGCATGTAGTGGATGGTCGGAGGAGGTCCCACCTGTTGCCAGAGGAGGGGGACAAAGAAATTTCAGAAACAAAAATAGTTGGACACTATAACTATGTGTCTCAGAACAGTGGAAACACTGGTGAATGGACTCACAGCGAAGGTCCTGGACTCCTGCCACCAGGCGGAATCAGCCCTACATACTTCAACTGCAGTTATGAAGAAGTCACAGTTTCACCATTCAAGACTGGACATTCTTGAGAATCAAGTACAGAGTACTAATAGCCACATTTTAGGGGTTCAAGAAGGTACAAAGGGGGGTCATTTAGGATTTTACAGGGTCTGATGGCTGAGATTTTAACAACTGAAAACGCACCCCCGCTGTCCATACAGAAAGCGCACAGGGTTACTCCAAAGGGCCACTGTCTAGATGATAATCTGCCACGTACAATTCTGGTGATCACCGATGGCATCCAGACCAGTGAAAGAATTCTCCGGCTGGTGTACCAGAAGGGCCCTGTGTAGGTGGATGCTAAACAACTCTTGTTTTTCCAGAGCATAAGTTATGCTACTACATAGAGGCAGAAGCGTTTTGAGGCTGTATGTAGCATGCTTAAAAAAAGCAGGGGTCCCAAATACAATAATGTTTCCTGCCGAGTTGCGAATACTGTCTGTTGGGATAGTTTACATCTACAGACCCAGGAGAAGCAGTAACGTGAGCACAGAAGTATGTGGCTAAATGAAGAGAAATGAAGAGGATAACTAATTATAGCCAGAATGAGCATTTTTCTGTTAGTTTGAAACACCTGTCACGGTTTTGGTGGCTGCAGTGAAGGACTAAACAAATTCTATGAAATGGTAGTGTAAGTGGCCTACATGGGATACTATGGTAGGTTTACTGTTTAAATTGTTGTTTTTAGTTTAAAGGCAGGACACTTGCCACTCATATTTGGGACTTTATATACTATTTACGGTGAGCGCAGGAAATATGGCCGCAGCTGTATACGGACATGTCTCCCCTTTACAGGATGCATTTTTGCACTAGGTTAAAAGTCTTTCTGCCCACTGGGATGCAATCTGTATTTCTTTTTAACCTGGCCAGTAACCACTGCCGGTTTGCAAATTCTTGTTAAATTACTAAATCTGTATCTTTTAGGGGGAGCTTATTTCTTTAGATCCATATTAATTTTGTTATGCTCCTGAGATGGATGGTCTTTTAAAGGGGAAACAATGCATTACAATATCCCGTGGACTGATTAACCTGTGTGGACTTCTGAAATATTATAGGCGCTATGCATGACACACATCTGACCCTTCAGGTTTTTGGGAAATTCTGGAATTTTTGGGGCCACCTTCTCCTAATCTGTCATGCAGTCCTGGGCTCATTCTCATAGCAATATGGTTATAATTAGAATGGGTTTCTCTGCATCAAGTATTAGCATTTTGGCATCCGGTCAAAACTGGTAAAAAAATGGCGCAGTCAAAAACCATGCAGACATTACAGTGTGCGTGTGGATTTGGAATTGGTGATTTTATATATATATATATATATATATTAGCACAGTTCTTTTACCATGCCCATTTTCTGGTGTCTGCACTGCACGATTTTTGATCGCTCCATCTTTTCCTCGCTGTTTTGATCTAGTTCCTTGCGTTTTGCACAATTGTTCATTTGTTGTGCTTACTGCACCTTGTTACGCTGTTACTGCCACAAACCCCCTTCCCCACAGGACACATCTGGAAGCTAGCTGTTACCAGCTCAGTATGTCTTTATTGGTAAAACTTTTGAAATAAATGACAATGAGAGGGATATTCTGGTTTACTCCCCCCTCCTCATGACGTATATAAACCCTGAAATTACCTTGTTGCCTGCTCTTATCCCCTAGTCTGACCATATCTCTGAACCTATCACCCTCTTGTACCTTAGCTGTTGCAGCTTTCCTACCCCCTGCTTCATATCCCCCTCTTATCAGTTATCTGGCAAATAGTTTCTAAGATCTGTCTGTTGTGTATTGCAGGATTATACCCGCTATATTTTACTTTCTCTTATTCTTGCTTAAAGTTTCTAGAGCATTCTCCGAGTTTGTCATTTAACTTCACTGCTTTGCTCTAGCCTAAGTGACTGTCCTGATGCTTTGTTTTGAATTTTATGCTGTGAAAGCTTTGACCTGAATTGTATATTGTTAATTATTGTACAACCTATGTATAATATCTTGTTTTGTATCCTGTTGTCGCCTGCCATCTGTTATACCTGTAATGTTTCCTTGTAACCTCCTGGGTCGTGCCTGAAAACAGTCACCTCTATGGCCAGTGCACCTACCCGGTAAACAAAAACTAAATAAATAAATAAATTACTTTAATTACTACCTACATATGTATTACTTCATGATGTTTCCCCCATCTGGAAGCTTGACTATATGCTTATTTTAACAAGACATTAATTGTGAAAACTTGACTAGCAGTCTTTAACGATTAACATTTTCATTAGCAGCCAGCCAGGTCTGAGGAGCAATTTCACAAAATTTTTAATTTTTTCTATAAGATACAGTCCAGAAGAGTGCAACTGCATGGGAAAGTATTAAACTGTAAGAAGAAGTACAGCAATTCTGTGCTTTTTACCATGACTGTGGGACAATATTACTGCAACTTGAAAATCTTTACTTAATGTGGCAAATCAGTTGATTAGTTGATTAGATTTCTGCTAATCAAGGCTGCACTTGATTAGCATGTAGTGTTTTTTGGGTTAACACATTGCTATGTGAACCCCCCCCCCATTTTATGTCTTGTTTAAAAGAATAAACATAAAGTAAAATAAAAATGAAAATCTCTTTAAGTACCAAAAAGGAAAATGACTCAATACAAAACGCAACAGCCAATTACTTCTAAACACTAATGCTGATTTCCTTTGGTGAACTAACTCTTTAAAGAGCTGCTGATGCCTCAAAGAAAACTTCACAAAACATAATAATTAGGTACAATTCAGCTTCCATTCCAGATATATTCTATAGATTTCTCCTCCCCATCTTTTATTACAGAAGACATGTGCATGAATGCATGATCTCTGTTAGAGTTAATCTGCCTCTATAGCTTACTCCCCACTTCAAGTCATGATCCTCTTGTGACATCACAGTGTGTTGCCATAGGGCTAACTGTGATGCCACAGGCAGTGCATTATACATAGATACATAGACAGTGTCGGCAGATAAGGGCCTACGGCCCACCCAGTCTGCCCATTTGAGCTTGCAAGTTTACTTTATGTTTTCCTAGAAGTCTGTTGCCCCTTAACACTGACCTCCAGAATTCCTTTATGTCTATCCCATGCATTCTTAAATCCCGTGATTGCTTCAGCCCTCACCTCTTCCTCTGGCAGGGTGTTCCACTTGTTCACCACCCGTTCTGTGAAGAAATTCTTCCTCATGTTTCCTCTGAATCGTCCTCCCTCCAACTTCATCCCCCACCCTCTAGTGCTGGAACATCTTTTTCGCTTAAAAATAGTGTATTCCTGCACCCTGTTCCTCCCTGTAAGATACTTGTATGTCTCTATCATATCCCCTCTCTCCCTCCTCTCCTCCAGGGAGTACATATTCAGTTCCTTCAACCTGTCCTCATAGGACTTGTGATGCAATCCATGTACCATCTTTGCTGCCCTCCTCTGAACCTTCGCTACCTTATGTCCTTATGTAAGTAAGGTCTCCAGAACTGTACACTGTACGCCTTACTAGTGTCTTGTATAGTGGAATTATGACCTCCCTTTTCCTGCTGGTGATGCCCCTGCCTATGCATCCCAGCATCATATTTGCTTTGCCTGCTGCCTTGTCACACTGTTTCCCCACTTTGAGGTCATCAGAGATGATAATCCCAATATCCCTTTCCTGCTTGGTGCATGCTATATCCTCAACCCCCAACTGATATATTGTGCCAGGGTTTTTGTGCCCCATATGCATTATATTGCACTTCTTTGCATTAAATTTCAACTGGCAAAGCGCTGATCATTCTTTAAGTTTCTGCAGGTCCCTTCTCATTCTGTCTACACCCTCTGGTGTGTCTACTCTGTTACAGAGCTTTGTGTCATCGGCAAACAGGGAAATTCTGCCTTTTAGGTCCTGCACAATGTCACAGATGAAGATGCTGAATAGGACCGGTCCCAGCACTGATCCCTATGGTACCCCACTGGTCACTCTTCCCTCTGTGGAGTGACAGCCATTTACTACCACCCTCTGTGTCCTGCCGCCCAGCCAGTTACCTATCCACTGCACTACTGTCCTGCCCACACTCATATTCCCCAGTTTGTGTAATAGTCTTCTATGTGGCACAGTGTCAAAGGCCTTGCTGAAGTCCAGATAGGCCATGTCCACTGCCCTTCCCTGACCCACCTCCCTAGTCACCCAGTCGAAAAATTCAATGAGGTTGGTCTGACATGACCTCCCCCTGGCAAAACCATGCTGCCTTGGGTCCTGTAGTCCATTGACAACCAGTTGTTCCACCAGATGATCTCAGGTGGGGAGAAAGCAACAGGAATAGATGAAGTCTTCAGGAGCAGAGATCCTGTTTTCATGCAAATGGCCTCAGTAATAAATAGTGGGGAGGAAAAATACAGAACTAATGTGAAATATAAACTGAATGGTGTCTAAATATTATACTTTATGTTATCCTGAAGGCGTCAGCTGCTCCTTAAACATAGCTTGCTTCACCCAACATCCACAACAATCTTACACCATACTAGCAATCAAATATCTTAGTTTTTCGGCATTGCCATTATAAAGATTTTAAAGAGGGGACAAAGCACATCGTACTCACAGATAAATGTGAAAAATCTGAGGCAGTTTCTGTACAGCATATGCGTCCAAGGTTTTACATACATTCAGATACAATAATAAAAAAAAAAGACCAGACTATCAATAAGCAAACTGACCCTCTATGACAGTATGAAGAGAGTTTTATAAATATAACTGTGCAGTGATATAAATCTTATACTATTTTAAGAATCACACAGAGATACAGTCATGTAATCAGGAGGTATACCACAAAAGATTTGGCTCTCGTTAACTACACTCTAAGTATACTGTAATACCCAAATAACCAAAGTTCCTGAACTCATAGGACTGGTGCAAAGGATACACTTTGCTTAAAATACCCATTATTCCATTGTGCCCACTTGCCATAATGCCACGGTTAGTTGTAATAGGAACCATTTGCCTGGTTTCATTACATTTTATGCCTTTTACCTTGTTTGAATATTTTATTCCTGTACTTTAATTTGCACTATGTTACTGTAATGCTGTTATTTCTTACATACCTATTGATGTTTGACATTTTTATTTTTTGTACCCCCCTTCCCCCATGGTCACACCTGGAAAAGAGCTGACTTGGTGTGCCTTTCCCCATAACTAATTTCCAAACAAATACGCACAAATACAATTTACTGTGCCGATTGCTTTACATCCCCACATGAATGCATAAAAGCTGTAAATATTAATGAAAAAACACCTCACGCTCAAAAAGAAAAAGATTCTTGTATTTTTCACTGATAACATCTTTAGAAAAAGTTCAGCATGTTGCCATACCTTGAAAAATGATGTCTGCCAGTTTACCTGGCCCGCTTATAAAGCATGTTGAAATACTGTAACCTTTCCTATGCACAAGGAACAGGGCAATAAAAATAAGCACGCTCGTTGGTTTCCAGATCAGATCCGCTTAATCACATCAAAACTGCTACACAACCAGAATGCACATACCATGAGATAATGTGTCATATTATTACCCTCAGCAGCACTGAAGTGTGATGAATGAGAAAGTCTCCGATTCATTGACGCTGCTGTCAGAAGTGGAATGTGCCTGACTTACCGAAGTCAAGTCAGCAGTCAAAGTGAGAATCAGATAAACTAAAAAGCCTGCATGTGGTGCAGCCAGACTCCATGTGGCACAGTACAAACATTAGGAGAGGAACAATATTCCCACCATGACAGAAGCCATGTACAACTGTAAGTATTTTATCTGATGAGACAAGCCAGTAATGACTGACAGAAATAAAAAAAGAAATACACACACATATAAACAGAACGCTGAGCTCATATCTTGTGTATTTTGTATAAAACAAACAATTATGAAACACCACAGTACATGTCTGAATCCCATCACAACCAGCTGGCTGTATGCGACCTGAGCAAGTCCCTTAACCTCCTTGTGATTTGGCCCTCGCAGCTGTAAAACATAAGCAAGATGATGCTTCGCTTGGGCTGGCCCAAGTTTTCACATTTGAAATTAACAAAAATACTCCTGTGCAATTAAAGCATTAGTGAATGAAAAGCATTCCATAAAAAGCAGATCCTAAGAACACTCCACCTTTTGTATCGTGCCTCCTGGTCGGGGGACATTTTTTTATTATTAAGCTAAGATGCTGAGAAGGCCTTCGACCAAGTGGCGTGGCCGTTTTTGGTGGCCTCTCTGGGCTCATTTGGCTTCTCTGAACAATTTCAGCATTTAATTACAGGTCTATATTATCACCCCATTGCCTACATCAAAATCAACGGAGCTATTGCCCTCCCCCAATCACCCAGCAGAGGGGCACCAGACAAGGGTGTCCTCTCTCACCCCATTGTTTGCACTTTACTTGGAGCCATTAGTGCAGTAAATCTGACAAGCAGACAACATATCCAGACTAACAGTAGGGAGAGAACACCACAATCTTGCATTGTGCGCAGACAATTTATTAATTTATCTTACATACCCAAAGCAATCATTACCCCGTTTGTGGTTGGTACTGGAGGAGTTCGGGAGGGTGGCAGGGTATAAAATTAATGCAACCAAAACAGAAGTTTTACAGGTAAACTATACTCCCACAGACACCGTGAGACAGGGATACCTGTTCCGTTGGGACAACTCGCACTTATAATATTTGGGAATACAGCTGTCCACAGACCCAGCACATCTGTATCGACATAACTATGCCCCATTGTTACAACAGGTAACACGGGCCCTAGAGAAATGGCATACTATCCCACTTACATTGTTGGAGACGATACAAACGGTCTGCATGAACTTACTTTTTGTACCTGACAGTCCCTCCCAATTGTTCCCTCACAATCTTTCTTTAAAGAAATAAACCTAAAGATATCACAATATATCTGGGAGTCTCGCCCTTCTAGGGTGAAATATACAACCCTACAATTACCATCGAGGGCAGGAGGACTGGCATTACTATGCCTTCGTAATTATTACGTAGCATCTCAAATCAAGATAATTTTTCTGTGAAGGCACCGTACCTATGCAGCAAAATGGAGTGAGCTTGAAAAAAGGGAGGAAGATCTGGTTAACTTGGATAGCATACTTCTAAGCCAACCCCCAATACTGCTTGACCAGATAACAGATAATCCATACACTAGAAATACACTATTGCGTTGGAGAAAACTCTGGTCCCCTAAGCAACTCTCCCCATATAAAAACGTTTTATACTCCTTACCATATCTACATTCTTTCCAACCGGCCAGATTAGATCAGGGCTTCCAAACGTGGTTAAGGCTAGGAATTCAAACACTCCTTCAATTTTACCATAAAGGGAATTTATTATCCTTTGAAGACATGGCACACCGCTATAGCTTACCACCCCATGACAGATTTCGGAATATGCAGGTGGTAGACTATATAAAAAAACTCCCAGCTACTCTCCCTCCAGGGGAGGACCACCCTCCTGTACTAGAAATATTTAGAGTAGCTTTGCAAGGTGACACTCCCCAGCAGTACATGATATCTTATATATATAAGGCATTGCTTCATCTCATTAAGCATATCTTCAATTCAGTGAAGCTTTTCTGGGAAAAGACCTGAACATTAATATAGATTCCCAGACATGAGACACTCATATTCATTTTATGCACTTGGGCACAAGTTCATATATATATGGAGAGAATTCTCCTGAAAGGTGACCCTGAGGTACTTTAGAACCCCTGTGATACAAGTTAAATATAATTCTGCTTATGGGTCAACTTGTTGGCGGAGTTGTGGACATGCCCCAGCCACACACGCTCACATTTTTTGGGGATGCCCAATCCTAGAACCTTTTTGGGCTGACCTACAGACAGCCATAAGCGAGCTGTTGGGAGCTGCGGTCCAATTAACAATGGACCTCTTCTTTTTCTCTAAACTGGAGAGTGGGATGAGGGCCATTTCAAACAGAAAACTTATTCAGCTTTGCCTCTTGCAGCTAAGAAATCAATAACTAAGAAATGGCTCTTGGCAGCAACCCCATCCATCAAGGAATGGCAAGATCTGGTGATCTAGCTATACAGAATGGAAAAACTTACACCTTTGGTTAATCACTGTGTGGAAAACTTTGAAATTCAATGAGAAAGTGGGTAATTTACATTATGACCCACAGAAGAGATTTTATTCCGTAGGTAGGGCGTCACACTGGGCTTTATTAAATGTTTGGAAGGGTTTATGTACCTTGTAGAGACAGGATGGAGCCAGGGCCTAATTTAGGTAATTTAAAGCTTCTCTGCCAACCCAGGGAGGTCCAGACTCCTAGCACATCTTTACAGTCCTTACGAGCTACGGGGGTGTCTGGGCACCTCAGGGGATCAATAGGGGAAGACTGTCTTTCCACACAGGTTTTTCTTCTGATGTTAGATGACTTTTAATCAATCACTTACCGTATGAGAGGGGAGACTTCTAGGTTAGCCATGATGCTAAAGATGATGTATCGATAATTGATATGAACACCTGCTGAATGAAATGTTTAACATAGAGAGATGTGTAATGGTATGACCAGCCTTTGTATTGTATTGTATAGTTTTAGGTGGTATTGTTATCGTTATAGTTGAAAACGTTTAAATAAAAAGTTAAAAAAAAAAAGATCCTGCGTTTGTAGTTACTAAAGTCCCTCAACTCCCTTTTCCTACGCTAGTCTATGCTACCCCCATGTTATAGTTGTATTGCTCATTTCTTGGGCTGCTTTTTTCTTTCACTGCCATTGCAAATCCATCTTTTAGCCAGAAATATTTTAGCAGTCAGGCTTTTCTAAGCATAAGCCTGCAACTGTTCTTGGTGCGAAGGTGGCCCTTTAAACATTCTTCATAAAACACCAAAGAACAGCAGCTGTATCATGGAGAATACATATTTACACTACACCATGGTGTGTCTGTCTGTCTATATTGTATGAGAGGGATCCTTTTAATTGTTACTAGGGATGCTGCAGGGTTTCATTTCACTGGCGAAGTACCGGTGAAGTTGCAAAATTCACCATTGTGAATAACTTTGTGAACTGCCCACCTTCGCCACTTTGCATTGAGTTTTCCTGGGGAAATGGAACTTTTTCAGGCGAAGCCAGATTAAGTTGAGGCGAAGTTACAACTTTGCCAGCGAATCTGCATAACTTCTCCTGAAAAAAAGTGCCACGATGCCTGCCACAAACTTTGCAAAGTCAGCACTTTGCACATGTGGCAAACTGCAAATGATTTCACAAAGTAAAGTTTCCCAACATCGCAGATCTTTAGTTGTTACTCCATACACCCATCAATTAAATCTGCTGTATATACCACAGAAATTGCAGCTATACACTATAATAAAATCTATATAGTGCAGCAATAAAAACAATATAACATATTCAAATGAACTAAACTCATTAGCAACTAATTAACAATCGAGTCCATAAAAATACAGAATTTGATGGCAGAAAAAGGCCCAGTGGCCCATCCAGTCTACCCACCTTACCTACTTATAAGATGGTCAGTGGCTGTCCTTTCCTACATCCTTGCCCCATTAAAATCCTTCCTATGAACTTGTGTCTGTCCCACCTTGGCACCTAATTTACAATTCCCGCTACATAACAATAAACTAATAAAATAATAAATTAAGACTAATTATACATGAAATAAATATATTTCTGTACTGCAAACATCTCAACCATTCTTATGTATTATATAAAACAAACAGTAGGGAAGTGCTGTGTACTTATGAAATAATGCCATCTGGGGAGGCCAATGAGGTGATAACGTAAGCTCCCACTTGATGGCATTATTTTCTTGTACACTACACTTTCCTAGCATTTATTCTCTACATACCCCAGAAACTAACTAAATCCTTTTCTCCCTACATGTTTTCCCCTCCTGGCTATTTGAATTTACTAATCTGGCAGTATACTCTTAAAAAGCAAGGAAATTCATCAGGGATGTCATTTAGGGGTAGCCAAGGGTTGCAGCTAAGACCCCTATGTCTCTTGCAACCCCTATGGACCCCTAAAACCAGCATTTTCTAGAGTTGGATCATATAATATTTATTAGGTGGGAGAGTTTTGCAACCCTCATGATTCTAATGAATTGACACCACTGAAATTAATTGCTAAAACAGTATGTTACTGCAAAAGTTAGGGCTGCAAAGCCACAAAAGGAGGAAAACGTGGTGTTGGGATTCCTCAGGCCTGATGCCCACTCCCTCCTTTACCTTCATGACCCAAAGCCAGGCTGCAAGTCTGGATCGGGTCATTACTTCCTAAGCTACAGGTCTGGGGCCATGCCCCAAGAGTTCCCCATGGGTTTCTCATTTGATGTATGGCAGTACAAAAAGGAACAGAATTGTTATACACAGTCCCAGACTGGTTCCTTGCTTTGTAGGGTCAAAGGAGCAAAGCCCTATTACATGGTCCCAAACCTGTGAACCCTATGCACAGCATCCAAGCTGTGTGGCACAACTCGTTTTGCATTGTCCCATTGTCTGGGAGGCAGAATAGTGTAGTGTTTTAAGGCTCTGAGCTGCAAACCTGGAGACCAGAGTTCGAATCCCACAGCCCCCCACTTACATACTGTGTGACCCTGAGCAAGTCACTTAACTTCCTTGTGCTCCCAGGTCGCACTTGGAAACAAGCTTTGGCTTAGTGTGCCTCTCCTGGTTAAACAATTCCCCCCACTTCCCTTCCCCAAATCTGCAGAATGCACCCAAAACCCATGGGGCACAGCCCTGGCTGTGTAGGTTGGTTGTAGGGTCTAAGGGCAGACCTGTGGTGTATGGCAAAAAAGCAGACCTGTGAAGCACAGCCGAGGACATGTAGCTTTGCTACTGCAGGGCCCTGCAGCCACTAAGTGAAGCAGCAGACCTTTAGGGCATGGTCCCGGACCTGTAGCTAGAAGGAGTGGACCTCGGGGGCACAGCCCAAGCCCTGTGACTTAAACCCATAGTGTGTAGCTGAGCCATGGGGAAAGGACCCACATTTCCAGCTTACACCCTTGCCACACAGCTCCTAACACATGGGGTATGACCCCAGACCTATAGCTAAAAACTGCAGACCCATGGGGCACTGCCCCAGACCTGTAGCTTGGCCATAGGTCACGAGAGTAAGGGATGGGGTAGGGGAGTGGGCATTAGGGTTGAGAAACCTCAATGCCATAATTACCTCCTTTTATGGCTTTGTAACCCTAACTTATGCAGTAACATAGTTATTATTACTGATTGGTAGCAGCTTGCCTACGATGCAAGGCATAAAATAAGTGGGTTCACGTTGTAATTTGCGACACAAGATCGGCAAAAAGTGAGTAAAATCTAGCAATGATTAGCAGTCATTGCTAATCATTGCCAATTGGTCCTGGGTCCTGTAAAAGTGCCTTATTGGCCACTATCACTTTAATTTTTGTCCTGGTATCCATTTTTTGCGCTTCTCCTCCACGCCCCACCCCAAGAACCCCAAGCTGTTCCCTGATTGGTCCAGTGATGCTCCTGCCCCCCCTACCCAGTCTCCGTACGGGAGAAATGTGACAGAGTCCTTTTGCAGTGCACCCAGAAGAAGAAGCAGGCGCTGGGAGGTCGAGCAGGAGTCCAAAGGTGAGTTTTCTTTATTTTATTTCACTTTTTTTTTTTTTTTGTCATTGCGCTGTTGTCTGGTTAACTAATTGTGTCTTTTTGTTTTGCAGGCGATCAGAGACAAGCTGGAGCCAGGAGAAGTGGTGGCCGCACTGAGGAGGAGCCAGAGGGAGAAGGCATGGCCGAGACTGCGAGAGGCCATGGGGGCGACCTGGACGATGGAGCGAAGAGCAGTCGGCTGCATCGCAGGGCAAGGCAGAGGAACGGGCAGATTAAGAGGAGTGCAGCAGAATTGGAGAGCTCAGCAGCAAAACAAGTAAAACATTTTCATTTGGTTGGGGAGCTAGAGGAGGGAAGAGGGGTACACGGACTTCAGGGCACAGATAGGGGGACGGCGTAATGGCAATGAACGGGCAAGGCCTAAAGCTGGACTGTGGATGGTGGGAGAACAAGGGCACAAAAGAGTCGCCCTGCCTTGAACTTTAAGTTTGTGCCCTGCTTGCAGTGAATTTGGGAACAAACAGTGAACAACTGCACTTGAGAACAGAACAAAGACTATGTGCCCTGCTTTGCAGAGATTATGGAGTAACCAGAACTTAATGTGCCCTGCTACTATGTTGTGTGCCCTGCATCTTTGCAGTGAACATTTGGGAACAGATAAGGCTAAGTAAGCAGCCCTGCTGCTGAGATCTCGGTAACCAGAAGTAATGTGCCCTGCTAGTAAAGTCGTGTGCCCTGCTCTTGACTTTCCAGTGAATTTGGGAACAGAAAAAGAGACTATGTATTGTGCCCTGCTTTGCAGAGATTGGGGGAACCAGAATTTAATTAATGTGCCCTTCATCTGCCGTGAACATTTGGGAACAGAAAAAGAGACTAAGCATTGTGCCCTGCTTTGCAGAGACTGGGGAACCAGATTTATTTAATGTGCCCTCCCTGCTTGTGCCCTTCGTCTGCAGTGAACATTATTTGGGAACAGAATAAGACTAAGTTAATGTGCCATGCTTTTGCAGAGATCTGTGTGCCCTGCTAGTTGTGTGCCCATATGCAGTGAACAATTTGGGAACAGAAAAAGAGACAAGTATTGTGCCCTGCTTTGCAGAGATTGGGGGAACCCTATTTAAATGTGCCCTGCTTATGTGCCCTTCGTCTGCAGTGAATATCTGGGAACAGAAGAAGACTAAGTTAATGTGCCCTGCTTTTGTGGAGATCTGTGTGCCCTGCTAGTTGTGTAAATGCAGTGAACAATTTGGGAACAGAAAAAGAGGCTAAGTATCGTGCCCTGCTTTGCAGAGATTGGGGGAACCAGATTTACTTAATGTGCCTCCTGCTTGTGCCCTTCGTCTGCAGTGAACATTTGGGAACAGAATAAGACTAAGTTAACGTGCCCTGCTTTTTGCAGCGTCTGTACTCTACCCAATATTTATTGTGCCCTGTTATGTTGTGTGCCCTGCATCTGCAGTGAACATTTAAGAGACTCGGGGAGTTACGGTCCCAGTTTTTATGCTGGGGCAGGGGTTCATTATTTAATTTGCCATGACTCACGGTGGATCATGCTCACGCATTCACGGTCACGAATATTCACAGTCTGCTTTGGCAGACATCCTATCTCAGCTCTTGGATGTATGTGTGCTGCTCGCTGCACAATGGCTGTCTGGAAATGGCTAAATAAAATAGTATCAGTCTCAGAAACTTGTGTAAATGTGTATTTTATCAATACAGAGCAAGATAAGTACATTTCATGGGGTTTTGAGCAAAAAAATACAATTTTGGCAATTGCTAATCAACTTCGGCCAATTGCTAATCATTTTTTACTTTGATTAGCGAAGGCTGCTAATCAAGTCTCCAACACTAATTTATGCCTTGCGATGTCCTTTACAATCAATCTAGTATAATGCATACATATAGTAAATGCTTTCACTAAGGCTTGATGATGCGAGATTCCCTTTCCAGAACGTACTGTACCAGTCAGGTTATTTTAACATATATACAATCATTTGCCAGGAAGGGAACATTTTTTCTCTGCCAGGCATCTTGAAGGAAGATGCTACAGACAACAGCTATTCAGACTGACAGAGAATAATGCTGCTATTGATTAACTGTTGCACTTCCTTAACTTAAGGAAATTATTTGTTGGCATATGAGGAAAGGTTGAGGGCACTGAACATGTACTCCCTGGAAGACAGGAGAGGGAGAGAGAGAGAGGATATGATTGGGATGTTCAAGTACTTGAAAGGGATAAATAAGGTTGATAAGGAGGGTCTCTTTAAGCTGAGTGGCAACCATAACACGAGGGTGCACAGTCTTAAGCTGGAGGGTGGGAGGTTTAGGAAGGAGGTCAGGAAGCACTTCTTCACAGAGAGGGTGGTGGACACTTGGAATGTGCTGCTAGAAGAGGTAATCTCGTTTAAGACAGTGGGCAGCTTTAAGAGAGGCTGGGACAGGCACGGGGGAGGGTAAGAATCATGGGTAGGGAGGATGGGAGGAGTGGGGAGGGAGGGCAGGGACATTAGCTCAAGCTATGGACCCTGCAATATGAGCAGACTTGATAGACCAAATGGCCTTCTTCTGCTGGTATGGTCATATGTATGTTCCTTTTTTTTTTTTCCATTGGTTTAAATCTTGTCCCTGCAACATACTAAAAAGGCTACCTACAGTCTATTGTTGTCTTCCATTAAAACTTTGTTTATACAGGGATATACACTGTAAAGACATCTCTAGTTTTTCTAACATGGAAATAATGGACGATGGATTTGTACTTATTATTATCTATTTGGGATGACCTGTTGAAACTGCTGAGTGGCAGGTTTCTGATCTGCGGCTTTCTGATCGGCAACCAGTTTCTGTGCCTGCAGGGAGTAGGTTTTACAAAACCTGGAAATAAACCACATACATTAACTAGCAGGAGTCCAGGCAATTTTACTGGCTCAAAAGGTGTACCCAAGGGACTAAAACCACTGTGGAAAGAAACAGTGACATTATTAGAGAAGCCAGATCTGTCACTTGATGAGATTTTTATGATTCTCCAGGCTGCAGGCTGCCCTTCATCATATGTCAGAAAAGTGACAGATAATGATTTCTGTTCATCTGTACTATCAGAGTCAGGCCATGCTTTTCATTTCACTTGCTGAATCTGTCTCCTCCAAGTTTGCAGTGCCAGTGTTTCAAAAGGCAACCCTCCCCAGAACTGAATCCACTACAGCTTGCAGAAGGGCGAGAGTGAAATATGAAGCGCAGAACTGCATTACTGGGTCACACTCATTAGCAACAGGCAGGGTTGGCAAGTCTCTCAGTTTACTAGGAAAAGCCAGATTTTCTCAGGCACTGTCTACAAATCTCTATCTTAATTGAGCGCCTCTCACTTCTTCCCCAACATGCACACACATACACCACTATGTCTTTCTGTCTCCTTCCTCTAGGCCACGGGTAACAGCAATGCACAACATGCAAGGCACGACATATATCCTATCCCTGACTAGTTATTTTTGTTCCTGAAGCTAGTGCAGCTCACAAATGTCAAGTTCCACAAACTGAGTTTTCTGAACAATTGAATAAAACACCGGCTGCAGACATATTTATTTATTGATGTAGTGTAGACATTTAGGTAGGGTATTTTCTTTTGGCACAGAAGATGTGCTTTTCAAAGCAGCTCTGTGAAAATGGGTCTTCAACAAGAAATTGAGTACACCCAAAAGATAAATTGTTCAGCATAATTGAACAGGGAACAAATTAAGAGGTGTGTGTGTGCAGCTCGACTACAGTTTGTTCCTGCTAATGCCTTTTTAGCTCATGGTATTGCCTCTTTTTGAAGGAGCGAACCTGTTATAGCATTAGGAGGTCAAGGAAATGTCTACCATGCTAGGTGCTTGAACAACTCTACAGCCAAGTTCAAACAAACTATGAAAAACCAAAAGGAAAAGCTGTCCAGACTAAATGACTAACTGTTTTTGAGCACTCCTTGGCCCCCAAGGTTAGTGAGCAGAGTCTGTGGCATCATGGCTTACCCTGGCCACAGTAAAAGTGATGTTAAACGACAGGTGTTCAAACACAACTGAGAGTAATGATACACACCTGCAAGATGACTACATTAAAAGGAGCACTCCCTTTAAATATTTCAAACATCATACCAAATCATGACACAGACTCAAAATCAAGAAAGGGCATCTTACAAGACAGGAGATCAAGTACACTGTAAAACAGAATAAAGAAGGTACAGACCGAAATGTGTCACCCCAACATCCACTGCTGCTTTACATTCCCAATCCCAGGAAGTAAAACTCAATGGGGTCCTCTCATCTGCTAGAATAGTACAATGCTCCTGAGGGATCCATTTCAGGCCCTTTACTGTTTACCTTCTTCATAAACAACTTACTCTTCAAATGTGGGAATGGCAATGTTTTGCTAAATGCTCATGAAGCCATCATATACAGGAGTGCTGAGAATCTCTATGACATAAACTGTAACTCAAGCAAAGACTTCAGATAATTACAGAAGTGGTTCACTAAAAACATCCTGCCATTACATCAGTGTAAAACCAAGGCCACGCTGCTTTCTGGGACAAGGGAACAACTGTCCAAAATAAAGATCTGAATTTTAGTTACTAAGGGACTTGACGCTGTGAACAAATTTTAAATATCTTCCTGTATATCAGGACATGTTTATCTGTCCATTGATACCCACATTGACTACATCACTAAATCCATTAATCAAAAATTCAGCTTTACTGTACACAGCATAGAACTATCTAGCAGAACAAAACTGGTTGAAATATTGCTCACAATATTCTACTCCCCACAAGCTACGCGACGGTTCTCATGACCACCCCTCATGGACAAAGAGCTGTCCCAGTAAAAGGTATTACACAACAGAATTGGGCATTTTGCTCTCAATGCTCATGAAAGAGAGCATCACTGTCTCGTATTTGCTGACCTTGGTTGGGTACCCTTTGAAGTGAGGTTAAGCTATTCACTCAGGTGTTTGATCTTCAAGATCTCATGCACTGGCTCCCCTACTTGTCTTACTGATCTTTTAATTAAGCAACATCAGCAGTGGGAACTGAGATCAACCTCCAATAATGTACTCCACAACCTGTGTACCAGAACAAACATGGGTCAATGCTCCTGTGTCTATTCAAACCCAATGCTCTGGGTCAGTCTTCCCCTGGAACGGAGACTTATGCCAAATATATGATGCTTTTGCAATGAAAATCAAGCACTCTGTGCAAGGAAGATTTTTGTAAATGTTTTTCTAGTGATGTTCCAATTTGTTTACAATGTCTGTACATAATGTATACTGTAACTGCTTGCCTGTTGAATAGTTTTCGGTTGCGTCTGAAAGAGGGCTTCCAGTTCTCAGCGGGTTTTCCTGATTACCTCAATACATAGCACAAATAACAGCAATGGGCTGTTGTGGGTACCGTATGAAATGTGATGTCAACCAGCAGTGAAAAGAAGCTGGACAGAGGAAGACAAACAAGGCAGGGAAGCAGAGCTTCTGCAAAAAAAAAAATGTTTGGGAGAGCGCCCCCCCACCCCAAAGCATGTGGATTTTCAGAAGTACCACCAATGTTTTCAAAAACCCCACCCAAGTGAAGATACCTTACTTTTAAGTAAATAATGCACTGCAGGGCATTAAATAAATAAAAAACAAACAAACAAAAAACAAACCTAATTAGCAGTTTTGTTGCATGAAACTGTTAATCAACTGTGAAAATGCACAGTGCTTGGCACAGACTGAGAAGACTTGGTTTGCTGGCCAAGGCACCTAGCTTCACCTGAGCTCTTTCCTTCTAAGACTGCTTGAAAGGCAGAGTAGAGAAACTTACCAGAGCAAGGGAAAAGGATTAAGACTTAGTTTGGCTAAGCAGATTTACTGTGTGGTGGTGTTTTTATTTTTTACTCACAGGGATTGCTACTGTTTGTTGCTAACATTTCATTGCTTTATTTTTTCTCTGATTCAAATTGTTGTTGCTGGTATACCTTCTTCTGCATTATTACAAGGTGTGCATACAGGTGTGTGCTAACAGATTACTCCTGTAATCTTCTGATTCAAATTGTCTTTTGCAAGGTATATCTTCTGTTACTGCTTTATTTTTCTCTGGAGCAAAGTGTTTCTTACAGCGTATATCTTCTCTGAAATTATTACAGGTGGTGCTTTACAGGTTTTACAGTTTTATCTAACATTAGGATAAGCTTTCAGGGTTACTGCATTTGTTGTTGACTGATTGTTTCTGCTCTTACCTCCTTGTTCTTTCGTCCGTGGTTCTTCTTTTTAGGCAGGGGAAGGGCCCAGCCACCCACCCCCATCCCCAACCACCCCACGCTACACTCCTTTTATAGGGTGCCACAGTTGTGACATTTCATGTGGCAGAGCAGGAAGGCGGATCAGTGGGGCCTCCACAAGGTGATCTCTATTTACAGAGGCATTAGTAATTTAACTTGTTATAACAAGTTAAACAAAGCACAATTAAACCATTACTTGCATTTTTTCATTTTTTCCTTCTAATTCTGACTAGGTTACAAACCCAGCAACTTATTTGGAATGGATTTCATTAACTGCAGGTACTGTGGAACAATTTTCAGAAGGACAGTCTTACAGGATTTAGGACACTGTCCTACATGCTGGGCCTTTGGAGATCTTAGGCTTAGCTCCGGGCAGCATGGGCAGAGATTGCACACCCAAATTTCATATTGAAGAGGAAATACATTATAAGAACCACCCGCCATTTCCCCAGCTTCCAACAGAAAACCTCGACCCGCAGAGGGTAGTTGGTCCAGGAGGTTGGCAGGTGGTTAGGAGGAAGACAAATCAGGTGCCCCATCACTCTCTGCTCTCCAACACATTACCTCCAAAACCATATAAACACTACAAACAGGTATCTGCCTCTATCTCTGAAATCAAATAAAGAGGCAGAAGACACTGCAGAGCAGGACACTGCAGCACAGGAGCTAGCACAACAAAACTCACCCAAATCAGGAACCAAAACAAAACAAGCACAAAGGAAATCCAAAAAACTTCTGATCATAGGAGACTCCATGATTCGGGGAGTTGATACCCATCTCCAGCCAGGGGTGATGGTCAGATGTCTCCCAGGTACATCAGCATGGAGAGACACTGACCGCATTGCTAAAACTGTTCACAAAGCAGGAGAAAACATTGATGTCCTAGTACACATAGGGACTAATGATCTCGCCAGCCAGTCAGTTGTGGAGACCAAGGAACACCTGACTAGGCTGGGTGACAAACTATCATCTATTTCGTCCGGCATCTCCTTCTCTGAGATCCTGCCAGTCTGGGAGAGGGGAGCAGATGGACGGAAGGTCAGAGAAGGGGAGATAGGGGAGCTAAACACGTGGCTCAAGGGCTGGTGCCAGGAAAAAGGACACAGATTTGTAGGGAACTGGCAACAGTTCTGGGAGCGAAAGTTCTTTAAATTTGATGGACTGCATCTGACTAAAGAGGGAGTCAGTGCATTGGGGCAGAAGTTTGACGTCTTTGCAGAATATTAAAACTAGCAAATGGGGATGGGGTGCAGCACCCATACGTCGAATGGGAAGAACACCCCCCCCCTCAGCTAGTGGTCAAACAGGAATTCAGCATGTTTGCCGTTCATTTGCATCACCAGGTAAGAAAAAAGGTTTGTCTCCCCATACGACGCACAGGGGTAATGCCAAACTTCACCCAACAACTAACACACCAAAATCTGGCCAATGGAAAATCATGTACACAAATGCTCACAGCCTGGGAAATAAGATCCCAGACCTGCAGGCAATAATGTCAGAGGCTAAACTGGACATAGTAGCAATTAGTGAGACGTGGTTTACCAGTAACCACACTTAGGAGACTTCAGTACCTGGCTATGTATTGTTCAGAAGAGACCGAGGTGCAAAAGGGGGAGGAGTGGCCCTGTATGTTAATGAAAATATCAAAGCTACAGAAATTCAGAATACACATAAGGAGCCAGAAGAACTGTGGGTCACCCTGGAAACAGGAAATGGGACAGCCATAAGAACTGGGGTTGTCTACAGGCCCCCAGACCAGAGGGAAGACATAGACACATTACTGTTAGAAGATATACAAAACATGACAGCTAAAGGGGAGGTTCTGATAATGGGAGACTTCAACATGCCGGATACAGATTGGTCAATACCAACAGGAACATCTGCCAGAACTAGACTCATAGTAGATTCCCTACAGGGGGAGGGCCTCAAACAACTGGTACAGCAACCCACAAGAGACAGGGCTATCCTAGATCTAGTACTGACTAACAAAGAAGGGATCACAGATCTCGAGGTAGAAGGTCACCTGGGAGCCAGTGACCATCACATGGTATGGTTCAATTTGGCTACTACATCTAAATCATCCCATTCCAAGGCAAAATATGGGACTTCAGAGGAGCTGACTTTGATAAGATGGCCAACAGAGTTAAGCTAGCCCTGGCAAAAGAAACACAGGTGAGGAGGTACAGGCAAAGTGGGCAAGCATTAAGGATGCAATACTTGAAGCAACATCCCATTGTGTTAGACAGAAAAGGAAGTGCAAAGAAGAAGGAAACCACTTTGGTTCTCAAATACAGTAGCAGAAAAGGTCAGAGCCAAAGGCTGGCCTTCAGGAAATATAAGGAACACAGCGGATGAAGATAGGAGGCATACCAAACTGCCTAAGGGAAGCAGGTAAGGCAGAAGGCAGGCAAAGTCCCAAACTGAGGAAACACTAGCACGAACAGTAAAAGAAGGTGACAAGACTTTCTATAGATACATTAGTGAAAGGAGAAAGTCCAGAGTGGGTATTGCTAAGCTTAATGGAGAAAGGGAGCATGTGAGGAGGAGGACCCTGTAAAGGCATCTATCCTAAATAGATACTTTTGCTCAGTATTTACTGAAGAGAAGGTAGGGCAGGGCCCACAGCTCAGCATCATGGACACAGGGGAGGGAGTGATACCACCCTCCACAAAAGAAAGGGTCCTACAAGAGCTGCTAAGCTCAGGGTGATAGGCAATGGGACCTGATGGCATACATCCCAGGGTACTCAAGGAGCTAAAGGAAGAACTAGCAGAGCCATTAGCAGAATTGTTTAGTGAGTCTCTGAGCACAGGAGAGGTCACAGAAGATGGGAGAAGGGCTCATGTGATCCCACTCCACAAGAGTGGTAGCAGGGAGGAGGCGGGGAACTACAGACCGGTCAGTCTTACCTCAGTAGTGGGCAAGATTATGGAGGCACTCTTAAGGAAAGGATAGTGCAACACCTGGAACCATAGGGGCACAGGATCCAAGACAGCATGGGTTTACAAAGGAAGGTCCTGTCAAACTAATCTCATAGATTTCTTTGACTGGGTAACCAGAGTGGTGGACCAAGGGGAGCAGTTGATGTCGCCTACCTTGACTTCAGCAAAGCTTTGATACTGTTCCACATAGAAGATTGATAAATAAGCTGGGTAGGCTCGGGGTGGGTCAGAAGTTGGTCAACTGGGTGGCAAACTGGTTGACGGGCAGAAAACAGAGAGTGGTGGTAAATGGTATACAGTCAGAAGAGATGCAAGTCACAAGTGGGTACCTCAGGATCAGTCCTGGGGCCAGTCCTCTTCAACATCTTCATTAGTGACCTTGCAGATGGACTAGAGGGTAAGGCTTGTCTGTTTGCAGATGACACCAAGATCTGCAACAGAGTAGATGATCCAGATGGGGTGGGCAGAATGAGAAGAGATCTGGATAAACTAGCAGAATGGTCAGAAGAGTGGCAACTGGGATTTAATGCAAAGAAGTGCAAAATCATGCACATAGGGAAGAGAAACCCTGCAGCCACCTATAGGCTGGGAGGGGAGTTGCTAGCAGTCACAAAGGAAGAAAGAGACTTGGGCATCATCATCACTGATGACCTAAAATCATCCAAGCAGACCTCTAAAACAGTAGGTAAGGCTAGGGGTGTTAGGGTGTATTAGTAGGGGTATCACAGTCGAAGAGGGAGGTATTAATCCTCTGTACAAGACACTGGTTAGGCCCCATCTGAGTACTGCGTGCAGTATTGGAGGCCATACCACTCACAAGGACATTAACCAAATTGAGGCAGTCTAGAGAAGGCACCAAAATGGTGCAGGGACTGCACTGTGAAGACATATGAGGACAGATTAACGAGCTCAATATGTATACCCTTGAGCAAAAGGAGGAGAGAGGTGATATGATCGGAGGCATTCAAACACCTTAAGGGCATAAACAAGGTGAAAGAGTCTAACATGTTTAAATATAAGAAAAATAGCAGAACAAGAGGACACAGCATGAGATTAGAGGGAGGCCGATTAAGGGGGAATGTGAGGAAAATTATTTTTCACAGAAAGGGTGGTGGATGCATGGAATGGCTTACCACAAGAAGTGGTGGCTATGAATACAGTGCAGGGCTTCAAACAGGCATGGGATAGGCATAAGGGAGCAATACAAATGACTATGAATAGATAGGCCACTGACAGAGCAAAGGCCGATGGCACATTTATAAGGTAGAAAAAGAAATGGGCAGACTGGATGGGCCTTGAGGTCCTTATCTGCCGTCAACTTCTATGTTTCTATGTTTCGATGATTAGCAAAACTAAAAATGATTAATTTTTAATGTGTTTTAAATGTGTACCTTTGAACAGAATGATTTAAAATGTTTAGCAGCCAAGTGTTAAGCAGATCAAAAAATGGTTACCATTACCCTCTGATATGTGTAGCATTTTGCTATGCTACCCTGCACTGGACTGCCACTGAAAGGGCAAAGTTGAAAGATAATGGTGCATTTTTTTTAGACCCACGTTTGCATAATTAAAAGCCTCAGGCAAAAGTCGGGGGTGCACTGACCTTTACTATGGGGTTAGCTGAAGCTCCGCAGAAATCCATAGTTAAAACGATTTTCAAAAAATATTTCAAAACTTGCAGAATGGGGTTGTCTGGTCAGTTTTGTCTTCTCATACTAAATTTCACTGTTACAAACACCTGGCACCTTTGAGAAACTTTGAAGAAGGTAATACGTAGAACGCAGCTCAACTTACATTTCATACAGTTTTTATGGTTCCTTTCACACTGCTCTTTATTACAAAGAACAGCTACATGAAGAGAGGATTTTTGTCCTTAAGAATTGATGTGCTCCTATTACTCACTCCCCACTCGAAGTCCTAATGGCCTGCTTGTGACATCAAAATCTGCTGCTATGGAAACGGCTGATGTCACACACTGAGGATTGTGACCTTTGGTGAGAAAAAAGCAGCTAAAAAATAAGGGGAGAGATTCAGTGAAAGTGTTACATATACGCTAAATGATTCAGCGTATATGTAACACAATGTGTCTCACTATTCAGTTTAACTTCTTCTAAAGGCATCAGCTGCTCTATAGAAAGACAGATTATAGCTGTGCAATATTACATCAACTGCTCTATAAAAAGACAGATTATAGCTGTGCAACATTACATCAGGTTTGTGTTTTTTCAGACAAGTATACACTTGTTTTAGGAAAGGAAAGGAATCCTGTTGTATGCTGCACCTTTCATACAAACTGCATTTCAACATGCTTCACAATCCAGGAGAGGAAGGGAAAAAAATGTTGCTGTGGTTTTTCACACACAGGGAAACTGGGCAGACTGGGTGGGCCAAGCGGTCCTTATCTGCTGACAAATTCTATCCTTCTATATTTCAAACAACGCACAATTAGATTAGAGAGAGGTTAAACACAGTGATGTTCAGTGACTTGCTCAGGGTCTACAGCGAGTAAGTGGTGGTTTAGGGGCTGGATTTTTGAAGGGTGGCGCTGGGCTTTCATCAAACCCTGTGTCAACCTTTTCACTGCTACTGCTCCACCATTCCCGTTTGCCACAACTGTACCCGATTTTACAATCTCGGGTGCAGTTACATTTTTCCCGCTTTACGGCAGCTTGCGCCAAAGCTTGGGCGCAAGCTCCATTAAAATGGTCCCTGTTTCTGATGCAAGCCAGACTTCAAAAAGATGGTCTAGCAAGTGCTAACTGCCACAAGGGGTAGAACATTCCTTCAGACTGCTGCAAGCCTGGTCTGCCATATCCCTGGCAGCCCCAGGGTTTCCGGCAATCTCTATCGCTTGGAAATCTGGCCCCAGGTCTCCAAGTTCACAGCTGTCATAACCACGAAGCCAAAAGGACTTCAGACACCAGCCACCACCTCCCTCTTTTTACGTACAATTTAAATGCAACATATCACCAGCCTCATAGAGTGAGGGGCAACTGGCGACTGCTAGTTCTGAGGTTCAGACTCATCAGGCAAAGTGCAAGACTAAAAACTTCTCATGTCTCTTGTGGCAAATAAACCAACATGTTTATTTTCTAGCAGTCTTGACCAGAAGAGCATACTAAGCTACTTCAGGAAAGGGAATGAAGGAAATAAGTTACAGAAGTTGCACAAGATTATACAACCAGTTCAGATAAATACAAGTCATTAGGGAGCCAAACAACAGGCAAACAAGTGTTACAAGGAAACAAAAGTCATTCAGAGAAAATTGTTAAAATAATAGACTACTAAATTATAACAATTATACTTCTGTGAAAAGATTGTGCCAAAAAATCGAACTGTGATGAAGCTGTGCAAATTATACGAGAATTAAAATAAATAGTAAAACAAAAATTCATCTGCGGTAAGCAATAATATAGAACTTTATCATGTATCGGGAGCCCTTATTATTAACTGAAATCAAGCAGATTACAACCTTGTTACGCCATTGTTATGACATCACTCTGTTGTTAACCCTTCTTGTGTATGTCATATCAATGGTATAACAAATTGGAATGCTCACAACAATGTTCTAACAAAAGGAATGCTCACAACAATCACTGTTCTGTAAAGTAATTCAGTCTGCGATTATACAATCTTGGCAGCCCATACACTATAAAATATAATGTATGGTCTTCGGTTAACAACCGCACTGAAAACACTTCTTGAGGTTGCCACGACATCTGAAAACCTCTCGAGTTGTGCTCTCGAGGTTTACAGTGATGTCATGGTAACCTCTCGAAGTGTCTACAGCGTGGTTATTAACCAAAGACCATACATTATCCTCTATGTTACTACTTAATAACTATGTATGCAACTAACTTCAACCCGTATGGGTTACAACTTGCTAATAAAGTTAAAATCAAATCGACTCAGTGGCCATCAGGTGATGGGTCACAACGGCACATGTAGGAAACAGGCCTGGGATAAAAATCCAAACGATAATGAGCAGCATGGTGGGGGGGGGGGGGGGGGGGGGAGATTACACCAACCCGGGAGATATAAGATATACAGTGTGAGAGGTGAAAAGGGTGCTGCACTGAGGGAGGAAGAGAGGCATAAAGGAGATCAGGTGCAGGATCAGACATGAGAAGTATGGTCGATGGTCACTGAGACTGGATTTTAGGGTAATGTATAAGGAGTAGGAGAGGATTGAGGGGCTATACCAGAGGCAAGGCAAATTTTATTTTTATGGCGCCCAATCCCAGAGGCTCTGGGCTCCTAACAAAGTATTACAGATAAAACAACTAACTTGTTTGCCTGTTGTTTAACTCCCTAATGATTTGAATCTATTTTTCTTTTTATTTGCACTGACCGGTTGTTTAATCTTGTGCACCTTCTGTACCTTATTTCCTTTATTCCCTTTCCTGAAGAACCTACATACTCAAAGTGTTAGGTAAGACAAGACTTGGCAGTGATAACCTGGATAGGAAGCTGGCGGCAACTGCACTGAAAGAACTCTAGGTACCTATCACCAAACTGTTTCACAAATCGCTCACCCTAGTTAAGTTCCCAGCCAAATGGAAGCTTGCAATGGTCACCCCTGTGCTAAAAAGTGGAGATTGGACCAGTACAGCCAATTACAGACCGATATCCATCTTCTCCCCCCCTATCAAAAGCCCTTGAGAAGACAGTGGCCGATCAGATATCTGAGTACCTTCATAAATACGACCTCCTGTGTCCACAGCAGCATGGATTTCATAAGTGCCACAGTACGACCACAGCATTAGTGGAATTCTCCGACTTTGTACACAAGGCTCTGGCCGGTTGTTAACTAGTGGGTTCTATCTTCATAGATCTCACTAAAGTCTTTTACACCATCAACCACCCCATCCTGCTACAGGAACTGTGAACTTGGGGATCTCCTCGGATGTAGTCCACTGGTTCAAGGACTACCTTTCCCATAGATCCCAATGCGAGAAAATTGGAACTACGACCTCCTCCCCTAGGGAAATTGCGCTTGTGGTTCCCCAAGGATCCATCCTGGGCCCCCTTCTTTTCGGTCTGTTTTTAAACAAATTACCGGAGGCATGCACAACTAAAACTATCCTGTATGCAGATGATGCGGTCATCATGAGCAGCAGTGCCCAGCTGGTTCACTTGCAGCAGGAGCTGTAATCCACTTTCTCCCTCATGGATACCTGGTTCAGTACACAGAAACTTCTTAACTATAAGAAGACTAAAACAATGCTAATCTCCAGCCCCCACCACAAGAAATCATCCCCGGTCTTGTCCATCACGAACAACATGGGTGTAGCCCTAGAACAGGTACAGACTTTCAAGTACCTTGGGGTCACCATTGATGACACACTCTCATTTTTACCCCACACTGATCAAGTCATAAAAGTGGTGAACTCTAAACTTGGTGTACTGTACAGACACAGACAATATCTTATGCCTGCTGCCCTGCACTTGTCTGTTTCCTCCTCCATCTTATCAATCAATGACTATGGCTTGGTAGTGTATGGGGTAGCAACTGACACTGCAGTCAAGCAGGTATCGATGGCCCTAAATAAGGCATGCAAACTCACCCATGGAGCTGACAACCTCATTCACTCCTGCTCACTCTATGAGCAAACTGGATGGCTCAGCCTCAGAAATAGAATAAAATATCAAACATGCCTCTTGGGTAAGAAAGCTATACTAGGAAAATCCACCCCTAGCCTCAAGGAGATGCTCACAGAATTTTGCTCTAGTCACCAGATCAGAGGAAAGACAAGGTGCTCGTTGGCTGTCCCATTCATGAAGACGACAACAGGTCAGTACTCCTTTGCGTACAGAGCTCCCCTCTGTCTAAATCAAATCCCTGTGCATATATTCTGCAATTACTCCCTACCATCCTTCAAGGATGAGCTGAAGATACATCTCTCTGAGGCAGCTGCCTGTAATTGCAGATAGTTTGGGTGCTATCGGTTTGCTGAGTTGAAATTTCGATCATCCTCCACCCACCCCAACTCATTCTTTGCTCTTACACTGTTGTTCCTGTTGACTAGTGCCGCCAGTACTGTACCTGCATCTCCCCTGTGCCTTTCCACTCCCCTCATCTCGTGGTCCCACTCGTATCAAGCATCCCGCCCCCCCCGGCTCCAACTCCCTTGACCCATGCCCCTTTCCACTAGCATGGTCATGACCTCATTCCCCCTTCTAGGACCTTTGACTAAGCCTGACCTCCAGGCTGCTGCCCCCCTTTTCTGCACCGTGCTCGCTCATCTCCTGATGGATGTCAGTAACTGGTTGTTTTTTAATTTTTTCTTCTACTCACAGAATGTATTTTCACCTTTACTTAATTTGATACTGTAATCATCAGGCATTGTTAAAATATTTATAGGAGTCATGCGATTTGTCTTTGTACTAATTGTATAGCATTTGTTGTATTTTCTGTCTATTCCTGTAACTTGATTGTACGTTGTTGTACAGAAGTGGAACCTTTGTAAAAGAGCATTTGCTCAAAGATGTTTTCTGAACTATTGAAATAAATAAATACAAAATCCATAAATAGCAGATAAAATCAGAGTTCAAATAATAAAATTCTATAATAGTACTGATTAAATGGCAGGGGAGTTTGTGGGAAAACGTAGCATATCCCACTCAAGCCTTAGTGTGGGACACAGAGAAGGAGTGGGGGACCACTGCTCCATTTCTGAGCTAGGAAGAAGAGAGGGGGCTAGAAAGGACATGAGTGAGCTAAGGCAGCTGGAGAGGGACCCAAACCCGAATCTAGAGAGGAGGGAGACACAGTGAGCTTTTGTAACACTGTTGGTTCTCATTAGGGGAAGGAATGTTCTTGACTGGAATTACTTTTACAAATCATTTAACCAGGACAGGAAGAAGACAAAAAAAAAGTGCGCACAAGGAAGGTGGTGCTCACGAATAATGATACAATCTTCCACACTGAATTCGTGCACTCACCACCAACGATATAGAAACACCACAGCACGAAAAATCACGTTCCATTGTTTTATTATATTAAAAGACAAACCATTAATACTGGACAGACAAACACCTCGTGCCTGCCTGATGCATTTCGGACTGCTATCTTTTAATAAAATAAGACAGCGGAACATTATTTTTGCGGCTGTGTTGTTTCTTTATTTTTGGTGGTCAGTGCCTGAATTCAGTGTGGAAGATTTAGCCAGGATAGTCCAGCTGAGAGGTAATATCTTGTTTTTTGGGGGGTCCTGCTTTACCCATTTTTACAGCCGGGTAGACTGAAGAGGTTTTACTCAACAAAAAGATTCAGTTTTATTTATTTATAATTTTTGACTGGGGAAAGGAACATTGAACTGAACATTTTTTTTTGGGGGGGGGGGGGTTATATGGACTTGTTTTGACAGGGGCAATGTTCACCATGACACCAGGAAAAAATCCCCACTTTTATAAGTACCATGGGATCTTTAACTTCCCCTTGGATAGCCACCAGAGATGAGCAGAAAGGACCACAGTTTAGCATCTCATCCAAGGAACAGCACCTCCAGAACAGCAGTCTCCCAGTGCTGCACTACAGTGTCAGTATTAAGTATTAGCCCAAGATCCTGGTATTGGGACTAGAACCCATGACCTCTGACCTCAGAGGCAAGTGTGTCACCTACTGAGATACTGACACAGACAAATGGGGAATAAATTACTCTTGTCTGCTCACAATATTGAGAGCGCTAATTCAAGCACAAGTTATGAAAAGAATTGTAATACTATATGTCAAGCCGGAAGAAAAAGAATGTAATGATTACATTCTGACTTTTACCTGAAATGGGCCGAGTGACTGTTCCAGGACTCCCCTTTAAAAATATTCTTATAGACCCCACATAAGAATCAATCCCAGTGCTTAGAGATGCTAGGCGTGTAACAGGGGCCAGCACAGGCTGTCAGCAAATCCTTCACACATGAAGACTCCTTTGTAGATTCTATGACCCCTAAGAAGATGGTATGCCAATAGTTATAACTCCGTGACAGCCAGAAAGGCTGCCTGGCAACCGTGGAGTGGATGTGAAGAAAATTTACAGCTCAAGAGTATCCCACTGACATAACATCAGGTCAAATGGCTTTGGCAGTTTCTGAGTTGGCCTGGAAACACAGGCAGCCTTGAAGGTGCTATGCGACTATGCTCAATAGTTGCTGGTAGACTTTAGGATTTGCTGTTTGGGAACAGCAGCAACTTTTAGAAACATGTTTGGCTGCTTGAGTGTGAGTTTGCATTCAGCTAACAGCCTGCTGACCCGGCAGACAAACTAGATCGTGAAAAGCAGCCCTCTTAAGGATTAGCTACCATCAGATCAGATTATGAAGTTCACACAAAGGCTCTGCTAAGGTTCAAGGCTCAGAACCTTTAGAGTCCTAACTTGTCTCAGCCAAAACGAGCTATAATTTCAAATGAAAAAGAGTGAAAACAGACAGCAGTTTATGCTAACCCTTTCTTTAATTTAGTTTAGTTTATTGTTCTAGGAATTACTACCTTTGAGCCAGAGGCTCTTTTACAAAGGTTCCACGTCAATTAGGTACAGTACAAAAAAGGCTACATAGATAACACAATAATTTGTGCTGTGTCAGGAGTGAGAAAACATATACAAATACATATCAAATCATTTGTGCAAAAGGACATGAGATATCAATAATCACATTATTATTACAAGAAAGAGGTCATGCCAGATTAGGAGAATCAAACAGGGAAAAAAGTCCAGAACAGAGAGGTTAAGTGAAAGGTGTGGGGAGCAGACAATAGCAGGAGAAAAGGTTTCCCAAACGTGTCTTTGTCAAATAACGGAACAGGGTGGGTAGTGAGAAAATAGGAGGTTTAATCAGGGCAGTCACAGGAGCTGGAGGTGGCAAGGTGAGAGAACAGCCTTGATTTGAAAATACCTAGAGAGGTGGAGGCAGTAATAGGAGTGCTGAGGGCATTTAGCCAGCTGGGTGCACGATAGGCAAATGATCACTGTCCCTGAGAAGTCCGGCATCGGGGGACTTGGAGAGGCTGGTGTTCTGATCTTCTGGTAAAACGGGTGCTAGCTTTCAAAGCTACAGCACTTGAAGATGACTGGAAACATAGCTGGATGGTGCTGGCACTGAACCATCAAAATCATTTCTTGTTCTTCAGACAATCCAAAGCTCAAATTTAAAATTTTTTTTGCATAATCTGTGCAAATGGGAACAAGCGAGTGCAAGTAGTCCTGGCCCTCATATACACAGATACATAGACAGTGTCAGCAGATAAGGGCCTACGGCCCACCCAGTCTGCCCATTTGAGCTTGTAAGTTCAGTTTATGTTTTCCTAGAAGTCTGTTGCCCCTTACCCCTGACCTCCAGAATTCCTTTATGTCCATCCCATGCATTCTTAAATCCCGTGATTGTTTCAGCCCCCACCACTTCCTCTGGCAGGGTGTTCCACTTGTCCACCACCCGTTCTGTGAAGAAATTCTTCCTCACGTTTGCTCTGAATCGTCCTCCCTCCAACTTCATCCCATGCCCTCTAGTCCTGGAACATTTTTTTCGCTTAAAAATAGTGTATTCCTGCACCCTGTTCCTCCCTGTAAGATACTTGTATGTCCCTATCCTATCCCTCTCCTCCCTCCTCTCCTCCAGGGAGTACATGTTCAGTTCCTTCAACCTGCCCTCATAGGACTTGTGATGCAATCCATGTACCATCTTTGTTGCCCTCCTCTGAACCTTCTCTACCCTGTCTATGTCCTTACGTAGGTAAGGTCTCCAGAACTGTACACTGTACTCCAGGTGGGGCCTCACTAGTTTCTTGTATAGTGGAATTATGACCTCCCTTTTCCTGCTGGTGATGCCCCTGCCTATGCATCCCAGCATCCTATTTGCTTTACCTGCTGCCTTGTCACACTGTTTCCCTACCTTGAGGTCATCAGAGATGATAACCCCAAGATCCCTCTCCTGCTTGGTGCATGCTATATCCTCACCCCCAACTGATATATTGTGCCAGGGTTTTTGTGCCCCATATGCATTATCTTGCACTTCTTTGCATTGAATTTCAACTGCCAAACTCCTGACCATTCTTCAAGTTTCTGCAGGTCCCTTCTCATTCTGTCTACACCCTCTGGTGTGTCTACTCTGTTACAGAGCTTTGTGTCATCAGCGAACAGTGAAATTCTGCCTTCTAGGTCCTGCGCAATGTCACTGATGAAGATGTTGAATAGAACCGGTCCCAGCACTGATCCCTGTGGTACCCAACTGGTCACTCTTCCCTCTGTGGAGTGACAGCCATTTACCACCACCCTCTGTGTCTTGCCGCCCAGCCAGTTACCTACCCACCACACTACTGTCCTGCCCACACCCATATTCCCCAGTTTGTCTAATAGTCTTCTATGTGGCACAGTGTCAAAAGCCTTGCTGAAGTCCAGATAGGCCATGTCCACTGCCCTCCCCTGACCCACCTCCCTAGTCACCCTGTCAAAAAATTCAACGAGGTTGGTCTGACATGACCTCCCCCTGGTGAAGCCATGCTGTTTTGGGTCCTGCAGTCCACTGACAACCAGATGTTCCACCAATCTCTCCTTCAGTAGTGCTTCCATGATCTTCCCACTACTGAGGTGAGGCTGACTGGTCTGTAGTTCCCCGCTTCCTCTTTGTTCCCACTTTGTATAAGGGGACTACATCTGCTGTCCTCCAGTCTTTGGGTACCTCCTGTTTCCAGTGATCGGCTAAACAGAATAGCCAGAGGTTCAGCCACCACTCTCTTAGTTCTTTAAGGACCCTGGGTGCACCCATCTGGCCCCTTTACTTTATCAACTCTAATTACTTCCAGTTCTTTCAGGACCCTTCTCGTAAAAGGGACTTGTGTCCATTTCTGCACCATTCTCACCCTTTGTACTCCCTTCAGACCCATTACCTCCTCTTCCTCAGTAAAGACTGAGCAAATACCTGTTCAATATGTCAGCTTTACTGTTGTCATCCTCCATGCGCCCCATCATCCCCTTCAGTCTCACAATCCTCCTTTGCCTTTCTTTTTCACTTATGTACCTGTAAAAGGTTTTGTCCCCTCTATCCACTGATTTTGCAATGTGTTCTTCTGTCTGAGCTTTGGCTTCCCTTACTGACCTCCCTGCCTCCCTTTGCTTCTCCTGGTACTTCTCCCTATCCCCTTCTGCCTGCATCTTTTTGTATTGCCTGAATGCAATCTTTTTGGCTTTCACTTTCTTTTCTACCTCTTTGGAAAACCATAATGGTCTCCTCTTCCTTTTCCCCTTGCTAACCTGCTTAATGGATAATCCTGTTGCTCTTGTAATCCCCATTTTAAATACTGCCCACTGTTCCTCAACCCCTGATTCCTGCCCCATGCCCCTTAATGCCTCTTTCAAGTATCTCCCCATTTTCCCAAAGTCTGCCCCCCTAAAATCCAGGATACGTGTTTTGTGTGGTTTGGTTCTGCTCTTTCTGTGATTTCAAACCACAATGACTGGTGGTCACTGTTCCCCAGGTGCTCCCCCACTGTTACCCCCATCACACTGTCCCTGTTTGTGAGCACAAGGTCCAGTATTGCCTTCTGCCGAGTTGGTTCCATGACCAGTTGCTTGAGGAAGGCACTCTGAAGGGAGTCCAGGATAAATCTGCTCCTAGTTGTTGCTGCTGCTGGGATGCTCCAGTCCACATCTGGAATATTGAAGTCTCCAACTGGTACTACCTCACCGTTGTCTGCCATCCTTTGGATGGCTAGCATCAGCTCCTTATCTGTTTCTTCCTCCTGGGCTGGTGGTCTATAGACCACACCTGTGCGGATGGCTGGCCCCACTTTCTTTTCCAGCTTAACCCACAGTATCTCTCCCCCATTTTGTTCCTCCTGGATCTCTGTGGCCCTTATGTCATTTTTCACATACAGTGCCACTCCTCCTCCCTTCCTACCTGCCCTGTCTCTTCTGAATATGTTGTAGCCAGGTATGGCCATCTCCCAGTCGTGGTTATCATTACACCAGGTTTCAGTGATGGCAACAATGTCCAGGTCTGACTGCACCATGACAGCCTCCAGATCTTCCATCTTGTTGCTAAGGCTCCTGGAATTAGCACACATGGCTTTCCATGATTTGACCTCCCTAAACTGTTTCGCTGTTCTACTCCAGCCCCTTCCTTGGTTCTCCTTGCTGTCTGCCCTTCTGCTGAATTTTGCCCCTTTTCTGCCGATCCACCTCTTGGGTGCTAATCTCCATCTTTTGCACACTGCTTTGTACAGATAGCCACTCCTCCAGTTCACTAGTTCCACTGCTAGCTGTGGGGGGTGAGCAAGTAGGTACCCTCCTTGCAGGCCTGCCACCCCCCTTTGCTAGTTTAAATGCTTGTCAATGTAGCATTTAAACTTATCATTGAGTGCTTGGATTCCCCTCCAGGATGGATGCAGGCCGTCAGGCTTGAACAAACCTCCATCCCTCCAGGTGGGTCCCCAGTCACCAATGAATCCAACCCTTCCTCACAGCACCAGTTATTCAACCATGAGTTAAAGTTCCTGGTGCATGCACCCTATGCTCTCCTTTGCCTCTCGCAGGTAGTACTTCTGAGAAAGTGACAGAAGTAGCTACTTGCTTGAGACCCCTTCCCAATTTCCTAAACTCTACCTGAACTTCCTTTGGCTCCCCATTTGCCGGGTCATTAGTACCTAGGTGGATAATGACATCCAGCTCACCCTCCCATCTTGCCTTCCCAGTGATTCCCAGGATCTTCCTTCCATCCCTCCATGCCGTGGCACCTGGTAGGCACCTCACCTCCCTGTCCTCCCCCTCCTGTGTTCCTAGCTGGATCCCTCTTATGATGGAGTCCCCCACCAGGATTCGCTTCCTCCTCCTCTGGGGTCCACTGCTCTCCCCGCTGAGGTCACCTCCTTGGCTAACCTCCACATCCTTTCCTTCCACTTCTCTGGGTACCTCTATTTGGTTGTCCCCATTTGCCAGTGTGGCATATGAGTTCTTGAGTGTAATAGGATCTGGGATGTGCCCAGTGTTCCCATTCACGCATAAATGTACGTGAAACACATAAAAAATACAAAATTCACGTACATCTATGTGTGCAGGGGGTACACTGCACGTAAAGGAGCCGGACCTGGTGTGAGTTTTGCGAATCAAGCATGAGCTTCTTTATGTGCCGCTGTACTGTTAGAAAGGGTGCTCTCCGCCCATCCCCATTTAAAGCTGTCTTCCGATTGGTTCATCACACATAGAATTCGCACTATCCCCGTCCACCAGTTCAACATGGGTGACGTGCACAGATGAGTGTAATCGCGGGCTTCACATGTTCAACCAATGAGGAGGAAAGCTGTGAGCTGCAGATCTTTAAAGAGGAGTAGGTCAGAGTACCAAGTGATGCAACAACGATAAACTCACCACAGACCTGGTGCTTCATCTGTTTTAAGATCAGGTATGTTTGCTTTTGATTGAGTAAAGAGTTGTGCCTGAATAAGTTCCTTTCCATTCAAACAACGTGTTCCCGCCAGCCAGCCTAGTCCCGACCATCCCGTATAGCTCCGACAGTGACTGTCGCCGGATCACCTTCTTATTGTGAAATTTTTTTTTTTTATTATGAAATATTGGCACTTGCTTTATAGAGTGTGTTCATGAGTAACTGCGCTCGCTCTACAGCCTGGTTACCCTTTCTATCATCTTTGATTTGGTGAGAAAAGACCTGCCTGATAGCGCAGCAGCTAGGGAGCTGCTTGCTTTGCTGGTGGTCTGGATTTGCATCCAAACCACAGAATGTTACAGATGGACGGTGGGAATAGAAGGATCCAGCAATCCAGCCTCCTACAGGATGCTCACCACCTCTGGGGGGGCTGCATGAACTCCTCCACTGCTGCGTCACCCCCTGGTGCTCCTGGAACTTGGTGCTGACAGAGCAAAGGTTCCTGGAGGATCATAGTGGCCATGAATTGGGACTGTGCTCTGGAGTGGGGTAGGGGGAGAGGGAACCAGAGAGGAGACAAATAGGAAGAGGAAAAAAATAGGAAAAAGAGCACCCCCCCCGCATCCCAAACAAGTGACGTTCCACATCTGACTGTACCTTCATTTAGGGCAACCAAAACATCTTGTCTCTATGTTTCTTCCTCCTCCTGGATTCAGTACACCCCTGTGCTTAGGAAAGGGGGCCTTGCCAGATGGGAAGCTCTAGGGGGTGAGGGTGCAGGTTTAGAACTGCATGGGTGCTGAGATCTAAGACCCGACTCTCCTGAAAGGCTGGGAAAGGAACATGAGAGGTAAACTGACAAAGGTCATTGGTTCTTAGAAGAAAGTAAAGAATAAAAAAAAAAATTAGTAAAGTATCTTTATTGCGCTCATCTGGACAGGCATCCATTACCAGTGGTAAAGTAAGGGACCATGTTACCCTCTTACCTTATAGGGTACACAGCATTAGTTCTAAAGCACAGCTTATCTCAGAATCCTTACAAACTTCTAAAAAAAGTTACTCACTAATTAAGACAATGATCTGAATACTTGGTTAGTCTGACCACTCTGGTTTACAACCTGTTCTTTCAACTACTGAATGATGTATTCAAATTTTTTGGGCAACAGGATATTTCAAAAATGTAAACGATTTGCCTGACTTAAAAATCTGAGAGTAAATTAAAGACAGGAAATGAAGAACAAAAAATAAATGATACAGGGTTGAGTTTTATGTACAATTATTTTTTTCCTTTTTTGACAGACAACTATATCGGCAGCAGCTGCAGGAGTATTTAATGAAATGGCAATTCCACCTGCAGGAATGTTCCGCCACAGCCAAGGAAAAAAAAAACCAATGCTGGGAGGCACTGGGAGGGGTTAAGAAGCAGGTGAAGAGATGTGATCATACTCTGGTACAAGGGCCTGGTTAAAGCTCATCTGAAGTACTGCGTCCCATTCTGGGCACTGCAGTACAGACAGGACACTTAAGTAATTGAGAGGGCTCAGCTCAGGGTCACCAAGTGGCTTAGTGGCTTAGGAGGCACGAGCTATGAGGGGAGAACTGACACAGTCCAATGTGTCTCTTAAATGGTGACAGCAGCCTCCCAAGGGAAGCACCCACTGTTCCAGGGGAGGCTCAGTCAAGCCTGACAATGTGCTGTACCAAAGTACTTCGTGCAGCAGTGCATGTTTCGGTGAAAACTGTCAACCTTAAACTTTTCTGTTCCATGTTAGATCACACTGTTTCACTTGTCTTAAAGGATGCCCTTTGTTCCGCATGTTGGGTCTGCTTTAGCATTTAAGATTTGAAAAAAAAGTAACAATAAGGCTCCTTTTAATATAGCAAGCCCTAGGTTTTCATCAGTATTCTCGGCTATTTTTAAACACCCACTGTCCCACAGGGTCAGGGAGCAGAGTCTGTTGCTTGCTGGTTTACCAGAGGCACAAGAAAAGAGACAGCAAACAATAAAGGAATAATGCATGACAGGGTGTGTGTCGTGCTGGGATAACGTCACGCCTGGGGTGGTTAGGCACGAGGCCACAGGCCGAATGTATAATTACCCCAAGTGGCAGATATCCAACCATTTACCACCTGAGTGCATTAGTCCTATTATACAATAGCTCAATTGTAAAACAAACACACAAAAGATAGAAATATATATTAAAAGTAGATTTTTTGCAATTGTTTGTAATGGGTAGGATTACATTATGAAAAAATAGTGTGGTTTTCTTATTTAGCCAGTAGGTGGAGCTACTCTGTTTTGTTGTGGCTTTGTGCTCATGTTAGTCTTTGCCAGTGCTTCCAGTATTTATCAATGAGTGTTCCATATCAGCCTTTTCCCGTTGGGGTTTGCCATTTGTGTGTGTGTGTGTGTGTGTTTAATTTGTGCAGTCCCTATGTGTGGTAGCATCGGGAAGTCTGCCCCCCACTCAGTTATGGCCTGCCACACACTCTTCCAGGGATTGCTGCATGGAGGTAGGGACATGTTTCTAAAAATGTCTGGGGTATTTTCTTTGTGGTGCAATTTTTCTTTTGAGGAGAACATGGAGGAAAGTGTTTTGTGGTAGCGAGCAAGTGAGAGCCACGCGGTTACTGTTTGAAAACGTGGTTTCTCGCTCGCTCACTCGCTGAGTCTCTGATGTGCTCTTTTAAAAAGAGAAACCGTAACATTTTCGTATTTTTCCTTATTGAACAACGGCTGTGGGTGTTTATTTGAGCCGTTTTTCTTCTGAGGTCACGCTAGGTGTTGAGGCAGATTTCCGGTTGTGCGACCGCAACTTCGACTGGCAAAGCGGGGACTGGAGAAGCTGCTTGTAGGCAGCAGAGCGATGTTTTGTTTAAAACTCATGTGCGATCATCACTGTGCTGGTACTAGAGCCGTGATGTTATGCCAGGATAACATCACGGCTCCAGTGCCAGGCTGACCAATTGGGAAGCTACATTTTTCCTTGCCATTGTATAATTGGCATTTACAAACAGCTGAGAATAGTAATAAAACACGGAGATAGCCACATTAAAAAGAGTGGGTCTGTTGATTATTTCAAATCTACAGAAACTATAAAACAGACTTAACATGAAGGTAAAAGGGCACCTTATAAGAAAGTAGCAAAGGAAGACATAGAATGGGATAAAGGGAATAGGTTCACCATACTATACAAGACTGTTTTAAATTCTGAGTTGCTGATGTTTTCAATGAAGAGATGGGGGAAACTGAATGTAAATAGTTCCAGTGTAATAAACTTGCATTTTTTTTTCAAAACCATTTCTTGTTATTCTTGAAGTACAGTCTAAAATATTGTATGGTATTCTTTCTATGGGGAGGCATACTGTTGTTTCAATAAGTTAGGGGAGGCCAAAAATGTTCCAATATCTTGGGAGAGACTCACAATGACAGAGTCTGAGAACTACTGACATAGCCAAGTAATTTAGCCTAGAAGAGAAAAGGCTGAGAGGGGACACAACCACAGTGTTCTAAATACTAAAGGGGAGAGACAAGGGGGAGTATTCACGGAGGTTTGAGCTGGAAAGTGCAAGCGAAACTACAGGATGTGCACTCAGACTGAGGGTGAGGGGAAGGGACAAAGGGGCTAGCTGGAGGCACAGGAAGAGGCAGACTCATCCTGGAGTAGACATCTGAGAAAGAAGGGACGAGGCAGAGGGGATGGAGAAGGGGACACAGCTCCAGAGACATGGAAGGTATGAGAAGACAGATTAACCGCAGAGGTTTAGCGGGGGCAAAGAAAGAGCTGATATCAGTTAGGTAGAGGAGTTAAGAGGAGGGAGGAGAGGTGGTTTAATATTTTGTTTACTGTATGTCATAATAATGTGGCTGTTTATTACTGTAACGTAACAACTGGGTAGCATTTTTTCCTATTGACAAAGGTTGTTATAATTCGCTGTTATACACAGCTGGTTACAACAGAGAACACGCCCAGCTTTGTCAAGGGGAAAGCTGTGAAGCACTGAGCGGCTTGTGCTGTATGTTTACCTATTCCAGTGAGATTTGGTGTGGTGAAAAATTGCTCCTCAGTGATTATATAAAACAAGGTATGAGGTGATGTGGCTTCCAGGTTTTGTAGCATCCCATACCTCAGACGTGTGTAAAATTCTCATTATACACCACCTGATGCATTGTTCTATATTTTGTAATATAAAAAAGCCTCCCAGGCTGTTCTGCTGACCTCCCTGTACTTTTTATTTAGACAGACTAACGCATACTCTGTCCTATACTGTAAAGGAGCTTCAGTTTCTTCCTTAAGGACCCCAATTTTGTCCCAGAATCCAGAACCCTGCACTCCCCTCTTCTAAGTGACAGAACCAGAGTTCCCTGTCATGAAGGGTACTCTCTCTTGCCTTCCAGAGACAAGAGACATCTGCAAACTACAGGCCCATTAGTCTGACCTCAGTGCTGTGTAAACTGATAGAGACACTGATTAAACAAGACATAGTTGATTACCTGGAGAAGAACAACCTCCAAGACCCCAAGCAACATGGATTCATGGCAGGAAGATAGGAAGATCATGCCTGACGAATTTCATATCGTTCTTTGATTGGGTAATCGCCGAATTAGACATAGGGCACCCAGTGGACCTGCTTTATTTCGACTTCAATAAAGCCTTCGACTCTGTTCCACTCAGGCATCTGCTGGCTAAACTTAGAGACACTGGTATTTCAGACCAGTTTATAAACTGGATAAAAGCATGGCTCTGAGATGGAAGCCAAAGGGTGGTAACCAATGGAGTGGGTTCAAGGAAGGGAGATGTTATAAGTGGGGTTCCCCAGGGTTCTGTCCTCGGTCCTGTGCTTTTCAACATCTTCATTAGTGACACAGATAAGGATATAAATGGCAGATTAGCGTGGTCTGCTGGTGACACTAAATTGGGTGGAAGAGGGATACCGCAGAATCCACTGGCAAACTTCAAGCTGACCTAGGAAAACTTGCGGCATGGTCCAACCAATGGCAAGTCCAGAGGACAGCAACTAAAATGGTGCAGGGTCTACATCAGAAACCATATGAAGAGAGACTGAGAGAGCTTAATATGTATACCCTTGATGAAAGGAGGGACTGGGGGACATGATAGAAACTTTTAAGTACCTCAAAGGAATCAACAAAGTCCATGAGGGTAGCATCTTTCAGAAAAAGAGATGTGTAGGAACAAGGGAGCACAATTTAAAGATAGAGGGGGGACAGCTCAGGAGTAATGTGAGGAATTTTTTTTTCACGGAGAGAGTGGTGGACGCATGGAACCGCCTTCCTGCAGAGGTTGTGGGGTCTAAAACAGTGGGGGAATTCAAACATGCATGGGACAGACATAAGGAAATTATAGTGGGGGGTTGCAGGAACTAGGCTGTTGGTTAACTAGAATCTGCAGCTTATCCAATAGGTAGGGAAATGGGCAGACTGGGTGGGCCAAGTGGTCCTTATGTGCCGTCAAAGTCTATGTATCTATGCCAACTCGGCTTTAATGCAAAGAAATGTAAAGTGATGCAGTTGGGCAAAAAGAATCCTAGAAGGCAATACTGGTTGAATGGGATGCAACATAATACCTCATCAGAGGAAAGGGAACTAGGAGTGTTAATTAATGAGTCCCTTAAGGCAACCAATCAGTGTAACTCTGCACGTAGCAAAATGTTGGGGTGCATCAGCAGAAGCTTGGATAGCAGAAGCAGAAACATTATACTGCCTCTTTACCGATCCCTGGTGAGACCTCAGCTGGAGTACTGCATCCAGTTTTGGAGTCTACACCTGAAGAAGAACATCAACAGACCGGAGACAGTCCAGAGAAGGGCAACAAAGATGATAGCAGGACTACATGACCTGCCATATGAGGAACGCCTGAAAGAGCTGAAGTTATTCTCGCTGGGGCCAGACGGGGGGTGACTGAGACATTTAAGTACCTGAAAGGCATCAACAAAGTGCCATAATCTTAACTGTTTACCAGGTCCCACAACTCTAATACTAGAGGGCACATCTGGAAACTCAAAGGGGGGAGGTTCAGATGTAATGTCAAAAAGTTATTTTTCTCCAAGAGGGTGGTGGCACCTTGGAATAGTTCACCTGCCTAGGTGGTGGAGGCCAAAACATCACCTCCTTCAAACTTGATTGGGACAGGACATACATGCAACACAGGGTTGAGGGTGGGGACTCTTGAGTAAGAGTTCAATGCTAGCAGGCATGACCCAACAGGGGTCCATGCAAACAAATGGGCAGATTAGACAGACCTTTGGTCTCCCGCTGTTACCTTTCTATGTTTCTGTGTTTCAAACAATCTGCTCCGAACTACTGCTTTTAATGCCTCCCATAATGTTCGTTGAGGGATTTCAGTATGGGTGTTCAACTCAACATATGATTCTTCTGCCTCCATTTCTGTTTTGAGAAACTCAACATTATTAGCCATCCATGTAGCATTACAAGAGCATTAAAAAATTTTTTCAAGCATACACCAATGTCCAGCGATCGACTGAAAACCTATATGAGAAAGAATTCAGGCGAGGGCTTATGTAATGTCCTTCAATAAAATCTTGCAATCAATTAAAAGTGCATGAAGCAGAATGCCCTATCCGGCTGGCCAAGAAATCTCTGGACCTATAATAACTAAATTAATACCACTGCCTGTACATCACCAATTAACTTCATACAATTACTACCATCTGTCATCATAAATGCCCGCATGCATTCCATAAATAAGATTTATCGGAAGATAAACGTAAACATCAATCAAACCTTTCAAACCACTAAAGCTAAGTTGTTCTTTTTTTTTAAATTCAAGTTTATTGTATATTTTGGCACAGATATACAGTAGATAACAGTCATTTCCATGACATTTAACTGCAAGAGTACATACATTTCACAACAGAGATGTCTTAATACATAGTCATATTTCATCAGTTAGGACAGCTTTCAGTTCTAATAGTTTATCCTTGTTTTACACAGAGATGTTTATTAATTGCAATTTCCCAATATTCTTTAGTAGGGCTCTAGTGTCTCTGCTTCTCTCTCCCTCACTTACCCTTCCTCCACCTTAATCCGTCCCCTCCACTCCCTGTATCATCAGCCATGGGGTCCATCGCCTCACAAAACTCTACGTCCTCAGGTTTATTCTATAAGTGACTTCCTCCATGTCCTTGATTTCACCTATGATGGACACCCAATCCTGATATGTCAGTGGACATGGTGAAAGCCATCTTCTAGTTATGGCTTTATGAGACGATGTTAGGAGAACATTCCACAAATAGGTCCTATCCGTCCCCTTAATTTCCACCGATTTCACTTCCAGTATCAGATTTCTGGGGCCCAGAGTGGACTCAATAGAAAATACCTGTTTTAGTTTCTGCCCAGTAGTTTGTTAGGATCTGGCATGTCCAAAATATATGGAAGTAATCTGCTTTGTCCCTCCCACATCCCCTCCAACATCTCCCCGTACAATTCTTATCCCATTTGCATTGAACTGCTGGTGTGACAAAGAATCTCACTCTTATTTTCCACTCAAACTCCTTCCACATCGGGGAATATGTGGTCCTAAAAGCTTGTGTGAGGGCAAAGTTCCAGTCTTCTTCAGCTAAGTTCTCTCCCATCTCAAATTCCCATCTGCTTTTTATCTGGGCAGCTCCTCCCCTTCCCTATTTCTCAAAGCTCTATAGATGGCAGAGACCTGTCCTTTATCTCATACTGAGTTCATTATTTCAGTCATGATGCTCATCAATCCTTCCGAGGGTTTGGTTTGTTTAAAAAGAGTTTGCAGATTGTGTATATGTGTTCTTATTTGTAAGTACCTGAAGTAGTCTGCCTGTCTTGGGGAGAATTTTTCTTTAATCTGGTTTAACTCCAGAACTATATTTCCTTCCAGGAACTGGTTTAGGGAGTATAGGCCCACTCTTCCCCATGTCTTAAAGGTAAGGTCCTGTCTGGCTGGGGAAAACTCTGGGTCCCATGCGAACCATCTTAAGGGCCAAGTTCCCTCACCAAATCTATGTTTAGTCCAAAGACGTCTCATGGTCCCCAGAGTGTTTTTTACTGACATCAGAGAGGCGTTGACATCTCTAATTAGGGTTCCTGGTAGCATAGCTCTCGCCCCCAAGGGCATCCCATCTGTTAGAACCTCCTCAATAAAGCTAAGTTGTTCAGTTAATTCCCATAGAAAAGAAAAAGAAAAAGGAAAATGTATTGCCTATTCCATATTATCTCTAGGATCCATATGGCACTCCTAGGACCAGGACGAGTCAGTGCCATTCCTCACATATATTGCGTCCCACTGTGTCACCATGGTTATGGGACTCTTTCACCAACAATCATGCAACGTACTGAGGGTATGCAGGCCCCCCCCCAAAAAAAACACACATACTCTATACTGGGGCCTAGCCTCCATTTCTTACAGGAGGTAGGTGGTCCATGCCACGCTACCATCAGATGCACTAGGGCATGGTTCAAAATCAGGATACTGCCATGTTTCACCTTCCAAACCCTTACAAGTAATTCCTGAGATAAAATCAAGATGTCTATCCAGCTATATGTGTTGTACACTGGGTAATACAGTGTATAATCTCTGCACTGGGACGAACCATGCGCCACACGACCTGGAGCCCCAGGGTTTGAAATGTGAAAAGAACACAAGCTGCGATCCTTTGCTCCAGTAGTGTCCCTGGCCTAGTTCTGTCCAAATCTGTATTCAGGGCAAGGTTCAAATCACCTCTTAGAATTACCCAGGACATCTCTCCTTTAATCTCTTTTCGGAAAACATAAAAAACTGTAGTGTCTGGGTCATTCGGCGTTTGTATGCTACCTAATATCAGTGACTTTCCCTGGTAGGTGCCTTCCAAAATCAATACTGTACTTTTCTTATCTTTGTATTTCCTGTGCAAGGCAACCTACTCTTTTACTCACAGTATCACCACCCCTCACGTCTTATTGATGTACGCATTATGGTAAGCTTTCCCAGTCCACATACACTGGAAGAGACTGGCTTCCCCAGCTGAAAGGTGGGTTTCCTGCAAGACAGCCACTTTACATCCCATAGACGGCAACACAGTTAGGACCTTGTGATGTTTCATAGGGCCCCCTCCAACATGGAAGCCTTGCCCGACTCCCGTAGGTGAGTGATTATGTTCTGGGAATCCTCGCAAAAACAGAACAGGACACCTGAAAGGGGCATCTAGAATCTTGGACTGCACATCTGGAGCAAAGCCGGAGACTCTGAGCCAGGAGTAGTGACAAAGACAAACTCCCGTAGCTGCAGCTCTGCCTGTGGAGTCCGCTGAGTCATAAGAAGCTCGGAGAACATGAGTCCCAATATACGAGCCCAATTTGAGAAGGTGTAACAGTTCAGTTTTGCCAGAAACATCAAGCTGAGCCTGTGCTACCTCCAAATCCTTCTCCCACAGGGCATTCTGGTATTGGACCATGTGGGCCAGAAAGTTCAGGGAACGGATAGTGGAGGTGGCAGAGGCATCCTTCTTGCCAAATTGGTCTACCTGTCTGGAGTCCTTGTCGGGAGGTTGAGTGCTAAGGTGCCGGGGCCACTTAGGGTGGTCATGGGCAGCGTTAATGACTACAGAGTCAGCCTCTGGGTGCTCTCCATAAAAAGGCTCATCCCTCAGAGCATTATACAGGTGATCTGCCTTTTTGGATGTTGCCATGGTAGAAAATAGATGCTTCCAGGTAGCCCTACTGACATCCTTGAAGGAATCAATAAAGGATGGAATGACCAAGGGCAATGACTCCTTTTCACAGAGAAAGATGGCTAGCCGATGTCGCTCGGGGTCCACTTCCTCCGTGTCCCAATCCATAAGGGACTGAATGTGCCTCATCACATTCATAAAAGTAGGGTCTTCTGGAGGAGATCGAGGGGTGTCCTTAGGCTCCTCTGGTTCTGATGGCAAGTCAGAGCACTTAGATTCCTCAGAAGAAGAGGAGGAAGAATATCTCCCCCACTCGCCTGAGTCTGGCGATGGAGCGGGCGAGCGATGATGTCTTAGTCGGTGGGTCCTCGGATGACTGGTGCCATCTCTGTCAGGCCATGGGGTAGACTCTTTAGGAGGTGGCACTGGAGCCTTTCTAGGGGGGGGACCTGATCCTTTGCTGGATTCGGAGGAGGTCCTTAGGAGTTGGAGTAGGGAGCTCCTTTGGGGCCTCCTTATCCGTAAAGTATGCCCACTAGGCAGCAAAAAAGGCGTTAAGATCTGTGGGTGGATTCTGAGGCATGACCAGGAGTCTCAGCATCGGCAGGGTAGGCTTAGAGGGCCCCAGCATCAGCTCCTTAGGTTGGATTGTGGTAACCCAGGTGTCAGTTCTATGGATGTCGCGTTAACAGACATTGGTCCCTGGGGCAAAGAGCTATCCGGCACCGGTCTGACAGGAGTACAAAGACCAGGCGTTGGACAATTGGGTGTCAGCTGAGGGACGACAGGGTCAGCTGGTGACAGTGGAGGGTTAGGGGACGACGGCTGAGGCATTGCCATGGTCAATGTTGGAGTGGCAGGCATTGACTGGACAGGCGTGGGCTGATGCGAGTCTGGTGATGCAGCCAGTGCCATCCTAGAAGGAGAAGCCTGTCCTGGGGAGCTAGCTCCTGAGCGGGGCAGAGGCATCACTCTCACAGGGGAAGTGAGCGCATGCTGCTGGCATCGCCTGGTGGCGCCAGTCCCTGAAGTCAGAACCGACTTGGTGGACACCTTGACTGGGAGGGCGGCGGGCCAAAAACCGCTGCCCAAGGAGGACCCAGTCAAGTCACCTGGCTGAGAACCCACCTGATGTAAGGGCCCAAGTGTCAGGGGTTGAGAGGCTGGGGACAAAGTCCCAAGCCCCGAAGAGCCACTGCCAGAGATGGTGATGAGAGCAGGTGGTTTGACAACTGGGAGCCCGGAGGGAGTGAGGGTTGCCAGAGTGGAAGGGGCCACCCTCCCATGGGAGGAGGACCCAGGCTTGGTTTCTGATTTGCACAGGGACCTGGAGCGGGAAGCTGACCAGGGTTTGTCCCCATTCTTCTCCTGGTGTTTGTGCTTTTCACTGGACTTCTTCTCCTTGTGAGATGAAGAGGAAGTCAAAGCACCAGAGGCTGGGGAAGAAGAGGTGCTTTTATGAAGCTCTTTCTCCATTGCTGATAGTCTCTGCTGCAGCAGAAAGGCTTCCAGAGTCTTCTGGCGGCATAGTCTGGTGCGTTGGCTAAAATCCTGGTAGTGGTGGCAGGCTTCAGTCTCCTGGTTCGGGCCTAGGCACAGCAGAAAAGAAGCATGGCCATCCTTGTGGGGAAGCTGCTTGTCACACGCACATTTGGTCCGCTGCCGCTCTGAAGAGGAGGATGGAGAAGAAGACATGCAAGAAAATGTTGAAAAATTAATATTTATAAAATAATAAAATGCTGGTAAACATGGAGAAAATGGCAGTCGACTAAAGCAGAAGGTATCCATGTAGATACGGCTTGTGCTGGTCAATGGCGGGAAAAGAACTGTGGTTGGGCTGGGGGACTGCCCCTTTTATACCACAGGTGGACGTTGGGGGTGGGTCGACGTCAGGGGCAGTCCCCCGTTATATACTGCTAGCTGGAAGTTTTCTTTCGGGTCCTGGCGCCTGCCGGCTTCAGTCCTAATGGTGTTGCCTGCTGCAAGAGCCTTCCTGAAGTGAGATCTGTACTTGTTTCTTAATTTTATATGCTAGTCAATGCATGGGAGTGAGGTAGGCTCAGGTCTGCACAGAGAGAAACGCTAAGGCAGCCATCTTGAACTCAGCACCCATGTGACCTCTTGTTTAGGCTTGTTAACCATATGTACAGTTTTACACAAATCCCATTACTCCTTATAATAGGACACAGTCCCTGCTACCATGCTGTAATATATGCTTACTTCAGGTCTTTTGTAAATAACTCATAGTTTTTCTCTACTAGTTGCCTGAGTGTGAAAATATGGTCACAGCAATCATTACCATACTTGAATATGCTTTGGTTTTCCCATACAGTTCTTTCAGCATGTCTTCAATCAATCAAAACTTTATTTGATAGAGCGCATTTCTCAATTTTAACGCAATGCATTTTACAGTAGATTCAAGAAATGTTTTTAAAAACAATACAAAGATGGCCGGCCCCGTGGTGCTGGAGGTTGATGTGTTGGTTGCTACACCTCGCACCATGCCAGCAACCTGGGTTCAGGAACCAGCCCGGGCTGCCGACAGGGGTGAGATAGGATCGAGCGTCTGGAGGACTGCTTTCCTTTTTTGGGGAGGAAGGTGTGTCAGCCCGATCGCTGACTGTCCTCTGGCGGTGGCCAGAGGGCAGTATGGGTCAGGAATGCACGCACCGGCATCCTTACGTCGGGGGGGGGACTGGAGAAAAAAGGAAAACAGAGCTGGCAGGCTCCATGATGGCTGCACCGCTGCACCAGACACCCCCAATGTCTGGATTTCACTTGGGTAGGATAAAGCCGCGCTCTTCTTCACCCCACCCCTGTCATGAGGGGATTTGGGGGGTATCAGGATCCAGGAACGGTGAGGCCGGAGACTGAGTCCCTCTGAGGGAGGGACCGGAGCCACCTTCTGGGCTCGGGGAGTTACAAAAAATCTATATAGAAAAAGAAACAATACAAAGATGTAAAAAAAACAAAAAAAAAACAGACAAGCCAGCCCGGTGGCACAGAGGGCTGAGGCACTGGCACCTTACCTCACACCATGCCGGCGACCCAGGTTCAGAAACGGACTCGGGGCACTGGGGGCTGGCAGGGGAAGGAGAGGACTGAGCATCTGAAGGACTGTTCTCCTGTCCTGGGGTGGGTTAGGTGGGTAGCCCCGCTCTGTCAGTGTCCTCCGGTAGAGACCGGGGGGTACTACAAGAAGCGGCACACAACAGGGGACCAGAAAGCATGAAAATGCACGCATGCTGTCCAGATGATGGCAGCCCACCTCCCTACGTCTCCCAGCTGAGATACCTCCAGGCTGCATTTCCGTGCCTTGGTAAAGCTGCAAGGGAGTGTTACGTGCACTCTGGTCTCTCCTTCTGAGGGCCCAGCGGATATGGAGAGCCCCGCCAAGGGATACATCTGGGACAACTGGGGCATCAGAGCAGCAGATGGGGGATTGGGTAGAGGAGCCAACGGCAGGACTTAGCCGACCGAAAGAGAAAACGACAGTGGGCGCATCGGAGGAGGTAAAGAAATAATGCAACCCCCCCCCCCCCCTCAAAAAAAACAAACTAATACAGATATTAAATTTACAAAATGAAAGTTCCTGCACTCAATTGTGAGTCGGTTCACTGCAATGGGCAGCCTGCCCAATACACAACAGAAATCCACACAGCAGTGTTCCAGAAAAAAAACACAGATAACCTTAGATTCCAACTGAATTGTTGGTTTATTAACATCACAGTGAGAGCCCCTAGCGCCTCGGCTACAAGCCTTCAAAGGGGGCGTAACCTATACAAGATATGTGTCTCACTTAAATATACAAAAAAAAAAACATGACATCACAGTGTTAGTCCAATAGAAAAGAACCAAAGTTATATTAACAAGAATATATAAAAAATGACCAAAAAACGGTTCTTTATAAATTTTATATTTGTTCGGTATTCCTCCTACATTTATACCGTATACATTTATATATTTTCACATAATGACATTAAAATATCTTCATCTTAGTGTAACATTTAATTTACTTTAATTTAACCAGGTAATCCACACTGCAGCAATAGGAAAAAGCTGTGGCCAACAAACAATGAAAAAAGGCAAATTACGAAAGATTAAAATTATTCTACAACAGGAGGGAACGCATAGAGAACCTCCTTCCATGAGAGGGACAATGTGTTCTGCCAAAAGCCTAGGCTCTGGACCTAGCGAGCAGAAACTGGACAGTTTTGCGTTGGATTGTGACGCGAAGAGATCTAACTCTGGTGTTCCCCAACAGCAGAAGATTTGATCTGTGACTTCCTGAAGCAGCTCCCATTCATGAGCCAGCAACCTGGTTCTGCTGAGCGCGTCGGCCAACACGTTCTGCTCTCTGGAAACGTGAACCGGCGTCAAGAAGAGCTGATGCTCCAGAGCCCAGTCCCACACTCGCATGGTTTCCTGGCAGAGGGGGTACGAGTGTGAGCCACCTTGTTTGTTGATGTAGAACATCACCGAAGTGTTGTTCGTCTGGACCAACAGGTGGCCCGACACTAGGACCAAGACCAGGGCCTGAGGAGCATACAGCACCGCTCTCAGTTCCAGAATGATAATATACAGATGGTGGCGGTGGTCTGTCTGACGGGATGGCGTTGAACTTAATGGAGTGCCCAAACCACATGAGCTCGAGGATCCACTGGTCCGAGGTCACTTGACTCCAGGCATCTGTGAAGAGAGAGAAAAACATCCTTCGACCAGCTCCCCCGACAAGGCGTCCAGAGGAGGAGGGTGGCCTGGATAGTCAGGCAGTGGGAGGGGGAGGAAGGGCGGCAGTCGCTGGTTTAGCCTGTCTAGAGGAGGAGGCAGAGGAGCCCCTGGCTCCGCCCCTGCAACTAAAGCCGCCTCGCTGCGAGTGGGACTGGTAGCGAGGTTGCTGAGGCTGATGTCCCTTACAGCCACGAAAACGGGGCTTCCGAGGTCGCCCCTGCTTCGGGTGGTATATGGACTGCACGGTTCGGATGGCTTTACCGGAGTCCTGCAGCTTGGTGATAATCTTCTCTGTGTCTTCGCCCGCGAAGACCACAGAGCCCTTAAAGGGAGCATCCAGAATGTTCATCTGCAAATCTGGATCAAACCCAGAAACCCGAGCCAAGCATGGCGTTGGAGGCAAATGTCAGTAGCAGCCACCCTTGAGGAGGTTCCGCAGAGTCATAGGCTGACCTCAGAATGCGGGTACTCACATCTGAGCCAATCTGCAGTAGTTTGGCAAGCTATACCTGCTGAGGGCAAGCGGGCATGTTTTGAACAATGTCCATTCCCTGTTCCAAAAGGGTGTTCTGGAATTGGACCATGTGTGTCAGGAAGTTAAGACTCCTGATACTGCAGGTGGCAGCAGAGTACACCTTGCTTTCCATGGAATCCAACTACTTCGACTCCCTGTCAGGTGGCTGGGTGCTCAGGTGTGTGGGCCTCTGCGAACGGTCGTGAGCTGCCGAAATCACCACCGAGTCCACTGTGGGTGGTTCGGCCAAGAAGGGGGTGGTCCTTAGGGGCCCGATAGAACCGATGAGCCTTCTTGGGCATGGCAGAGGAGGAGGAGTGAGAGCGCTTCCAGTTACGAATGTGACGTCCTCAAAGATGTCAACCATGGGAGGGATGACCACCAGCTTAGGGTCTTTTTGGCGGAGGTATTTAGCCAACCGCAGTCGCTCGGGGTCCAGGGCCTCAGTGTCCCAACTCATATTTGCCTGGATGTGCCTCATCACCTCCATGTAGCTGGGATCATCTGGGAGGGATCTGGGGTGCCCCTCCATGTCCCCTAAACCTGGTTCTATGTCCGAGTCCACCTGAGAGGTGTCGGAGTCAACATATGATTCCGAGGTTGAAGAGGAGGAGGATCTGTGTCATCTCCTCTTGCGCCTCTTGTCAGGAGAGGGAGAGCGGGAGGAACTGCTGGACCTAGTCCTCCTGCACCTCTTGTCTTTATGTTTTTTGGGTGGTGGAAGCTCCTTCCCTGCCTCTTGATCGAAAGGCTCCGGGACTGGGACCAGATCAGGAACAGGGCCCCCGGAGTATCAGGCGTGGGAGGAGGCACAGCCACTGGGAGATCACGTTTGAACGTGTCCCACCAGTGGAAGAAGAGCTCCTTTATTTGCAAAAGGTTCGGTTTTGGGGAACCAGGCACAGAAGGGGGAGGTGCACCAGGGCCGTCGCTGGCCCAGACGTTGGGTGACGCCGGAGTCAGGTCCGAAGCCCTGGCGCCAGTGTCTGTGGGCACCAGTGTCGGTCTTTGGGGTGATGGAGGAGGATCTGCTGCCCCGTCATTGGCCTCTGACGTCAGATGGACCGGCATCTGTTGTGGAGAAGGGGGTCCCAGAGCTGAAGTTGGGTGGCGCCGAGGTGACCGGCGTCGAAACAATTTTAATTGGCGGCAGAACGGCCTTCAGTGGAGGGGGGAGAGGCCGGAGGAGCCGTGGGTGGACGATGGTCTGGCATCTGCTTGTCTCTAGAGTCTGACGGGCATCCCTCGGTGGCATGAGACTTGGGACGGTCGGACTTGTGGTGTTTAGAGGACTTTATGAGAGCGAACGTTGGTCAGCGGCTGGTGGTGGGCGACGGTCGGAGTCCTTAGGTTTTGGTGGCAAGGACGAGGCCCTGCCCCCGGAAGATCCTGAGGCCTTGCTCGACTCCTGGACGTCGGCCTTGGAAGCGTAGGCCGAGTGGGAGGAGGACTTACCTGCACCCACCAAGGAAGCCTTCTCGGTGGGTGCACCTTCAAGGGTTGGAGGGTGGTCCCTGAGGACTTGGTTGCCACAGACCCAGCGGAGGAATGTTTGAGGGCAGTGAGGTGGGAATCATGCCCCAATGACCCTGCCTTCGAGCCCGAGGACCTGGGCCTAGAAAGGGACCTCTCTCTCTCCTGGTGCTCCCGATGTTTGTGTTGCTTCTTCTGGGCAGGAGGGGGGGCAGATTCCCCAGAGGACGAAGCACATTCCATCACGGCCAGTTTGGACTCTGCTAAAAAGGCAGAAAGAGACTTCTGTCGCCTGATGCGTGTCCGGGAGTTAAAGGCCTGGCAATGGGGACAGGTGTCAGTGTCGTGGTTGGCCCCCAAGCAAAAAAGGCACGCGAAATGGCTGTCCTTAGATGCTATCTGACGCCCGAAGGCGCACTTGTTGACTTGCTCTTTGGAGGAAGAGGACATACATGCAAGAAAAAACACTTTTAGAAACGTGGTGAAGGAAGAGAGTGATCGGCACTGCAAGCAGTAAACCGAAAGTGAACTAACCCTGACCATGTGGTGGGAAAGAACTGGAACACTTGGGGAACTCCTCCTTTATATAGAGTGACATCGGGGGTGGAGCCGACATCAGTGGGGATGTTCCCACTTCAGTACTGCTAGAAGAAGAATTTGCAGAGAACTGCCACCAGGTGGCATCAGTCCTACTTGTATTACCTGCTGCAAGAGCTTCCTCTTAAAGTGAGATCCACTTCATACTGCACAAACTGTTCTGTTCAAACCAATGACCACTGTATTGGACAAATGTAAATCTGCCCAAACAAAAACAACTTTGAGGGCAGCCAGTGGTAGTACTTCCACCAGCAACCCGGCAACTCAGGTTGGGAAAAAGGGTATGACATCAGGCCTGGCCAGGAGAGGAGCACTCAGCATCCCTACGGATGCTCTCTTCCTCTGGAGAGGGAGGGAGGGAGGAGAATGAAACACCTCACTCTGCCACCACTGCTTGGAGGAGCACAGGCAGTAGCGCAGTAGCCAGGGGGTAGGTGACAGAAGTGTGTTGCTGAGTGAATGGCAGGGCAGCCAGGACAATCATCCCTGCACCAGCATCCACACGGGGAGGAAAAACAGAGGAAACTAAGAGGTAAATCCCCTCTGTCCAGATCACCACCATGGTCAAAATGGACACAAAGTGGACCATCCGCCTCCCAGACAGAGGAGAAAAAACAAAGTTTCAAACAAAAACCTTCAAGAAAAATAAACCATATAAAACTTTCTTGCCTACTGTCTTCACCTGTCTGTGAACTTACACAATCCCATAGCAATGCTTGGTGGCAAAAGCTGCCTCTGGATTCAGAGAGTTTCTGTGATTCTTTGATCCACCCCAGTCTAATTTTCAGACAAGGAACACTTTTTTGAAAAGCTTCTGAAACCTGCTCAGCACTTCCCGTAAATATGGAAACAGAGGAACGTGGCAACATCCTCAGTTGCTCGGGAACCTGTTTTCCATTATCCTTTACATATTAAACCTGTACATGCAATTTCTCTCAGAACAAGATACAAGGATGCCAACATGTCCATGCCTGCTTGTCTCCAGAACAAGCAGACATTTAAATATATTTCAACCACACGCTGCCGCTCATAATTTGGATCCAACACTGACACAAGGGAAGCCCAGACCTATTCATATGACAAGAGACAGCAGATGATTATACACTGGCTATTTTACTGAACTACAGCTTACATTCTGTTTACATATCACAGCATTTTCTTTTGCTACTCTAACATTCAATAAATATTTAAGACTCCCATCTAATGCGGATTATGGTTAATGTGTGGCAGGCTAATTGCAGGTTGACAAAACTTGCTGAGAGAGCAAGCAGAACACCCACTGACAGGCAATAAATTTTAGTCCATTGTGTTAAGTGCTTTCCAAAAAAAAAATCACCTCCTACATGTAGCTGCAAATGAATGAATGATCTTGCACTACCTAGAGGTCTTCAGCTGGGCAAACACTAAAAACATCCACGTTTAGATTTCCATTCCTTAAAATATATAACCCTATAAAGTTACAATATATTTTATTTCTCTAATGTGCAGCAGGTGCTGCATAATAAAGTGTTTCGGGAAAGATTAATAATGTTTAATATGACCTTCCTTCCCACCCCCACCCCGAGATAACCAAAAGCAGCTGCATCATTTATGACAAACTGAAACTAAATATTACATGCATTCGTATGATGCAATCACATGCGCTTTTGAGTCATACTTACGCAGCAGTCAATGTTAGCAATGATTCTGAGTTAAACATGTCTAAGGGAAAGGGTCCTGCTTCTTGCTTTTAATGTTATTTTCATTCCACTGAAACATACAAATAATGAAAAGTACAACATTTATAACCAGGGGCGCCTAGTTTCCTATGGCATTTCAGTTCTAATCTGTGTGGCAGGGCTCCTGGATTTTTATGGTGGGGAATGTTCAACTGTGTAGAACGATTTCTTAGCTTTTGTGGCAGAATGCAGTATCTTGTGATGTCACTGTTGACACTGGATGTTGATCATGGAAGAGGGGCTTTGGGAACAAGAAAAAAATCAGAGAGAGAGCTAGAAAGGAAGGCATTATGAAAAACAGTATGTTTTAAAAAAAAAAAATGATTAAATAACCTACATTTTGCAGCACTACCTGGCCAATTCTATATCAGTGGAATCACAACATTCCAGGGATCTGGTTTGTAATCTCCTGCTGACATGCAGGCCAGCTTCACGGCAGTGAAGTCCAATCACTAAACGCAGTTTTTATACATGAAGCACAACTAGACTTCGCTGCAGCTGTGTGATGAGGGGAGTTACATAATGAACTGTGTGCGACTGCTGCTTTAATCGAGATAAATTCGGTTTGGTCTATTCTACCACTGCACCTGACTTGCTAAGTAACTTCAGCTCTCTGTGCACCTGCCTTCATAGCTATCAAACCTAGGCTGCAACAAGATTGCATATGCTAGTCGGTTCTGTGGTGCCATGCAGGAAAGGACAACTCTGGCACATTGGTAACCTAGGTTCACGCTTCGCGTATCTTGTCGGGACAGCAGCTGCACTGAACTGTAGGGTCTCAGCAGTACAAAACACGTGTCTGCAGTTTGCTGCTCTCAGTTTTAGATGAAACAGTTGTAAAAGCCACTTTTGTTTTGGTAAAACTTTGTCAGACACACACACACACGGATTTACATACCCATGATGCTTTGCACTGGGTTTGTTTAGGCTTTACAGTGTATGTGTGTGGTTTGGAGAAATTTACAGAAAACAAATAAATTGGAAATGTGTTGTCTCCTCTACAAGGCCCACATCCCCTTCTGTCTCCTCTCTACCTCTCTAGTCAGATACCTCTGTGTGTTAAATGCCTGAAATATGGTGAGCCGAATTTCAGAAGTTTGAGTGCGCTCAATTACACATTTCCACAAAAATGCTATTTTTTATTTGTATTTAAATTTTTATTAAAAATAATTTTTTCATACACAAGATACAGATGGCTGTGACATACAGTAGAACATATGAACACAGCAATACAACAGCCAAGCAGACCAGTACAATAGGGAGTGAGGCAGTAAGGAGAGTAAGATCAGAGGGAGCTACTAGGTGTCACTAGAGCAAGCTAACTTGTAGTGCAATATTCATTTAGCAGCAACTCCAAGGAGATAAGGGAGGAAGGTGACATGCCTGAGAGAACATAGCTAGTTAGACAGCAGAAGTAAGAGCAGAGAAGCACTGACCACATGTGATGAACTGTAGATAAATATTCATATAGCACATTTGCCACAGTCTCTAAACCTCCTGAAGCTCGTCTTCCCTCTCTCTCTAAAGTGGTAGGTAAGCCATTCCATTTGATGAACTGACAGAACTATCTGGTGCCACTGTTTCGAAGCTTGGGGGGACAGTTTGGACCCACTGTCTTGTGACTACCTTTTTGGCCGCCAGTAGGGGCGTCATTTACGGGTAGCCAGGGACTGCAGCGGAGACCCTATGATGTTTCTTGTAATCCCTATGATGTCTCCTGCAACCCCCATAAACCCCTAAAACAAGGTTTTCCTAGGTTTTGATCACATAAAATTTGACGAGTGGGGGAGTTTTGCAACCCCTGTGATTCTTGTGAAATGATGCCACTGCCTAGTGGAGCGAGTGACCATGCACAAATGCTATTTTTGAAGACAGTAAAAGACATACTTGTATATGAGAAAAAAGCAATTAAGTGCCGAGACCAAACTAAAAGCACGCTCTGCTCAGATGGCAGACAGTCCCTGCCAAGTCCCACTCATTGACTGTGTTACAATGGGTACTGTAGAGTGAAGCACTCTAACCCTCTCCCCCTCAGCAGAAATTCAGTGTGTCGTGCGCATCACCTGAGCGAAGTGCGTACCTTCAACCGATTCAATTAGTGAGAGACAGGAGGTTGCTTCTACAGCCAGGCCTCCTGCCTGCCGATCAGCTACTACCACCACTCAGACTATGGAGCTTATGAAAACAGCAGGGGGGCCATTTCAGCTTTCAACAGGGTGGGGCAACAACTTGTCAGAGGGGCTGTGGGGATGAAGCCAGGGACTGAAAAAAAAAAAACAACAACAATGGCCTATTATGCGGGGGTGACTTTTAAATGGCCCTGAAAACAGCAATTTTTGACACTGGTAACCCAGGTTTGGGAACAAGCTTGGTGCACTGAGGGCTGACTGGGGGGAGGAGGATTCCATGTACCACAGGGCACTCTCCTCCAGGGAAGATGGGCAATATTCTCCTTTACAATACCACCATGAGGGTGACCACAGGAGGTGGTAAAGATGAAGGAACCTGAGGAACGGAGGATGCAGCCTGGCTCCAGAGCGCAGCCACACAACTGCATGTGCATCTGCACCATGGAGTCCTTGGGACTGGGAGGAAATGAAAATGAAAAAAAGCCAGAGCACAGCAGCATGGTGCCAGCGCAGTGGGGCCCCACCACTCTGTCCTCCACACTTTGCAAACTGTAGCGGGAATCCACCATGGGGCGATGGCCCTGTGGAACCCATGATGACTTTTAAGTGCTGGATAGGAAGATGGATGGGGCTGGATGGTTGCTTGGCACAGGAGGGTAGCACCGGTGACCTGGGATCAACAGAATTTAAAAAAAGAGAAATTTTGCACGCAGACAAAAATCTTGGCAGCTTTAGAGTTGACCTATTGTGCCCTGCCATTAATTCCATTCACACAAGGCCCTTCAGCAGTTTAAATCTTTTTTATCACTAACAGGTAAAAAATAAGGGGGATTAACAGAATCAAGAGTGAATGAAATGTACACATCCTTCAAACTGAGCTGGTCTTGCTTCTTCCACTATGGCCCTGCCAAGAATGTTTGTGGATCAAGGCAATCTCAATCTCCTGATCAGGTCTGGGACCATAATATGTCGGCGGGAAGGATGGCAAGATCCACCAGAAATAAATATAAAGAAAACAGCAGCAAAATAAGGTAACATTTTTGTTTTGCACTGAAAGTGCCAGCTGCCCCACACTGAGATATGGGACTTTTTGTAACGGAGGTTACCCCTTAACAGCAAAAATCTCTAGTCTGTTTTCCACTTTGAACAGGGTGTAAAGAGCCAGAGAGGTTTGTGTGGGTGGGTGAGGGGGAAGGGTGGGAGCACTTCTGCGAGACAGTTTCAATTTAGCTTTTTGCTACACAATATAATTGAAATCCCAGTGATTGCTAAAGTAATGTACAATACTTTGGCACATTACAAAGAAACTCTTTTGGGACAGAATACATTTTCTAATCCAGTAGAAATAATCTGCTAGAACCCTAAAAGACTCCTGCTAATGGCAAAATCTGAGAGGGTGGTTCCTCAGATCATATTAGGGAGGGAGAAAAGGAAGGATACAAACTGTATCCTAAAGCACTTAAAGGAAAACTGCACCCTCATATCTTGTAAATGTTGTTTGCTTCCGTGTCAACAGATTTTCCTGTAGCTGTCAGGGATAGATGTGATTTGCTTTAGTTTATTTTCACTGTTCATACTAGTCCCTGTAAGTGCCCTAGGGGGTCTTCATCTTATGGTTGCTGAAATCTCACTGTCCCTGAGAGCTTCATTAAGGTTGGGCTGACTGTTCTGCGGGAGATCTGGACCCCCGTATCGAACCCGCAATCCACATATAGAAACATTTAGAAGTTGATGGCAGATAAGGACCGCAAGGCCCATAAGGACCGCAAGGCCCATCCAGTCTGCTCATTTCTTTTTCTGCCTTATGAATGTGCCATCGGCCTTTGCTCTGTCAATGGCCTATCCATTCATACTCATCTGTATTGCTCCCTTATGCCTATCCCATGCCTATTTGAAGCCCTGCACTGTATTAATATCCACCACTTCCTGAAGTAGGCTGTTCCATGCATCCACCACCTGTCTGTGAAAAAGAACTTCCTCACATTACCCCTTAATCGGCCTCCCTCTAATCTCATGCTGTGTCCTCTTGTCCTGCTATTTTTCTTATATTGAAACATGTTAGACTCTTTCACCTTGTTAATGCCCTTAATGTGTTTAAATGTTTCAATTATTTCACCTCTCTCCCTCCTTTGCTCTAGGGTATACATACTGAGTTCCGTTAATCTGTCATATGTTTTCTGATGCAGTCCCTGCACTATTTTGGTTGCCCTTCTCTGGACTGCCTCAATTTGGTTAATGTCCTTGTGAAGGTGTGGCCTCCAGTACTGCATGCAGTACTCCAGATGGGGCCTAACTAGTGTCTTGTAATGAGGAATTATTACCACTCTCTTCCAACTTGTGATACCCCTACTAATACACCTCAACATCCCTCTAGCCTTACCAACTGCTTTAGTGGTCTGCTTGGATGATTTCAGGTCATCGGTAATGATGACGCCCAAGTCTCTTTCTTCCCTTCTGACTGCCAGCAACTCCCCTCCCAGCCTATAGGTGGCTTCAGGATTTCTCTTCCCTATGTGCAAGATCTTGCACTTTTTTCATATTTTTTTTTCATTTCATTTATTTTATACTGAAAAAATCTGTGAGAAAAGAATGCCCGTTTTTACAGATGTCCAGTGACAAATAACAAAAAACAATATAAAAAACAAAATTACATAAATACATCAATAAACATATTATTACAAAAACATTAGAAACAATTACAGTCTCTGACAAAAACCTTTGTTCGAGCAAACATTTAAAACCTGACACAGTACAACAAACAGTTACATTAGATGATTAGTTATATTGAATCAACAATTCAAAATGAATCGAGTTCTTCATAAAATGTTATCTAATCAAAGGTAACAAACTTCCTACTTAAACTGTTTCTAGTGATAACAGTGGGCACGGAGATGGGGAACATACTAGTAACACTATCAGGTACAAAACCTAATTGAATCTTATGCAAAAAGGTTAAAGACCTATGTTTAAAAAAAACACTAAGAGGTACGCAACCAGATTCTTCATAAAGAGTACAATGATGAGTCATCTTAGGTAGGCCAGTAATAAAACGTAAGGTACTGTGATAAGTACAGTTGAGTTTATTTAACATTTTAACAGTCGAACATGAGTAAACAATGGAACCATACCTAAGTAGAGAAAACCAAAAACAGTTTGACAATAAAGTCCTAGTCTCAAAATCAAGAAACTTTTTGACACGAAACAACACACCAAGTCGCTGATGCAGGCGAGTAATCAAAAAATCAATGTGTTGATCAAAATTTAAGTATTGATCCAACATTATACCCAAGTACTTAAAATTAAAAACCCTTTCGATTATATTACCGAAATTGTCTTTAAGCACAAAATTATAATCAATCTGATTTCTATGACCAGAGAAAATAAAATTTTTAGTTTTGGTAGAGTTAAGTGTTAATCTCTGTTGAATAAACCAGGAATGTAAATTGCTAAAGTCCCGCTGAAGACTATCCTGTAATTTTTGAACATCAGTACCAATACTAAATAATACCGCATCATCTGCAAATAAGACAATCTCAGCATCATTACAAATTTCAGGCAATGTATTAATAAACAATGAAAACAACAGGGGTCCTAAAATGGACCCATGGGGAACCCCATATCTCATTAAATTCTCCTGACACAAGGAATCACCAATACAGGTTCTCTGGGTTCTGTCTCTCAAGTAATATCCAAACCACAAAATCACATCATCAGAAAAGTGTGCCCTCAACAACATTCGTAATAAAATGTCATGATCAACAAGATCAAATGCCTTGGTGAGGTCCACAAAGGCCGCAGCCACCAAACCAACACTATCAATGGCAGAACGGGCACGGCCTGTGAACCTCACCAAGGCAGTTTGCACAGCTTTGCAGTAAACCCCAGTTGCCACTCTTCCAACCATTTTGCTAGTTTATCCAGATCTCGTCTCATTCTGTCCACCCCATCTGGATCATCTACTCTGTTGCAGATCTTGGTGTCATCTGCAAACAGACAAACCTTACCCTCCAGTCCATCTGCAATGTCACTAATGAAGATATTGAAGAGGACTGACCCCTGAGTTACCCCACTTGTGACTTGCATCTCTTCTGACTGCATACCGTTTACCACCACTCTCTGTTTTCTGCCCATCAACCAGTTTGCCACCCAGCTGACCAACTTCTGACCCACCCCAAGCCTACCCAGCTTATTAATCAATCTTCTGTGTGGAACAGTATCGAAAGCTTTGCTGAAGTCAAGGTAGGCGACATCAACTGCTCCCCCTTGGTCCACCACTCTGGTTACCCAGTCAAAGAAATCTATGACATTAGTTTGACAAGACCTTCCTTTTGTAAACTCATGCTGCCTTGGATTCTGTGCTCCTATGGATTCCAGGTGTTGCACAATCCTTTCCTTAAGGAGTGCCTCCATAATCTTGCCCACTACTGAGGTAAGACTGACTGGTCTGTAGTTCCCTGCCTCCTCCCTGCTGCCACTCTTGTGGAGCGGGATCACATGAGCCCTTCTTCAGTCTTCTGGGACCTCTCCTGTGCTCAGAGACTCACTAAACAGTTCTGCTAATGGCTCTGCTAGTTCCACCCTTAGCTCCTTTAGTACCCTGGGATGTATGTCATCAAGTACCATTGCCTTGTCCACCCTGAGCTTATCGCGCTCTTGTAGGACCCTTTCTTTTGTGAAGGGACTAGTGTACACCTCCCTGCCTCCCCCCTGTGTCCATGGTGCTGAACTGTGGGCCCTGCCCTACCTTCTCTTCAGTAAATACTGAGCAGAAGTATCTATTTAGGATAGATGCTTTTACATGGTCCTCCTCCTCACATGTCCCCTTATCCCCTCTGATCTAATACCCCCTCTGGACTTTCTCCTTTCACTAATGTATCTATAGAAAGTCTTGTCACCTTCTTTTACTGTTTGTGCTAGTGTTTCCTCAGTTTGGGCTTTTGCCTGCCTTACTGCCTTCCCTGCTTCCCTTAGAAGTTTGGTATGCCTCCCTATCTTCATCCTGCTGCGTTCCCTTATATTTCCCTGAAGGCCAGCCTTTTGGCTCTGACCTTTTCTGCTACTGTTTTTGAGAACCAAAGTGGTTTTGCACTTCCTTTTCTCTCTAACACGATGGGATGTTGCTTCAAGTATTGCATCTTTAATGTTTGCCCACTTTGCCTGTACCCCCTCACCTGTATTTCTTTTTGCCAGGACTAGCTTAACTCTGTTGGCCATCTTATCAAAGTCAGCTCCTCTGAAGTCCCATATTTTTGCCTTGGAATGGGATGATTTAGTTTAGTGGCCAAATTGAACCATACCACGTGATGGTCACTGGCTCCCAGGTGACCTTCTACCTGGAGATCTGTGATCCTTTCCCTGTTAGTCAGTACTAGATCTAGGATAGCCCTGTCTCTTGTGGGTTGTTGTAACAGTTGTTTGAGTCCCTCCCCCTGCAGGGATCCACCATGTGTCTAATTTTGGCAGATGTTCCTGCTGGTATTGACCAATCTGTATCTGGCATGTTAAAGTCTCCCACTATCAGAACCTCCCCTTTAGCTGTCATGTTTTGTAGATCTTCGAACAGTAATGTGTCTATGTCCTCCCCCTGGTCTGGAGGCCTGTACACAACTCCAGTTCATATGGCTGTTTCATTTCCTGTTTTCAGGGTGACCCACAGTTCTTCTGGCTCCTCATGTGTATTCTGAATTTCTGTAGCTTTGATATTTTCATTGACATTAGGGGCCACTCCACCCACCTTTTTGCACTTCGGTCTCTTCTGAACAGTACATAGCCAGGTACTGAAGTCTCCCAAGTGTGGTTACTGGTCAACCATGTCTCGCTAATGGCTACTATGTCCAGTCCACGGACCCGGATAAATACAGACTTCGCCTCAGAAGTCCAGTTCCGGGTCTGCGGAAGTGCCATTTGTGCCATTTTGTGTACTGTTGCCATGGGGATGCTGTCGGCATGCTCGCTCCCCTGACAGGCAGCCGGCAGCACCCAATTAGGCAACAGATGGTCATGGGATGCACTCATGGTATATAACCGAGAAAAGGACGGTTGGAGGAGCATCTCACTCATTCGCTGCAGCAGAGAGCCGCCAAAAGAAGTTGCCAAAAAAAAAAACACAAATATAAAATATAAAAAAAATATACATTTCTGGAGGGGAGGGCAGAGAAACTAGGAGAGAGAAAGGAGACTTACTAGGCGAGGGGAGAGAAACTGATTGTCGGGGAGGGTGACAGTTCGGGACTGAGAAAGGAGGAACTGAGGGACTGGGGAGATAGTGGTGGCCTGGGTGACAGCCGGGGGCGGGGGGGAGGTAAAAGGCAGGCAGTGTGGCTGTGCTCATGAGCAAGGGCAGGCTGGCAAAATCTTTGACTTGTACCAATGCAGAAGATTCAGAGGAGAGAGAGAGCGAGAGAGACACTACTGGAGACACAAGAGAAATGTTACAGTTACAGAAAATCCCAAATAAAAGGTTTTTTTCTTTTCTTGGCCTCATACAATGTAGTTGTATGTACATGAGCAAGGGCAGGTTGGCAAAATATTTCACTTGTGCCATTCCAGATCCATAGGAGAGAAGAAGAGACCACTGGGAGCCCAAGAGAAATTTTACAGTCATAGAAAATCCCAAATGAAAGTTTTTTTCTTTTCCTGGCCTCAGACAGTGTAGCTGTGTACATGAGCAAGGGCAGGTTGGCATAATCTTTGACTTGCACCATTCCAGATCCAGAGGAGAAAGGGAGAGACTACTGGGGGCCCAAGAGAAATGTTACAGTTATAGAAATCCCAAATGAAAGCTTTTTTCTTTTCTTGGCCTCAGACAGTGTAGCTGTGTACATGAGCAAGGGCAGGCTGGCAAAATATTTGACTTGTACTATTCCAGATCAAGAGAAGAGAGGGACAGACCACTGGGGGCCCAAGAGAAATGTTACAGTTACAGAAAATCTCAAATAAAAATGCTTTTTCTGGCTTCAATGTAGCTGTGTGTAAAAGGGCAAGGGCAGCAGGCTGGCAAAATAAATCTTTGAATTGTGCCATCCAAGGGGGGGGAGAGACACTGCAGGGGGCCCACGAGAAATGTAACCGTGCCAGAAATCCCAAATATTTTTTTTCCTGGCTTTTCAGTGTGGCTGTGTGTACAGGGAAAGGGCAGCAGACTGGCAAAATAAATCTTTGACTAGTACCATCCAATCACGAATCACAATCACTTATTAACGTTCATTCACAATTTCATCTAAGGGGAGAGAGAGAGATCAGGGGCCCACAAGTAATGTAACAGTCCCAGAAATCCCAAATAAATTGTTTTTTTTCTGGCTTTAGTGTGGCTGTGTGTACAGGGCAAGAGCAGCAGGCTGGCAAAATAATTCTTTGACTTGTGCCATTCAGAGGTGAGAGAGACTGCAGGGGGGCCCACAAGAAATGTAACAGTACCAGAAATCCCAAATATTTTTTTTTCCTGGCTTTAGTGTGGCTCTGTACAGGGCAAGGGCAGCAGGATGGCAAAATAAATCTTTGACTTGTGCCGTCCAGCGAGGAGAGAGAGAGACTGCAGGGGGGCCCACGAGAAATGTAACAGGCCCAGAAATCCCAAATACATTTTTTTCTTAGCTTTTCAGTACAGCTGTGTGTATATAAGGAAAGGGCAGCAGGCTGGCAAAATAAACCTTTGACTTGTACCATCCAATCGCAAATCACAATCACTTGTTAATGTTCATTCACAATTTCGTCTGGGGGGGTAAAGAAAGACTGCAGGGGGGCCCACAAGTAAGGTTTGTAATTCCAATTCTTTAATAAATAAAAAAAATAAAATAAAATAAAAATAAACAGTCCCAGAAATCCCAAATAAATTTTTTTTTTCTGGCTTTAGTGTGGCTGTGTGTACAGGACAAGGGCAGCAGGCTGGGAAAAATAAATCTTTGACTTGTGCCATCCAGAGGTGAGATAGGAAGACTGCAGGGGGCCCCACAAGAAATGCAACAGTCCCAGAAATCCCAAATAAATTGTTTTTTCTGGCTTTTCAGTGTGGATATGTATACATGGAAAGGGCAGCAGGCTGGCAAAATAAATCTTTGACTTGTGCCATCCAAAATGATCACTTGTTAACATTTATTCACGATTTCATGCATTAAAAAAAAAATACTGTTTGGACAAACAACATACAAGCTGATGCACCTGTGCTGCTGGCTGTGGGTGGCTCAGGTGATAAAATATAACTTTGTGACTTGTAGCAGGCTGTTTACACTACAGCACAAGTAAAGTACAACTACACACAAGTGTCATCATCACTCATTCCCCATTACTCCTCCTTATTATCATTAGTTTTATAGTATATCGCGTTACATTACGTATAAGCATTAACCAACCCCAGTGTGGGATTGTGCTGCGTGCGGCTATGCACCAGATGTGTCTGCATCTCCAATTCAAATTCTGAGGCACATTTAACAGTTGCTGCATTTGGTCACTTAACAGTAACTGTACTGTAGGAGTCAGTCAGGTAATCTTGGATGGAACTGGTGGTGGACTGCTGTGCTGTCGGTGTGCTGTGTACAATCACAAGTCACAACAGTAAATTTGTCCCTGGCCTATGGGTGGGGGAGTTCAGAAGGACATCACATTAATTAGAGGGATCTGTTTTTTTTTTACAGGTTGGAATACTAATGATATAGGTATTTGCATCTGTCTGTCTCTCTCTCTCTCTCTCCGAGCACGCTCATGTCATCACGGACCAGTTAGCTATGCAAACTATCTGAGTTGTAATACAGGGTTTTCACCATTAGATTGCTTTCAATTTGTGTGTTTTCAGAGGGTTTTTTTCAGGATACTTGTACTTTCAGCAGAGTTTTATGATATAAATGGCTGATTTGACATCATGTTCTCATATGCTGATGCATCTCTCATGGACCATGAGCTTTTAACAACCATGAAATGGAAACCCCCAGGATAGCTGCACAGGCTAGTATGGACAGTGAAAACAAACTAAAGCAAAACACATATATCCCCATCAACTACTGGAAAAGAGTTATCTGTTGACAAGGAAACAAATAAAATGTACATGATACGAGGGTGTCGTTTTCCTTTAACATTCAGGAGATGAAGGGGAAATTTTGCTGTTGTTTGGCACACAGGAAGTTTCTAACATAGAGAGTGACGGCCCATGGTCTCACAGTGACTTAGTCGTGATTGGGGGATTCCAACAGCTAAACTGCCTTCCTAAGTAAAATCGTTGAGAATGAATCATACACTGCAGCAGTTACATTCTCAAATACACAATAATCATCCATACCATGTAACTTAGGAGGGGCAAATACAATCATCACATCAGTAAATAATGAGTCAAGTCTATTACAGAATGGAAAATGCTAATGCACAACTAGAACATCTAATTTTTTTCCTAATAGGAATTCAAGGTCTCTGTGCAGAATATGCATTTGACTGTTGGCCAGATTTAGGGCAGAAACATGTTGTGACTGAGAGGTTTAATTACAGGCAACTGTGTTGTTTTTTAACAGCATTCTTCTACCAGCGTGAAGTAATTCAAACCCTACCTTAGATGAACTGATCTGTAGGTTCTGTAGAGCCAGTGATTTTCCATTTTCAGTGCAAAACACTGGTGAAAAACAGAATTTGTCTTTTTCTTTTTTTTCATATAGTTTTTTTCCTCTCCTGGAACCCTGGCAGGCGGCTACAGCCCTCCTGACCGAGGGATTCTCTTTCTGGTCCCACTGCTCCCTGGAAATTCCCCTGTGGCTTGCCCCCCCGCAGCGGGGCCAGGGAGGAGGTCGCCAGCCCCCGAGACCCAATCCAGAAGCCGGGGATGGCTCTCAGGAGTGGTGGAGCATCATGGAGCCTCCCAGGCTCTTTTTTCCCACCATTTTTCTCCCATCCTCCCTCCCCTACCGATGCAAGGACGTCGGAACAAGTGGGATGACAAGTCTCCCTTCCCCGTGAGAGAGGAGAGCAGCCATCCGAATGCACTATCCTTTTCCCTCTGTTGACCCCAGCTGCCCAGGCTTGTTCCCCAACCTGGGTTGCCGAGGCGTCAGCACTGAATTAGCAGCTACCAGCGCCTCAGCCTCTAAGCCACTAGGCCAGAATTTGTCATTTTTAAACCAGCACTTGGGGGTCAACATTTCTTAGGAAAAACCCTCTATCCGCACCACTTTATCATGCAAACAACCCCAATCTCCACCAGCTTTGTGCAAAGCTCCCCACTGTGAGCCCAATTTTTTGTACAAAACACGCCGATTTGCCCTCAGGTTTGGGGAAAAACGGGACTTTAAGATTCTGTCAAACGGAACTGGCCATTTTTGAAAACAGAAAATCACTGGTCCTAGGTCTGCTATAATTATATAATAACTGGTGACCCCCTATAATGACTGGATTTCCAGTCCTGATGAAATGCTGCAATGACTTGCTGAATTCCGTAATAACTCGATAGTGGGTTCTTACGGCATTTTCTTCCTCTCGTTCTGACTTCACTGTATTTGTGAGAGTATGGTGACTGCTCAGAGACACGCCCACTCACACATATATGGTTTTTCTGTTAAAACCTTGCACCACTTATAAAAAAATAATGCCTATGCAGGTGTGTGTTCACTCTCGGGGTTTACGGATGAAAAATCCTCATAACACACACCTGCACAGGCATTATTCTCTATTTACTAGGTAGACAATCTTTGGCACCACTTCACTTGCTGGTGTAATACTACTACTGCACTCAAACATAGTCACAGACAACAGACAAAGCAGTGACCAGCTGGCAGGGAAAGTACAGTTACGTAAGAACTTACCGTAACAGTAGATCTTCGAGTGGAGCTCTTGCAGCAGGTAATACCATTAGGACTAATGCCGCCAGACATTAGGACCCCATGGAAATCTTGTAGCTTGCAGTCTGTAGTGAGGGACTGCCCCTGACATCTCCGCCCGACGTCAGACGTGGTATAAAGGGGGTGGTCGCCCGATGCCATCTCAGTTCTCCCGCCGGAGACCTGGATGAAAAGATTTGGAGAACCGAGCAGGAACTCCCCAACCCTGAATAAAGGTATAAACACAGATTCCTGGGAGATGGAGGGTGGGAAAGTCACCTGCTGCAAGAGCTCCTCTCAAAGATCTGCTGTTACGGTAAGTTCTTACGTAACTTTACTGTCTGACTACGAGGGGGAGCTCTTGCAGCAGGTAATACCATTAGCACTGAGTCCCAAGCAGTACCCAAAGATAGGCCCAGATCTGACAGGGAGGTGGAGAAAAATAAGCAAACTGAACAGCCTCAAGAGAGTAGGCCTTGCAGAATGGCCAGTCTGAAACTTGCTCTCCTTCTAGAAGAAATGTCTAAGATGTAATACCTGATGAAGGTGTGGACCGTGCTCTAAGTCGCAATAGCACAAATATCTGCTGACAACACATTTTTTAAGGAGGCAAAAGAGGTAGCCACAGCCCTGGTGGAGTGACCCTTGATGGGTCCTGGCAGAGGTTTACCATCGTGTTGGTAACAAAAGGAGATGCAGTGCACCAGCCAATGGGCTAGTGACTGCTTGAAGACAGGACTCCCTTGTTATCCTTTTCTCAAAGGAGACGAACAACTGGTCAGTCTTTCTAGAAACTTTAGTCCTATGGAGATAATACCTCAGGATTCTGTGGACATCCAGGGTATGCAACAACGCTTCTCCTTGATACTCAAACTCAGGATAGTAAACCAGAAGGTTGATGTCCTGGTTCAGAGTCAGTACTGACACCACCTTCGGTAAGAACTTAGGGTTCGTACGCAGGGTCACCCTGTCCTTGTGAAAACAATATAAGGCTCCTTACACATCAGGGCCTGAAGCTTGGAAATCCTTTGAGTGGAAGTAACAGCAACTAAAAGAAGCACTTTCCAAGAGAGAAGACGTAGCTCGCATGTCGCGGCTGGTTTGAAGGGAGGAAAGGTGAGCTTTTCTAGAACAAAAAGTAAATCCCAAGGAGGCACAGGATCTCTCTTGGGAGGTCTGATGTATAGGACCCCTCTGAGGAAAGTCTTGCAGATGTTCAGCTGTGCTAGAGTTCTCTCCCCAAACGGTGCATGGTATGCAGAAACCGCACACATGTGCACCTTAATGGATGAGTAGCTTAGCCCCAGGTTCAAGAGGTGAAGAAGACAGTCTAGCATGTGCCTAACTGGGCAATCCAGGGGATCTAGGGCATGAGCCGTTGCCCAAAGGCAGAAAAACTTCCATTTCATAGTGTAAGTAGCTCTATTGGAAGGCTTCCTCGCTGACACCAAAACCTCTGCCACCCTGCTTGACACTCCTAATCTCTCCTCTGTTAAGACTGCAGGAGCCAAGAGTGCAAGTGAAGAGAACACACAGCAGGATGGACGAGCATTCCCTGCTCTTGTGAGAGAAAGTGGGTGGAGAGAGGCAACTGTACTGGGGTCTCCAATGACAGTTGTTGAAGCAGCAGATATCAAATCTGACAAGGCTATAGAGGAGCTACCAGAATCATCTTGGCTCTCTCTAGCTGCAATTTGAGCAGTACTCTCTGAATGAGAGGAAAGAGAGGGAAAGCATACAGGAACCTCCCTGTCCAAAGAAGGGACAATGTGTCTCACCAAAAAACACCAGGCCCTGGAGTGAGCGAGCAGAAATTGTGCAGTTTGACGTTGCATGGGGATGCAAAAAGGTCCAGCTCTGGACGGCCCCAGTGACTGAAGAGGTCTTCTGTGACTTCCTGAAGCAATTCCCACTAGTGATTCAGACAGCGAGAGCGACTGAGATTGTCGGCGAGAATGTTCTGGACACTTGGCAGGTGTACTGCAGTGAGGTCTAGAAGATGTTCTACTGCCCAGTACCACACTCTCATGGCCTCCCTGCAATGGGGATAAGAGTGAGTGCCCCCTTGCTTGTTGATGTAGAAGACAACGGATGTGTTGTCTGTCTGCACCAGAAGAAGACCCAGAGAGAGTTGGTCTCGAAATGCCTGAAGTGCATTCAGAACTGCTCTCATTTCCAGAACATTGATATGTAGAGAGCTTTCTATGGGAGACCAAGACCCCCGAGTCCTGTGATCCCCTAGGTGAGCCCCCCAAACTGTCAATGAGGCATCCGTCATAAGAACTTGAGACAGGGGTGGTCTCTAAAAGGAGACCCCTCCCTCTAGGTTTGGGTGGCAGAGCCACCAGTCAAGGGAGCAATGGACAACCAGCGAAACACAGACCTGCTGATCCAGGTCATCCACCGCCCGGTCCCACAGGACCCTGAGGTGCCACTGTGGGACCCTCATATGCAATCTGGTGAGGGGGACTGTAGCTATGGCAGCTGCCATAAGGCCCACAAGCTGAAGAATGACCGGTGCAGGGATAAAGGGGTCTGCTTGAACTCTGTTTGCCAGAGCCCACAGGCGATCTGCCCAGTCCATGGGCAAGAAAGCTCTTCCCTGTACGGTATCCAGGATTGCCCCATGTAATGCAACCACTGGGATGGCCAGGGTTGCGACTTCGGCTGATTTACTGTTATCCCCAAGGAGCAGAAGAGCTTGTCTTTCTCCTTTAGGGTGACTCAAAGTTGCTCCTCCGACGGAGTGAAGATGAGCCAGTCATCCGGGTAGGGGTTAACAAAGAGGCCTCTCCTTTGGCGGGCCGCTGCCACCATCGCCAGACATTTGGTGAAAACTCTGGGGGCAGATGATAGGCCGAAGGGCAGGACCTGAAACTGGTAATGCTGGTCCTGAAACCTGAACTGGAAAAACCTCCTGTGAGATCTCTGAACTTTGATATGCATGTAGGCATCCTGCATATCTAGGGAGCATAACCAGTCCTCTTGATGGAGCAAGGGAAACAGACTTGCCAGAGTTACCATCTGAGCTGACTTAAATCCAGAATCGGGCGAAGGTCTCCCATTTTCCTTGGAACCAGAAAAAAACGGTAGTAATACCCCTTGCCCTTCTGGGCCGGAGGCAGTGGCCGAATGGCATTTTTCCTCCAGAAGCTGTTGGATTTCTTCCTCCAGAAACTGGGCATGGATTGGTGGACAATGGACAGGAGGGGGGGGACTGCCGGTGGGATAGAGAGAAACTCTATTGTGTACCCATTTCGAATAGTGTCCAACACCCACTGGTCTGAGGTGATGCTGGACCATTCGCCATGGCAAAGGGCAAATCTCCCTTCAACCTTCTTGTTCTGTGACTCCCGAGAGAGAGGAGAGAGAGGCAGCAAGTCAGGCGGTGCGAGTAGTGTGGCCCTGTGCCCTGGGAGCTTTAGGCTGCCTGGGGCCTTGGCGGCAGGGTGACCCCGTCTCTTGAACCCCTTGCCCTGGGGATTTTTTTCTCCCTGTCCATGTCCTTTGTGAAAGGGACAGTGATGGGGTCCTTGAGGCCCGGATTTGTACATGCAGTGAACATCCGCCATGCCTTACCTGACTCCTGGAATTGTTTAACCAGGGTTTCTACTTCCTGGCCAAACAGCACTGGACCCTGGAAGGGGGAGTCCAGAATCGTGTCCAGGAGATCAGGACGAAAGCCAGACAGCCTCAGCCAGGAATGCCTCCTCAGACACACCCCCAAGGCGGCAGCTCAGGAGGCCATGTCCACAGCGTCATACGAGTAGTGTAGGACATGTTTATCCACCTCCAGACGGGTTTGGGACTGGGCACAGGCCAAGACTTCTTCCTTAGCATCTGAATCTGGCATTGCCTTGACTAACTCCAAGGTCTTTTGAGGGAGGAGGTTGCCAATCTCCAGGCTGACCTGGCTAGGATTCATGAAACCTCTTCCCCCACCCAGGGACCACCAGGGCCACCACCGTTACCTCAGAGGTTGTCAAGAAAGAGGAGCGGTCGGACCAAGGTGGGCTCAGGGAGGCAGAGGGTAGGAACAGAGGCATCCTCCAGTTGTACTCTCTCCACAATTCATATGCTGTTCTGGCGAAGAGTGGTTCCTCTATGGAGGCACCTGCAGTGGAGATCAAGGAGGATGCTGGGAACCTCCACAAAGGAGATCCACAGGAGGGTGGCATGAGACCCCACAGGGGAAGGAAACAACTCCTGGTGGGGGACTCAATCATTGGAGGGTAGACGTGGGGGAGGAAGGGGATAGGGAGATAAGGTGCCTGCCAGATGCCACGGTTTGGAGGGGCAGGAAGCGAATCCTCAGGATCGCGGGAGCAGCTGCATGAGGAAGGGAGTTGAATGTCACTGTCCACCTAGGGACAAATGACCTGGCTGTAAATGGGATCAGAGCAGTGCAAGAGGAGTTTGTAGAGTTGGAGAGGGGCCTAAGACAAGTAGCATGTACAGTAACCTTCTCAGAGGTGCTGCCTGTCTATGGCAAGGATGATGCTAGGGTATTCCGCACCATGGGGTTCAATGAATGGTTGAAAACTGTGTGGAGCTCAGGGTTTTGGCTTCACTGGGGAGCCACCTGGAGGGATGCAGGCCTACACTGGCGCGATGGTCTGAATCTGTCCGGGGACCAGGATCCTAGGTGATAGGTTTAAATGCTTCATTGGCAAGCATTTAAACTAGCCAAGGGGGGAGGCATTGAAAAGGAGTAGGGAAATCCCAGCCTCCCCCCACAAAACACAGTAGTTAGAGAGGTAAACACCAAGGTAGAGAAGTCAGTAGGGAGCAGGACAGGGGTAAATGCAGAAAAAGGCAGTAAGGACAGGGATGGGGCTAAAAGGGGTAAGGACATCAAAAAATGGAAGGCGATGAGTACCACTGCCCACAGTCTGTGTAACAAGCTCCCTGAACTAGTGGTCTTGATGGAAGAGGGATGCCTGGATATTGAGTCAGTCACTGAAACATGGTACACAGGGAACCATGACTGGGATGTCAACATACCCAGATACACATTCCACAGGAGGGACAGGGTGGGTAAAAGAGGAGAAGGAGGAGGAGTAGCTCTCTATATAAGGGAAGGGATTAAAGCAACAGAACTAAAGAGTAAACAGGAAGTTGATGAGTCACTATGGGTCACCCTGGAGACAGGAAATGGCACAATCCGCATGGGGGTTGTGTACAGACCCCCTTCTTAGGGGGAGGAAATGGACAAGGAAACGAAAGAAGGCATCCTTAAAATGGCAGAAAAAGGGGAGATATTGTTGATGGGGGACCTGAATATGCCAGATGTTAACTGGAGTACCTTTGCTGCAGGCACATCCAAGAGCAGGGTCATTCTTGATGTCCTGCAGGGGGCATGCTTCAGACAGCTAGTGTTGGAACCCACTAGGAGGGAGCAATCTTAGACCTGGTACTCTCAAATGAGGAAGGAGAAAGGATCTCAGATTCAGAAGTGGGTAGCCATCTGGGAACAAGTGACCACCAAACAGTGTGGTTCACAATAAACACAGCCACAGAGTCAAGCCATACAAAAACAAGAGTATTGGACTTTAGGAAGGCTGACTTTGGGAAAATGAGAGAGTGCCCCAGAAAAGCACTAGCAAACGGTCTAGAAGGAGGGGTGGAGAAACAATAAGGAATAATCAAAACAGCCATCACAAAGGCAACAAGCCTTCGTGTGAAGCAAATCAACAAAACAAAATGAAGGAAAAAAACACTTTGGTTCTCAAAAGAAGTGGAAGGGAAGGTTCAGGAGAAAAGGATAGCATTCAGGAAATATAAGGAAACACAGAAGGAGCAGGACAGAGAACTTTATCAGTTAACGCAGAAGAAGGCAGGGAAGGCAGTCATAATAGCAAAGGCACAAACTGAGGAAAAGATAGCCAATTCTACTAAGAAGGGGGATAAAACCTTTTATAGGTACATTAGGGAGCGAAGAAAGACCAAGGGAGGGATACAGAGACTTAATAAAGGGGAGGGAACGTGGGCAGAGGGTGACAGTGAAAAAGAAGGGATACTGAACGAATATTTCTGCTCAGTATTCACAACAGAGGAGGGGTACCTAAACCAAACAACAGAAACACTCTGAATAGAGGGATCGATACCAGTCCATTCACAGAAGAAAGGGTTTTGAAAGAACTCTAGAAACTGAGGGTGGACAAAGCAATGGGGCCTGATGGGATTCACCCCAGAATTCTAAAAGAATTAAGGGTAGAACTAGTAACGCCACTGACTACTCTTTTTAACAAATCATGAGAGGATGGGGTGGTACCTGAGGACTGGAGGAGGGCAGATGTGATTCCACTTCACAAAAGTGGGAGCAGGGCAGAGGCAGGAGACTATAGACCAGTTAGTTTGACCTCAGTAGTAGGGAAAATGATGGAATCATTCTGAAGGAGAGAACTGTTGAGTACCTAGAGGCCAGTAGGGCACAGGACCCAAGGCAGCATGTTTTCACAGCAGGAAGGTCACGTCAGATGAACCCAATAGATTTCTTTGACTGGGTGACCAAAGTAGTAGACCAGGGAAGGGCTGTGGATATGGCCTACCTAGATTTTAGCGAGGCATCTGACACAGTCTCACACAAAACATTAATATACAAGTTAGCCAGCCTTGGAGTGGGTCCCAAGGTGGTAGCCTGGATAAAAAACTGGCTGGACAACAGGACGCAAAGTGTAATAGTAAACTGAGTCCACAGTGAAGAAAGGAGGGTAACTAGCGGGGGACCACAGGGTTCAGTACTGGGACCAGTCCTCTTTAATGTCTTTATAGGTGACATTGGAGAGCACCTGGAAGGAAAAGTATGTCTTTTTTGCAGATGACACAAAGATCTGCAACAGGGTTGATACACAAGGTGGGGTGGAAAGGATGAAAAGGGACTTGGCAAGGTTGGAGGAATGGTCAAATATATGGCAGCTCAGATTCAATGCAAAGAAGTGCAAGGTAATGCATCTGGGAAACAAAAACCCAGGGGAAGAGTACACAATGATGGGTGAGATAATAACAACAACAAAATTCGAAAAAGACCCAGGAATAATTATATCAGATGACCTAAAGGTCGGCAAGCAATGTGAGAAGGCAGTAAGGAGGGCTGGGGGGATACTGGGATGCATAGGGAGAGGCATCAACAGTAGAAAGCAGGAAGTTGTTATCCCTCTGTACAGACAGTTGGTGAGACCCCATCTAGAGTACTGCATGCAATTCTGGAGACCCCATCTCTGCAAAGACATAGACAGAGTGGAGACTGTTCAGAGGAGGGCAACCAAAATGGTGCAGGGTCTGCACCAGAAGACATACGAGGAGGGACTAAAGCAGCTTAATATGTATACCCTTGAGGAAAGGAGGGAGATGGGGGACATGATAGAAAATTTCAAGTATCTCAAGGGAATTAAAGTACAAGAGGGTAGTATCTATCAGAAAAAGAGATGTGCAAGAACAAGGGGGCACAATTTGAAGATGGGGGGGACGGCTCAGAGGTAATGTTAGAAAGTACTTTTTCACAGAGAGGGTTGTGGATGCATGGAACAGCCTTCCTGAGGAGGTTTTGGAGTCAACAGTGGGAGAATTAAAGAATGCATGGGACAAACATAAGGCAATTCTAGTGGGGGTAGGAGGAAGTAAGCTGTTGGTTAACTAGAATCTGCAGCTTATCCATCAGGTACGGAAATGGGCAGACTGGGTGGGCCAAGCGGTCCTCATCTGCCATCAAATTCTATGTTTCTATGTTTCTATAGGGACTGTTGGTAAGTCACCATATGTGCCAGTTCAAGGATCTGATGGAACCTGTAGTCGAGGAATACACCTTCCAACCCCAGCTATCCAATTTCTTGGATTCAGGATCCAGAGGTTGGGAGTTCAAATGTTTAGGCTGGGAGCCACGGCCATGGGCGGCCGAGAGCACCAGTGAATTAGCCCTGGGCTGCTCCCCTAAAAAGGGCTCTGCCTTTGGGGGTTTATAAAGGCTGTCAGCCTTCTTTGGGAAGGCCAATGTAGAAGCAGGCTTGCACCATGTGAGTTGAGTCACATCCTGGAAGGGCTCGACTAAGGGCAGAATTGCCAAGGGCTTTGGCTCCTTAGACCCTAAGAATTTGGCCAGGCGTCTGCGCTCTGGATCTAATTTTTCAGTATCTGACTCATAAATTGATTGGATGTGCTGCCTAATATCTAAAAATAAGGGATCATCCGGAGGGGACCTTGGCGAGTCTTTGGGTTCTGGAGAAGGTGGGAAGAACTCCTCCTCTTCAGAGGAATCAGAAGAAGATGGGCTGGTGTCCCCATCATCTGAGGAGGATGGGCACCCGCTAGAAGAAGGAACTGGCGAGGAACACCTCGTCCTTCTTTTGCCCTTAGGGTCTGGGTGGGAATCATCATCCCCAACTGGAGTAGATGGAGTGGGAGGTGGTCCCATGGGTGGCAGAGCTGAAGTGGGCACCGGGGGATCTGTAGAGGAGATCCCCCTTCATGGTGTTCCACCATGATGTGAACAAAGACCCGATGTCTGCCACAGGGACGACCGCTGTGCCGGGCGTCAGGTTTGTGGGACTGGGCATCTGTGGGTCCCTAAAATCCGGCGCCAAATCCGTGGAGCCTTTATCCGTGTCTGGACATTTGGCATTACCTTCTCTAGGGGAGCCGGCATCCGGAGCGGGGGTAGGCCCGTCAGGCAACCGACCCACCGAGGGAGGGCTGGGAGTTAGATCCTCTGCCAGAGACCGCCCCTTCTCAGGCGTCCGGGTGCGGGACACTGGTGAAGGTGACTGGCTAGGCAGACGCCTGTCAGAGGGAGGGCGTACCTTGGCCGGTGGAGGTGGAGAGGGCATCTGGTGAGAGACTACCTCCTGCCATCCCTCCAGTTCATCTGAGTGCTTATGTTTCTTCAACGAACTTGGTTTTTTCTTTGGTTTCCCCGAGGAAAGGCCTTCCTGGGTCAACCCTGAAGCGGACTTGTGGGGTTGATGGGCCAGAGAAGACGAATGCCCAGAAAAGGCTGACTCCCAGTGCTTGCCCTGGGATGAGGTGGGAGCAGGCTTACTCTAGTGGGAGGACTTGGAGGCCTGAGCTGGAACCGAGCCTGACCTCCGGCCGGAGGTTGAAGAAGAAGAAGATGAAGGTTTGGAAGGCGACTTTGGGCGCGACTCAGACCTGGCCTTATCTGTATTCCGGTGGTGGTGTTTCTCTCCCAACGATTTATCCTTGGGTGGGGAGTCTCTGGCGGGAGAAGAAGAGCTGGGCTTTTAACCACACTGCATAGCCGCCACTGTTTTCTCCAGGAGGTAAGCTTTGAGTGCATTGGCTCTCCTGGTTCTTGTTTTTTGATTGAATTTTTGGTAGTGCAGGCAGGCATCAGGCTGATGGTCGAGGCCTAGGCAGATGAGGCCGTCTCTTGCTGGGATCTGCTTTCCGTAAGCATACTTTAACTTTCGTCGCAGTGGAGAGGGTGACGACATACACAGAGCGGACATAATACATTGAAAAATGATGAAAAACGAACTTTTAGCAGAAAGTTTTTCAAATAGCAGTCAACTGTGAAAGAAGGCGACCATGGAGCCAAACTAAGCGGGCCGAAAGCAGGAAAAGAACCGAGATGGTGCTGGGGAGCACAAGGAGGTTAGGTGACTTGCTCAGGTTCACACAGTATGCAAGTGGGGGCTGTGGGATTCCAACCCAGGCCTCCAGGTTTGCAGCTCAGAGCCTTAAACCACTGCGATATACTGCCTCCTCTCCTGTGAACATGCATAAGCACATGCCCAGTATCACACCCCCACTTTCTGAGTTATTTTAACACATTTTAAGCCCCCACTTCTAAAAAATGCCTACCTGCCCGAGTTCAGCTTTCTTTCTACTATCAGCAAATATATGTGGCTGAACTCAGGCATAACACTACTCGCACAAGCATTAGGACCCACCATAAGGCACTGAAGCACTCACAAGCAACGGGATCCCAGAGGATCACGCAAGACTCTCTCCGGGATCGAAGTGTGGGCTGCAGACCAAGTACATGGCAGCATACACCACCAACACACAATGGAATGCAATGACGAACCCACAAAAATAGGAAATGTCTGATCAGTGAGTGCTCGCTTTGGAAGCATTGCAGGTTCCCTGCAGACAGCAAAAGTGGAAATGTTGCAGTTGCTCTGCACTGATTTAATGTGGTGCAGAGCATGTCATGTAAAAGGGGCTCAAGTGTACATAATAAGGCTGTAATGCAATTGAAGGGTTCTGGGAACATTTGCAAACCAGGATTACAAAGCACTCATGGTTTACAAATATCCCCCGAACCCTTCGATGTCATTACTGCCTTATTTGTACACATACTGTATGCATATAAATATATATATATATATATTTTTTTTTCAATTGCTATTAACCTGTGCCAGTTTACTTTGTTTTTCGGTGCCTGAAGCCGCAGTGACAGAGGAACTGGCCATTTACAACCTTATTATCGGCGAGTTCTGTAGAACAGGATCGAGGTACACTTGCAGGGCAGCACAGGGAAGCTTGTACTGTGATCGCCAGCACTGTACTGGTCATGCAGATAAACATAAGGCTTCCGTCTCCAGTGCTGTCCTTCTAACCTTTCATGAGCACTAAATTCACAAAAAAATTAAAACTAGAAATAACTATAACCTGATATTTTCAAGATGACACTTGACAGTTGACATGAACTTTTGATAGTAAGCTGTTCTCCCAACAATACAATACAGCAATGCTGCGTTTCTTCTATTCTTTTTCTAACAAGCTATGATGCTATCTTGTCAAAGGTTGCTTAACACTGCGAGTGCTGAAAATACAAGGTGAATGTGTCAAACACATCTTAAATGGGAGATCTGTCAAGGATATTATGTGCGCACAAAGAACTATGAATGAGATGTTGATTATGTGCAGAAAGACAGCACAACAAAAGAGGGTTTGGAATGAGAAGCCCTCACAGCTGAAAAGATTTATAATGATGCATTCTCAAGAGGAATAAGATTATTGTGGATCCATGAAGACTGTACAGAAAACTAGAAAATGTAGCCTTTCATAATAATGGGCACCCCTTTTTCATGTTCTAATACCATTTATTAACCCAGCAATAGCTCCACTGAGCTACAACATCTCAGTTTTTCAGTGTTGGGGGGTGGGAGTCAGGGGTCCTGCTAATACCTAAAGTTACAGCTTGGAGGAGTGAAGCACAAGAGGGTTACGTGACTTGCTCAGGGTCACACAGTAAGTGGCTGTGGTGGGATTATTAATTTGTAATCCCTTGGTTCACACTCCTGTACAACACCCACTAGACGTGTTACACTGCCTTAACATGACATGCTTTCTGTCAAATCATGCAGCTGTATTCATGTTGCACCACTTATCATCTGCTGTGGTTAACAAGTACTAATTCTGAGTCTGCCTGGCAGTCCAGTGCTGCTTGCAGTGAAAGTGGTGTGGGTTTGCAGCCCAGGATTGGGATACTAGTCAAACTTGAAGAAAGCTACAGCACAGTCTGCCAAGATGTGCACAGTCTCAGAGAGGGAACAGTAACATCTTTCACTGCACACTGGTGGTTGGAGAGGAGGGAGTTGTATGGTCAGAGTGCCTTCCTATGGTTTCACAATGTGACATGCAAGGGCCTGAGGTAGAGTACAGTTGTGCAGACAGCCTGTACTCTGTACCCAGCGTGTCTGTCGAGTGTGCCTCCTCCGCTGCCCTGGCCGAGCATGCCAGATTCTCATCAACACTGTGTAAAGGGGGTCTAAAGGGGGCTACTGTAGCGATAACTGACCTTCAAGGAGTGCGACATGCAGGTATTTGGAACACAATTTAGAAATGAGAAAGAAATAAGTACCCTAGGTGTGATTTCAGTTTCTAAACTGCATTTCAAACATACGCACAATGCACCACCTGTAAATAAAACATGTAATTTTAATTTGTGTGGCTCCAGGGTCTGAACTGAGAAAAGATGGTCACCTTTGAGATACCCAAGTTTCTAGTTGTCCTAGGTAGCACAGCTGGAAGCACTGCTCGAGATACGGTGCATACAGGCCTAGTATATGCCTCTGCAAAGGAAATTTAAATGTATTTTTTTTAATTGGTTTGCATTTAAAATCCACGTAATAAATGGCCTTTACTGTCCATATCCCTGGCATCCTGTATTTGCTATTGTTCCCCATTTCCCACCCAGCCAAAACACCTCACGTCCAGAGTTCTGTTTTTAATTTTTTGTTCTCCGCTTTCCCCTAAGCCTTGTCTTCAGTCCACTGATTAAACCTTGGCACTTGTGTAGAAAAAAAAGGTTTTCTTTTCCTGCCACCAGATTATTCAGCTTTCTCCTGGATGACACACTCATACTCTCTGGCTCAACGTGTACACGCACTAGCAGTCTGCAGGAGAGTGTGAACGCATGGTGCACTCCTGAGGCGATGATGATCAAGAACAGTTAGGTGAGAAAACACAAAAGTCCCAAATTCCTCACATTATCAAACCAGGCAGCGGCAATCTTCAACACAGCTGAAATGACCGAGGTAGGAAGAAGAGTGAAAAGAAGCTGTAGGAAAGGTAAACAGGTAATAGGACTGTGAAGGAGTCCACCATTTAAGCAATTATGATGGAAGAGCAGATCATTTCCTAGAGATTAATGACCGCCTCGCCTAGCTGGTTGTTAATCGATAGGAAATTACCAGCTCTGAGGTCATTATTGCGATTATAAGTCTAATCGCAATAATTATTTGTTTTCACTTCATTTCTGTACTTTTTTACATTGTTTCTGTGGTGCCACATGGCGCCGCTCCTGTGATGCCGGCTTCATGAATATTTATTGAGAGTATGTTAGTGAGACACAGTATCTCACGCGTAACGAATCAGAGCAAAGGGACACAGGCTCATGATTAATATTCATGAGACGCAACATGTGTAAGTATCTCGGAGAGCCAGTCCTCCACTTCAGCTCCGCAGAATATGGCAGAATATACCGTAGTTACTGCCATTTGTTTACTGATGTACTGCTGTTTCTGTTTCGAGGGTGTCTGTTACAACGGTTGTCACACCTTCTTTATGATTCAGTGCTTTACAACATAGCACTTGTTAATTGTTTCTGTAGTGGGAACAACTGTGTGGCTGCTGTGCTGGGCACTTTGTAGAGATTTGAGACCGGGACAGCAGCCAATCAATGAGCTTCTTTAACTCATTAATAATTAATCAGACTTATAATATGTGTTATTTTTGGATGAGCAGGCACGGGCAGTGGATGCAATAACCACTGGCCTATGAGTATTAAAAAACAGGTAATTAAAAAAGACAACATTGGCTTGGGCTCTGTGCATACCGTTTTTAATTTTTAGGCACTTTTTAACAGGTCATTCTTGGTGTAATATTTAGAAATAGACTTTTTAATATAGAATTTAAAGTCTTGTGGTCTGCCTGTGAGTGGCACTATTTACTTCCAAGCTGCTGCTCTCCACTGAAGTGCTTCACTGTCTTTCACAGCTCCACCACAGTCAGCAGAGTAGAACTGTACTGAGATAAGCAGTAGCTATCAGTGCTGCTGACTGGCTACTGACTTTCAAACTTCCTTTCTGCTTGAGTATGCAACACAGTAACAGAGTCTGATTGTCAGTATCATTGGTTATCGAGAGGTTCATCAGCCTATAAGAAAAGCCACACTGCAGTCTGGTGATGCCATGTCTCAGCATGATTAGTGTAAGGAGGCAAAATGATCGTACTCATGAAAGGGCATTGCCAGACTGCAATGTGCCTTTGCTGGCCATGCAGTGATAGACTGATGGGTGAAGGACTTTCTACAACCAGACTTCAGTCATGCTGTTGCACATACTATACCAGCAAAGTGCAGAAAGGAAGTTTGGAAATGAACACCCTGGCTGCCAGTGCTGCTAAATGGCAAGCAGCCAGGCAACAGTTCAGGCAGCCAGTGCTGATCTCAACCTTGTTCGTCACTTGTTGCTCTATGTTACACAGCACAGCACTTTAAAGGGACACTGTCAGCCATTTTCTGAGCATTTTTTTAAAGTGTTAAAAACTAGTGCCTGTTGCCATCTAAATATGTACTGATAGCATATAAAGGCAATTGGTGACAAAATAACAAGATAATGGCAGCATTTTTATGAAAAATACATTATCTACTGTCTGTCAATAACTCCACTGGTCTGCTCCTCAAAAAAAATCAAAAATTCTATCAAACTTTTATTTGTAAAGTGCTTTTCAATAAATCAAAGTGCTAATACATAACAAGAATAAAACATCAACTATAATAAATAATAACATAAAACAATAAAAGTGACCATAAAATAATCTATCCAAATGCTAGTGCAAATAAGTGGCTTTTCAGAGACCTCTTAAGTGATTCCACGGACAGGCACTCTCTAATCTGACGAGGCAGAGAGTTCCACAGGTTCGGGGCCATAAAAGAAAAAGCACTGGCCCCAGATGATTGAAGACGAACCCTGGGAATCTCTAGCAATCCCTCGCCAGTGGAGCGGAGTGGGCGGAGTGGGCGGTAGGGACAAAGGAGATCTTGCAGGTAGCCCAGTCCCTGACCGTGTAGGGTCTTACAGGTTAGCAACGCGACCTTGAAGGTGATTCTCCACCGCACTGGCAGCCAGTGCAGTTCGCACAGCACAGGTGTGATATGGCAAGTTCTTGGTAACCCAGTCAACAACCTGGCTGCTGCTTTCTGCACCAGCTGCAGGCGACAAGAGATGCACCCCCAGCAACCCTAGATATAGAGCATTACAGTAATCAAGGCAAGAAGAAACAAAAGCGTGGACCAACAGAGGAAGGTCATCATGCGGAACAAGGTGTTTGATCCAGGCGATATTCCTCAGATGGTAAAAGGATGACTTGACAGTGGCCGATACCTGTGTCTTCAGCGTCGGCGCACTGTCAAAAATTACGCCCAAATTTCGCACCTGTTCAGAAGGTCTCAACTGGGTACCCCCTAATAAAAGACCAGAGGGGAACCCAGGAGTCAACTTCTCTACATAATGACCCGGGCCCACAACCAACACCTCAGTCTTATCCGGATTTAACTTCAACCAGTTCGCACTCATCCAGTCCTGAATCTCAGCGAGGCAGTTGCTAAAGATTGATACTGCATCATTCTGTTCAGGTACAAAGGACATATAGAGCTGAGTATCATCTGCATAGCAGTGAAAACTCAGCCCATAATGCCTCATAATGTCTCCCAATGGCAGCATATATACCGTGAACAGCATGGGGGAAAGCACAGAGTCTTGCGGCACCCCATAGGACAGAGCAAAGGGAGCAGAAGAAAAAATCCCTGAAACTACCCTTTGCCTTCTGCCTGTGAGGAAAGAGTGGAACCATCTGAGGACTGTCCCTGACAGTCCGCAGAGTAGCCGCAGGCAATCCAGCAACATCCCATGGTCCACGGTGTCAAACGCTGCAGAGAGATCAAGGAGAACGAAGATCGAACGGCTCCTCCGATCTCTCGCTATTAGGAGATCATTAAGTACCTGAACTAATGCCGTCTCGGTACTATGCCTCTTCCTGAAACCGGACTGGAGAGGATCATAGACTTCATGGGTGGTAAGAAAGTCATCGAGCTGCAACACGACTATTTTCTCAATAACCTTGCCCAAAAAGGGAAGGTTAGAGATCGGTCTGTAGTTAGCGAGGTAGTGAGGGTCAAGAGAAGGTTTCTTCAAAAGGGGTGTCACGACAGCCTCCTTTAAAGACTCCGGGAACACCCCTTGATCCAAAGAACCCCAACTATCCTCGCAAGGACTGGTCCAATCACATCCATGCACCCCACAAGGAGGCGCGTAGGACCAGGATCCAAACTACAGCAAGTCGGTCGTAAGCCCTGGACAATCTTCATGATATCCATGATCGCTGGCTGGTCAAAATCTATCCAGGTAGACCGAGGGCATGTAACCCCGCATCAGTCACTGCAATGCTCATTTGAATGTATGCTGCGGATCTCCGACCTAATTGATGACACCTTATCCTCAAAGAACCGAGCAAACTCATCACACTGTATTTGTGAAAAAGCTCTCCGACCCCGCAGACAGGCTGGATTGCACAGTCTGTCGACAGTCCGGAACAGCTGAGCAAGTTGGTTTCTTGATGCAGTTATCTCCTTGGAAAGGAACGCTGCCTTCTTATGGGAGATTACTGATTGATAGTCCACATAATGGGCCATCAATCTAAGTCTGTCACCCTCCAGGCCAGATTTCCGCCAACAATGTTCCAATCTATGCCCCACTCTCCTCAGCTCCCTCAATGTCCCATCAAACCAAGGGGACGAGGGCGAAGGGAGAGGGGGCGAACACAGACAGGTGCTATGGAATCCAGTGCCCTCAGCACCATATTATTATAGTGCACTACTAAGGCATCTGGTTCTATGCACTCCATAGGCCAACTCGATAGGTCCAGCACCGCCATCAGACTCTCAGGGGTAACTCCCCTCAAAGGGCAATACTGAACCATCTCCAAAGGGGTAGGTCTCATGAGGGGGGCCGCAAAATTGAACCTTACGGAGTGATGGTCAGACCACCTAACTGGTTCCACCACCAGTCCCATGATCTCCATCCCCAGGTGAACACTAGACCCAGAGAGTGACCTTGAATATGGGTAGCAGCAGTAACCACCTGTGTGAAGCCCAACAAACTCATTAGTTGGAGAAAGTCTTGACCAAAATGCGAGAGTTCGTCGTCGACCCAGGCATTGAAGTCCCCCAGGACCAACCACCTGGAGGGCTCCAGCACCAGGTCGACAATGAAGTCTGCAACTTCTTGCAGAAAAACTTTCTTGTTACTGAGTGGACGGTAAATGAGCAGGATTCTGCAGCCCACACCTGCTCCCATGATACATTTGAAGGATCTAGGGGATGCCACTGGAACCTCCACAAGGCCCAATTCCGATTTAAAACAAATAGCGACCCCCCCACCCCTACGATCCAACCTTGGGCGATGTATTACCGAGTACCTGGTTGGAACAGCTGACTCCAAAATGGGACCAGCATTTTCGTCCAGCCAGGTCTCGGTAATGCAAGCCAGGTCAGATGATTCAACCAGATCAGCAATAATTGCTGTCTTGTTTTTTTATAGACCTGGCATTGCATAACAACGCCTGGGTTGGATGAGAGGCCTTGGAGGAGCAGGCTACTTGCCCACTCTCAGTGGAGCCCTTGGGTATGGGAAAGTGACAAAGACAAGAAGGACAGGGATGGGGCAAAAGGGGGTAAGGCCATCAGGAAATGGAGGGTAATGAGTACCAATGCCCGTAGTCTGGGCAACAAGCTCCCTGAGCTGGTGGCCTTAATGGAAGAGGGATGCCTGGATATCGTAGCAGTCACAGAAACATGGTACACAGAGAACCATGACTGGGATGTTAACATACCAGGGTACATAACCTACAGGAGAGACAGGCAGGGGAGAAGAGGGGGAGGAGTAGCTTTCTATGTAAAGGAAGGGATAAAAGCAACTGAACAAAAGAGTAAACAGGGAGGAGAGGAGGCACTGTGGGTCACCTTGGAGACTGGAAAGGGCACCACAATCCGCACAGGGGTTGTGTACAGATCCCCTGTCAGGGGAAGGAATGGACAAGGATATGACGAAGGCATTCTTAGAATGGCAGAGAAAGGGGAGATACTGTTGATGGGAGACCTGAATATGCCAGATGTTAACTGGAGCACATTTGCTGCAGCCACATCCAAGAGCAGGGCCATTCTTGACGCCCCCACAGGTGGCAGGCATTAGACAGCTAGTTTCGAACCCACTGTGAGGGAGCAATCTTAGACCTCGTGATTTCAAACGGGGCAGTGAGAGGATCTCAGATCTAGAAGTGGGTTGCCATCTGGGGACAAGTGACCATCAAACAGTGTGGTTCACGCAAACTCAGCTACAGAGTCAAGCCAATACAAAAGTGAGGGTACAGGACTTTAGGAGGGCTGACTTTGGCAGATGGGAGAGTGCCTCAGAAAAGCACTAGCAAACAGGCTAGAAGGAGGTGTGGAGCAACAATGGGGAATTATCAAAACTGCCATCACAGAGACAACAAGCCTTTGTGTGAAGCAAATAAACAAATCAAATGAAAGAAAAGCCACTATGGTTCTCAAGAGAGGTGGCTGTGAAAGTCAGGAAGAAAAGATAGCATTCCAGAAGTATAAAGAAACACAGAAGGAGCAAGACAGAGAGCTGTACCAGTTAAGGCAGAAAGAAGCAGGAGGGAAGTCAGAATAGCAAAGGCCCAAACTGAGGAAAAGATAGCCAACTCAGTTAAGAAGGGAATAAAACCTTTATAGGTACATCAGCGGCGTAGAAAGACAAAGGAGGATAGTGAGGCTGAATAGAATGATCGGTGGGTGGACAGAGGGGGACAGTGAAAAAGCAGGATTACTGAACTAATATTTCTGCTCAGTATTCACAAAAGAGGAGGGGAAGTGCCTAATCCAATTAACAGAAGCACTCTTGATAGGGGGTTGATCCCAGTCCTTTCACAGAAGAAAGGGTTCTGCAAGAACTCCTAAAACTGAAGGTGGACAAAGCAATGGGTCCTGATGGAATTCACCCAGAATTCTAAAAGAATTAAGGAAGGAACTAGTGAAACCACTGGCTACTCTTTTTAATAAATCATGGGAGGATGGTGGTACCCGAGGACTGGAGGAAGGTGGATGTGATTCCCTTCACAAAAGTAGGACCAAGACAGAGGCAGGAAACTACAGACCTGTCAGTCTGACCTCTGTGGTAGGGAAAGTGATGGAGTCACTTCTGAAGGAAAGAATAGTTGAGTACCTAGAGGTCAGTGGAGCACAGGATCCAAGGCAGCATGGGTTCACAGTGGGAAGGTCATGTCAGGACTAATCTAATAGATTTCTTTGACTGGGTGACCAAAGTAGTAGACCAGGGAGGGGCTGTGGACATGGCCTACCTAGACTTTAGCAAGGCATTTGACACAGTCCCACACAAAAGATTATTAGTCAAATTAACCAGCCTGGGAGTGGGTCCCAGGGTGGTAGCCTGGGTAAAACATTGGCTGGTAACAGGACACAGAAGGTAATTGTAAATGGAGTCCACTCTGAAGAAAGGGCGGTTACTAGTGGGGTACCGCAGGGTTCAGTATTGGGTCCAGTCCTTTTTAATGTCTTCATCAGTGACATTGCAGAGGGACTGGAAGGAAAATATGCCTTTTTGCAGATGACACAAAGATCTGCAACAGGGTTGATACACAAGGAGTGGAAAGGATGAAAAGGGACTTGGCAAGGTTGGAGGAATGGTCAGACGATGGCAGCTAGGATTCAATGCAAAAGTGCAAATAATGCACCTGGGAAACAAGAACCCAGGGGAAGAAGACACAATGGGTGGGGAGGTAGTAACAACAACAGAACAGGAAAGGGACCTGGGGGTAATCATATCAGATGACCTTAAGGTTAGCAAGCAATGTGAGAAGGCAGTAGGGAGGGCCGGGGGTATACTGGGATGTATAGGGAGAGGCATCAGCAGCAGAAAACAGGAAGTTGTTATCCCTCTGTACAGACAGTTGGTGAGACCCCATCTGGAATACTGTGTCCAGTTCTGAGACCCCATCTCGCAGGACATAGACAGGATAGAGGCAGTCCAGAGGAGGGCAACTAAAATGGTGCAGGGTCTGCAAGAGAAGCCATATGAGGAGAGACTAAAGGAGCTTAATATGTATACCCTTGAGGAAAGAAGGAGAGGGGGACATGATAGAAACTTTCAAGTACCTCAAGGGAATCAACAAAGTCCAAGAGGGTAGCATCTTTCAGAAAAAGAGACTTGCAAGAACAAGCGGACACAATTTAAAGATAGAAGGAGGGGGTCAGGGGCAATCTGAGGAAGTATTATTTCACAGAGAGGGTAGTGGATGCATGGAACAGCCTTCCTGAGGAAGTTGTGGGGTCTAAAACTGTGGGAGAATTCAAGAATGCATGGGACAGACATAAGGCAATTCTTGTGGGGGGCAGGAAGATATAGGCTGTTGGTTAACTAGGATCTGCGGCATATCCTGTAGGTAGGGAAATGGGCAGACTAGATGGGCCTAGCGGTCCTTATCTGCCGCCAAAGTCTATGTTTCTATGTTTCTATGAACCAGGCATCGCACTCCCCTAACCTGGGCCCATTTCGCCACAAGGCGTCTCCCTGACCTCACCACCCTTATTCGCCCACTCTGTTCTCCCCCCCCCCGCCTCCTCTGTGCAATCCCCAGGGCACGGCAACGCCTATATACCTCAGGTTGCAATGGGGGGCTATCAAAAGGGCACAGGTCCCTCAGCCTAGAGGGGGAATAGCACCATCCATGAAAGCACGGTCCCAACACATGATTATCTAAATATTTAAAAAAACAATTTTAATCAACCACTTTAATATAAATACTATCAACACCAGCACTAATTTAAACAGCTTAAAACAATAGTCCAATTCCTCTTCAGGCCAGCTCCTCAGAGAAAAGTCTTTAGGCAGGTCTGGGCACGTTTTTAAATTCCTCAGAAAAAATAAATTTATAATGGTTAAGACAGAAGTCACAGTTTCTTCTGGTTTATGCTTTTACTAGAAACAGGACTAGTAAGAATCCCTCAGAGCTCTCACCCCTGAGGAGTCTGTCCCATGGCCTATCTCTCACATAGGCACCCAAACAGTAATCAAACAGGATATAATTTTATAACTGTGCCATATACTCCATAAAGATAGAACGAAAACCTTTCCAGTCCTCAAAAATTATTCCAGCTGCTTAGGAGGGGATATAATCAATCAGCCAGCAAAAGAAGAAAACTCTCCCTCCTGTGTGCCCCCAAAGCAATATGCTCCATAGCGCCAGAAAACTTGTTCATTAACGTTTTTGGATTTTGTCAAGGCATACTCTTTTAATCCCAAAAAAATCCTAGGATTGTACTGTGAACTGGCCAGTGTTAGTAATACTGATTACTGAGCGCTATTTCATAATTAAACTTGTCTTTGAAAAGTAAAGCTGTGACGCTAGACATGCATTAGCACCAGTGCTGGAGTCTATACCATTCCCGCGCACCGCCAATTTGTGCTATTCAATAATAATCTCTGAAGCGTGGGGCGCCAATCCCTCCCCTGTCTGGGACACGTCTCAACTGCTCATACTTGATTCAGGGGGTTTATGCTGCCAGAGCCAGGTAGTAGCACAAGCTCTGAGTTGTTTGAAGAAACTGTTAGGAATATGTATTGGCAGTACGTGAAAAAGGTAGAGGAATTTTGGAAGTATTGCCATTTTTAGCACATTTGACCTGATTAAAAGTGACAGTGGAAGACTCTGCCATTTTGTGCACAGCGTTTAACCTTGTTCAATACTGGCAGGTAGTTAGCTCCAAATATACCTTTTATTTGCTTTGTCATCTATACCCGCCCCCTCCCCTTTCAAAGTATCAAAACCCCCTGTCTGGTCCACTGAAAAGGCAGGCTGTTCTTCACATCTGTATATTCACAATTGCACAATGATAGCCTAGCAGTTTTACCCAGGTTGACCTTATACTTTGAGATGGTTCAAAAAGAACACAGTACCTCCACTAGACATGGCAGGGGCATCTCTGGCTTAGTAACACAGATCAGGAAATCATCCATGTATAATGACATTTTGGCTGTCCCTTGTGTCGCAAATTTTTGTTTTAATTGTAGGAAAAGTTCTCTATCATATTGAAAAGAGAACATCTGGTCTTTTACTTCTCTTAACTGTGCAGTCAGGTCAATCTGTTTGTCTCATCTGTGTGAGGAGCTGTAAAAAACGAGCTCTCCATTTCAAATATTGGTAGTATCTGGATCTGACCGCAGTACGTGAGCTCTGTATCATAAGTTGTTTTACATCTCTTTTTTCGTATCTTCCCACCAATCAAGGGGGTTATCATATAAACACTGCACTGAGATTCTTGCATTTAAAAATTCCTCCACCTCCACTTGTACTTGTTCTTCCCGTAATAATAAGGACCAATGTTGGTAGGTCATCAGAAAGGGAACTAGGTGCTTAACTCTGGTGATATTCCTAAGATGGTAAAAGGAAGTCTTGATGACTGCCGACACTAGTGACTGCAGTGACAACCTGTCATCCAAGACAACTCCAAGGTTACTCACCCGTTCAGAGGTCGGGAGTGAGACGCTGCCAAGAAAAATTCCTGAGGGCATCCCAACAGACGACCCCTCTATCCGGTGACCCGGGTCCACAACCAACACCTCTGTCTTTTCTGAGTTCAACTTCAGCCAACTAGAGTCCATCCACCCCTGGATTTCTTTCAGACAGTTGTTAAACACCAAGAGAGCTCCATCCTGGTCGGGTGCAAAAGACAGGTATAGCTGGGTATCATCTGCATAGCAGTGAAACATTACAGTGTCTCAGAGGGGCAGCATATACACCGCAAATAACATGGGAGACAGCACTGAACCCTGAGGCACCCCACACAACAAAGATGTTGGGCCCGAGGAAAAAACCCCGGACACAACTCTTTGTGATCTCCCAGTGAGGAAAGAGGTGAACCATTGAAGAACAGTTCCCGATATCCCACAAATATGCCTCGGGCGTGATATTAACACCATGTGATCCAAAGTGTCAAAAGCTGAAGAGAGATCAAGAAGAACCAAGATGGAACGTTTCTTCTGATCCCTCACCCTCAGAAGATCATTAAGCACCCGAACCAGCGCTGTCTCGGTGCTATGTTTTTTACGAAAACCAGACTGGAGGGGTTCGTAGAAGTCATGGATGGTTAAATGGTCCTCCAATTGGGCTGCCACTACCTTCTCAATCACCTTCCCAATAAAGGGTAGGTTAGAGATAGGTCTGTAGTTTGTGAAACAGTCTGGGTCCAAGGTAGCTTTCTTCAAGAGTGGTGTCACCACCGCCTCTTTCAGGGAGCTAGGGAACTCACCCGACTCCAAGGAGCACCAGACTATTCGCACAAGGACTGGACTGATGATATCACTACAACAATCAGGGAGGTTGGTCCAGAGTCCAAACTACAGCATGTAGGGTGCACACTATGGATAATTCTCATTTCATTGACAAAATCAGGTCGACTGAAGGAACTCCAAGAAAACTGAGATACCGTGAACTCGCACTGTTCAACAGCATCCCCCCTAGAGGGTGCTGTTTGCAGATCCGCCCTGATGTCGGCCACCTTAGTTACAAAAAAATCGAGCAAGTTCCTCGCACTCTAATCACGAAAAGGCTTTCCGAACTTGCAGACAGGCTGGGTTGCACAGCCTGTCTACAGTTCGAAAAAGCTGAGCAGGTCAACTCCGTGCAACCACAATCTCCCTGGACAGGAATTCTGCCTTCTTACGGGTGATTGCAGATTGATAGACTAGATAATGGTCTATCAATCTAAGGTGGTCGGCTTCAAGGATGGACCTGCGCCAGCGCCGTTCTAACCTTCGCCCCTGTCTCCGCATCTCCCTCAGAGCCTCATTGAACCAAGGAGACTTGGGATAAAGGGATAGGGGGCGCACACGAACAGGAGTAATAGAGTCCAGAGCCACTGTAACAGCCATATTATAGGCAGACACGAGGGCCTCTGGACTACTGCTCGCCAACACGTGGGACAAGAGGTCAAGGACTGCCGCTAGGCCTTGGGGAGTAATATCCCGTAAAGGCCGGTATCTAACCATCTCCAAGGGTTAGGCCTTCTCAGGGGGGGTGCAAAAACTGAATCTCACAGTGTAGTGATCTGACCAGGTGACTGGTTCCACCCCCAGATCAGATGTTTTGATCCCTAGTAGGAAAACTAAGTCCAGAGAGTGTCCAGATTTATGGGTAGCAGTGGAAACCACCTGTGTAAGGCCCAAAGAAGTCATTAATTGGTGGAAGTGATTACCAAATTGCGAGAGTTCATCATCAACCCAGGCATTAAAGTCGCCCAGAACCATCAATCTGGGCGACTCAAACGCCATGTCGACGATGATGACTACTTCCTGTAAGAATCGCTTCCCATCATTGGGTGGACGGTAGATGAGAACGATACGAACGCCTACACCTGCTACCACTGTACACTCAAAGGACTCAGTCTCCCCAACTACTACATTCGTGAGGCTCAATTCAGTCTTGAAACAGACTGCAACCACCCCACCCCTGCGATCCAATCTTGGGTGGTGTATCACTGAGTGCCCAGCCGAAGTCATAGCCTCCATAGTGGGGCCTGGATTTTCATCATGCAAGCCAAGTCCACCGAACCAACAAGATCAGCAATAATGCCAGTCTTATTCCTGATGGACCTGGCATTGCACAACACCGCCTGAGTTGGACGAATTTCCGGCGACTGTCAGGCCCATCTGCCTACTAAACTCAGTAGTGCCCTTGGGTATGGGCACCAGACATGGCGAACCATGATCTGGATTCCATTTCGCCCCAGCACGCCTTCTGGATCTGACTACCCCAATACAGTGGCCCACTCGTCCATCCTCCTCTGTTCAAAGGCCCCCATCCTCTTCCCTCTCCAATGAGTAATCCCCAGTGCTCTACAGCACTGATACGTCTCATATTGGAAAGAGGGAGAATGAAAAGGGTGGAGGGTGCGAAGAGAGGAGGATGAATAGCACACCACCGTGAGGACTGAAGACCAACACATGCCACTACAAAACAATTAAAATCAAACCATAAACCTACTTAACAAACTAATTGAATAAAAAACTACCCCACCCCCAGCAGAAAATCGAATCTGAGCTAAGCTAGAGGGCCACTAAAATCCTCCCTAGGCTCAAAATAAATATAAAGTATTCTCTCACCACCCCAATTTAAACAAAAATAAATAAATAAGTATAAGATAAAATTGTCTACTGCCCCTAGCTCTCTCACAACCAAAGGAAGAAAAGAACAATTTAAATTAAAAACAAAACATAAAATAAAACACCCCCAATCCTCTCACGACCAGGGAGTATAGGAAAAAACAATCAAAACTTCAGAAAAATAATAAATGGACACAAGGTCCTCTCACCACCTCATTGTCCAAATAAAACAAATAAACTTAAAGCAAGTCAAGGAGGGAAATAAGACATCCTCACTCCACAGGGCACAGAGTCAATTCTGTCTACCTCAGAGGTTGCGAAGAAAGCACAGCAGTTGGACCACAGTGGGCTCAGGGAGGGTGAGGATGGTGGAACAGAGGCACACCCAGTCAGTTGTTCCACTCCACAATCCATATACCATTCTGGGGAAGCATAGCTCCCCTATGGATGCACCCGCAGAGGAGACTAAGGAGGCTGAGGACAACTGTCACAAGGGAGGCCCACAGGAAGGAGGCAGAGGACACCACAGGAAAGGAAGCAGCTCCTGGTGGGGGACTCAATATTAGGGGATAGAACTGGGGGAGCAGGAAAACTGAAGCTAAGTTGCCTGCCTGGTGCCGCGGCTTGAGGGACAGGAAGCGATCCTCAGGATCACGAGAACAGCTGCACGGAAGTTCGAGCTGGACGCCATTGTCCACCTAGGGACAAATGACTTGGCTCATCATGAGATTAGAGCAGTGCAGGAGGACTTTGTAGAGTTGGGGAGGGACCTAAGACAAGTAGCACACACAGTATCCTTCTCAGAGGTGCTGCCTGTCAATGGCATGGGGAGGCGAGGGTACTTTGCACCATGCAGTTTAATGAATGGTTGAAAATGGTGTGGAGCACAGGGTTTGGCTTCACTGAGACTGGGTTCCACCTGAGGGACACCAGCCTATACTGGCAGGATGATCTGCATCTGTCCAGGAAGGGAACAAGTCTTTGAGCAATCGGTTTAAATGCTTCATTGGCAAGCTTTTAAACTAGTCAAGGGGAGGCACTGATAAGCAGCAGGAAAATCCCAGCCTCCCTACAAAACAGGGTACTAAATGAGAAAAGACCGAGGTAGAAAGGTCAGTGGGGATGCTGCAACAGAAGGTAAAGCCATCAAAAATGGAGAGCAATGAGTACCAATGCCCGTAGTCTGGGTAACAAGCTTCCTGAATTAGTGGCCTTGATGGAGGAGAAACATCTGGATATCGTGGCAGTCACAGAAACATGGTAAGTTATTAAACCATGACTGGGATGTAAACATACCAGGATACACTATCTACAGGAGGGACAGAGAGGTAAAAGAAGAGGAGGAGTAGCTCTTTACATAAGGGAAGGAATCAAGGCAACAGAACAAAAGGGTAAACAGGGAGGAGAAGAAGCACTGTGGGTAAATTTGAGACAGGCAATGGCACCACAATCCGCACAGGGTTAGATACAGACCTCTTCTCAGGGGAGGAAATGGACAAGGAAATGATAGAAAGTATACTTAGAATGGCAGAAAAAGGGAGATATTGCTGATGGTGATCTGAATATGCCAGATGTTAACTGGAGTGCAGTTGCCACAGCCACTCAAGAGTGGGGTTATTCTAGATGCCCTACAGGGCATGCCTTGACAACTAGTATTGGAGCCCACTCGAGAGGGGCAATCTTAGACCTGGTTCTCTCAAATGGAGATGGAGAGAGGATCACAGATGTAGAAGTGGGTAGCCATCTGGGAATTAGCGACCATCAACAGTATGGTTCACAATAACACAGCAATAGAGTCAAGCCATACAAAGGCAAAAGTACTGGACTTTTAGGAGGGCCTACTTTGTACAAATGGGTGAGTGCCTAAGGAATGCACTAGCAAATGGACAGGAAGAAGGGTGGAAGAACAATGGAATAATAAACTGCCATCACAGAGGTAACGAGCTCTGTGTGAAGCAAATAAACAAAACAAAGTGATGTAAGAAACCACTATGGTTCTCAAAGGAAGTGGCATGAAGGTTCAAGAGAAAAGAAAGCATTCAGGAAGTACAAGGAATCACAGAAGGAGCAGGACAAAGAACTGTATCAGTTAAAGCAAAGGAAGCTGGGAAGGCAGTCAGAACTGCAAAGGCCCAAATCGAGGAAAAGATAGCCAACTCAGTTAAGAAGGGGATAAACCTTTATAGGTACATCAGGGAGCAGAGGAAGACCAAGGGAGGATAGTGAGGCTTAATAAAGGGAGGAGGGTGGGCAGAGGGAGACTGTGAAAAGGCAGAGATACTAAACAAATATTTTTGCTCAGTATTTACAAATGAAGAGGGGGAGGTACCTAAAACAAACAGTAGAAACACTCTGGATATAGAAGTTGATACCAGCCCATTTACAGAAGAAAGGGTTCTGAAAGAACTCTTAAAACTGAAGGTGGACAAAGCAATGGGGCCTGATGGGATTCATCCCAGAATTCTAAAAGAACTAAGGGTAGAACTAGTGACGCCACTGACTACCCTCTTTAACAAATCATGTGAGGATGGGGTGGTAACCGAGGACTGGAGGAGGGCAGATGTGATTCCCCTTCACAAAAGTGGGAACAAAGCAGAAGCAGGAAACTACAGACCTGTTAGTTTAACCTCAGTGATAGGGAAAATGATGGAATCACTTCTGAAGGGAAGAACTGTCGACTATCTAGAGGCCAGAGGGACACAGGACCCAAGGCAGCATTGATTCACAGCGGGAAGGTCATGCCAGACGAATCTGATAGATTTCTTTGACTGGGTGACCAAAGTAGTAGATCAGGGAGGGGCTGTGGACATGGCCTACCTAGACTTTAGCAAGGCATTTGACACAGTCCCACACAAAAGATTAATATACAAGTTAGCCAGCCTGGGAGTGGGTCCCAAGATGACAGCCTGGGTAAAGAATTGGCTGGAGAATAGGACACAGAGAGTAATAGTAAATGGAGTCCACTCTGAAGAAAGGGAGGTTACTAGTGGGGTACTGCAAGGTTCAGTATTAGGACCGGTCTTCTTCAATGTCTTTATAAGCAACATTGCAGAGGGACTGGAAGGAAAAGTATGTCTCTCTGCAGATGACACAAAGATCTGCAACAGAGTTGATGCACAACGTGGGGTGGAAAGGATGAGAAGGGACTTGCACGGTTAGAGGAATGGTCAGATGTATGGCAGCTTAGATTCAATGCTAAGAAGTGTAGGTAATGCACCTGGGAAACAAAACCCAGGGAAGCGTATACAATGGGGGGTGATGCTAACAACAACAAAATGGAAAGGGACCTGAGGTAGTCATATCAGATGACCTAAAGGTGGAAGCAATGTGAGAGAGCTGCAAGGAGGGTTGGGGATACTGGATGCATAGGGAGAGGCATCACCAGTAGAAAACAGGAAGTTATTATCCTCTGTGTACAGACAGCTGGTGAGACCCCATCTGGAGTACTGCATGCAGTTCTGGAGACCCAATCTCCAAAGAGACAGACAGGATGGAAGCTGTCCAGAGGAGGGCAACTAAAATGGTGCAGGGTCTGCACCGGAAGACATATGAAGAGAGACTAAAGGAGCTTAATATGTATAGCCTCGAGGAAAGGAGGGAGAGGGGGGACATGATAGAAACTTTCAAGTACCTCAAGGGAATCAACAAAGTCCAAGAGGGAAGCATCTTTCAAAAAAAGAGGTGTGCAAGAACAAGGGGCACAATTTGAAGATAGAGGGGGGGGGCTCAGAGGTAATTTAAGGAAGTATTTTTTCACAGAGAGGGTTGTGGATGCATGGAACGGCCTTCCGGAGAAGGTTGTGGAGTCAAAAACAGTGGTGGAATTCAAGCATGCATGGGACAGTCATAAGGCCATTCTAGGGGGTGGAGGTAGGAAGAAGTAGGCTGCTGGTTAACTAGGATCTGCAGCTTATCCAGTAGGTAGGGAAATGGGCAGACTGGGTGGGCCAAGCGGTCCTTATCTACTGTCAAATTCTATGTTTCTATGTTTGTTCACAAGCTATGTAGATCCAGAATCCATGGAAGTCATAAGTAGAGAGTACAGTCAGTTTACTCATCCACGTAAGATTATTTAGGAAGGTAAATACGGGGAACATCCAGAGAATATCCAAGATCCAAGACAGCCAAATCCACAGGGTTACCACGATAGAATAGGGCTCCCTCACTCCCAACTGGAAAATACCAAACAAAATAATGTCACCCGATAAAACGCCCAGGACAGGCCACATTAGTAGCCTAGCCTGGGAGTCTAGGGGGCACAAAACTTCAGCCAACTCCTTGGTTAAAGAAATCTCAGTACCTCCTTCAGACCACAAATTATGTGGAAAATCCCAGTGGGAGTCTGGCCCTAAACCAGTCTTGAAACCAAGCTCGGGATAACCTCGTACACACCAAACACAACCAGGAATTAACTTGGCAAGTCCCCCTCCATCCTTCTTCTACGCTCGAAGAAAAGTGTCCAAAATCCCAGTCCCCGTTCCAGTCTTCAAACCACTCGATATGATAATCAGGTGACCCTCCACTCCACCTTCACTCACCACCTAGAACGAAGGGCAGAACAAGCCCTCACAACAACAAACCGAGGGGAAAACAGTCTGGGCACTGGAAAAGATCCTACGTGCTCTGTGGGCTCACAGATCTGATGGAGCACAGGTCCCAGATACGGCCCTGACCCTGATCACCCAAAAAATTAGGGGTAATTACACAGAGCACCCCAGCGCTAATAGCTCCCGTAAAAGCAGCGCCCTTCCACATTCCAGCCATAGGGCCAATTCAATCCGGATTCACTCCATTCCCGGTCGAAATCAAAGTCGGGAGGCAGAGGAGCAACGCCAGAATGCCGAAAAATGAAAATCAATTAAAACCAGACGAGAACTAAATAAAATAACTTAGAAGTGCCTTAAAATAACACATAAAATGATAGCACAAACACATGTAGCAGCAGCACGCTCAGCCTAGAGGTCATCTTGCCATCAAAGTGAGAGGTAAACTTTGTAAGAGGGATGCATTCATGCGTCAGTACCCCCTTCCAACTTGTACATGGCTGTCTAAAGCTACAGAGACTCTGACTGCAGCATGAGCAGAGGTTTCTACAGGAACAATCGTAGCAGCATTAATGGGAGTATTTCCTGGAACAAGCCAAAAATCTATGTGGGAAGAAATGGGTCCCTTGTAAAAGGTATGACTAGGGTGTATACCTAAAATGTCATATATATCTTTAAATCTGAGCGGCCTAAAATATTATTTAACAAATTTGTATCACAGTAAATTTTACCTAATTTCCTTCCCCAATCCCTTCTGGTTAACCCACAATTAAACTCACCACCCCATAGGGTTAATTTAGAACTATGTAAAAAAAAAGGCTCCAATTTATTTAATATTTCATCCTTTCCGCTTTAAGCTGGGGGGCGTATATGTTAATTAAAAGTATAGGCTTGTGATTTACTGTGACATCTACCACCATCGCTCTCCCAGGGCAAACATCCACTATCTTAGACACATTAACTTCTTGTCCAGAAAATAAAAAGCCCAAACCAGAGCACAGCTCTTCCCCCACTGACCACAAAGACCGACACCATCTTCACTACTTCCTGGCTTGTTGAATCTCAGGAGTAGTGTGTAACCTAGTATCCTGTAAAAAATCATCCCACAGTGTAAACCTTGTAAAACTGAAAAGGTAATTTGTCACACGTCGCCTATTTGCTGCTTTTATGCTGTTCACATTACAAGTTAAGGAATTCACTGCACCCATAAAAAACAGTGAAAGGGAAAAGAGAAAAGACTTTTACAATAATTGTAAACATTTTAATTCCTTTTGTATCCAAAACTAATGTACTTTATTTTCAGTTTTTTGGTCTTGGGTTTTCTCATGCGGGTACTTTCCATGGCCTGTTCTGTTTGAGAAGAGGCCACCGAGGAGACGTCTGATTCTTCTTCAGATGCAGCCCAATCATGATCTTGAAAGACCGCATATTGATTCTGAACCACAAGGGGGTCGGCTTCCACGTGAAGTTTTTGTGGAGCCTGTGTAGGATTTGCCGATTTGGATCTGGTCACCATTTTAAATCCAGTCCCTCACAGGTTCAGGTGGGGGAGGCATACTTGGGACTGCAGTAACCATGTCCGGTTCAGGTGATACTATGTGCGTGTCCCCTGTGGACTGCTGTGCCACCACAGGTTTTTCTGTAAGCACTGTATCCCTGTTCATGCTTCCTGAGTCCTGTTCAACATTACTTCTGTCCACTGTGTGGAGTAGACTTTCAGATTCAGAGGCCCGTGAGCGGGGGCACCTGTTTTTCACACATAATGGATTTTTTTGTGGTTCCACACTCCTAGGCCTTTGCGGACTGCTACAGACCAGATCTGTAATCAGTTTCAAGCATTCTTTTTGGGCAACTGTGACATATAAGTCCTGTTCAGCTCGTAGGGCTTGATCAAGGCTGTTACGAGACGCCCAGGTACATCTGCGAAACGTATGACCTTGGTCCTCACATAAATTTACATCTCATGGGGTTAGGGCATTGTGCACTAATATGCCCTATAACCCCACAAAGCCCACATTTTTGCTTTTCGCATGCATTACTAAGGTGCCCAGTGTCTCCACAGCAGTAGCATGCCCGGGGCTGTCCAGGGTAGAAGACACGCCTCTGTCTCTACACAAAAAAAAAACCCAATTTGGTAGGTGCTGGGTTTCATTGTTCACCTGTTTCAGAGTGTCTTTGAAATGCCAACCCCCTGTCCAGAAATGCTCAGTATCCAAGATTGGTTCCGGATACCCAATCACAGTGCACTTCTGTTTTAGCCAAAAGGTAATGTCAGTGACATTGACCCCCTCATTCCTGAATAAAACAGTAACTCATTTAAAAGGAGACTTTGTCAGGGGTATAGCTACAAAAGGTTTCCAAAGGGGTGTATTCTTTAACAAATGATACTGTTTCCAAAAGCGTTCTAACCCTGCAGGATGTTTGAAGCTTATATCAAACAGGGTGTCCACGGGCATGTGTATGAGCGTGTACACCTCATAAGCATAGAATTTCATGTTGTCTTTTAGTAGAGTACATCCTACATACTGACAATCTGGCAAATCCTCTGTGCCCCCTCTATATTTTAAATGCACAGTGTTTCGCCATTTAGCTGGCTCTGAGGCTACTTTGTTTGCATTAGGGAACAGTCTCTCCCTTATATTCGTTGTCCAAACATTTGGGGGTGCTGGAGCCACAGCTGCTGCCTCCCCCATACCAACTACTACTTCAGAGGACTCTTCCGGGTTCACATCCCCGGAGGTTACACAAACCATAGGTTCAACCGACTCTTGTGGATTTTTGTCTATCCCAGACTCTTCAATTGCTCTTATCTTATTCAGTAAATCAGCTGGGTGTCTTCAGTCAACTGAAATCAGCCCAGGTGGTACTGTGGGGCTGTTCTGTTCCATAAGAGGTTTGATTTGCTCACCTCTTGTTTTCTCTACAGGCTGTTCAGAAAAGGTAGGATTACTTTAGTAGTTTGCTTCCCACCCTCTACCATCAGGGGTTTGCTTCCACCCTGCGTTTTCCAATACTTCAGTAACCCACAGAAGTGTGGGACTGAAGGCAGAGTCGGTAGCGTTGGCGTTATGAGTGCCCCTTCTTGCATCTAAGAAATGCACTTTAGCAGTGCTCCCGCTGCTTTTGTTAGCGCGTTCCCCACTTGCCCCTTTTTTGTTTTGTTTTTTAACTGCATCTCCTGCTGTTCCAATCGAAAACTGTGCCTGCATATATCCAACATTGTTTTCACCCTTTACAGAGTCTACCACAGGAGTTTGCCTCCGTGACTTTAAAGACCCATCTTCCTCCATTTGACTGTCTAAATAAAATATCTGGGTCAGTGCAGATATTTATCTCTGCCTGTTGTGTAAGTAATTTTTTGTCTACAGTACCTTGCTGTTCAGGGGCTACTTCCTGCCTTGGACCGTCCGTTTGATTTGATTTATTTTTCTTTGGAAATTCGATTCCTTCCGTCTCTTGTATCTGGCTATCCTTCCTGCAACAAAACACATTCTGTGTGCCGCTTGTACTACCGCACCGGAGTGCAGTCTCTAGCTGTGCGCATCTTTCATGATGCCGATGCTCCTCTTCCTGTAAGAGGCACTGTAGCTCTTCTAGATTAGCTGTGGACATCGAAGCAGGTTCCTGGCTCACAGGCCCTCCCATAGCTTCTCCACTCACAGGTATGTTTTCATATTGCTCATAGACTACTGTTTCCATATTTTCTGTTGTGTTGGTCTCCACAGGATCCGAGTCAAGGGAGGAGACCGCCTCTCCAGCAACTGCACAGCTCGCTCCCTCCATAGAACTGGTCATCTCACTGGCAACAGCTCCCCCAACCAGCAAGTAGGGAAATTTCCTTGGTGTCCTGGTCAGATTTCCCCCATTCACTAAAAATACCACCAACAGCTTAAAATCTGGTTCAGTTTCAGCTGGCATCCATCTGTATCCCCCTTCCCCCGGCTCGACGCTGAAAATAGGCAAAACATTGTTTTGTCCTCCTTCCTGGCCAACAAAAACTAAATAAATATATACATTTTTCATCAAAGCCCATAGTGCTCGTCATGCTCCAGAAGTGGCCCCACTCAAACCTATCAGAGACTTTTTCTGCATCAAGTGAGACCACCACTGGACAGTCACTTAAGTCCATTTGTCCTTAAGACAAGACCTATAACAAATGTTTGGAGGTCTGCTGGAGCACCTCTCCCCTTCACAAAACCAGTCTGATCCTCATATAAAAGTATAAGTAGTATCTTTTCCATCCTCCCTACTGAACTTCTGCATAAATTTTGAAGTCAGAGTTTAACAGACCTATAAGATGTTACTTGTTCCCTGGGTTTCTCCAGTATGGGGAGAACAGTGATTCTAGCCTGTGAAAATGATGGTGGTGGGAGCAGCTCTGTACTTAATGCTTGCACTAGTGTCTCATGCAGGAGGCCCAGAATGGCCAGCGCCAGACGTTTATAGTGATCAGTTTCAAGCCCACCTGGCCCTGGTGCTTTCCCTGCTGTTAGCTGACCTCCTTCTCCCTTCAAAATGTATGCACACTGCACTGCTTGTAAATGATTTTATTATTTATTTGAATTTTGGTAACTGGGTAGGACCACTGAGACAAATTACAGTCCCTTTTTCAGGGTCAACCCGGGCAAGACAACAGATAAGTACAGAGCAACTGCAACAAAAGAGTCATTTTACAATAGAATATTGAACATACAAAAGTTAGATTATAAGAGAACAACGAGAAGAACAACATCCTTACAATATTTACAATGCACAGCTATACTTATATATTGAGCAATCATCATACCAGGATAGCAGGTAAAAACGCAAATCTATATCCAGCAGAGAGATAATTACACAATAACATATGAACCATACTTAACAATGTTCAAGTGAGGACAACTTTAGGACCTCACCCGTGAAATGAGTGTAGGAGGTGGGAGGGGAGTCAGATGACAACAAAAGAGGAACAGAGGCAGAATAGAGGGTTTGGGGAAGGGATAAAAATGGGGGTGGGGGGCAGAGGAGGAAAAAGGAAGGGTAAAGGCCAACCAGGGGAATAAGGGGGAGAGTTGGTCCTAGTTGTAGTAGAGAGCGGCAAACAGCCTATAGTCACATAGTGATCAATCAGCAATGGAAGCAAGTGTAACTGGCAGAGGAAGTAAGGAATCCCAATAGATTGGACTGGACTCTAGGAAGTGAGGTAATGGACAGGACAGGGAAGGGGAGTGAGTACCAGACGGATACAGCAGCATAGGAGAAAGCCTTGGCCGCTACAGACAGCCTCAGGTTAGGTCTTTGGAGAAGAGGGAGGGAGGCTGATCTGAGCTCACGGGGGGGCTAGTCTCCTACGGATAACCTCACTTAAGCAAGGGGGTGTATTTGTGGACAAGTTTGTGCATGTAACTCAAGATGGAGAATCTCAGCTTTGAGTCATAAGGCAGCCACCCTAGCGATGAGAGGACGTTACAGTAGCGGACTCTGGAATTGACCCCTAAGGCAAATCTTCCACCCTATGGTAGGCCTGCATGAGAAGGGACATATTAGTTGTGTTGGTGGCGAGCAACAAGGGAGTCCCATAGGTAAGGAGTGGAAGAAGCGAAGAGGAAGCTACCCTGAGGTAAGAGGTAGAGGTGAGAAGAGGGCAAATATGGTAGAGAAGGCCCAATGTCTGATCAAGAGTCTTGATGAGTGAGGAGACATGGGTGGAGAGGGAGAGGGAGAGGGAGAGGGAGGGATCCAGGGTAATACCCAGATGTTCGAAGGAGTTGACTCTCTCAAGCAGATTGCCATTGAGGGAGGTAATTCAGAGAAGGGAGCGGGAGGTGGGAGGTAAGTGAGAGAAGAGCATACTCTTTATCTTTTTTGTATTTAGGACAAGCTAATTAAGCTTGAGCCAGCAGTCAAGATCCGCAAAGTGACAGGCAAGTTCTCTGTTAATTTGAGCAATATCAGGAGAAGAGCGGTAGATGATTGCATCATCCGCACAGAGATGCACAGCAGCCCCTCCACAGTTGTTGCATAGTTTGTTGATGAAGAGTGAGAACAATAAAGGGCCCAATATGGAGCCCTGTGGGACCCCATGGGATATAGGTCTAAATTCAGAGGAACAGCCAGTCCACTTGCCCTATTGAGAGCAGGAAGAAGGATAGCTATGGACCCAGTGTAGGGCACTGGAGTCGAGACCAAGATCCCGAAGCTGCTGGAGAATGAGACTGTGGTTCACCAGGTTGAAAGCTTTTGTAAGATCGACGAAGACGGCACCAGTGGTGAAACCAAGGTCCATGGCTTGATAAATGTCGGTAGTGACCTTGAGTAGGGCTGTGAGAGTGCTGTGGTTCTTTCTGAAACCATGCTGGAAAGGAGAAAGCAGATTGTGAAGATCCAGATAGTCCCGAAGGTGACTGTAAATAATACGCTTCTGTATCTTGGCCAGGGGGCAAAGGATCGAGATTGGTCTAAAATTCTCAACTGTAGCGCGCTGGATCCACCTTTGTGCACTGGTACTACAATGGCTACCTTCCATTTTTCAGGAACAGTGCCAGACAAGAAGGAACAATTGAATAAGTCTGATAGGGCGAGCAAGGGCAGAAGCTCCCAATTTGAGGAATTTAGGTTCCAGGGAGTCATGACCAGGTGAACTCTCGATCTTCAAGTTGGAAAGAAGTTGTTGGACCTCAGTACAAGTGGCCAGTTTCAGGTGAAATAGGGGTCTAGTCCCAACTTCGTCCACAGGGGAAGGGATGGAGGGGGCCTCAGGCAAATTAAGGGATTGCGAGGTGTACATGTGTAGAGCTGTAAAAAATTCATTGAAGCCAGAGGCAACTGACAGAGGGTCAGTGAGGGTAACACCCTGGGCAGAAATGGAGCTAGGGAGTTCGTCCACCTTACCTTTCACCAGAGCACTGATCTGCCTCCAGAACTCCTTAAGCTTACTGAGATGTTCTGCTTGAAGAGACTGGAAATGGTGGCATTTTGCTTTTTGAATGGAGTTTTTGCAGTTGTTACGGAGCTTCCTGTATGTTTGCCAGTCCTGGGGCAAGCCACTTTTTTTATAAATTTGCCATACCCAATCAAGAGAGGACATTAAAGCCCATAGATCCTTACTGAGCCAAGAGGCCTTGATTCCCATGGAACTTAATTTCCTTTGGGGGGCATTACTATCAATTATCCGGGTGAAGGTAGACACAAAAACATTTAGGGCCTGGTCGGTGTCCAGTAGAGTATTAACAAGTCTCCAGTCAGTATTGTTGACAGAGGCAAGGAAATTGTTGATCTCAAACCATGACATATCACGGACAAGTGAGATTTTAGGAGGGGGGTTGGGGTAATTATTTCTCCATACGCAGAAGGTGGTCGCTTAGGCAATCAGAAAGTACAGCAACTGCCCGGATTTTGAGAGGACAGTTAGTTACCATCCAGTCATGCAGGGTATGCTTTCCAGTCTTGTTGTTGAGGCGTGTAGGGTACTGAATGAGTTGATTCAGATTCAAGTCCACAAGCACAGAGTGCACTCTGCCAAGAGCAGGGCTGAACAAATCAGTATTGAGGTCACCGCATAAAACAAGGTCATTTTGAGGAAGGTTAGCAAGAGAGGTACTGGATGGGATTAGACCAACACCAGCTTCATTAGGGGAGATTTAGGCACACCTGAGAATTAATTTCTTAACTGGGCCAAGAGTCAAGGAGAGGAATAAGGATTCAGTATCGGGGGATTCGGAGTCCAGCATTTGTTAACCAGGTAAATAGCACCAGACCACATGGCCCCTTTACAGGCTCGACCCAGATTATTTAAAAAAATCACAGGACATGCATTTTCAAAAACAGGTATACATCATACTTATGATATATAAATAATTAGAGTTTACATCTTACATATTATACATAAATCATTGGAGTATACATCTTACATATGATATACAAATCATTATTGTATACATCTTACACGATATACAAATCAGAGTATACATCTTACATTGATGTACAAATCGTTAGAGTATACATCTTACATAAAGGGAAATTGTTTAACCAGGAAAAGTACACTAAGCCAAGCTTGTTTCCAAGTGCAACCTGGAAGCACAAGGAAGTTAAGTGACTTACTAACATACTATTTGCCAGCAGATTAGGCCTTACGGTCTATCGAGTCTGCTCGAACCTCAGATCCTTAGTTGGGTGCCGAGGCCCTCCCATCCCTTGTGTTCCAGGAAACCCCTATCATCCATCCCCACCCCCCTGGGACAGGCCATCATCTGATACATCCACTTCCTGTGTCTGTCCCACCCTCTCTTGAAGCCCTCCACTGTGGATCTCTGAACCAGCTCGCCAGGCAGTGCATTCCAAGGGTCCACCACCCTCTCAGGGAAAACTGCCTCTCTTTCCCCTCACCCTTCCACCTTCCAACTTCAACCCATGCCCTCTGGTGATACCTCCCTGCTTTAGTCTAAAGATCCTCTCCATGTTTACCCTATTTATTCCCTTGAGGTACTTGATGACCTCAATCATGTCCCCCCTGTCTCTCCTCTCTCCAATGAAAACAGGCAGAGCTCCTGAAGTCTGTCCTCATATGTCAAATCCCCAGCCCTCGGATCACCTTAGTTGCCCTCCGACCCTCTCCAGGAGCTGTATGTCCCTCTTCATGTGGTCTCCAGTACTGTACACAGTACTCAAGGTGTGGTCTAACCAGTCCATTGTACAGCGGCAGAATCACTTCCTTGCTCCTAGAGGTGATCCTCCTTACGATGCATCCCAACATCCTGTTTGCCTTGCTAGCCGCCTCCTGCACTGCTCAGAGTTATTTATACATGCATCCACCATGACCCTAGGTCTTTTCTCCCTATTGAGGCCTCCAGTGCCTCCCTCCCAGGGTGTACCTGTGTTTAGGAGTTTCCAACCAAGATGCAACACCTTGCACTCTGGTGATATTGAAATTTAATTTCTATGTGTGAGCCCAGCTTCCAGAGTGTCCAGGTCCTCTGCAGGGCCAACCTCCCTCTTCTCCTCAACTACTGCTCCCATCTTGGAGTCATCCATGAAGAGACTCATTTCACACCCTATACCCTCCCTGATGTCCGATATGTATGCATTAAACAGGATCGGACCCAGGACCGAGCCTCATGATACCCACTACCAACCTCTCTAGGGTTCGAGAGCTCCCACAGACCACTACTCTGGGTGCGCCCATCTAGCCAGTTTTCAACCATCTGACCATCAAAGGGCCTACCCCTAACCCCATCAGTTTCTCCACTGGACCATTGTGGGGACAGAGTCAACGCCTTGCTGAAGTCCAAGAATAATACATCCACAGGCTTTCCCTGTCCGGTTCTGATGTTACCCATCTGTAGAACTCCACAAGATTGGTTTGACATGATCTACCTGGCACAAACCCATGTTGCCGACTATCCAGACCTCCCACCTCCTCCAAGTACACCCCAATCATTCCTTTAGTATATACTCATTAATTTTCCCACCACTGAGGTCAAACTGATGGGTCTATAGTTACCTGGTACTTCCTTGACCCCCTTTATGGATTGGCACCACATGTGCCTCTCGCCAATCCCTAGGTACCCTCCCTGTCTCAAGTGACTGCTGAAGAGCTCCGCCAGGGTGCAGCCAGTATGTCCGCCAATTCCCATAGTACTCTCGGATGAATGCCATCCGGCCCAGGAGATTTGTCTTTCTTTAGGGCCTTGAGGGCTAAACACACCTTTTTGGCGGAGATAGCATCATCCGTCCCCTCCACCTTACTGGCCTTTTTATCCTTATCCAGATGTGACACCCATGGGGTACCTCTCCCTTCCTCTTGCTCCATTTCTGTTGGTCTCCTGATCCCACTCACTGCCGCTTCTATCCCCATTGTGCCTTGCTTTGTAGATATCCCATCCCCCTCCCTAGTGAACACAGAGGCAAAGTACTCATTAAATACCTCTGCCTGGTCCCTCACCTCTTCCACCCACCCTCCTTCTGATCTCAATCTGCTGAGATGGCCCTAGTTTTTCTCTGCTCCCCAATGTACTGGAAGAACCCTTTTCCCCTTCATATCCTCTGTGCCAGCCGCTGCTCTTTACTGACTTTGCTCCTCACCATCCGGGTGACTTTTCTAGATGCAAGATGGTACATTTTCATCCTTATCCCTTTTGTTTTATATTTTTGTAGGTCGCTTCTTTTCTCTGACTGCTACCTGTACCTCACTGGACCACCAGCATGGTTTATGTGACCTTGCTCCTTTACGCTTCAACTTAGCGTAAGATCCTGACTGCCTCATGAAGGCCCTGCTTATGACCTCTCATCTCCTTTCCACACTTGTCATTGATATAATCCCTTCAAGTGATCCTTGAGAATATTTCCCATGCCCACAAAGTCTGCTCCCACTGAAGTCCACTGCCAGTGTCCTAGATCTCCTCCCCCATGCTTATTTGAACCAGACAGTATTGTGGTTGCTCCCAGTCAGGGGGTCCTCTACAACCAGGTCCCTTACCAGATCCCCATCTGCCAGAACCACGCCCAGGACATGCCTCCTTGTGGGCTCCATCACATGCTGTGTTAAGAACACATCCTGGAAGCCGCCCAGCAGCCTCTGCCCTTGGCCACCTTAGAGGACATGGTTCCCCAGTTTGTACCTGCATATTAAGGTCCCCATCAACACCACTCCTTCCCTTTGGTCCACACTGGCAATGATGTTGTCCAGCAAACCATCCTCTAGAACATCACTCATCCCGGTGGTCTATATACTACACCCAGCTTGACCTTATCTCCTGCTGGGGATCTGGAGACCCATAGGCCTCCACGCTTCCTCTGCCTCTTCTACCCTAGCAATTTCTATGTCATCTCTAATGAACATAGCCACTCCACCCCTCTGCCTCCTTTCTATCCTCTTCCTAAGCATAGTGTACCCTGCATATTTAGGTCCCAGTCATGGTTTTTGTTGGCCCACGCTTGGTTTTTGTTGGCCCACGCTCCCAGTGACCGCCACATCCACCCCCTGAACAGCATGGCCTGGAACTCTGGCAACTTGTTTCCCAAGCTCCTGGCATTTACTAACACCAACCCCCACCCCTTATCCCTGATCCCCTTTGTTGAACCCCACCTAGGTTCCTTATACTTCCATCCTCCCTCTGCACCTCCTGAAACCTCCACCCCCAGTCTGTTTCCCCCCTCCCCCCCTTGGGTTTGAAGGCTACTCCTCATCTGGAGGAGAGGGCTTCTGGTCAGCTCCTCCTTATCCTTCCCCTCAAGTTTAAACCCCACCTTTCTTGAATGTAGTCAGCCATCCCCTGTTTAAGGACTCCTTCCCTAATGGGGCAAGATGAAGCCTGTCCTTGGCATACAGTCCCTTTATCCTCCCAAACCCTTTCCAGTTCCCCAACACCCCAACCCACTCTCTTCACCCCACTTCCTAAGCCAGTCATTAACCCTCTGAGCTTATTTTTTCTCCACTGAGGCCTTTGGTACTGGCAATATCTCCGAAAGGAAATGTTGCATCCATTATCCCGACAGACTCTGGCAAGTTCTTGAACCTTGCTTGGATTTCCAAAACGCTATTTCCTCTACATCGTTAGTTCCCAAATGCACCAGGAAACCGCTTTCCTCCACAATCCTAACCAGTTCATACACCATGAATTTTGCTCTGTGCACTGTCAGCCCAGAGATACTCACTACCTTCACCTGGCTGTGGCATCCACCCCCTGTCCCTCCCACTGGATACCCCTAATCATCGAGTCTCCCAATAACAGAACTCTAACACCGCCATCATCCTTATGGTTACCTCCACTATGCCCTCTCAGCCCCCATCCCCTTTATTCATGATCTCAATTCCATGGGAGCTTCCTGCCTATTAGAGACCCCTTGTCACCCTCCCTTTCTGCCTCCTCGTTATTTTGCCCACTTAACTCAGACCCTCTGAATAGGTGTCCCTTTAACCCTCTCTTATCCGAACCATTTATCCTGGCCCTGATGGTTTCCCTCCCCCACACCGCCATCCTCCCCTTGTAATAGTACCCTGCCCAGAGGCTCTCTGTGGGTCCCTTAGCTAGGGCCCCATCCTGGTACTGACCTCCTCCTGAAGGGGGCCCTCTCCCACCTCCTTGTCTCCCAGTTTCTCCAGTCATGCTCTCCTCCTCATGTCTGCAATATGTTGCATCTCCCCATCTGCTTAACATTTATGTTTCCTCCTCCTCTGGGACTATTTCTATCCTTTTCATTGCCGCTCTGTGATGCCTATGGGTATCCGACCCTCCCGGCCTCTGTATCAGTTTCCTCATTTCCACCAACCCCTCCCCCAGGTTGCTTAGTAGCTCAAATTTATTGTGACACTCTATGTCAGCCTCCATCAGGTAACCTGAGTTTCCTGACTGCACCTCTAAACTGCCCTCTTCTTCCCTCTTGTTCTGTTCACCTTAGGCGCCCTTCCCACAGTCTGCTTTTTAGGCTTCCCACAACAGCCCCTCCTTCTCAATGTCTGCTCTACTAGGCTTCCCACAACAGCCCCTCCTGACTCTTTCCCGTCCACTCTCTTGTATTCGAATGTTCACCCTGCACGCTTTCCCTTAGCGCCAACATCCCTATCTAAGAGTCCTCTGTCCCTAATCTCCTCCTGCTTGCTGTAACATAACGTCCTGTAATTTCAGAGCTGCCCCAGCCTCCCTCAGCCCCACCTTCTGCTGCCCATATCCACACCCTTATCCTTGGACACCCCCCAGCTCCCCAACTTACTCCTTAACCAATATACCTCACTCCTGATACAAGATAGCTGTCTACAGAGTGGGCAGCCTCTCTCCAGGCCCAATTGAGAATTATTGCCATCCCACAGCCTGTGCAGCCTACAACCTTTCCAAGATGCCTGCCATGGTGGAATATGGCCACCCTGTTTATCCCCCACTGTTTATAATGGCACACCCCCTTTTCTCAGTCCCTTCCCCCTTGAATACAGTTTCTCTCTATACTGACTGCAGTTATTTACAAACCCAATTTCAACCCCACCAATAAAGTTCCCAAGTCTCACAAACACATACAGTCCAGTGTGTGTCCAGTCCCACTAACAGCGTGTGTATGCAGACATCGGGTACCATATGATGTCACAGGCCCACCAGTTCCTGCTGCTTCGAATTTCAGCCCCAAACAGAAATACACAGCCCTTCAATCCCAACCCCCAGTGGCTTTTCAGTATTTAAGAAAGCCTACAAAACAGGGTGGCTGGGAGGGCTCTTACCAACACCAGGCAAACATCACATTTAAATTTCACTCTAATTATCACTGCCAAACAAGTGTTCCCAAGCCTCAAAAGTTACAATATCACAGCCTAAGTAACAGTTCTAACTCAAAGTAGTAATTTTTAACACATAGAACTAATTTCACGTACAAAACTATTCAAATATTTCAGTTAAAACAGAATATAACCCCAGACCTCTGTCCTTAACAGCCTCTTGCTCAGGGTCACACAGTATGCAAGTGGGGGCTGTGGGATTCAAACCCAGGTCTCTAGGTTTGCAACTCAGAGCCTTAAACCACTGTGCTATACTACGACCTAAACAACTGCATATTTATTTTATTTATTGCAGTTTAGGATTAATACCTTTGAGTCCTGGGACTCGTTTACAAAGGTTCCAGGTCATATACAAAACAATTAGTCAAACATACAGGTTGTAGAGATTACAAAAAAAGTTAGACAAAGCATATCAGTTGCATACATTTGAACGATACGAGTTAGAATACATTGAAGGAACAGTTTGTTTCAGTCAGGTTACAAATAAAATAGGAGGAACATGGTTTTAAGGGTATAAAGCATTTCTGTGAGGGAACATTCAGGATACAGCTCAGACGAAGGAAACCGTTTCAAAGGACGTGCTTTAGTCTGTCAGTTTAGGTCATCAGGCCCCTGGGAGTACTGGCCATACAGATGGGGATTAGCTATACAGAGGTGGAGTGGGTGGGGGAGCAGCCTAAGAACGGCGTTGTCGTTTCGTGGAGGGGTGAGTGATTGGGGGGTTATGCAGTGATGCCAGCAGCATGGGGGGGAGGTGCAAGCTGGAACTTAGTAGGAGGCAAGTGGGGGAGACAGGTGTGGGGAGAAAACTAAGGAGGAGTACTGGAGTGGGGAGAGGTGACAGGAGGTTGGGATATAAACAGCAAGGGAGATAGGTGGTGTGGTAATGGAGTGGGGTTGTGCAGGAGAGGAATTGGGGTGGGAATATTAAGGGCAGGAGAGGGTGGGGGGTTGGGAGGTGGAGGGGTGGTGATGTAGGAGGGGGATGGGGTGGGTATGATATCATATGTACAGTATATGATACATATGATATACATGCTATACATATGATATACAAATCATTAGAGTATACATCTTACATATGATATACAAATTGTTAAGAGTATACAAAATTTCTAAGCTCTCAAAGCAAATCAAATCAAATATAAAATGTAATTCTAATTTGGTTGGCACCAGGGTGTGCACTGGGAAAAGATGAGTGCCTTCAGGATATGCAGATGTCTAGTTGTCCTGGTAGCACAGCTGGCAGTGCAGCAGAACAGTATTTAAGGCAGGCCTAGGCTCAAATTCCAGCTAGGGCACTTATTTCTCTCTTATGGTTAAAAAGTGATATTTTACCACAGAGTGTATTTGAGGGCACCATGGTGAAAACCAGAGGAAATGAAGCTGGAAACAACGTAGGAGGGAGTAATTAAGGAGATGAGGCAAAAAAAAAAAATCTACAATTTCTTTTTATTTGTTTTACAAGTCATTAAGTCATTTACCCGTGATTGCCAACTGAGATACGAAATCTTGTTATTGGTGGAGTCCTGCCTCTACCCATTTCTGCAACTCAGAAACACGGAATGTGACAGCAGACAAGGACCACTTGGCCCATCCAGTCTGCCCATAACTGGAGGCAGTGACTGGCAGCAGCTCACACATATGAGCAAGTTGCTGAATACATTTATTTTGTGACTTAACACAGAAGTGAGCCTGTCTTTGGTTTCCCTGGAGTGCAACTGTTTCCTGGACTCAGCCCATAACTGGTCCGGGTTGACTGAAATGAGAGAAACTATATGTCACTTTTAGAAGTTAAGTGACTTTCCGAAATTTCTGCTTCAGTGTCCATGTAAATTATTTTACGTTTTGTTACATGGTCTACACTGACCTATGGAACCAAGGCTGCAGTTTTGTAAAGTTCTTAACAAAAAATGAAATCAGAACATAGAGAATACTGGATGGGCAATTATGCACAACCAGTGTGTTCTGCCGCAGAGGGGTTCTGATTCCCTCTGACCTCGAGAGCGAAGCTTGAGAGGTCCATGGGAATCAGAACCTCAAGGTGGAAGAATACACCGGTTGTGCATAAAGTTGCACATCCAGTATTTTTTATAGTGTATTGTGCTCCTAAAAAAATTAAAAAAACAGTCTCATCACTTTTTTAATACAAAAATAAATTATTTGTTGCTGTGTCTTATTCTGGGATTTACGGTTGGTTGCTAGGGTCAGTGGTGTGGTTATTAGGGACCAGATTTCTCTACATCTATAGCGTGGACTTCCACTGATTGTCAATTGTGTTTGAGAGGGATTTAAAAACAACAACAACAACAACATGGTGGCCATATTTCTTACTAACAAGAGGTCACTTACAGAAACATAGAGGTTGATGGCAGATAAGGACTGCAAGGCCCATCCAGTCTGCTCATTTCTTTTTCTACCTTATAAATGTGCCATCGGCCTTTGATCTGTCAGTGGCCTATCTATTCATACTCATCTGTATTGCTCCCTTATGTCTATCCCAAGCCTGTTTGAAGCCCTGCACTGTATTCATAGCCACCACTTTCTGAGGTAGGCTGTTCTATGCATCCACCACTCTTTCTGTGAAAAAGAATTTCCTCACATTCACCCTTAATTGGCCTCCCTCTAATCCCATGCTGTGTCCTCTTGTCCTGCTATTTTTCTTATATTGAAACATGTTAGACTCTTTCACCTTGTTAATGCCCTTAAGGTGTTTGAACGTTTCGATCATATCACCTCTCTCCCTCCTTTGCTCAAGGGTATACATATTGAGCTCTGTTAATCTGTCCTCATATGTCTTCTGATGCAGTCCCTGCATCATTTTGGCTGTCTCTTCTGGACTGCCTCAATTTGGTTAATGTCCTTGTGAAGGTGTGGTCCCATACTGCACGAGTACTCCAGATGGGGCCTAACCAGTGTCTTGTAAAGAGGGATTATTACCTCCTCTACGACTTGTGATACCCCTACTAATATACTCTAACATCCCCTAGCCTTACTCACCGCTTAGAGGTCTGCTTGGATGATTTCAGGTCATCGGTGATGATGATGCCCAAGTCTCTTTCTTCCTTTGTGACTGCCAGCAACTCCCCTCCCAGCCTATAGGTGGCTTCAGGGTTTCTCTTCCCTATGTGCATGATCTTGCACTTCCTTGCATTAAATCCCAGTTGCCACTCTTCTGACCATTTTGCTAGTTTATCCAGATTTCTTCTCATTCTGCCGACCCCATCTGGATCATCTACTCTGTTGCAGAACTTGGTGTCATCTGCAAACCGACAAGCCTTACCCTCTAGTCCATCTGCAATGTCACTAATGAAGATATTGAAGAGGACTGGCCCCAGGACTGATCCCTGAGGTACACCACTTGTGATTGTGAGGAATAGTATTTTATTTTGTGAGTAGTTATAAATATCTGGTTGATCCTGTGTTGGATTTTTTATTTTATATAAATAAAGATATCTGGTTGATCCTGCATTGGATTTTATTTTTGGATAAATAAAGACATCTGGTTGATCCTGCATTTTTTTTCATATCTGGTTGATCCTGCATCTGTGGGATTTATGCAACTGGCTGTGCTGCCGCCATGAGGTTTTATCTAGTTGCTCCTGCAGTTTCTGTTGTCGCAGCTATTTTTTAAACTGTGTGGCTTGTGTGCTTTCCAAATCAGCTGGAATGCCATTGTATCACGGAAGGGTACAATCGCATTCCATGAGTTTTGAACTATAGTACAACAGAGTTTCAGCTGAGATGGAAATCGGGTTGGAACAACGTTCCACCATACACTATAAATTAATACTGACATACCTTTCCTACTGTCTTAAACTTTTAAAGTACTTTAGTTGTCAGGATATCGTGTTAATAAACTGTCAGACGAACAGCTCCAGTGTATGTACTGTACCACACATGTAACTAACAACAACTCCGTTTTGGTGCACTAGTTCTATAGTCTGACAAGGATATTTTGCCAATATACAATAGTACCAAAAACAAAATGAGTTCTGCTATATTCTCAGATAAAAGAAAATTCACGTATCTATTACAGTACACCATTGGGTGGCATTTACACCTGATTCACACTTATAACAAACTGCCTTCCAAAGATATAAATTCCTGTCTCCGCTTTCACGCACAGCATAATGAATAGCAACATGTGAGCAACGGTGTGCTTTTTGCTCCGTGGCTGATTTCTGTGCCCAGCAAAGCCCACAGGAGCAGGCTCTCTCTCTCTCTCTCTCTCTCCTCCTAGCTACTTTTCTACCCCGACACCTTCGGCATCTCTCCACTCTCCCACCCTATCTGGGCATTTACTTTTATAGTGTGTTTTAACCAATCACTAAAGACTATCTCCTCATTTTTCCATTGGCTCATTATACCAACCGGCCACTGGGGGGCACCCTAAACTAGTTTTTTTTTCCCCTTTTTCTATTTCTTTCACTTCACTGCCTATTTCAATTGCATAGTTGTAGAAATCGTTCTAGCTCAAGACTGTTTGCTGATCTTTTATATCCAAAGCCTTGTTTAGGTTGAAATTTGTATTTCTTCCTTACGGTGTTCAAACTGACTGTTTGTCTGGTCATCTCTGCCTAGCTGTCTACTCCATGTCTTGAATTTCCCTTGGCTTTGCTGTGGATATCAGCTGCCCGATCAGATTGATTACTCACTCGCCTTTCAAACATTCTAAGGCTTTTTTTCTTTCTCTTTGGGAAGTTAGGGATCTTAAAACTAGATGGTTCGCATATAATCTCCTAAAAATTAGGCGGACTATTTGAAGGTCCATTTGCAGCAATTACTTTTGCTCTCCACTGCATCCCCCAAACCCACCTTCCAGCCTACCCAAATTTCTGCTTACTGTAAACTTTACAGAATGGCTTGGATATCTCTCTTTGTACCCTCCTTTATCCTGGTTCTGATGTTACTTAGTATCCTCCCAGTGCCTGATCCCATCAACCACCTCCAAAATAGTGACATAAATCTAAACGACTTCACTTACTCTAACATGCTAGTCCTAACAGAAGAAGGCTTTGATGTGACCCTGCCCTCCTCCTAAACTGCTAGCCTATTGTACTACAGCATCTGTTACTAAATGGTGGCGTATCCATAGCAAAAATAGCCCTCAGTTCGCCCTACATAAGTTAGGGTACATCATATTGTTGACTCTCTTGCTATCTGGGGACACCGAACTAAACCCTGGACCAATGGCGAAAACATTACCCTCAAGTTGCGCTGGCCAAGATACAAAAGGTTTACACATGGTCCATCTAAATGTTAGGAGTCTTCTCCGGAACCATGCAGATCTTGAAGCATGGGTGGCAAACCACCATCCTGATGTGCTCTATCAGAGACATGGCTAAAGCCCTCTATCCCAGATATCTATTGCATGCTCCCTAACTACAACCTTCTTTGGTGTGATAGGCCACCTCCAAAGTGTGGTGGGGGTGTCGCAATCTATTACAAAAATACTCTAAACCTAACCATGTTAACAGACAAGAAAAACTCCTCGTGTGAGTTCATCCATGCCATACTCAGACTAGGAGCGAAAAAACTGCACATTGTATGTGCCTATAATCCCCCAAATGGTGGAGTACATGGCCTCGTGGACTTGCTGGTTCATACGACTGCATGTGCAGGGAAAAATGAACTCATCATTCTCGGAGATTTAAATTTAAACTGGCTTAGCAAATCTCAAGAAAACCTACAATCCCTGGTGCAGAGCTATAATTTACACCAAATAATTACTGACCCAACAAGAGTGTCTGTTACCTCTGACTCTAGCACCCTCATTGACTGGGTCTGAACAAACTGCACGGATAGAATTGTAAAAAACAGGAACACTGCTGGACAATATTAGTGATCATTCTCCTGTTCTCTGCATATGGAGTCCATCTACAGCCTCCACGGCCCCCAGCACTGCATATGTTTCAGAAACTATGCAAACTTAAACCAGGCTCATTTCCTATATGATGTGTCTCATACTGACTGGTCCCCTGTATACCAATCAATGAGTACAGATGCCGCCCTCCATGCTTTCCTGAGTAGGTTTGTGCTCCTTCAAGATAAAAATACTCCGGTCATTACTCGGCGCGTCCGTGGTAAACAAACCAGATGGCTGCACAAAGACCTCCTTACAGCCCTCAAATACAGGGACAAATGCTGGAAGAAGTTTAAAATCTCCAGTCTCATAGCAGACTTTAACAACTACAGAGAGCAGAGATCAAAGTGCAAAACACAAATACAAGACATGCAAAACGCCAATACTGTAAGGGCTTCTGATGGATGCAGCTGGCAGGACCCTAAGAAATTTTGGTCCCATATCAAAACTTTCCTTGGATCAAAACAAACTCTCCTAAACAATGACATGATACTGAACGGTGTTCACTGTAATGACTCGAGCACAATTGCCAATGCATTTAATTCTCACTTCTCTGACCTCTCCAGTTATACCTCTGCGATCTCTTCCGATAACCTTATGCCTGGATCCCCCATCCCGACGGTTACTACAAAGACACCTCCCTTCTACTTTAAAGTCACCTCAAAGAAGACTGTCCTCAAACATCTTAATTCCATATTAGACAGTACCGCTGTTGGTTCTGACTGCCTTGAACCTAAACTCTTAAAGTTTGCGGCTCCATTCATTGCAGGTCCACTGTCCAGGATTCTCAATCTGTCCCTATGTGAAGGCGTGGTGCCTGATATATGGAAACTGGCCAGAGTCACGCCGGTCTTTAAAAAAGGCGACAAAAAAATATAGCCAATTATAGACCAATAGCTATACTGTCTGTACTAAATAAAGTCCTGGAAAGGCTCGTCTCTGCTCAGATCACCTTACTAAGTATGACCTCCTCCACACAAACCAACATGCTTCAGAAAAGGCCATAGTACTCAAACTGCTCTACTACAGCTGACAGATGATGTTCTCCAAGCCATGGATCAGGGTCAGCAAACTGGTGCTGTTTTCATCGATCTGACAAAAGCTTTCGATCTTGTAAACCACCCTCTTCTGCTTGCAAATCTCCAAACCCTAGGTTTCTCGACTGGAGTCGTAACTTGGTTCCATAGCTACCTATCAAACAGAACTCAAGCTGTAAAATTCAATTCGGCCATCTCCGAAACAGCAGTTATTAATGTTGGTGTACCACAGGGATCTATCCTCGGACCTCTCCTCTCCTCTTCTCGATTTTTATTACTAATATAACACAAAATATATCCTCCTGTTCATCGTTGCTATATGCAGATGATCTTGTTCTTTACACTAGCTCTGATAATGTCCATTCTATTAATCATAAGCTCTCTGTGGACCTACGAAATATTCACTCCTGGATCACCAAAAACAAGCTTGTTCTCAACGCTGGAGAAGACCCAGGCCATACTCTTTGGATCCTCTATCAAACTGAAACAGTGCCATTAATTTTTTTGGGTCTCTTGGGCTGATGGCTCCCCACTGGAGATGGTAACCTCCTTTAAATACCTGGGTGTCTTGCTCGATGAATCCCTCACTTATGATACCCATGTAACTGCCTCTTGTAAGGCTGTAAATGCCAAACTAGGCTTAGCCTACAAAACAAGTCATATTCTTACCCCTTCTGCTAGGACAGCCATTGCTAGTGGAATCCTACTCCCGTCAATCTCTTATGGATCCGTAATCTATACAAATGCATCTAAGGCTACTCTTCATAGGTGGGACACAACTTACAACAATATATGCCGTTATGCCTCTGCATCCCCTAGACTCAGACATCACTGCCTGTTGTATTCAGACCTAAATTGGCCCTCCCCCATTGCACATTGGCTCCTCTCTCTGGGGAACCTTCTAGACAGTATACTGCGATCCAGTATGCCTAACTATCTCGCCTCCTTGTTGACCCCCCAGCCCATCTCATACAGACTCCGATCCTCTGACCTCTCGTTGCTTAGTATTCCCAGATGTAGAACTACCAAAGGGGAAATCAGGTTTCTCGCATGTAGGTCCTTATTATTGGAATTCACTGCCCATAGACGTACGCCTGGCCCCTAACCATGTTACTTTTAAGAAAAGGCACCGCTCCCTCTTTACCACACGTGATCGTTGCACCTGCTTCCACCCACCGTAGATCGTAGCTCCCTTTGCCCCAGTTGCCCACTGTTCCCTCCCCTTCTGTGGTGTGAGCTGGCACCCTGCTCTTCAGCCTCCCCCGTATTTTCTCTCCTCCCCTCAGTCTCTCTATTATTTCTATCCTCCCCCCTCTTTTTCCCATTCCCTCTCCTTCATGCATCCTCACTCTTACTAGGCTGTATCTCAGCATTTACCTCCCTCCCTGGCTCCTTCAAATTAGCAGTTTCTAGTTTCTGCCGGATGTAATGTAATGTTACCCTGTGGCTTTTTTCCTGCACTTTAAATGTTGGTATTACTATTACTGATTACACATGGGCACTTACCTTCTATTTGTATAATTACACTTCTATGTGCCTTAGTACAAATATTGTCTTAAATTTGTCTCACCTCAGACTGTGATGTATTTGCATATTTCTTGACACTGTATCCTATGTATTTCTATCTCTCTCTGTGTTGTTGACCTCCCAGGTCGTGCCTGAAAATAGTCACTCTTGTGTCTAGTGCACCTACCCGGTCATCAAAAACTAAATAAATAAAATAAAACATCACTGCAGAAAATAAGTGCAGTATTACAACAGTCTTGCTCGCAGTTTTTTTGGTGGAAGAAAATGACAATAACTCTTCAGTCTGATGCGGCCATTTTTAAACGTTAATCTGTTTGTGCACCCGGCCGTGGCTCGCCTGGAGCACCCCAACCCAGAGAAGTCAGGGCAACCACCAATCTGGGGGGACCTAACAGATGGGGGGGGGGTTTACTTTCTGTTACCCCCCCAGAGGACGCCAGCGTACACAGAGACCCAATGAACCCAGCGCATGCGGAGACATGCTGCCGCTCCAGGCTTCCTGGAGACGTCCACCCCTTTCCATAGCGCCCCACACTGCACTGCCAGCCATAGTTACCGGATGGCAGTAGTGCAGCTGGCATGACAACCCCACCCCAAGGAGGAGAGCAGCCCGTAGGGCACGCGGTCCTCCTCCCTCTGTCAGGCCCTCCAGCAAGTGAGGCTCATTCCCAAACCCCAATCACCAGCATTGCAAGCGATAACTCTAGTTGTACCAACAGGTCAGCTCTGATGCAGCCATTTTTAATAAGGCTGAGCACAGAAGAGTTTGTCTCATATATACTTATTTATTTGGAAATTTTTGACCAGAAAAGGCACACTAAGCTGTGACAGTTTGTTTCCTGTTGTGTCCTGGGGGCGGGTTGCATGGCCCTGCTTTTATTGATGGAGGTATATTGGCCATGACACTGAGGAAGCCCACTACTCTTCATTGTTACACCCCCCCATGTTAAAGAACTGTCCTGCAGACATGGATCTTGTTGCAGTGAAACTGCAAAACATCCGCATTCCTCGGCAAATGTGAGACACTCTCTGGCTTGGAATCCATGGCAGAATACTGCCCATGAGTTAGTTGTACCCTGATCCCAGAAACCCAGGCTCATCTTTTGCTACAGTGCCACTATGCCAGGAGGTTTTATTTTATTTATTTATTTAAAAGTTTTACCAGGAGAGCGTGATGAGCAGATTACCACTTGATTCCAGACATGACCTGGGGGAGGGGGATCAGGAGAGTCAACAAACAGAGTTTAAATACAACAATAGTACAAACAATTAAATACAAGGTACAATCAGCGATGTGTAAGTACAGTACATACTGAGTACAGAACTGTAGGTGATTTGATACAGACATCATATACAGTGTACAAGGGTAACCTGGAGATGTACAGGCTATAACACAGCATCATGAAAAAAATGCAACAGTAAGACTAGGTGCCAAGATTGTTTGGAAGATGAGTTCATACCAGGACCTACCTATGGCTGGGATACAGAATTGGCCAGGTTAGATGAGGCGGCAAGATTTGCAGCTATGGTTGGGGCTAGCCACTCGTTTCCTGATGGTGACTATTGTTTCTGGCTAGGGATACTGCTCAGCTAATTTGTTAGGAGATGTAGACAAGGTGCATATACATGAGGAGCGGAAATGGGTTTTGAGCAGCAACTAAGCACTACGTGGCAGAAGTCTTTGTTTTAAAAGAAAAAAAAAAGCAGATTATCAAGTGGTTGTGATGGGATTATACTCGGGTTCCTGGAAAAGGTTTCCTTCTTCGACACTGCAGTAATACTTTGCATGTTGTAAACTTTATTTATGGCAAGCACAATGTACTTTACAATTGCAACAAAAACATGACACTCCAGAATCTGTAAGTAGGTTGATATCTTCTGCTATGAAGCAGGTGTATGATAATGAATGCAGAACCAGACAGTCAGTCACTTTGTATAATATGTGGAAAGGTTTTACATGATTTAAAATATAATGCAGTAATAACGACTGTAACTACTTGCCACGTGTTTGTCTTCCCTTATTTATTCTCACAAGACATTGACGTTTGCATTTATGTATTTTGCTATTAGTTTTGATTTCTTCCCTTGTTTTCTCCCACAGTTTATGCCTTTGCATTATGATCTGAGTGCTGTTAACTCCGTATCTGTATGTATGATTTCTTTTTTCTGTTAATAAAAATTCCCCTACTCCTCATGGGGTAAGTGCCATGAGTTCTTTTACTGCTACCTGGACCATGACCAGAAGATAGGCAAAAGGATCTCAGTTTAACATCTCATCCGAAAGATGGCAACTCACCTGTGCAGCAATCCCATCATACTGCACTACAGGGTCAGTTGTAGGTATTACCCAAGTGCTTGGTGTGGGACTACAACCCACAACCCTCTGCTCTCTTGACTCCTAAGGTGAGCATGCAACCTACTCAGCCACTGATACTGATATACGTGCCAAAGGCTTCTACAACCTCAGCCTGCAGCCCCAGACCTATTTTTATGTTGCTTGCACGCATGTGCAAGAAACATAGTGCCATCATCCGAGTTTTCGGAGGTGTGGCAGCCCTCTTCCAATTCAGTTAGTGTGTTTGCAGGCGCAGCTGCAGTTCTCCAATGGCTGCTAGAGCTGTCTATGACAGCAGTCGAAAATGCAGTGGAGTACAGCTGAAAGGGGAGTTACTCTTCAGTGAGCAGCAATAAGATATCGCCTGCTCGTGCGCGCTCCCCCTACACACACACACACACATGTGCACGCACGCACGCATGCATACTGCCACTGTAAATATCCGGGACAGGCAGGTCCTGGCAGGAACAGAAACACACAACATAAGGAGATGGTATTAGCTGCATATACCGCAGGCATTCCGTTACCTCCCAGTAAATTAAAGTTTACAAATAGTTTTTTTTTTTTCACTATTGATTACGCATCTGATCTCCGCGAAATAAGATCCCTCACTCAATGTAATAAACCTCTACATAGCTTCTAGGACCGTGTTCCCGTGCCGCACGCTGTGCCATACACAGAACTCGAGTTCTGTGGTGCCACACCTGATTGGGGGCTCCGATGTGGAGGAGCTTTTCGATCTCTTAGTGAGTTGTCGCATGCGGTAGTGTTACCCACCACAAGATTGTGCTTTGGGCAGTGGAATGCAAGCTCCAGTGCAAGCTTAGCTTGAATGTGTCACACAGGGTACCTGTGGGACAGTAAAACGAGCAAAGCACAAACGTGTGATGTAACTGAAGCTGTTTTATACATGAATGTAACTGCTGCCATTTCTAATAGACGATTAAATGGTGTGAGACTACTAGCACACAAAAATAAGCACTCTATTTCAGATGTAGCTATGGCTGCAGCAGCCGTCACTGCAGGGCATGACAGCCGATAATCAGTAACAGATCAGCGCGCTCTCTTAAATCCATAATAGTAGGTTCTTCCAGCTTGCTATTTTAACAAACAGCGTTGGTATTTTATATTAAACTGCTGCCAAGACAAACATGCATGTAAGTGATCCATCGAAATCAGGACCTTCTGGTTCTATCGACGGTCGTATCCCCCTTCCCTGTCCGCAGCGATCGCCCCACCCCCGAACCTCCCTCACTCGCCCTGTCTCTTGTCTCGTTGTTGTTATTGAGACGGGGCACTGGTGACAACAAGCGAAGAAAGGAACAGGGTATTTAAACTTCGTGCTCTCGCGGGAGGGAGGGGGCCCGCTGCTGCCGGCATGGTAGGATAAATAATAACACCACAGCAAACAAACTATAATAGACAACACAAGTAAGTCTTCCTGACAGCAGTCATTATTCACACTAGATTATTTCCAGTGTTGCACATTTTCTTAAATGAAATGTCGGATTTTTTATACTCTGACTTGGTTGTGTTTCGTCACAGGCATTTTCATAAATGTCTTGAATTTTTAAGTATGGTGCAGGCATAAAAGAAAAAGTGACTGTTTACCCTTTCCATGTTTCTTTTTTTTGCCGGCTTTTGGACAGGGAAAGGTTTTGAGGGCGTGACGTCAGAGTGTACAGTACGGTATGTGTTTTTTTTGTTTTGTTTTAAGGTGTTCGTGTATTCACAATAAAATGGGTTAAGGTTCAGATTTGAGCTTGTAGACTTGTGTGTCATTGCGATCTCATAGAGAATGGGGAAAGTGTCGGAGCGATCGTCACAAATGGAAGGGAACATGACAATTGATACCACAGCGACATAATTGTATAGACAAGGGCGTGTGTTGTTGCAGACCCAGCGGGTAAAGGAGTCATGTTTCTCTGGAAATTATAAATATTTTTTATAATATGTGTACGTGGTTCCATATGCTACTGTAGAACAATCTGGGAACCTGTCGCCGAGAGCAGACACAGTAGGATCCTCTGAATATGCAAAACAGATGCATGCACATTGTTCTCAAACAATCCTCCGCCTCCTTCAAAGATGTTGATTCTTCCAGCATACCTGAGGTGGACGCTAGAGAAATGTGCACAGCGCGGTCTAAACCGCTAATGCCATATTTCGTTTTCATAAGGAATGCTTAAACTGTTAACACTTAGGTGTAGCCCAGAGGTCGTCTTCCAGAAACTGTATACCTTTTATTCATTATAACAAATGCATTTAATAGCAGATTCTAATTTTTATGTTGCTTGCACGCATGTGCAAGAAACATAGTGCCATCATCCGAGTTTTCGGAGATGTGGCAGCCCTCTTCCAATTCAGTCAGTGTGTTTGCAGGCGCGGTCGCATTTCTCCAATGGCTGCTGGAGCTGTCTATGACAGCAGTCGAAAATGCAGTGGGGTACACTTGAAAGGGGGAGCTACGCTTCAGTGAGCAGCGATAAGATATCGCCTGCTCATGCGCGCTCCCCCTACACACACACACACATACTGCATGCTCGCCCCCCCACGCACACACTGTATAGCTGACGGGGTTCCCAATCCCCCGTCGGCTGTGCTGCGCTCCCCAAATAGAGTTCCACATGCCACGCTGGGTGCCCACCCCAGTGTGGCTACACATCGTATAGCTGACGAGGCTGCGCATTCCCCGCCGGCTCCACTGTCCCCCGAGAGTACAGGGTGGCACGCTGGGAGCCCACCCCAGCATGGCAGCAGATGCTTATTGCCGACGGGGTGCCCAATCCCATCGGCTCCACACACCCAAACAGCCGTCCTTGTGCGCTGGGAGCCCACCCCAGCGTGGCAAACGTCCTGTGTCGTCGTCCTTTTTAAAAAACAAACCCTGAAACACAAAACGGTCCCTCGCTGTCTCTGCCCCACCCGCCCCACCCACTGCGCACCTGCCTCCCCACACCCCTCACCCCATACTTACCTCCAGACTCCGCGATGATCTTCGTGGACCGGAACACATCTGCACTCTTCAAAGCCGACCGCTAACTGAGGAAATGCCGTAAGCTGTATAATGTAATAAATAGGGTTTTTTCAACTTTGCTGCATATCTCAGGCATTTTTTGCAATTTTTGGACCAAATTTTCAACATGGGTTTTTTTGGGACCTCTTCTCATGAATGCTCTCACTGTCATGGCGTTAATCGGACCCGAAGGGTGATTTTGCAGTCACTGCGCAAAATCACCTTTCGGCACCGATTAAGAAAACAACACTGCTGGAGTTCATAAGGTGGGCTCTCAAAAAGCCTATGTTGAAAATTTGTGAAAATTTTAAAATGACTGTTTTATTTAGCCGCATGTTGTGCAGTTCCTACGCACGCCGCCGTAAGTTTGTACTTTCAATATTTTCACTCCAGATTTTCAATATTGTCATTTTACCACACCTCCTTATGAGCGTACAGCTGTCATTTTCACATCTCACCCAAAACGTGTTTCCACCCATGTAGTGCACAATGGCGAGTCGGTGTAGAAATCACTGTATGGGACACAGTAAGAAAATCACAGTGACACTGTTCATGAGCAGAGGTCTTAAAATGGCTATGTTGAAAATCTGGTGACAAACTTCCTAAAATTATTGTTTTTATTTAGCAAGGGTCACAGTAGTTCCTCACAAGACGCTCATAAGATTGCAAATTTTCAATATTTGCACTCCACTGACTTCCAAATACCTACACAGCACATACAAGCAAGCAACACTCGGCACTGACAAATGCTTGTTTATGTTGCATCCAGCAGGAGATGATGGAGTATGCAGAATCCTTCATGTAATACCTGGACCCAGTGCCAAATCTACACTCTGTACACTAGTTTGAGAATCAGCTATTTTGTCACATGTGTAGGACACCACCTAGGGTGGAGTCAAGTTCCTGCATCATCAAAAAAGTGATAAAAGACAGCCCACCAGTTCTACAAAACCAGGAAATTACTTTTAATACATGTCTTTTGGGAAATACTTGTGACTGAGATACAAGTTCAAATGCAGAGCAGTACTCCACAATTCAAAAATCAAACAGCCCACAGGGCTTCTGGTAACATTTGGTGATATTATTATTTTGTATCTAACAATACAACAAGGCAATTTATTTGTTTGAGCCAAGGAACGCTGACAGCACATGCCCTTGGCTGGAACATCATCAGTGTGCTGTGCTACTGTAAACACAAATTCAAAACATACACATGTTAAAGGAAGTATGACAGCCGCTAGTATTCTGAATGCAGGACTGTCTCCAACACCTAAACACTGAACCCAAAAGATCCAGAGCATGGTACGCGCCACAACTGCGTACTCTAGATTCAAACTGCAGGTACAGTCAATGATGCAACATGCCGAGAGCTGGACACTTATGATTCAAACTGCAGGGTCAGCTTTTTTGTTTTGTTTTCCCTGACTGTCTTTAGCAACATATGTGCCCCTGTTATTTTACCTTTCACTTTTTGTCGGAAAAAAATGCATCTTTTTAAAATTTAATTTGCAGAAACAAACAAAATATAACCTGTACAGTCTTGAATCTTCTAAGAATGAAAAATGTCCAGGGATATCACAGAGAAACACTGAATTAAGCAGAGTACCAGTTAGTGGTCACCATGTCCAATCATGTTTCATGTTAAATTAGAATAATGTAAGCAATATTTATGGGCTGTGCCACTTATCCTGTTAATGAATTTAAAAAAAACAAATCTTACCCTACCAAGGACTGCACGTTAGGATATATGTTCTTGTTCTAGCTCCGATTAATGCTGCTCAGAACAAAAACGCCAACCGTATTCTCATCCCCACACCTACCTGCAGCCGGGGAACAGTCTATCAAAAAATAGATGTCCATGTAGTAACTGCTGTGGATGTAAAACTTAATGTGAGAAGCAGTGGAACTTAATCTGAGAAGCAGTGGGGGAAAATGTGTAGCATTTTGCAGGTAATCTTGTGTGAAGCAACTGTAAAACACTTTAGAGTGACAATGAAATCCAAGGTGTAGCATGTGATTGCTATACATAAACAATTTTGTGCGGCGAATCAATGTAATCACTCAAGTTGTTTGCTACTCCATACCAGGTAAACATTTTCCCTACTCAGTCAGGAATGTGCGCCCTCCAAGGGCTAACTATTTCCAGTTGAGCAAACCTGAGTTCATCTGATCTGTGTGCGTGTGTAATAAATGTGTAATAATTTAGCAGAATTGGGAGTACAGAACAACACTCAAGGGAAAATGGGAAAGTACTTCATCAGCTGTGATATATTGGTGTGAGGCAGCGCACTAGCAACTGAAGACCAGCTGGTTCATGCAGTACAAGTTTTAGTCTCATCTTTCAACAGACGTTTCAGCAGACATTTAACAGTCTGAGATACCCTGCATCCTCCCACCCCATCTCTCTGGCACAAAAAACACATCCTTCTAGCAGACCTTTAATTGTCTCACCAGAAATATTTAAGTTATCTATTTTAGTAAAATACCTTATTTGTATGATAATGATGGAGGGGGAAAAAAACCAAGACACTGTGGGCACAACTGGACCATTTTGAAGGGGGACCCCAACCTGATAGCTGCTATTTGGGACGCACCAAGAATGTTGCTTAGGACAGGGAAAAGTAAAAGGGATAGGGTTGTACACAGACAGTTGAAGTGACATGAAAGTGTTCCAAGGATGTGGCTACCCTGCAGTCCAAATGGGTTCTTCCATTGCAGAAATTGCAACATGTGTAGATCCGCCAATCAACAGTAAGGAAATCTTTGACATGGAGGGCCCAAAACTAATGGACATAAAACGGTACTTCACCTGTTCAACAAACGCTGTTGTATATGCCCTGTGGTATAACTGCTGTAGGATGTACATAGGGAGAACGATAAGTTAATTAAAAAACAAAGTGCTACAGAATGTTCACGCAGTACTGAATGACAAGGGTGATACCTCAACAGGGTTACATTTTAAGGGAAAAAAATGATAAGATACACTAGTTGCTGCTCGTTAATTTGGAACACATCCTTGTTATAGTAAGAAAATGAGAGAGCTTTGAGGTATGGAATATTAGCAACCCTTCCCCATTTGCTTACTGATGGTAAAATTTGTCAGTTTGATTTTGACCTTGCTACATTTTGACATGGTGGCTTAACCCTAACATAGTACTTTTTGTACTCAATAACTCAATTTATAGGGGGTCCCATTACAAAATCAACTTTCTGCTAGAAACACTTCTTTATGAAATGAAAGTAATTATGAATTTAGGAAAAGAACTGAAGATAGTGATTCACTTTTACAGCATTAGTACAATTTGTCTAAACGAGCTCTCTCAGTTTATACAGTATGTTACTTTAAGTTTTGGTTTTGGATCACTGATGTACTGTTATCTGAACCAAGCACACACTGAGACAATGGGGATATGTGGACTAACTCGTCACACTGTACATCCCCAGAAGATTATCAAGAGGTTGAAATCTCTGGGGCTGTGTGTTTGAGCAGAGTGCAGTTCACACTGCTCTGGTTCCTTGTACAAATCCACACCTGCTCTAATGAATGGAATAAGAGTGATTTGAAATCTAACAATGACTGAGTCTGCAGATGTTTGTTTAAAACTGTGGGTTTCTTGAACTGGCGCATGTTTCTTTTCTTGGTCACACTGTTGATTGTAAGAGCTGGCAGATCCTTACAGAACAAACTTTGCGTTTCGAGTGTGTCCCATCCTCTCCTGTGTTGAGAATCTAAAGTGAAAGAGTGTGGGGGGGGGGCATCTTGATCTTGCTTAGTTCATAAAAAAGTCACAATTGGTTAGGAACAATTGGCTATTTTCTTATTATTAGTATTTGATCCCCTCTCTCTCAACTCTGAACTGGTCCCCCTAACCCCATCACCCTACTTCTCTAGGACATACCAGCTGTCCTTCTGTCCTCTGTCAGAGGACCAAGGAGTCCAGTCACCGGTGTGAGGCCTGTGGGGGACTGCATCATCATCCTGCCCGTCAGGGGTTTTTCCCTTCGTTTTCTCTCCAGGCCTGCTATGCATGCAATGATGCACTGTGTGAATTCCGCCTCCATGGTGATGCCCCATGGCATCAAGTGGGTGGGACATCATCCCTGGCATCCCACTGTGCTGTCACCTAGCACTTCCTGGTGGCAGTCACCTAGCAGGACACGCTGACACCCCCACTCCTCCTGAGGAAGGACAGCTGCCCTTGGGATGCTCCATCCTCTCTGTCTTGGCCGGCTCTTCCCCCCACAAGTGATAGGCACCCATTTCCGAATCTGGGTTGCCAGCATGGCAGGAGATGAGGCACCCACAGCCTTCGCCCTCCATGCCTCTAAGCCAGCACGGACAATGAAAAAAACTAAATTTTAGGGAGGCTTCAGCTGCTCATGCCGCCTTTGGAATTGCCTTTGCCCCCTCCCCTTTCCTTAATACTGGGTCTCAAGTTATTTTTTTTTTTTTTACTTTCTCTTTATTCTCCCCCTCCTCGCAGCTCTCCCATCTTCGGGAGACACCTACGGCCTTATCAGCCCTCGCTCACCTACCTGGTGACCAGTGCAGTCTGTCCCCCATGGAGCCATGGTTATACCCCCCAGTTGGGTACGGGGTGGGAGCCCTTACACCTGATGCATCTCTTTGTATTAAGGCCGAACGCTTGTCTCCGGCAGGTAGGGGCATTAGAAGGTCGGGCCTGGTACTCCCTCTACTGGGAGGCTGTGAGGTTATTATCCCGATGTTCTCTCGGCGTGCCAGGTCCCCAGACGTCAAGGTGCTGAAGCGCTGACATCGGGCACGTCACCCCTCTGTTGAGCGTCGGGCTTGCTGTACCGCGGGTCTCCACCCGGGGCCAGACAAGAGCCAAGCTCTGGATCCCCCCTCCTCCCCTGGAGAGAACGAACAGTCCTTGGGATGCTCAAGTCCTCCTCTCCCCGGCCAGCCCTCCAGCTCCCGGGCTCATTCCCGAACCGGCGTCGCAAGCAGAAATCCAACTGTTGCGCCGACGGGCTGGCCCTGGGTCTCATGTTAAAGTAAGGTGCACTCACAGACATGCAACAAAAGAAAAATATGTACAAGTGTGTCTCCTTGTGCTGCCCCCAATAGTCAAATGGATCAACAGCATGAAAATGAAGTCAGGGGTGTACGCTAGTTAAGGATTGTTTAAATGTTTAGTATTCTGGATTTATGGATAGTTTTGAGACAGGTACTTTGAGGTGGGCAACCTTGGCAGTCTGGGTTTCACTGGCCCCATAATATGGGTACTGGATGAAGTGGCATGTTTTTTGTTTTGGGCGTATTTCTCTAGTACACCACTTGCTTCTTTGTATTTTCTTGCAAGAATTACAAATCTGGCCTTTATAGTTTCCATTTTTAAAATACCTTATGTTCCTATTTGTTTGTATAAACATTATTCTGCACTAATACATGTAAAGTGTGTACAAATAGTTTTCTGTCAGCAATTTCCATGTAATTAACCCTGGGTCACCCCTGAAAAAGGGACCCTTTAGTCTCAGTGGGTCAACCCAGTGAACAACATTTAAATAGACCAAATACATGTTTTTTAGTTTGTAATTCCAGGAATAAGTGGATGTGGCCAGGATCTTTGATGGCACTATGCTGTTGCTTAAGCTGTACTGTAATCAGGGCTAGATTTTTTGAGATGAGTAAAGCCAAGTTCACATGCATACAAATGTCTGGACGGAGTGGAGTGAGGAGTACATTTTTAAAAACGATGTAGTTTTTTCCCAGATAAGAATCGATCAGGTGCCAACAGTGCCCCAAATAATAATGGCAGGCAGGAGTAATTTACTCACCAGTTTTAAAATAAAATTGGGATGCACACAAGTACTGTAAATCTGGAAAAAAATGCTCCATTTGAATTACCGGTTATGTTACAAAGCAGTGTTCTATGGAGTGAGGCGCATTTACAAATTCCGGATGAGTACTGGTACTCATTAAAAGAAATTTCTGAAGAGTATTTCCTAAAATGAGGTGCGAAAAATAGGTCAGTACTCACCTTATCTGGAGCCCTGACTGTAATTGTGTAAAATCTCAATAAACTATCAATTCTGGACGAAAAAAAAAAAGATAAGTCTGGGCACACAACTCTCTCCCCCAAAAAATCAAACACTGAGAGTGTCAAAGAAATTTACCTACAAAACCAGACACACTCACACAAAACCAATTTCCTGCATGTAGCAAACATAATGACCCTTCCAATGGACTTGACAGAAGCACCAGTGAACTATGGATATAAATATTGATATGTTATTGGTATGATAGGTCCAAAGGCCTACCCAGTTAACAAATGAAACAGAGATGAAATAATTTGATAGGCTTGCTCTATTCACAGTTCACACATACATCATAATTTATTACAGAAACTGCAAAGTTAGTCAAATATGATACCAATAATAGCATATGATCAAAATACAGTGCTGGCCTTTAGGGTAAGCATAGACAAATTTCTGCATACCAAGGGAATCACTGCCAGTGTATTAAATAAGCTGAACAAACTGATTAGTAGTTTTATGCGTGAAAGTGCTAATCAACTGTGAAAATACATGGCTCTTGGCACAAAATGATTAGCAAAATCTCATAGTTGTCTACTGTGCCGTGGAATCACTCAAAAAATGGTTAGCAGTCTACTGTTACGCATTTCTGGAAATGGTTAGCATTACCCCCTGTTTTGCGTAGCGTTTTGCTGTGCGATATCAGCTATTTAATACCCTGGGTAATAGTATGGATTGGAAATCCCTATTAATTAACACAGTATGTGTTTGCACAGAATACCTTGTTGGTCTCAGCTTTTGAAGTGTGTGTGTTGGGGTGCGGGAAACGACATGACAAACCTAACTTCTGACCTTAAATCAATACGCATTTTTATTTTATTTATTTATTTATTTATTTATTTATTGGAGACAATCAGTTTTACAACCTTTGAGTCATGGACTCGTTTACAAAGGTACCTCGTCGGGGGGGAGACAACAATTAGGTGAGTAGAGACAGGGATGAACACACGGGTGAAAAAATACATAGACACACTTTAAAATAAAGATTACAGGCAGCAGCTATACTGGTACAACATTTGTAGAGTTACACGCATTGTAACAAAGCAATAGATACATCATACAACTAGTAGCTAGTCTTAAAAACGGTGGGCGGGACCGGATTAGCTACAGGCATCTACAGCATCGGCTGTCAATGATATGCTTACGGAGGGTGGTTTTGAAACGGCCAGTCCCCGGGATCTTGGAGACAGATTCGGGGAAGGAGTTGAACAAACGCGGGGCCAAGTGATGAAAGGACCTTTGGCAGCGAGAGGTCTTGGCCCTCGGAACAACGAAGGTGGCAGTGGAGGACTTGCGGGTGGGCAGGGACCTAGTAGCCAGCTGCAAGGGTCCAGAGACCCCAGGAGGGCAAAGGCCTGACACAGACTTTTTAGCCAGCAGGCAGGTTTGATATTTCAGTCTTTCCTCAAGAGTGAGTATATTTGTGCTGGAGTATAGCAGACAGGTGTGGGTTCTGCTGTGGGCACCGATAAGGAGCCTACAGGCTTTGTTAATAGCGGTCTGGACCTTAGATAGGGCAGTGGTGTCAGCAGCTGCGTAGATTGGGAGCCCGTAGTCGGCCAGTGATAACACCGATGAGGCAATGGCTAATTTTAAGGCGGGTTCAGGGAGGCAGTCTTTGTGGTAGAGAAGCCCGATCCTGGAGTTCATGGCAGATGACAAGGCTTTGAGGTGGACATGGAAGGTAAGGCGAGTCAAAGGTGATGCCCAGGTACTTATAGGATGATACTTGTTCAATTGGGAGGAGCATGCTGGTGGTGATGTGGATGGGAAAGTCCTTGGCGCTGTTTTGCCTATGTGAGAATAGCATGGACTTTGTTTTCTTTAGATTAAGGACTAGACGATGGCTGTTGAACCATTTTTCAGTTTGAAGGAACGCTGTTGTAATATGCCTGTGGAGAGACAGGATCCGAGTGAGTAGCTAGGACTACGGGCTGCCTGCATAGAGCAGCATTTTGCTAGAACAGGAACTAGGGAGGGTGTTCAGGAATAGGCTGAAAAGAGTTGGTCCAAGAATGGAGCCTTGAGGGACCCCAGAGAGTACAGGTAGGTTGGAGGAGAGGGTCCATTGAGCTTGACTCTTGGGTCCTGTTGTGAAGGTAGCCTGTGAACCACTTAAGGGGTGGGAGAGAGGCCTAGTTTGCTCAGGAGAGTAAGAGGGGTGGCACACCGTGTGAAGGCCTTGGAAGGTCTATGAAAACCGCCCCTGCGAGCAGGCCATTGTCAAGTGTGGAGTGTATGTGGTGGGAGAATTCCAGGAGGGCAGTAGATGTGCTGTGGCCAGGACGAAAACCATGTTGCTCCGGACATAAGAGGTTGTGTTTGGATAGGTATTCCGTGAGCTGTGTGTTTACGATTTTTTCTAAAGCTTTGGATAAGGGGGGGAGGATGGAGATGGGCCTGTAGTTGTTAGGCAGAGTACGGTCCCCAGACTTGTGGATGGGAGTTATTTCAGCATGCTTCCAGGCCTCCGGGAATTGGCCTAGGCATAAGGATTTATTTATGATAAGCGTGAGGGGGATAAGCATGACATCAAGCGTGAGGCGAAGTATTTTGGAGTCGAGAGGGTCACTACTTGGGTTCTGAGAGGTAAGGATCTTAGTAGGAAAGATTTGGCATCATGTGGTGAGATCATTTGAATTGGAATTGTGGCCAGGAGTTGGAGTAAGAGATGGTGGCAACTGGTCAAAAAGTGGGCAGGAAGGACAGCACTTAAATCTGTGAAAGTCTTATTAAGGCAGTCAGCGACACATGGTAGGTCAGTTGAGACAGCCCCATTTATGACAATCTGGGATGGGGGGAGGACATTCCATTCAGTTCTTTTATGTTGTCCCAGAAAGCTCTGGACGAGCCCCAGGAGGATGTCAAGGCAGCCTGGTAGTATTTAGCTTTAGCCTGCCTGATGGTCCAGGTACATTGATTGCGGGCTGCCCTGTAGGCTTGCCTATCGGCCAATCTACCGGAGTCATTAGCTATGTGCCAGAGGTCATCCCTTTTTTTTAGTAGGTGGATCAGTGCAGGGGTTATCCATGCAGCAGTCTGTTTTTTACAAGGGTGTGGTGTGCATATATATATATATATATGTATATATATATATGGAACACAGACAGAGGAGAGGGGGAGAGAGAGAGAGAGAGAGGGAAATAAGTGACTTCACTAGACTGTGAACCCTGTCCCCTCGCAACCACACCTTCTGCGGTGACCTGTGGCTCCTAAGAATCTCCTGCTAATCCCCATCTACCCACCCCTTGGTCCACCATTCCCCCCATCCCCTCACCCACTTAGTCCTCCTGACCCTCCATACCCCCACATCCACACCCGCTTAGCCCCTCCGACTCTTAAGCTATCACCCACCATTGTGCTCTCCCCCTCACCCGTCTAGCCTGTAGCCTACTCTCCCTTAATGGCTATACTTGTCGGTGGTCACATTAATTGTTCCCTCCAGGAACCTATCTAAGCTCTATAGCTGCATTCTCAGAATTCTCGTACTTTGTACATAGCTGGAATCTGCACTTTATTCACCTAATCTGTAATGGGACTATTTTCCTCTGTATCATGTAATTAAATGATGGCTTTTGCAGTGTATTCTGTCTCTCCCCATCCTTTCTATCTGTAATGCTGTTTAGCCTTTTTAATGATGTATAACTGACAATGCCTACTAGCTGCTTCTGTTTTTCTCCACTGTCCATGTACTTGATGTTCCCCACCCTGTGTTCGACGAGGATCCTTTGTAAATGAGCTTTTAGCTCAAAGGTTGTAATTATGGTTTTACAATAAATAAATTAAAAAATAAATAAATACATAGTTGTGCCACCAAGGCAACTGGAAATCTAGGACTCCCAGAAGCACCTTATATTTTTTCAATGCGCAACCTGGTGTTGCATAAATTCATTATATTTTTATTCACAGGGGCGTGGTGTGCATATTTCATCTGTGTCAGCATGGTTCAATCAGTAGTTCATCTGCCTCTGGGCCAGAAGGTCATGGGTTCTAGTCCCACACCAGGACTGGGCTCATACTATGAACGCTGGCATCTGATTGCAGTCCTAAGGGGATGCTGTACTGTCAGGATGTGCTGTCCTTTAAATGAGACATTAAACTGAGGCCCCAGCTGCCTCTTCTGGTGGTTGTTCAGGTGAATGTTAATGATCCCATGGCACTTCTCAAACAGTGCAGGGGAATTTACCTGGTGTCCTGGCCAAACTGTCGCCTTTCACTGAAATACCACCAACAGCTTAATCTGGTTCAATTTCAGTTGGCGGCATCTGTACCCCGATGAAACTGATAAAGTATCGTTCAGCCTTCCTTTCTGGGCAATCAAACCTAATACATAAATATATATGGAATAAAATATATATAGAATGAATGCAGACAGACAAGAAAAATAAATAAGTGCCTTAGCTAGGATTTGAACCCAAATCACTCAGAATACTGTTCTGATCCACTACCAGCTGCGTAATCAAGACAACTGGAAACCATGTTACTATGTATGTAAAATACTGTAATGGAGATATAAACTCTGCACGTATGTACATTAACACAAATAACATAGCACAAAGGAAATACAATACTATCGGTAAGCTATGTGTATACTGCAGTTTATTGCTGAGCGAGATTGGCATAATTCAAAGTCGCACAACATGCAATCTATTTTTTTAATTACACCACAAATGAGCAAAAAACTTTCTAGCCTGCAAACACTGTGTTACCCTCTTGGGCTTTCATAAACATACAGTTATGGCAACCCTGTTGTTCACAGAATCTGCACAGCAGGAAAAGTAACTTCCTCCCCAGCAGCAGGAATCCATTCTGGAAGCTGAAGCGGTCAAGTACTTACTGTTAAGAGGACACTTCCCACACACTTCCTAGAAACCCCCTTTTCAGTCTGCCACATGTGGGCGTGGAACTTCTAAGCCAGAAACCAAAATATGCAATTTTCCTTTGTGCAGGAATAATGGGAGGGCTAGCAATTAGTGCAGTACAAGCACTGCATCACCAAACATACTGTACCCCCTCAATGAACGCCAAGTAATGCTTACTCTGCATTATAAATCAGGGCTCACTGTAAAATCAGAACGGGAAAAGATGTTTTGCTATTTGGGAAATCCAATCACATGACATGCAATTATTATCAGAGCAGAGGTCAGTTAATAGCTTCGGGGCATAGGTCTGGCACATCCTGCTTCCTGAGTGATCGTTGAAACCTATCACGTGGTGGGATGATATTTGGTCTAGGTGTGTTCTGAATCAGGCTGTCAGGAAACCAATCTTCCACAGCTCATGTATAGCCTAATACTGGGTGGCTATTAACAGGTGAGGAATTCGTAACAAAAATATCATCACACACATGCGCACGCTCTCTCTTTCTCTCTCTCTCTCTCGCTCTTCAAAATGAGCAAAGACATAGATTGTACGCCAGACTTTTCCAATGCCAGCGCAAGGCTTGGAGCGCTAATGATCTTCTGAAGCCTAGAAGCCACAGTGGTAAACTTTTACAGTCTAGAATGGTGAGTCCCCCAGGTCAGTATAAAGGTGAACTGGCAAATCAGGACACGAAAAGCTGCAAAACATACACCGAATAGCTGGCCAATGACCACTAATAAAATCTTCAGAGGCCACTAAAAACGATGATGAAGCAGCTACTGTATATGGATTCTAGGTTTTGGGGTCCTACACTGTAGAACTACATTAAATGGGCACCACTACAGGAGATCTAATTACTAAAAATGTTGGTCCCTTGGCCACAAAAAGTACAGTTACGTACTAACTTACCGTAACAGTAGATCTTCGAGAGAGGTTCCTTCAGTAGGTCATCACATATAGGACTGACACCACCTGGTGTTGGGTCGCACGGCAGACTTTTCTAGCAATCCCTGACAGGGGACCGCCCACCCGATGTCATGTGACTGATGTCAGCATGACTGTATATAGTAGGCAGTCCCCACAAGGCCTGACAGCAGGAGCGAACAGGATTTGGAGTCCCTGTAAAACACAAAATGAGGGGAAGGAGGGAGGGAAAAATATGACCTACTGAAGGAACCTCTCTCAAAGATCTATCAAGTTCCTACGTAACTGTACTATCTTACTTCGAGAGGGTTCCTTCAGTAGGTCATCACATATAGGACAGAGTCCCAAGCAGTCCCTCCAAGGAGAGACCGAGAGAAACTAGGGAGAGGGAGAACTAACTCCAACAGAACAAACTCATATCCGTAATGGACCCAGCCTAGGACAGAAGGCCCTGCAAGTCGGCTAGGCCGAAGCCAGCCCTCTGCCTAGAAGCGATGTCCAGACTGTAATGTTTGGTAAAGGTATGGTCAGAACTCCAAGTAGCGGCGGCGAAAATGTTGGCCGCAGAAATGTCACGCAAAAAGGCCGTGGAGACAGCCATGCCCCTAGTAAAATGACCTCTAACGGGACCCAGCAGAGGCTTTTTGTACTTCTGGTAACAGAACCTAATGCAGTTGCCTAACCATTTGGATAGGCCCTGCTTAGAAACCGGTTTGCCCTTTGATCTAGGGGCAAAGGAAACGAACAACTGGTCGTAGGTACGGAATTCTTTGGTTCGGTGAGTGTAACACCGGAGAATCTGATGAACGTCCATCACGTGAAGGAGTGCCTCACCTCTATTAGAGGGGGACGGGTAATACAAAGGAAGCTCTACTGATTGATTCAGCATGGCTTCTGACACCACCTTGGGAAGAAACTTCGGATGCGTTCTGAGGACCGCCCGATCCCTATGGAAAATCAGATAGGGCTCCTTGCAGATCAGAGCATGAAGCTCCGAAATTCTTCAGGCTGAAGTGATAGCCACAAGAAAAAGTGCCTTCCAGGAAAGGAAGCGCAACTCACAGCTCATAGCTGGCTCGAAAGTAGAAAGGGTGAGCTTTTCCAAGACGAAGTTCAAGTCCCAAGGAGGAGCTGGGCTGCAGATGGGGGTTTCAGATGGAGAATCCCTTTCAGAAAGGTTTTTGAGACCTCCAACTGAGCCACGGGTTTACCATCTACCAGCTCATGGTACGTCGATATAGCTGAAATGTGGACCTTCAAAGATGAGTACGAAAGACCGGTCTGACAAGTGAAGGTGGTATTCCATGACTTGCAGGGCAGAACAAGAGAAGGGGTTCCAACCCTTAGTGGTCACCCAGATGAAAAACCATTTCCACTTCACGGCATAAGTGGAACAAGTAGAGGGTTTTCTGGCCTCAGTGAGGACTTGAGCAACACAGCAGGAGACCCCGAAGCAAGAGATCACTATGTGTGCAGGAGCCATGCATGAAGATGCAGGGTCCTGAGCCACGGATGTAACAATTGACCTTGATCCTGGGTCAGGAGGTCGTGAGTCACTGGAAGTGGAACCGGTGGTTCCCTTGAGAGCTGCTGCAGCAGAGGGAACCAGAACTGTCTCGACCAGAGAGGAGCGATGAGGATCATCTTTGCCCTCTCCACCTGAAGCTTGAGAAGGACCCTCTGCAGAAAGGGAAATGGAGAGAAGACGAACAAAAATTTCCGTGTCCAAGAGTGAGACAATGGTCATTCCAAAAAGCACTGTGCCCTGGAATGAGCGAGCAAAAGCTGGGAAGTTTTGCATTGGATTCGGAGGTGAAGAGGTCGATTTCCAGATGCCCCCAATGTAGGAAGGTGAATTCGATCACTTCCTGATGCAGTTCCCACTTGTGAGCTAGGGTCCGAGACCTGCTGAGACTGTCCGCCAGGACGTTCAGAACACCCGGAACATGCACGGCCACAAGGACCAGATGGTGCTGGACTGCCCAGTTCCACACCTGCGTCGCCTCCCGGCATAGGGGGTATGACCGGGTTCTCCCTTGTTTGTTGATATACCAAACCACCGACATATTGTCCATTTGGATTAGCAGTGATCCCTTGGGAAGGAGGGACTGACAGGCCTGTAGGGTGTACAGGACCAGCCTCATCTCCAGAATACTGATATGCAACAAAGTCTCCAAGCTGGACCACAGTCCCTGGGCTTGGTGCTCCCCTAGATGTGCTCCCCATCCCATATTCGATGCATCCATGGTGAGGGAAGCTGAGGGTGCCGGGCTCCAGAAGGGAAGCCCCAAGGAAAGACTGCGAGAAGCCATCCACCAATGCAACTCTTTCTGAACCGCTGAGGAAACCAGTACCGAGTGGTCTAGGTCATCCGAGAGCTGATCCCACTGCACCCGCAAGGACCACTGAGTGACCCTCATGTGAAGCCTTGCCAGGGGAACGGTCGTGATGGAGGCCGGCATCAAGCCCAGAAGGCGCAGGACCTCCCGAGCTGGGATGGTCCTGAGAGAAGCCACTTTGGAAGCCTGACAGAGAAGTGTCTCCACCCTGTCTGGAGGAAGAAAGGCTCTGCACTGGACCGTATCCAGGACTCCCCCAATAAACTGAAGTCCCTGGGCAGGACTGAGGGAGGACTTACGAACACTGACTGTGATCCCATGTCTGTTGAAGAGGTCCAGGGTGAAGGCAAGAGCCACTAGTAAAGAATCCCTGGACGGGGCTGAAATCAGCCAGTCATCCAAGTAAGGGAAAAATGCAATACCCCTGCGGTGCAAAAAGGCCGCGATCACCACCAGGCACTTGGTAAAGACCCGTGGTTCAAAGGACAGACCAAAAGGGAGCGCTTGAAACTGAAAGTGCTCCCCCTGGAAATGACACTGCAGGAATCAGCGGTGGCTGGGGAAGATGGGGATGTGCAGGTAGGCATCCTGCATATCCAGAGCACAGAGCCAGTGGTTCTCCATAAGGAGTGGGAGGAGGCTCTGGAGTGTCAGCATCCGAAATGTTTTGTACTCTACAAACTGATTTAGCTGACTCAAGTCGAGTATAGGTCTAAAGTCCCCTGTATTTTTTGGAACCAGGAAAAAATGGGAGTAAAACCCCTTTCCCCTTTGCCAGAGGGGAACGTGCTCAATTGCTTCTTTGAGTAAAAGCGAGTTTACCTCTTTGCGAATGAGGAGGGCCTGATCCCTCGAGTAAGAGGACTTCTTTGGTGGAGTTTCCAGGAGAATTTCCAGAAACTCTATTGTGTGTCCGATGGACACTAGTTGCAGGACCCATTCGTCGGAGGTGACCGCCCTCCACTCCTGCGCGTGGCGGGCGAACCTCCCCCCCACCTGCTCCCCGCTGAGAGACTGAGGAGGCAGGGGATGGGGAGTCAAGAGCAGAGTGCTCAGGGAAGGATCCCTGAACATCTCTGATTTTGGAGGCAGGAGGGGTCGTGCCACCTGTGGCCTTACGCTTCCGCTGGCGGTGCACCGGAGCATTCTCTGCCTCCAGGTCCTTTTCTGGAAGGGCTGCTGCTGCTGGGAACCCAATCAGTACATTGACCTCACAGACCTAAGGGCAAGGCCCCTGTCCTGTAGGTCTGTGATAATGTCTTTGGTGTCCCCACCAAAGAGCACCAAGCCCCTAAAGGGGGTGTCCTGAATGGCCGACTGGACCTCGTTGGCAAGTCCAGAGAGGCGAAGCCAGGAATGCCGTCTAGGGGCAATGGCAGTTACCGAGTGGTACTGAATCGACAGAGTGTGAAAATTGGCGGCGTGGTATCTGCGAGATTTGGGAAGGCGAAGATCCTTGGCAAGTTCCTCCTTTAAAGGTGAGGGGTCCATGGACTGGACTCGAGCTTCAAGCCTGGCCAAGGTAGCCTTTTGGTGGGACACCATGTTTGTTTATTTGGCTCTAGGATTACAATTACCTTTGAGCCAAGTCTCTTTTACAAAGGTTCCATCTCAGGAAAGTACATACATGTTAAACAAGGGTATACAACATTAAAGAGAGCATACAACCATATTCATCAATTCGGGTACGGCATCACGGTAAATAGGATACATGAATAACACATACAAGGAATCATTCCAGAAACCTAGAAGAAATCAGGGAGGAAGGGTGAGAGGATGGGGGTGGCAGCTGAAAAAGAGACTACAGCAGCTCATGGCATTGTGAAAGAACATCAGAGGGGGGTGGTTGATCTCAATGGGGAAGGTGGAAGTTAGGGGTGGCAGTCACATGAGCTGGAGGCCGTGAGATGATGATGGAGGCTTGATTTGAATATGCCCAGTGAGGAGGTGGAGGTGATGTGAGTGCTGAGGGCATTCTGCTCCAGCTGGTGCACGGTGTGCAAAGGATCTTTGGCCCAGAGGAAAGCGGCATCGGGGACCTGTAGAAGCCGACGTTCAGACCCTCTGGTGTTATGAGGATTAGTGTTTGGGCACAGGAGGGCTTGGACACTAGGTGGAGTAAGGCCCAAAGTAGTTTTTTTTCACCATCAAGCAGGTAAGGTACTTTATGCGGTTAGCAAGTTGAAGCCATCCCGTTTGAACGTAAAGCACAGATGTATGTGGGCCACATAGTTAAGGAACCAGAGGACGCATGTGGCCGACGAATAAATCTTTCTCCCGAACTGGTCCATTTGCCTTGACTCTTTGTCCAGAGGAGAGGTGCGCATGTGCTTAGGCGCCGAGGAGCGATCATGAGCCGCAGAGATGACCACAGAGTCAGCCTTGGGAGGAGCCTTCAGGAACAGGGCATCCTTCGGCTCCCGATAAAGCCTGTCTGCCCATTTGGGGACAGCCGGGAGGGAATGAGGCATCTGCCAGATAGTAGTGGTGAGGTCTTGGTGAGGTGCCATCCAAAGAGGAATGGGGACTGGAGACAGAGACTCTAGGTCGAGATGTTCCGCGAGCCTCTGTCTCATGGGGTCCTGATCCTCAGACTCCTAATTGAAATAATCCTTCATGGACCTCAGAAGGTCTGAAAAGGCAGGGTCCTGTGGTGGAGATTTTGGGAAAGCCTTACCTCTCGGACCCTCAGGCTCCTCCGGGACCTTCTCTGAAGAGTCGTCAGCCCCCTCTGAGCTATCATCATCATCCGCCTCCTCGACAGGACGGTGTCAGGTATCGGGAAGGGAAATATTCTGATGAGTCTTCCCCGAGACATGGAGAGTAGCAATAGAGGAACTGCTTGGGGAAGGAGACCTGGGAGACCGTGGGTGTGGGAGCCTAGTCTCCAGGTCCGAGACCAACTCAGACCATGCTCCCTGCCACCAAGACTGAATTACAGCCTTGAAATTCGGAGCAACCGGAGGAGGGGGGTGTAGAGTAGGTAGAAGCTGAGGAGGAGGAGAGGAATAACCAGTGGAGGGTAGTAACCCTGGAATCCCGGACAAGTAGAGTAGGGATTAAACCCAGGGTAGAACCATCCAAAATCACTCCAGTCCAGAGGGGGACCTGCCGGGTAGTCGTCCCTAGGAAACCCTTGCGGGTAATGCGGGATAGATGGGGGTCTAGAGTAAATCCCTGTAGTCAGATCCAGCGTTGGGGGAACCCATGTCAGACCCGCCGTTTTATATATATAGGCTGGGGGTCCGGCACTGCGACAGCCCATGTCAGGGGAACCGACATCGGGACCGTCACCACCTGATCCAGTGCTGGAAGGGGATCCGGCGTCGGAGGGGCAGGTGCCGGACGAAGGTGCCCTGGCAGCGGGACCTGATCAGGCGTTGGGGCCCATGACTGAGGCCGGTCGACTGGTCCAGGCTGTGGGACTGTCGTTGGGACGTCCGGCGTCGGAGGAGGAGCTGGAATCCCACCCAAAGGTGGAGGTGGTGCCTCCATGGTAAGGTCTGCTGGCTGAGGAGGAGCCTCCTTCTCCTTGACCCCGAGAGCGGAATGCGGAGTTGACCCCGAAGCATCAACTATGTCGAGGAGTTCTCCGGTATCATCCCCAGAAGTTCCCGCCAGAGAATGGGAGGGTACAGGTGAGGGGAGAAGGGCTTTCTCCCTCTAGTTCCACCGGACGTCGGGTGAGGCGCCGTTAAGCCCCGATGGGGGAACTGGACCTGTGCGACTGTCAGGGATGGCCATCTTAGCGGGTGGAATCGGGCGGGCAGGGGATGAGCCCCTGACCGGCTTACCGACTGGTGACGGGCGAGTACCCACATCCTGGGTAGTCGGCTTACCGGCTGCTGCGCGATCCCCAGAGGAGCCGGGGGGCTGATTTATTGGCTGAAGCGGTGCATTCGTTGGAGGAGCCGATGACTGGCTAACCCGCTGCGGTCTTACCAGACTTACCATCTGATTTTTTGGGTGGCGGCTGGGCCTTGCTCACTGAGGGCTGCATGTCGCCCGTGGAGCGCTCCCGCTCCCTAGATTTCTCCTTATGCTTCTTGGAAGGAGAAGATTTTTGTCCGAGGACTCCCTTAATCGGTCCATCTTCTTTTCAAGAGAAGCCAGGTGGGCTTTTAAAAGATGGGCCTCCAAAGCCTGCTGTCTCCTTTTCTTTGTGGCCTGATTGAAGGTCTGCCACTCAGGGCGGGAGGAAACAGGATGGTCCAGGCCTAAACAGAGGACGCACTTGGGGTGACCGTCTTTGTGCGGGATCTGCGTGCCACAAGACGAGCACTTCTTCTTGGGTGAAGACATCAAGGAATAAGTCAATAAAACGAGGAAACAAAACCGTGCAAGAAACTTTCACGACAATCGCTAATGGAAGTCTGCAATGCAACTGACACGAGGCAACGGTGGGAAAGAACTGGAGGGCGGGCGTGGGGACTGCCCACTATATACAGTCATGCTGACATCGGTCACGTGACATCGGGTGGGCGGTCTCCCATCAGGGATTACTAGAAAAGTCTGCCGTGCAGCCCGACACCAGTTGGTGTCAGTCCTATATGTGATGACCTACTGAAGGAACCCTCTCAAAGTAAGATCTTAAAAATCAAGTAATCAGGCAGTTCTAGCTTTACTGGTCACATGCACTAGGAATAAACACTGTCAGTTAAAACAAAAGCTCCCCAAACTTACAGTGGGGTTGAAAAAATGTGCTTGTCTCACTGTTGCTACGTTCCCAATCTCTCTGGCCCACAGCACTTTAATGATGTTATTTATTTATGTGTTTGGTTAGCAGGTATGTGCACTTGGCTGACATGGCCTGTTTTCAGGCAAGACCCAGACACATACACGCAGTGGCAGGATGTACATAATACAGTTTACACTACACTGCTACATAAGCGCATGCAGTAAATGCTTTTTGTATTCAGTTTTAAATAGTGCAAGTGACTCAGCGTTCTTCAGTGTCACAGGTAGGGCATTCCATAGTTTAGGGACACAGAAGCATAACGCCTTACAACACATGGAGTTAAGCCCTTACTCTCAGTTTCTACCCCATTACTTTATAAAGGGCTTTTGTAAAAAAAAATCATGACAGTGTATAACATTATAGTGACTGGATTCATTTTTATGTACCAAGGCATTCCATTTATCTTTTTTTTTTTTGATGTATTATTTCTTCCAGAGCTCCCAGCTTGCAAGCCTGCCTTCAGTTGTCCCCCAGCGCAGCCGCGAAGGTTAGACCCCCTTCCTTGTGCACCCCACGACTTACCCTTCATGGCAGGGTGGTGGGAAGCGACTCAACCCAGCCCAAGCGGATCCATGCCAGGCAGGTGCCTTCTTGAAGGCGGCACTGCGGGGACCATTTAATTCTGCTGGAGCTCTTTTTCCACTTTTCTCCCCTTGTGTGGAGGCGGGGCATGCAATGACACCTGCAGTGAGAGCACGCACGCTTCCGCACGTGCTCTCACCAAACGTCTGTCCCGTCTCCTCCCCTTCGGTTGTAGCGTTGGCGCGCTGCCTCCCAGCAGCCGCTTAGGGGCCAGTGGACGCCGACAGCTAATGTCCTCACCCGGGAGAAGGAGAGCAGTCCAACGGACGCCGACCCTTTCTCCCTCCCGCCAACCTCGACAACCCGTGCTCGCTCCCGGAATATGGGTCGCCGCGAGGCTGAGGTAAGGCGTCCAGCGCCTCAGCCCTCAACGCCACCAGGCCGGCATTTATCTGTTTTTAGCAGGAGAAAAACTGGGCTGGGACTAAAACGACATCATGTTGTTTCCCATGGAATGCTGTAGCTCTGAGCTCTCAGAGTGGAGACAGCGGTGACAAAAATACGTTTTAGTAGAAAGCCTCCAATATAACTTATTTAAAGAATATTTTACTATAAATATACCCCAGCAGTGAATGTAACACAAAATAAATTTTATAGTTTCACTGATCTTTATAAAAACAGAGGTTACTCACTTGTAACCACAGTTCTACTACTAGTATTCAGTTCACATCCACACTTAGGCAGTCTTCCACTGAGCATGCTCAATCACAAAAACAGTCTGCAAACTTGAGGCCTCCTACTGCCCAACCTTGTGATCCGATGGCTTCACCTGCTTTGCACTCAAATATTCACGCTAGACCAGGAATCCGAAGAAAGCCTTACCAGGGGAGGTTGGTTGGGTTGTGTAGATGTGGACTGACTGCAAGTAACAGGACTATGGTTAGAGGTAAGTAACCTCTATTTGCAACTACCTAGAAGCAGGTCACTATCCACACTTAGGCAAACTCCTAGCAGTCCTCAGGAGGAGGGGGCAAGGCGCAGCCCCCCAAATTAAGCAAAAAGAGATGGTAGGATTGCGTAACCAAAAGCAGCACAGAAACATAGCAAATGATGTCAGAAAAAGACCAAAGGTCCATCTAATCTGCCTGGAGCTCCCTACTAGCCCAGAACCCATTGTTTATACAGGATTTTATCCCTCCCCGTACATTCCCCTGCTCCCCTCCTTACTGGTACCGACCTGAGCAACCACCAAGCCCCTCACTCTGTCCCAGCCATGCTTGAAACCATTTACAGTCTTGGCACCCACCACCTCTGCTGGTAGACTGTGCTACAGCTCCACCACCCTTTCCATGAACAAAACTTCCTCACTCCCCTCCTTACTGGTGCCAACCTGAGCAACCACCAAGCCCCTCACTCTGTCCCAGCCATGCTTGAAACCATTTACAGTCTTGACATCCACCACCTCTGCTGGTAGACCGTACCACAGTTCCACCACCCTTTCCATGAACAAAACTTCCTCACACCCCTTTCAGGGTGGGGCAAAAAGGTCACCAACCGCAACCTGGCACATCATTCTGGCCACCATTTTTAATGTAAACTTCACCATTCTGGCAAGTGGCAGGCAGCAAAAGAGCCACGCATACGCTGGAGCTAAGATTCAGTTCTATCACTGCAGAAGCACAAGAGACTTTTTTATTGTTTAAAGTCTGTCAACCAGGTCCATGAGGCATCTTTACTTTGTGGCCCACAGCATGGATAATTGCAGGCACCAGCAGATTAAGTTTCTCAGACGGCTTCCAATCCAAGCCCAAGTCTGGGCGGGTGCCATGAAAGAAGGGCCCATCTGACCACCACCATGGAACTGTGCCACCTGTCTGCCTACCTGCCCTATAAAGTAAGCATGTGTATCTTTGATAGTCTGTTGTGAGATCGCATGGGGACTATGGATGAGAACAGTGCAAATGCGCTGCTGCCCACCACTTTGTTAGAGACCACGGAAGCAGAGAGGAAGAGACGCTGCTAGTTCTGGGTGATGGGGAACCTCAAAAGAGCCAATTGCAGTAAACTAAGAGTCCTTTTAAGGACTAAAATAAAGTTAAAAAAACAGTTTATATGCTTAATTAGTGAACAGTGTGAATCTGAAGAGATAAAAAATCCTTTCCAGAACTGTTAGGGAGATCATTCTGCTCTAAGGGACAGAGTAGGGTGAGAGGACTGAGGTAGACTGAGTGACTCCATTGTCTGTATGTAGTACACACACTTGTTTAGTAATTCGACTCTGTCTACCCCCTTGGAGGACCTGTCCTGTCTGTGTCATGTCCTCATGTCTTGAGTTATCTTTCGTAGGAGTAAAACTTAACCAGTTTGATAAATATAGTACCAAGTCCATAGACTTAAAAGACAGACACAGACATGTGGGCCGTGGGGGGAGGACTAAGGGAACTGCCCATGCTGAGACAATTTCTTCCATCCAATTCACCTGTTCCTGTGTGTGTGTGGTACTTACTGTGATTGTCTCATGGTCTGGTCCAGTGTCTCTGTTAGCTCCCAGCAGCTCTCCTCCTGCTAGTGATGCTTGTTACATTATTTTCTCATAGTTATGTTTTCCCTTCTTCTGATGGAAAGGGCTTTCCATTTGTACTTTATAGAGTTCTCCCTTCTCTGTGGTACTACTACTACTGATGCTGTTTTGCCCCTGGACATCTCATCAAGTCTGGTAAGGACTTTCCAGAATTCAGGGGCATGATTTAGACTGAAAGACAACTAAAAACACTGAATTGGCTACCAGATTTCAAAATCAAACAGCCATACAAAAAGTGGTCATGAGATTTTCATGTACGTTGGCCAAACTAGTCAGTACACCACAAAGTGATTTCTCCCACAATGATCCCACCTAAACCTTTCACCCACCAGTTTCCACTTGTGACCTCAGGTTCTTGACTCTGTACTCCTACTAAACAGTTCCCTGCAGTTCACCTTGTTCATTCTTTACAGAAACTTAAAGCTAGTATCCCCCCCCCCCCAAAGTTGCCTGGTCTCCAGTGAGTACAGGTTCCGTGCCTTGACACAATCTCCGTAAGAGCTGCCCTGCTAGCCCTGAATCACACCTTGGTCACCCTGTGATGCACCGCCTCCAGCCTGTTCCCGTCCTTCCTTAGGTGAGGACTCCAGAACTGAGTACAGTAGTTTACGTGTGGCATTACCAGTGACCTATATGGAGGTATATATACTTTTTCCTGCTGTCAATACCACTTCCGCAGGGCCACTGATTTTCCATTTTTAACAGAAGACACTGTTAAAAAATGGAATCTGTCATATTTAAAACAGCACTTGGGGGACAATTTTTCATGAGAAAAAAAAAAACACTTTGTTAGGTATCGACTTATTTGTGTACTGACCTCTTCATATTTGCTTTACTCCCACTACACAAATATGCTGAATGGTTCAAGGTGAAGGTTAACAACATTACTGAACTGGTAGGATATGTCAGACACAGCTTGAAATGCCTTGTAAGGTCATACACCTTTCTATGTCATTGGACCGTGGTTACTGTAATACATGTATTGGTTGCTGAGTATCTTTACAGCTATGTAAAGTAAGTTGCTTTAAAGCTGTACCTGAACTTTTCAATAAAAATGAATAAAAAAAAAAAAACACTTTGCACCAACTTTTTGGACAAATCCCTCCATTTTAAGGCACACTTTTGTACAAAATATGCTGATTTGCCCTCAATTCGGGGCACAAAAGCAGAAAAAAAACGGATTTTAAGATTTTGCCAAACAGAACTGTCCATGTTTGAAAACGTAAATCACTGGCCCTATTTCCAATATACCCCAGTACACTATCAATCTTACTACAAGTCCTGCTACACTGGTGTGATTGTTTGAGGGAGTCACTAATGATGACTCCTAAGTCCCTTTCCTCTGCCATAGTGCTTAAATTAACCCCTCCTATCCAGTACTCTGTCCTTTTCTTTTTTCTCCAGACGTACAACCTTGCATTTTCTGGTACTGAATTTCAACTGTCAAACCTTAGACCACCTCACTAGCCTTTGTAGATTCCTCCATGCCCTCAGTTAGCTGGGGTCTGGCCTGGTTCAAATGACTTCTGTTTTGAACCTTTTTTTTTATATATTTATTCTGGTTTTTTGTTTTTTTTTAACCGTTTCTTTAAAAAGTTGATGGTGCATTGTGGATTAAAGAATAAGTCTGGGGGCAGCCCAGATCTACAAGAGGTGCTGGAACTGTTGGTCATCGAAGAAAAGGTAAGGCAGAAGCAGACTAGTGTTGGGCTAAATTAAAAGCAGCTGAGCAGCAAATGATTTAAATAAGTTTTCAACCCTATTTTTACTGAAATTAAGCTGCCGCCCCAAAAAAATTCATTTTTTGAGCTCTAAAGAGCTCATCACTCCTGGCTGCCTGAAATTTTGCTCATGGTCCAGCAATCTCTGCAAAAGGGGCTAACAGTAAGAATGTGAACAACTCCTTTTCCTTACACAAAACTACTGCGCTCTAGAGTTCATCATCCCGGTGTGGCTGCCTCCACTTTTGCTCATCCAGATTTCAGTCTGCAGAAAAAGCTGAGAAAAATAAAGACTGAACTCCTCCATTCTGCCAGGCTCCTGTAAATCTGATGTGCTTGAGACCCTGTGTGGCTGCCTGAATTTTGCTCAGAGAGTCTCATAGTGCAACTGAGCAAATGTCTGCTGTATTTTTATTTCTGGCCAGTGTTGTTGTATACAGATACATTTTTTTTCTACATTGCTTTATGGGTCAAAACAGGTGTGTGGATTAGGATGCCGAAGTAATCTTAAATTGTCCTGTATTATGTATAGATACTTTTCTGCAACTAAGTGAAAGTACTACAAATCCTTGGCTCCTACAGTTTTTCCTTTGACTGTGTCCAGCCCTGTGATCTAGCTACAGGGGGTTTGTCACTGTTTAAGCAAGATAGGCTGTAATGGTTTAAGTACACCAGCTTGTGAACTAGGGATAAAGTTAACATCCAGAGCCAAATACTATGTAATATTGGGCAAGTCACAGTAAAATCCCAGTGCTAGTCCACCCAGTTACATATTCAGAGTTCATTTCAGAGATTTATCTTGATAGGATAAGTGAGCCACCGGGTAGAAAAAGTAAGGGTCGAATGAAAAATCTAATGGGCAGGGCTTGCATTAGCATGAGTAAAATGGTGGCAATGTTTTAAATAAGCTGAACAAAACTGATTAGCAGTTTGATGCGTGAAAGTGCTAATCAGTTGTGAAAATGCATAGCACTTGGCACAGATCAATTAGCAAAATGTAAAAAAATTATATAGTTTTATTAATGTTGTGTACTGTGTCATGGACTCGCCCAAAAAATGGTTAGTAATCTACTGCTAAGCATTTCTGAAAATGGTTAGCATCACCCCCTGTTTTGCTTAGCATTTTGTTGTGCTGTACCAACTATTTAAAACCCTGGGTGGTCTGACTCTTGCTATCCTCAGGTAATGAATATATTATTAGTATACAGTTATGAGCCACACAGATAGTAATTGTCCTGACAGCCAGGAGTGGAGGAGAGATGACAGATGACTTCTTGAGCTTTACAATTAATCATACATTGAACCATAGTAACCCAGGGCTTCTATGGGCCTAGCAGCCCCCAGACCCCTAATATCTGGCTGGCCGCAGGGTGAAATCATGCTTCAGTTCTGTACGTGAGGTTAGCAAAATGCTGACATTAGCCTGGCCTATGTCAAGACTGCAGGTGACAGATGCAGCCAATGTATGTATCAGTTATATTACGATATCAGCATTTTGCTAAACTCACATACAGAACAGTATGTGTTCACCCTGCAGCCAGACATATCATCATTTTAGAGCAAGGGGGTGGAGTAGAGCTGAGATAAGAGTTATTTAGCTTCACAGTAAGCCAGGAAATGCACCACAGAGAATCTAGAAGCCCTGGGCTTCTAAGGGCCTGGTGGCACCAGACCACCGGCATTTTTTAAAGAGTAACAGTCTATAAAAAAAGGAACACCACTTGAAAAAATCCTGGTGAGGGCCTAGCAGCACCCAGACCCCTATTATCTGGCTGGCTGCAGGGTGAATAAATACTTATGTTCTGTACCTGAGGATGAAAAATTATAACATTCATGGCCTGGCCTATGTTAAGCCAGCAAGTGACAGCTGAAGACAATAAATATACCACTAGTACTAGAATATCAGCATTTTGCTAACTATACATACAGAATACAAGTATGTATTCACCCTGCAGCCAGACAACCCATACATTTAGAGCAAGGGGGTGGAGGAGAGCTAAGATAGGAGTTATTTAGCTTCAAAATAAGCCAGAAAATGCACCAGAGAGTATCTAGAACCCCTTGACTTCTAGGGGCCTAGCAGCCTTCAGACCCCCGACTTTTCTGAATAAGTCACAGACTCCAGAAAAAAAGAACCCCCCTTTGTAAAAATCCTGGTAACTGCCCTGCCTCTGCATCTCCCTAATCCTTTTGTCACTATCTACCCTACTGCAGAGCTTCGTGTCATCTGCAAAGTGACACAGCTTGCCTCAGATGTCCTCTCCAGTGTCACTGATGAACATATTGAAGTGGACAGGACCCAGAACAGAGATCCCTGCGGCACCTCACTTGTGACCTCCCTCTCTTCCAATCTGACACCATTTGCCACAACCCTCTGCTGTCTCTCCTTCAACCAGTTTCCTACCCTTCTATGTCCCTAAGCCATGCCCAAGTCCTCCAGATTTTTCTGCAGTCTTCTGTGTGGCACAGAGTCACAGTACATCCACAGCATTGCCCTTACCTACTACCTTTGCTACCCAGTCAAAGAAAATTATTAGGCTGCTCTAACAAGACCTCCCTGCAACAAACCCATGCTGTTTACTATCCTGTAGACCATAGAAAACTAGTCAAATGTTGAAGCCAAACTTAGAAAACATGAAAAAAAGTTGAAAACTAGCAGAATCTCAAATCACTCATAGGGGCAGTGAGGGAAGATATGTGTTCTTTACAGCAGAAGAAAATATCTGAGAGCAATGAGGGCAGAGCCAGAGATCACAAGGTTGGTTTGTAGAAGGAGTCAGTCTTGAAGAATGTTCTGGTGACTGTGCAAGCTCAGTAGAAGACTGAACTGGTTCTAGGTATTTAGAAAGATTTTGGTGTGGGAGGTGTCTCAACTACACCTACCTCCATCGCACCTGCAATGTGTAAAGACAGGAGCCTTCTGTTCCCAGCTGCAGTGATGCAGTACCTTTCATAAATGCTAACCGCATCACTTTAACCAGGAGTAAAGACACCAAACTACACTGACAGGTAGGAAACTACAGTTTCACCAGGATGGATGGCTCATCAAGAAATCAATGACATTTTCTGCTTTGACCAATCATCTTGTATAGTTTAAATTGTTAAATTAACAGTGGAATATTTGGAATACATGCCTGTTTTACCTTATGTCTTTTAATTAAGTCTGATTAAGCCTTCAACGGCTTACAGAAACATTCATTATGATTGATTATGATTGTTAGACAGAACACCAGTTTTATACATGCACAGACTCCTCATTTCATAGAAACATAGAATTTGATGGCAGATAAGAACCGCTTGGCCCACCTAGTCTGCCAATTTCCCTACCTAACGGATAAGCTGCAGATCCTAGTTAACCAACGGCCTACTTCCTCCTACCCCCACTAGAACTGCCTTATGTCTGTCCCATGCATTCTTGAATTCCCCCACTGTTTTTGACTCTACGACTTCCTCAGGAAGGCCATTCCATGCATCTATAACCCTCTCTGTGAAGAAATATTTCCTCACATTACCTCTGAGCGGTCCCCCCTCTATCTTCTAATTGTGCCCCCTTGTTCTTGCACATCTCTTTTTCTGAAAGATGCTACCCTCTTGGACTTTGTTGATTCCCTTGAGGTATTTTAAAGTTTCTATCATGTCCCTCGTTTCCTCAAGGCTATACCTCTTAAGCTCCTTTAGTCTTTCTTCATATGTCTTCTGGTGCAGACCCTGCACCATTTTGGTTGCCCTCTTCTAGACAGCCTCCACCCTGTCTATGTCTTTGCAGAGATGGGGTCTCCAGAACTGTACACAGTACTCCAGATGTGGTCTTACCAACTGTCTGTACAGAGGGCCAACAACGTCCTGTGTTTCTACTGGTGATGCCTCTCCCTATGCATCCCAGTATCCCCCCAGCCCTCCTTACTGCCTTCTCACATTGCTGGCCCACCTTTAGGTTGTCTGCTATGACTGCCCACAGGTCCCTTTCCATTTTTGTTGTTGTCAGTATCTCACCCCCCACTGTGTACTCTTCCCCCGGGTTTTTGTTTCCCAGGCGCATTACTCTGCACTTCTTTGCGTTGAATCTAAGCTGCCATACATTTGACCATTCCTCCAACCTTGCCAAGTCCCTTTTCATCCTTTCCACCCCACCTTGCGTATCAACCCTGTTGCAGATCTTTGTGTCATCTGCAAAGAGACATACTTTCCCTTCCAGTCCCTCTGGAAGGGGATGTAGGCCCACGTACGGCATGAAAACAAGATTTTCTATTTGTATCTCAGAAGTCTAGTTTAATTTTGCATTAGCCATTCCTCTGAGTAGAAAGAAAATGTGATGAGACCTGTAGAAAACAATGCCACATACGTTATGATGTGAATTATTATCAATCTGACATGCTTCATGATGAATATGGTTCTGTCAGAAGGTTGGTTCTTAGACTACATGTTACTAGTTTGATTTGCTCAAGGGGAACATTAAAACATAAATGTTATTGGAGGAAAATTGTTTCAATTTGTCAGCAGACATGTAGTATACAGCAAAGCAGAGGACTATGGTAGCAGATCTGTTCCGCTTCACATTAAAACTCTGTTCTGGGCTTTTGCAGCATCTGGGGCTTTGGAACTGATGCACCTGCTCATTTGGACTAGGATTCTATCTGTTCTCTGAGCTTTATTATCTCACATTCCTAGCTATACTTTTGCATTTGTGTGTGTTCATGCGTGCATAGGGGAACCCTGCTCATCATAGAGGGCTAAGACTCATTTTCTTTTCTAAAATCTTCAGATCCAATTGCTCTCTGGTGCTCCACTGTGCCTTCCCTGTGTCATCTGGCCAGCTCCTGAGTCTGCTAAGACCTACAGGCAACTTTTTACAGAGGAATAATAGAAGATTAGGCTACAAGAAAATAAAAATGACCCTCAGAGTTGGTTTTAGATAAAATCATGGAGCAGGGAGTAAAATTTTTAAAAAATGTTGCTCCCAGAAAGCTTTTTATCCTCATCTTAAGTGCTAAATGGTGCCTAGTGTCATACCCTCCCTGCCCTGCCCTGTTCCAAGAACTTCCTAGTGTCATCTGCTCACCTCACTGATCAAGCACTCCCTGGTGTCCTGTGATACCCCCTCTGTTGCACATCCCATTGCAAGTACTACCTGGTGTCCAGTATAACCCCCACCATCTCCCTGCTCCTGCAGTTCTCCCTAGTATCCAGTGTCACTCCTCTCTTTTCAAGCATGCCCTGGTGCCCTGTGTCCCTCTCCATGTATTACATGGCATCCAGTAACCCCTCCCCATCCTTTTCAAGTACTTAGTGGCATCCAGTAGCACCCTCTTCCTCTCTTTTTCCAAGTATTACCTGGCATCCAGTGCCACCCCTCCCTCCCCTTGTAAGTTCTCTCTGGTGTCTAGTTGACCCCTCCCCCCCCCACTGGTCCCATGAAAGCAGCAGTCACACACAACGTGCTCACCTCCACAGCACCTCTGGTGGTGCCACTAGACACCACAGACAACTTACATAGGGGCGGAGAGAGGCAAGGAGTGCCACTGAATGCCAGGAAGTACTTGGAATGGATGAAAAGGCATCAGCAAAAAAATAATTTACAAGCCTCGCATCCCAGTGATCAACATATTTATTTGCTGCAGCCTTACTTAAGGTGTAACTGTTGCTAGCCTAACTGCTGGATGCAGTGCTTTCAAATATTTATAATATACCAAGTCCAACACAGTGGGCTGCATTAGCTCTTGGCAACTCCATGTGTAAAACATCTAACTGTCTCATTATGACTGCTATAACAAGCAAGCCCTACAGCAAAATTACTTATCTTGTATTCAACATGTTTCCTGGCAATAAAAACTGAATGCTAGGGTTTAAAGACTGCCCCCCCCCCCCCCCCCAATTAGAGGCAATATAGCATTAGTCTGCAGTTGAAATGGTAAAAAGGTAAAACTGCCACATGAGGATTAGCCTTCTAAGGCAGAGACATGCAAAGTATTTATGATATCATATAACCAGATGTCCCGACATCAACTGGGTCAAGTAGTTTAGCACAGCACTGTGATTATACTTATCTTTACTCTAACATAGGAGTTGCCCTGCTGTACTTAACCGTACCGTACCGTACCATACCATACCACACCACACCATACTAGAGCTACGCTACGTTCCCTCCCCTGGAGAGGAAGAGCTTCCTGTGGGACATCCAATCCTTCTCCCTGATAGCCCTTCAGCAGGCTAAGCTCAGGTTGCAAATCCTTGCTGCTCACAGGCCAGATAGCAGAACACCCTTTAACATCAAAATAACTTCCACCTGGGCCGACCTGGTGGTGCATGACAGCACATTGCACCACCAACCAGGAGACTGGGGTTTGCATGCAGGCCCCCACTGCCATGTCATGGCAAGAGAAGTTCGGGGGAAGGGCACTAAATTAAACTTTTACAGCCCTTCCTCAATCCAAAAAACAATATGTGGATGGGAATGGGGGGCATATGTCCTCCAGACTTCATGGACATGGGACCCCAAATCTCACACATGAACCAGCAAGGCAGCCAGGCACATCGTGGAGATAAGGAGCTCCCATTCATGCACCCGCAGCCGGATAATCACAAAATGGCACTGGCATCAACTTTGAACCTTTGCCCCCTTCCTGGTCAGAGGATGAATGGGTGCAGCTATGGCATCCCTAAACCTTGGTGGGGGATGGGGAACCAAAAAAGGGGTAAAAGGAGTGGGAAAAGAATTGAAAAGCAAATACATTTCACATATTTTATAATGGAATACAGCCAGTGTGGTTCCAAGTACCTGCAAAGCAAGAAAACCACAGGGAGGAACCTGTTCCAACAGCGGGAAACTACTCTGCTAGAACACACCCACCTTTTTTTTTTTTTTTAAGAGACAGGGCAGAACAGCTGATAATAGAAACACAACACAGGTACTATGCAGCTATGTATGCTAAAATCAAGGAAGAAGTATAAAAGGATTAGGGTTTTCAGAGCATGATGGAAGAGTCAGGTTTTCTAAGGTTCAACGAGAGTTATCGGACAAGGATTATAAGAAAGCATAACCCTAAAGGCAAAACTGTTCCATGGCAAAACTGCAGTTGTACAGGCACAGAAAATATTTTCAAAACCTTAGGTAAGAACGAAATAATGCATACACAATGCATGTGTTTTTTTGGGGTTTTTTTACTGGCGTAAGATTGGTTGTTTGCCATTACCAATAACTGAAATGTGACCAACACTGATGACACAATAGCTCTGTTTTACGTTCTGCAGTTTTTCCTCTAAATTGTTTAAAAGCAGCCCAATGAGAAAGAGAAAAGCTATAGTTACTGGAGGAACTAGTGACCGTAATGAACCTGAAACAGAACCAGAAATAACTGTGAAGCACTGCAATGGCAACTACTAGGTTTAAGGTTTTATGCAGAACACAGCTTGCAATTTGCACTCCACTTCAGAATGCTACACCTTCTCTACCTTTTTTGGGGGTCATTTTATGGTTCAGATAGAACTGTATACTTCTAATGACTTACATTTTAAATGCTTTAACTAGCACTGAATTATTCTAATGATTTAAGTTTAAGGCACTTTAGTGCTGAATTATTTTAATGCTTTAAGTCTGAGGTGCTTTAAATAGTACTGAATTATTGTTTGAGGTCCTTTACTTAGCACACATTTCTAATGATTTAAGTTTGGGGTACCTTAAATAGTATGGAATTCTTCTAATGAGAGACTTTAAACAGCACTAAATTCTTCAAATGATTTAAAATTGAGATGCTTTAAAAAGCCATAAGTCTTGTAATTATTTAAGTTTGATGTGCCTTAAATAACATGGAACTCTAATGTTTAAGGCTGAGGGACTTTAAATACTTCTGAATTCTTCTAATGATTTAAGTTTGAGGAGCTTTAAGTGGCACTGAATTCTTCTGATGATTTAGGTTTGAGGAGCTTTAAGTGGCACTGAATTCTTCTGATGATTTAGGTTTGAGGAGCTTTAAGTGGCACTGAATTCTAATGATTTAAGTTTGAGGAGCTTTAAGTGGCACTGAATTCTTCTAATGATTTAGGTTTGAGGAGCTTTAAGTGGCACTGAATTCTTCTAATGATTTAGGTTTGAGGAGCTTTAAGTGGCACTGAATTCTAATGATTTAAGTTTGAGGAGCTTTAAGTGGCACTGAATTCTTCTGATGATTTAGGTTTGAGGAGCTTTAAGTGGCACTGAATTCTTCTGATGATTTAGGTTTGAGGAGCTTTAAGTGGCACTGAATTCTTCTAATGATTTAAGTTTGAGGAGCTTTAAGTGGCACTGAATTCTTCTAATGATTTAGGTTTGAGGAGCTTTAAGTGGCACTGAATTCTTCTAATGATTTAGGTTTGAGGAGCTTTAAGTGGCACTGAATTCTTCTAATGATTTAAGTTTGAGGAGCTTTAAGTGGCACTGAATTCTTCTAATGATTTAGGTTTGAGGAGCTTTAACTAGCACTGAATTCTTCTAATGATTTAGGTTTGAGGAGCTGTAACTGGCACTGAATTCTTCTAACGATTTAGGTTTGAGGAGCTTTACGTGGCACTGAATTCTTCTAACGATTTAGGTTTGAGGAGCTTTAAGTGGCACTGAATTCTTCTAACGATTTAGGTTTGAGGAGCTTTAAGTGGCACTGAATTCTTCTAACGATTTACGTTTGAGGAGCTTTAAGTGACACTGAATTCTTCTAATGATTTAAGTTTGAGGAGCTTTAAGTGGCACTGAATTAATCTACTCTAATGATTTAAATCTGAGGAGCTTTAACTAGCGTTGAATTCTTCTAATGATTTAAGTTTATGAATATGCATTAGCACATGCCCAGTATTATGGCTCGACTTTCCGACAGCTTTTAAAGCACTTTTTAGCCCTAATTCTTAAAAGTAACTACTTTCCTGAGTTCAGCTTTTCTTTAAGTATGTGAAAATATATGCAGCTGAACTTGGATCAAATACGCCTTGAACAAGCCTCAGGAACCACCATAGGGACATGCAGCATGTTAAACAACATGGGATCCTAGAGGGTTTTGTGAGACTCTCTCTCTCTCTCTCTACGGGATCGATATGAAAGTTGCTGTCCATTTACACAGGTGGCACACAACAGTAAAATGCAACGGCAAACCAAGAAAAGCTGGGAATGCCAGTCCAGTGAACATTCGCCTCTGATGCATTGCGGTTTACCTCTACATGACGAAACTGGCAACGTTCCAGTTGCTCTGCACCACTAGTTGCAGTGCACAGCATGTTGTGTAAAAGGGGCTACAGTCTCACCTTATTGAGCTACAGCCCAGCTCTCATCGCTACAGTAACTGAACTGCTCTAATATTGTGGCTGCGTGATCAACCTTTGAGCTTCTTCCCAAGAGGTTTCTTAATCACATGTACTCCTTCTCACTCTTCCCAACTGGCGTTATGTACGATATGCAGTAATGTCAGCGAGAGTTTTTTTTGTGATTGCACAAGGCATCAAAACCAGCACCAATGTACAACTTCTTTTAGCTGTGCTATGCCTATACGCAGACCCCGGAGTAGGGTGTTGGTTTTCTTCTAAAGACGCAGGATGATTTACAATAGAATGATGGAGCTGGCTTGGAGTACTGGTGCCACAGCGATCTACTGAACTCTTTAAATATTATTTTTTGTATCACTAAGATACAGCAGTTTGTTTACACAGCCATGGCATGCTGACATGCTGCACAGTTATGTGACTAGATCCTACCAATCACAGTGCATGATTTCTCTGTCCCATTTTATAAATGCAATTATTAGGGCATGTTTATTCTCAGTCATTGTGTATATAAAGGATATGCCATGAGTTGGCTAAAAATATCACCTTTATTTTTATCTGCAAGTTTTGACTTTTATAACCTCACGAGTGGCAGAGCCACAGATGAGGTTTATAGAGGATTAACTCTTGAGGATAAAAAGAAATGTGATATTTGTAGCCAGTCAATGACATATGTATCACTTCTACAATGACAGAACTGATCTAGCAAGGTAGGTCCCTAGTGTTCAAATCCTAGTATTTTATTAAAACCTTGAGTCTAGACTTCCCCCCTTCTCACAATGGATCAATCTGCTGTTGCCCTGCACATTCAAATGAGCACATTCTACTGAACACATTCAAATTGATGAAGCATTCTAATCAGATTAAAAGCTGGTGCTAGTGGCAGTTGCTGCATGATGTCAAAATAGAGTGTAGATGTGCTGAGCCATGCTCTACTGCACCCCCAACTAGCATGTAGTCCCTTGAAACCAGCAGCGTTTATATAGTTTCTCCTGCATCTGATGGATCACTAAACTTCTAAACTTGGAAATGACATCCCACGCTTGTTTGACCAGGTCTCCCAAGTGTGGAAACCTCATTCACTGTGGTGACAGACCCATTTTCGATCCCAACAGAAGACAGCAACATAAAGAGCCCCTCAAAAAGGCCCAAGACAGTTACAGATTATACCTTGCACATTCACAAACTTTTTAAAGAGCCTAGTCACTCGTAACCTGTCACTGGTGCAAGCAGCCCATGATGTAAAAGAGCTGAAATCAGATATTATAGTCCTTAGGACTAGGGTGCGTGATGCTGAATGTAGAATTAGCAGCATAGAGGACTGGTCAACTTAAGAAGAAAGAGAAACAATTACTGCTAACATGAGGTTGAAAATAATAGAGGAGAAGATCAACAAACAGGAAAATTAAGGAAGAAGAAACAATGTGTGAATAGTTAGCCTGAAAGAGGGCACATAAGGGAAAAATATGCTGGATTTCATCAATAAGCTCTTCATGGACATAGCAGGTCCTCCTCAGGGCTTTAATAAATATTTCATAGAAAGAGCCCACAGATCACTAAAGCTGAAATCACAACCCCATGGGAAACACAGAACTGTGGTCATCCAATTTTTGAACTCTGCAGATAAAATAAAAGTTCAGGCTGCAGTTAGAAGCATGTGTCAGCTGTATTTCAATGGTGCCAAATGTTTAATCTACAATGACTTCTCAAAGCCTGTGTTAGACAAAGGGAAGGAATTTAAGGATATGAAAGAAATGTTACACAAAGAAGATCTGAGCACAAGTCAAACAACAGACAAGTCTGGTTTCATTGTATTTGTCATTTCCTATAGGGTAACACTGACCTCAGATCACAGCCATAAAAACAGCATTACAAAAATAGAAAATGTCTGTGTGGGGTGGAGGGTGTGAGCAGCCATGCAAGTGGAAAATTCCATTTACTTTTCTATTTTAAATCTTTTTTCCATTCTTTACTATGTTGTCCTCTGCTATCTTATTCTAATCATACTACTCAGTTGCCCTCTGCTACCTAATCCTAACCATACTAATTACTGGATAACCAATTCTCCTTTCTATCCACAATCTCTAAGGGCACCATGGGTTTGTAATTTTTTTTACATCTCCAGCTTACTTACATAAACCAATGTGAAAATTGTTTAATTATAATAACTGGTGACTCCCTTCATCACACCAATTATCAGTGTGATCAAACTCTATAATAACCGAGTATGACATCACACACAGTTATTACAGCATTTTGAGCACTTGTGCGTCACTGTCCCTTATATCCCTGCACCAGTTATTAGAAAAATAAAACTTAAGTGACTGTGTGTTATGAACATTTTTTTTTACACATCCTTGGTATGTGACGTCCAAATAAACCTCTCAAGCTTCACTCGAGGTTTATGGGACATCACATACCTTATGTTAAAAAAAAACTTCACAGTCAACTATGTATTCCTCTCTATGTAAATCCTGATCTTGAAAAACATCCTATATAAGAACAAAACTTAAAGTATCCAGGTGCCCAAAGACTTGCTCTCTGGTCAGTATGGGGAAAAGAAGAGCAGGTACAGTAAGTGTAACATATATTTTTATTTTATTTGTTTTACCAGGAAAAAACTCAATTGAGCAGAGTTCTTTTACGAGGAGATCCCGGAGCTTTGGGAGGAGTGGTAACTGTCTGGCCTGGGGCCTCAAGTAGATGATGATTAATCAGAAGTGGGACTGAGTCACATATCTTTTTTTTTTTTGTAATTTTTGTTTATGCCCCCTCATCTCTAGCACTGTACCCGACTCCCCTTCAGCCGCCAATTCCCCAGCCCCACCCCCCATGGAGCCTTGGTTTACCACCCTGGAAGGGATGATTTGGGGGACCTCTTTACCCCTCGTACCTTTTTTGTCTCATTGGGGTCCTCCTCTCAGGTCATGGCACCAATGGGTGAGGGCTAATCTTGGCCCTCTGGTCAATGTCATGTAGGGGCTGAGTGTATTTCTGGTACGCACCCCCCTTGGAGGTGTGACAGCACTAGGATGCCAAGGCACATTCTGACATCGGTCATGCCTCCCCCTGATTCTGACTCGGGCTTGCTGTACCTCTGGCCACAGCCACAGGTCAGGCATGCACCAAGTCGTACTGCCACCCCACACTTCTCAGAGAGCAGGCAAGTCCCGGATGCTCAAGCCTCCTCCCATGCGACCCAGGCTGCGTTCTCAAACCCAGTCACCGGCATCACAAGTGGTAGCACTACCACTGCACCGGCGGGCCGGCGACTGAGTCACATTTCTGACTGCAGGTTGGTTTTGGCTTGATATACAAGACTCACTCCTGCAGGTTGCTGCCTTAAGCAGAGTGTGCCTGTTTTTGCTACAGTTAGGACTGGAAAAGGCTTTTTTTGAGGGGGGGACAACATAAGTGGGGCTAAGTTATGGTGAACCTTGTTTGAACTGGTGCGTTTATTATTGATTGTAGGGTAAATTTGAGACCAGAAATAGTAGCCCACATTTAAGGGACATATTAAAGAACTGTTCCTTGCCTTGTAGCTTAGGGGAGGGGTGATAACTGTCTGGTCTGGGGCCTCATCCAGTTGATAACTGGGGGTGGGACTGAGTCACATTTCTGATTACAGGTTGGTTTTGGCTTGCTGGCAGGGCTTAGGAGGAAACTCTGACTGAGGGATACATTTAAGCACTCATCCAGCATGTCCCACCACATGAGTGAGCGAGCAGAAATGTAGCATCTGCAGGAAATGAAAGTCTACAGGACACTCTGCGGGGGGAGCACCTGGCCAAGATAAGGTGGTAACACATTACTAGTTACTGCTTACTGTTTACAACAACTAGGGGGATGGTAACTACAGGCTGTAGCCATACTACAAGTGGGAAAGGAGTAGTACACACCCAGCATACGGAAGGCACAGGTAGGAGGGTTAAAAAGGAAAACAAGAAGACTACGTAACAAGTTATGCTGGTCATGTCACTGCACGACAACTCGCCCCGGATCTTAGCTCTGGAGTGAATCGGTACCCTGCACAATTTGTCTTTGGATAATTCACCCCCAGTGTAAATATTATAAAACAAACTAGTCTGGGAACAAATTGTGCACAGTGCTGATTCACACCGGAGCTAAGAGCCTGGGGTGAAGGTGTCACACAATGAGATGACCGGGACAACTTAACGTGTCCCCACATAAGAAACACTCTATCGAGGGTAGAGGGACAAATTAGTTTCAGGGAAGCAAAAGGGAGAGGTAGGAGTACAACAGGAGTAGGAAGGAGGCAGAAGGGCACAGAGAAGTTTGAAAAGACACTAGGCCAAGGAAGGAGAAATTATGGTAGCGGTGCGGTACAATGCAATGGTTGTGGGGCTGCAGTCTTTCAGGCCACCTTCTGGAGACTGAAGTGCTGCCCATTTATACTCACCACTCTGGGTTGTGGACAGAGATTGCTTAATTCTGGGGAGAACTGGCAAGGGTAAAGGGGATCTTCTGCCCTATCTAGGGGCCACCAAGTCTACCATCATTCCCCCAGAGGATACCTAGACAAAGGCAGAGCAGATGGACCTTGGTGCTATTAGGGAGGGTGGGGTGGTAAGAAGGGTGCACATTCCTCCACCAATACCACTGCAAACTTCCTTAATCATACTGGCAGGACAGGGCAACCAAGAGACACCCATCACAGTGGGAAGAGAAGAGGTGGGGGTCCTCAGAAATGGGGGTCCTCAGATGTGGAGGCCCCAGGAAAGGAGGGGCCCTCAGCCTTAAAGGAAGCAACTGCTGGTGGGGAACTCTATTGTCTGGAGGTTAGATCTGGGAGTAGAGGGTGGGAAGGATCAGAAGGTGGAGTGCCTGACAGGGGCTTCAGCTAGGGAGGCTGGAGAGTGTATTCTGAGGATTGCTAGAGCTAGGAGGAGCTAGCCGTCACTGTCCTTCTAGGTACAAATGACCTGGCGAGAGATAAGGTAGGGGTAGTGTAGGGTAACTTCAGGGAGGTGGGAAGAGCCTTTACCAGGTAGCACACAGTGGCTTTCTCCAAGGTGTATGGCCAGGGGGGTGCAAGGGCACTCTGCACCAAGGCATTTAACTAACTAACTAACTACTCGTTGAAGACATGGTGTATGCAAGAGGGCTTTGGCTACATCAGGGACTGGGGACCAGTGTGGGACAATATGAGCCTCTATAAAGGAGACGGCCTTGCATGCTTCCAGGAAAGGAACCACAGTCCTTGGTGGGAAGTTTAAATGCTACTTGGATGAGCATTTAAATTAGCCAGGGAAGGGGCAGTAAAATGCAGAGAGGCAACAACTGCCCACCCCCACAATGGAGTAGCAGAGAGGGAGGATCCGGGGGAGAAATCTCCCTAAGGCAGGGATGGGGACAAGACAGATAAAAAATAAGGGAGGGGGACACAGACATATGAGGGTGGAGAACTGAAGAAGATAAGGAATGAGGAAATTATAAAGGTAGGAGGACAGATGGGGAGCTTCAGGGAAAAACACAGTCAGGAAAGAGAGGGGGAAGCAGGTCAGCGGACAGAGGGGAAGGAATGTGCAGAGAGTCATGTGCATCAATGCAAGGAGACTTGGAAATAAAATTCCAGACCTGAAAGCCATCATGCTGGAGACTGACCTGGACTTACTGGTCACAACAGAGTCATGAAGCACTGAGCACCAAGACTGTGACATGGCCATATTGGGTACTTTATATTCTAGAGAGACACGGCAGAGAGGAGAGATTGTTTTATACGTGTGGGAAGGAAACAAGACCATGAAAGCAGAGTGGCATCAAGAGGAAAGGAAGGACTGGAGGTGCTGTGGATCACCCTGGGGACAGGCATCAGGGCCACTGTCCATACCGGGGTAGTGTGCAGAACTCCAGAACAGGGAGAAGAGTGGGATAAAGCACTTGGGAAAGCTATCATCAGAATAGTGAGTAAGGGGGAGGTGCTGCTAGTTGGTGACTTCAATCTACCAGATGTGGAGTGAAGCCTTCCAGCTTCAGCTCTGGCAAGGAGTAGTGCCATCCTTGCATCCCTACAAGTGGCTTTTCACAGGCAGCTAGTCAAAGAACACACAAGGGATAGGACAATGCTGGACCTGGTGCTTATGAACAGGGACAGCATTGCGGACATCACAGTAGGCAGTCCCCTGGGTATTGGCAATCACCGTGCAGTGTGGTTTACATTACGACAGGAACAGAGACTAACCACATGAGAACAAGGGTCCTGAACTTTAGAAAGGTGAATTTTAAAGAAATGGGGGACTGCCTCAGAAACAGATGGGGGGAAGGTTGCCTGGGAGGGGTGGAGGCACAGTGGGAAAAAATAAGGGAGGGTGTAACTAAAGCAACTGACCTTTGTGTGATAAAAGTGAGTAAAAGCAGAAGGAAAAAGATCATTATGGTTCTCTAAGGAAGTGGCAAAAGTGGTGAAGAAAAAATGGGTGGCATTCAGGTGGTATAAAGAAACATGGAGTGAAGACAGGAAGGTATATCTAGTAAATCAGAGGCAGGCAGGCAAGGCAGTGAGGGGAGTAAAGGCACAGAGGAAAGAGTCGGCAAAGGGGTCACTAAGGGGGATAAGACTCTTCAGATTTGTAAATGAGAGCAACATAGCAAGGGCAGGGATAGTGAGGATTAGAAGGGCGGGGTGGTTGAGCAGAAGACAGAGTCTTCACAGTGGGGGGGGGGGCATGAACCACCAGGGAGTAGTAGGAGCTGGGGTGGACACAAGTCCATTTTCAGAGGAAAGAGTCCTGAAGGGACCTGCAGCTCTAAAGGTGGACAAAGTTATGGAACCAAAAGGCATACACCAAGGGTTCTAAGGAACTCGGGGAGGTGCTAGCCTGCCCACTGACAGTGTTGTTCAACAGCTCACTGGAAACAGGTGTGGTTCTGGCAGACTGGAGAAGAGCAGATATGGTCCCTCTACATAAGCACTGAAGCAGGGAGGAGGCTAGCAACAGTAGGCTGGTCAGTCTTATGTCAGTGGTGGGGAAATTAATGAAAACCCAGCTAAAGCAAAGACTGGTAGAGTATTTTGAAATCATTGAGCTGCAAGACCACAGGCTGGCTGCATTTACAGGGGAGGTGGTCATGCCAAATGAATCTGATGGATTTCTTTGACTGTGTGACGAGGGAACTAGATCAAGGGAGGGCAGTGTAGGTGGCCTATCACTGCATGGGAGGCTGATAAAGAAACTAAGCAACCTGGGGGGTGGGATCCAAAGGAGCGAATTGGGTTAGAAACTGATTAACGGATAGGAGACAGAGGGTGGTGGTAAACGGCACTCGCTTGAACGATGGAGACATGACCAGTGGGGTACCACAGGGCTCAGTACTGGGACCAGTCCTCTTCAATGTCTTCATAAGTGACACTGCTGAGAAACTAGAAGGGAAGGTATGCCTTTTTGCTGATGATATCAAAATCTGCAATAGGATGAAGACTCAGAAGGGAGTCAGGAGAATGTGCAGGGATCTAGGGAATCAAGGCGTGGACTAAAGCATGGCAATTATGGTTCAATGCCAAAAAGTGCAAAATCATGCACCTAGAGCAAAGGAACCAAGGCACACAGTACAGGATGAGGGGAGGCACTGACAGTCACTAGACAGGAAAGGGGCACTGGGGTTATCATATCTGATGACCTCAATGTGGCAGGGCAGTGTGACAAAGCAGTGAATAGAGCTAGTGGGATGATGGGGTGCATAGGGAGGGGTATCTCCAGCAGGAGGAAGGAGGTGATGGTGCTGCAGTATCGCTCACTGGTGAGACCCTACCTTGAGTACGGTGTCCATTTTTTGAGGCTGCACCTCAGAAAGAACACAGACGGTGGGAAGCGGTCCAGAGGAGGACAACTAAAATGATACTGAGGTTGCACAAGAAGCCCTATGAGGAGAGACTGAGGGATCTCAACATGTACACCCTGGAAGAGAGGAGAACAAGAGGAGACATGATAGAGAACTACTAGTACATCACAGGGGTGAACAGGGTACAGGCGGGAGTCTCTTCAAATGAGAAGGAGCACCAAGACCAGGAGGCATATAATGAAGCTAGGGAGGAGGCGTTTAAAAGAGATGTAAGGAAATATTTCTTCACTGAAAGGGTGGTAGATGCCTGGAATAGACTGCCAGAGGAAGTGATGAAGGCGAAAACAGTGGTGGTAGTTGGGGGGGCTATAAGCATGTGTGGGATAGACAGAGGGGTATATTAGAAAACAAGCACTGTTGCCAGAGACCAGTTGGGGGCTGTGGAGACAGACAAGGCATTGAACATCTAGGCAGACTGGGTGGGCAAAGTGGCCCTTTTCTGCCAAAAATTCTATATTTCTATGTTTCCTGGTTAGGACAAATAGTAGTACAACATGTTAAAGCAAAAAGAAGTCAAAGACCAAAGGAAGCAAGTAGTCAGCAATACAATATACAGCAAAATATATCTATATCTATATCTATATCTATATCTATATATATATATATATATTTTTTTTCAAAAGATTTGCCAAGAAGGACAAACTAAGCTGAAACAGCTTGTTGCCAGTTACATCCTGGTGGAGGGGGAAATGAGGAGAGTACAGCAAGAAGTTACAGCAGTCCATTACACAAATCAGAAATTAAAAACATATAAACAAATAAGCAGCAACAAAATGAATGGGATGAACTAGACAGAGCATCTGAAGAGCCACAAGTAATTTAAGTGCAAACTCGCACACAAGTGGAGTATGAACAAGGCAGCACTATGTACAATATTAAAGTGCAGATGGCAGCAAAACTGCCTGGAGAACAAAGCGCTGATTGGGTTCAGCAGGGAAGGGTGGTACAGGGCTTATGTTACATTTTTAGGGCAAGTCCGTACCAGGACACAGTAAGTCACACCTTTTTTCTGTGGCATACAGTACTATTACCAGAGCAGAAATACAATGTTATGACTGATATTTTAATAGACTGTCACACTGGCTGGCTTGATTTCAGCCTAAATTGGCATTTACTGAGTCCTTGTTTCCCTGTCTCACACAGTTAAAATAACAAATCTGTGACTCTGGATATTTTAACAGACTGTTACACTCACTGACTTGATTTCAGCCCAGATTCAATCAGTTATTACTAAGTACTTATTTCTCTGTCTCAAACAAATAAATATTTGTGACTCTGGATATTTTAGACTGTGTGGCTTGATTTCGGCCTAGAAATGTGTTGTCTGAGTATTTATTTCTCTGTCTGAAATAAAATAATTCTATGACTGTCAGACTGGCTTGGTTTCTTTTTTCTTGAATGAAACTGTCTGTCCAGACAAGCTAGATTTCAGCCCAGAGTACTTGTGTCACATATAAATAAAAAAATGTTACTGCAGACTGGCTTGGATGATCTCACTTGCAGCTCAAACTAATATCTGTCCCCTTTTAGCTGTTAAACATGCAGCTGATCGCTAACATTAATAGTTATATCACCCGAGAAAAATAATTACCCCACCAAGTCCTGCAAGGACCTCAGTGCACAGTCTAGGTAGATATGTCCAGATGCTTATATATTTCCCACATAATTAGGCAGTGTTTATCAGAGCAGCCCCCAAATAATGTGTCCAACAAATTCCCTTTCTTGCTGCACTAGGGCGCGGGTCTATGTTGACTTTAACCCACATAACAGAATGGACGCAGCAGCCCCAGTTTCGATTGTCACCCCCCCGCCACAGTTATTCTGCCCTGTCCGTCTCCAACAAAATTATCCCCAACACGTATTCTTAAACTGCAGCCCAAATAATCCCTAACATAAGGAGCAAAAAAATATCATAGACTAGTCAGTGCCGTAGCAAGACATTCTGGTGCCCGGAGCTAGCCACAGATTTTGCCACCGGTATAGACACACTGAGCTGAGGCTCGTTTGCGACCTAGAGGAGGGTTTATTAGGGCAACCAACTTAAGCAAAGAGGGGGAAGGCAGCAAATTATAAAAATATGGGCCGAGGGAGGCACTGAGAGAGACAGACTGAGGATCGAGGGCCCAGAACTGGAGTCAGGGACAGGGAGAAAGCAGCAGTGAGCTGTGAGCGAGAGGCAAAAGCTGGCACAACCAACAACTACAAACATTTAGCACAAACTCCACAAAATGCACAGCAAGACTGAAGCAATCCATATTCCTCAGCAGGCAAGTCATTTCGCAAGCAACGCTCTCACGCAAACAGCAGATTTGAGTCTTAACCACCGTGTCCGTGATCAGCACAGCAATACTGCAATGAGAGATCACGACCGCAACCTTACAGCCGGAACAGAGTAGAGTTAAGTAAGAGTAGCACCACACCTAAGGAAGCAAAAGAGCAAAGAGGACAAGTGGTGCTGTGTGGAGTCTTGTGTTGCCTACCTTGGTCAGACAAGCAGCGCAGCAGAATCTAGCAGCAGCACAATAACAGCCAAGTTGGGTCAGCAGCCTGTTCTTTTCATCAATTTTTATCCCCGAATCCTCCGTCTTCTGTAGCCAAGTGCCGGTGCATGCAGATCACGCACAGAAGTGAGAACTGCACGTTTTTCAAATGTTGGCCAATCAGTGACTGAGGTCGGAATCCTGACCCTGCATCTTGCATTTTGACGGGACAGGAATGTCAATCAAGTTAGGCAGACAAACAAACAGACAGGGGGAAGGGAGCAGGAGCGAAAAGAGAGACCAAAATAGCAGCACTCTGAAGCCTGCCAGTCAGATACAAATACTGCACATGCACGGCAATACTGAACTGCACAGCCAAGTCCATCGGACTTAACTGGGCTGTGCAGTTCAAGTCCTCCTGCGGTTTCTGTGCGTCCCGGACCTCGGACTTGGGGATTTTTCATCCCCTGCTGGTAGTGTATTAGAGCAGGAGATGGGGCAGGGGCAGCGGGGTGAGGGGATTGTGGGGGAGCAGAAATGCATCACAGTATCAGAAACAACTGCAGGAGTGTGTAGTGAATTCACGATGAAGAGATTTAAGTGAGTGCAAGGAAGGAGCACTATGAATGGTAGGCGGAAGACAGCTCCATGCTTTGGGGAAGCAGAAGGAGAATACAGCTTGTCCTGCAAATAATTTTATGGAGGGGGAGCACAAAAGAACAAGGGCCAGAGCTGCGAAGGAAGTGGAAAGTGCTGGTGGTTGGGGGCTGAATGTTTAAAAGTACACCTACAGCTAGTCTGGGATCTAACACTAGCTGTAAGTATATTTTTAAACATTATTACTCTCGCCAATGCTATATAAACATAAAACAAATACCTGCTCCTTGTTGTGTTCAATACATCACTAACAGGATCTACATCACTAAAACAGAGTTTTCCCATAATCCATGGATGCCGCTCGATCGAGATCCTCGGGAAATGGCCTCTGTTGAAACTCTGCTAATTAAAAATACAAAGTAAGTACTATACAAAAAATTATGAAAATCAGATACATGAAGACTTCAGCTTGCTTGGGTAAGAAAACGATAAGACCAGACAGGGTGTGATATGCCGGAGGCTACTCGCACGACCAGGGAGTAATGAGATCCAACACTACAGGTGGACAGCCTTGCAGTCCCTGAAGGGTCTTACTGCACTTAGAAAATGGACTCTTGCAATAACAAAATTAAAAAAAGTATTTTAAAACAAAGAAAAAGTTTTATATATAAAATAGTCCTTATGCAGGTACTGTGTCAGTTTTTTTTTCTTTACAGAGCTCTGTTGCTTGATAAACATATGACGCTGAAATGCTGTCAGCCAATCAGGCTTCAGCTGGATTTTCTTTACCCATTTAATAGGTGATACTACAGGTACAGCCCTGTATGATACTTACCTTTGCCAGTCATCCTCAACTCTGCTGCAATGGACCCCTTTATTCAATTTCTGACCTTTTCTTTTCTTTTTTTTTTGCATCTCCTGTGCCCACTGGCACCCGACTCCTTTGGGCTGCCGATGCCACCTCCTCTATCCACCAGACTCATCCTTGCATCTGCAGTCTCCAGAGTTCACATTCAGACATCCGTCCCCTGGGCCGGCTTGTCCCTGCTGGGGGCCTTGTCCAACGGTCGTGGAGGAGAAAGAGAAATGGAGCCTCCACCTTCCCTCTGATTTGCCAGTGTGTCCCGTCACCATCTAGATGGAGGAACTAATATGCCTGGGTGCAGGCTGAAGGGCTTCAGATTGCTGGAGCACTGGGAGGGAAAACAAAGCCATCACCCGGCATACCAGTGCAGCGGTTTCCTCTAGTTTCACCTCACCCCCCCCCCCATCAACGCACCACAACATGCCTCGAACAGGAGCCATTGCAGAGCAATGCAGCCATCAACCCGAGGACAGCACCCAGAGAATGCTCTTGATCCTCCGTGGCAGTCTCCACTCCTGATGCCCAGGCTTGGAGTGCAAACCCAGGTCACCAGCATGTCACAGCAATCCCCCATTGCTTGGCGCCACGGAGCTGGCACCACTTGCTGACCTGTTCAAATAACTTCTAATTGCTTTACACAAATTCATCAACCTCTTTATTTATTTGATCTTTGCAATTATCTTGGTGTCCCTTTTTTATTTTGTATTATGTTTACCTTTCTAACTTGCTGATTTTAATTAAAAAATCATGTTCAAAATAACTTATTACCATTTATAGATGCTATACCTTGTACTAATGTTACTGAAATACAGAGACAAGAATCTAGTCAGAAAAACTTGTGAAGCTGATATTTATTATTGACTTGATCTGCTGATACAGTTTAAAGTGTAAGAAATGAAACAGTACAGTACGTTTTTAAGCTGTTCTGGAGTCACTAATGAGCTAACTGCAAGTCTGTAGTGCTATTAGCAGATCTGAACTAATTTTGTGCTCACTGTGCTTATTTCTTCACTGCACCGTAATGGTATACATTATTCATTTGTTTAATACTTGAGATGCCTTACAATGATAGTTCTAATGTTTCAGATAATTATTTTATTCTACATATGCAAAGCCATTTTGATTTAGAGCATTCATTTAACTGTGAGGATGTATCCCTCTGGACATTTTGTTTTCATAATACAGGGGACAGCACGTTTATTTATTTATTTATTGAAGATATCGGATTTACAACCTTTGAGTCATGTACTCATTTACAAAGGCTCCACGTCAGAGCACAATACAGATCAGTGTCAAGCAGTATACAATGCTACAATGAGGGACGGAGGAAAGACAACAGGGTATGAACAGCACAGTCATGCCTATACAGTTGGATAGCTATACAAGCCCTGAGAGGAGCTTGTAATTGTCAGTGAGCAGTACAAGCAATAGGATGGTGAGGCCTGTACAATTAAGTAGCTAGACAGGTCCAGCTAAGGCGCATGCAAGTGGTGCGAGCAGTCGGGATACCGACATTGTCAATAACACAGTCATTACAATAACAACAGTGGAATAAAAGAACTTTAGCCAAATTCTCTCAAGTGTGGTATGGGTGACAAGGAAGGTTAAGATGCAGGTTTATAAGCACCAGCTTGCATCTAAATCCCTGCTCCAACACTGTGACAGGACCGGGTAGTTTGGTAGTGGCCCAGTGGTCAGGTATTGGGGGTGCTAGGCAGCTTCCCATACTTAGCTGGTGCATTGGCAGTGATGGGTGGAGAGTATGTGGTCTTTGAGGGCTATTTTGAAGGGGCCTAGCATGGAGATGGAGGTAATGGCCGGAGGGAGTTCACTGTACCAAGATGGTGTTCTGTAGGAAAAAGACCTTTGGGCTAGAGAGGGTGAAACCCTGGGAACAGCCCAGGTTAGTTTATCTGCCGTGCCGGTGTTTGCTGTGGTATGAGCAGTGCGGATGGAGGCAGAGACTCCAGTGGGGGTAAGGCCAAGATTAATTTTTTTTCAGTGAGGAGACCCGTTTGATAACATACTCTTCCATCTAGGGTGAGGATATTAGTTAGGGTAGAGAGGGTGCAGCTGTGGGTACACTTATCTACTCCAGCGACGAGCCTACAGGTTTTGTTGATGGCTAGGTGGATTTTATTTAGTGCAGTGTGGTCAGCGGCTGAGTAGACGGTTAGACCATAGTCTACAAGAGAGAGAACAGAGGAGGTAACAGCAAGGTTAAGGGCATCTGGCGGTAGGCAGGCTTTGTGCCGATACAGTAGTCCTGTGTGTATACTTATGGCAGAAGAAAGATTACTGATACGTGAGTGGAATGAAAGGTTAGGATCAAAAGTAAGGCCCAGGTATTTATAGGTGTATACCTGTTCCAGTGGAAGGAGGGCTTTGGACAAGATTGTTAGCTGGGCATCGTAGCCCTTGCTCTGCCAGTGGACAAAGAGCATTGACTTAGTCTTTTTTACATTGACCACCAGTCTGTGGTCAGTGAACCAGTTTTCGATGTAGTTGAAGGCAAGTTGTAGTGAGGACTGAAGGATTGTGGGATCTAAGTGGGAGGCATACAATACCGCGTCATCTGCGTAGAGCAGAAGATTACATGGGAAGGATTTAGGCAGGATATTCAGGAAGATGCTGAATAATAATAGACTAAGGATGGAGCCCTGGGGGAACCCCATGCAGACTGGCAGAGTAGGTGAGAGGGTGCTGTTTATCTTCACACATTGGGACCTATCTGAGAGGTAACTTGTGAACCACGCGATAGGTCCAGGGGACAGACCGGTGAGGCGAAGAGTATTTAGGAGCAAGGTGTGGGAGACAGTACTGAATGCTTTCAACAGGTCTATGAATACAGCTCCTGCTAGATGCTTCTTATCTAGGGCATTGTGCAAAGAGTTGGAGAACTTTATGAGGGCAGTTGTTGTGCTGTGTCCTGCTCTAAAGTCATGTTTTTCCCTACATAGTATGTTGTGCGTAAGCAGGTAGTCTGTGAGTTGGGTGGCAACGATTTTTTCCAAGGCTTTTAAGGGGGGGAAGGAGAAAGGAGGTGGGCTGGTAATTATTGGGTAAGGTAGGGTCTCCACTCTTCAGTACTGGAGTGATGGTGGCCATCTTCCAGTCAGTTGGGAACTGCCCTAGGCATAGAGAGAGTTTAAGGAGATCGGTCAGGGGGGAGAGCACCGAGTCAGGTACCAAATTAAGGATTTTCATGTCAAAGGAGTCTTTGCAGTAGTTTGAGCCCCCGAGGGCATTTGCAAGGTATTGTCTCGCTTCATTCATAGTAATAACCCTGAGGTAGAAGGGGGGGTAAGTATTACTTGGCTCTGGGGTGTCAGGGGTGGGGTCAAAGAAGTTGTTTGGAAGAACTGCGCATAGATCAGAGAATGCAGGGTTTAGGCCACTGGAGATGGTAAGTGGGTCCGAGGTAATATTATTGTTGATGGTTAGCTGGGAGGGGGGTGGAATCCTGGAGTTTCCGTTCAGTTCCTTTAGGTTGTCCCAGACAACCTAGCATTCCCCCAGGAGTAGGCAAGGGTGGATTTATAGTAGCTCGATTTGGCCACCCTAATAGCCCAGGTACACTTGTTGCGAGCCGCCTTGTAGGCAAGCCTGTCTGCCTGCCCACCAGAGGCAACTGCTTTATGCCAGAGATCGTTACGGTTCTTTAGTTGCTGAAGCAGTGCGGGTGAGACCCACGGGGCATTACGTTTTTTGGATTGAACCTTTGTGAGGGGGGCAAATCTATCACATGCATTGTTGAATGTGCGGGTGAAGTAGTCAAGGGCTATATCTATGGAAGGGGCGGGCTGATGGGGGACCAATCACACTGGGCCAGATATCTCCTTAGTTTAGTGAGGCCTCCAGGTTGAAGACGGCGTCAGGTAAAACTGTTTGGTTAGTGTAGTTGCCGCTGACATGACCAGGTGAAGTGGATGTGGGAGTGATCGCTTAACGAATCTGGGAGTACAGTTAGGTTTGAAATTCTGTTTGGGCGATTGGTGAGTAGGAGGTCCGATCAGGATGCTAGGACCCTTTCTGGGATTTACCCTGGTTGGCTGGTTAACTAACTGGGCCATATCTAGTGCAGAAAGGGTGTCTTTTATAGGGGAGGCTGAGCTCGATAGCCAGTTCACATTAAAATCCCCCAAAATAATGTGCTCTGTTTTTGGTGGGAAGCCGGAGATATAGCCAGCCAGGGATTGAAAAGCGGAGGCTTGGTTTCGTGGTGGGATGTAAGCCACAGTTATGTTTACAGGGGCTTTGGTGGGGTCTGGAGTGAGTTTTGTCAGGGCTTGTGCCCCGTGATTCAGGGAGGGTGTCAGTAAGTTTTGGCATAGCAGTGAGTCTCGGATGTAAAAAGCACCCCCCTCCCCGTTTGCCAATTCTGTCGGCTCTATAAAGGGTGAGACCTGGGAGTGCAACAGAGGAGGCCGAGACCTTCTTTGACAGTCAGGTTTCAGTGAGGGCTAGCACATCCAGTTGATGCTGCAGCATCCAGCACTGTAGTGGCACTAACTTTTTGGGCAGGCTGCAGATATTCATTGCAGCCATACTTCGCCCATGGTGTGAGGCGCTAGGACTGAGTGAGATGGGGCCAGGGCTGGGGTGAACATTGCCTGAAATAAGAAGCAGTAGAGCAAAGATTCTGTGGAGGGTCATAATTCTCTGCTTGCTGGTGTTGGCATGATGCTTCTTAGCGGAGGTGCTGCCTGAGCAAGGGATGGTAAGGGAGATAGTAGGGAACGAGAGGAATGTAATTGGACATGGTGGGTAGTGTTGGGAGGAAATAGCCGGGAGATGAGTTGGGGGGGCAGTTGAGCTACAGTGAAAGGGAGAGCAGGTGGGAGCCGATGTTGTGTTGAGGGGTGCCAGAAGTGTGAGCCACGGGCGAATGACTGGGGAGTCCCTGGAGGAGGATGACAAAAGCAAGGAGTAAAGTAAGCATTCTAGTGCTGGTGTGCTGCGGTCAGGGGGAGATGCCAGGAATTGAGAAACAGTGGGGAAACTGTCTCTGGTGGCACAGGAAAGGGGTTGCTAGGAGAGAAAGTAGAAAGGGAGAGGGAGAAGGAAAAGAAACAATAGAAAAATAATATAAAAGGGTTATGCAAGGGACAAGGGGAATCAGTGATTGGAGATGCAGGACAATGTTGCCTGAAGTGGTGAACAGTTATAAGCTGCTAATGGCGAAGTGGGCTGATTGGTTCAGGACAGCCTCAGCCCTACTGGTTCCATTCAGTGCCTCAGCCCTGTAAAAGGGCGTGTCGACCAAGGCTGGTGGTGGGGGCAGTGGAGAGCCGATGCAGAGCATCAGCAGGGCAAACACAAGTCCTAAGTGCGCCACAGTCCTGCAGCTCCACAGCGTGGCCTGCCTGAACTCTGTGCCGTACCTGATAATGGTCTCAGGGGGGTGGGGGAAGGCGCCTGCTATCCGGCCATTGCAACCACAGAGGACCCTTGCTGGATCATGGAGAACATACTGTGGAAAGCAGGTAAGAGAGTTATATAATCAGAGCTGCAAGGGGAGGAGTTAACTATAATTATAGGGCACAGTGTTGTACTTTACTTTTTTGGGGCGTTCTAAGCCAGCACTATTGTTACCCGTACTGTCCCCAATGTAAAAATACATAAAATTAGGCCTCAATATCGGGATATTAGTTTTTCAGTCCCTGATGTTGCCCCCGATGTAAGAATACCTGAAAGGGACACTGTCAACCTATTTTTCATCATATTATTTCTAGTTGAAACCTCACATTTTATGATTACTTAACCTCTCTAAAATTCACTGATGTTGCAGTTTGTTTTGTCTGTCTCCTTGTTTAGTAGAACTGAAATGCATGGCAGTGTATATTTATAAACAACCTTGATTTGTTTACAATCCTAGTTCTGTTCTTATTGCATGCTTTCTGAGCATTAGAAACACACCCAAACAGTTCAGTCACTCATAAGGCAGTAGCCTCCTAAACTCCCACAGCATCATGAGGGCTAGAATGTTTTGTGGATATTCCCAAGTCCACGAAAGATGTATTTGGAGCTGGTCAAGGAATGTAAACAAACCTGTTTTGGTATGATAACACCAGTATGTTGGGCAGTCTGTTTTTTTTTACTTTTGTAAAGAAAATATGACCTAAAATCAAACTACCAGCTACATCAACAATCTTTATAGAACGTTGGCAATCATAAAATATGTTTTTTAAACTAGGGACATTCTGAGACCTAATGGGGTTGACAGTGTCCCTTTAAGTAAAAGCCTTGTTATTGGGATATTAGTTTTTTCAGTCCCCGATATAGAAAACATTTCATAAAGGCTTTTCTTAGGGAACAGCTGCTCGACTCAGGCAATTAGAGTTAATGCTGAGTAACCTTATCGGGATATCAGTTTTGCATACGAGTACAGGCTAGAAATAAGTAAAAGGTTCCTTTTACAGATCCTTAAGGCACATTTTGTAATGGCGTATAGCTAGTGCTAACAGCGATGGAATTCTTAGGTGAAATAAACTATCTCCATTCCTGGGCCAACAGAAATATTCAAAACAAAAAGGCGCCAAACAAACACAAGTTGTAAGTGCACCACAGTCCTGTAGCTCCACAGCGTGGCCTGCCTGAGCACATGATGATAAAGTTTGGTCAACAATCTTAATTATAAGGCTACAGACTGTGGGATGTTGACACAAGATAGCAGACTTATTCCACTGTTTATAACAGAGATGTAATAACTGGCTTATGTTTTCTTCTATTGACAAGTGCAGGTTATAATTTGCCGTTATAATGGCAAGCACGCACTACCTGCTATATCTCTTAGCTCGTGCTGCACTTCAGCCTTCACGAACTGACGAGCCACAAAAACCTCCTCAGCCAACAGCTTCGCAGTTAGCAAAACTAGCTCTTCATTCCAAAAAAAAGAAGCAAGTCGTCCCATCCATAAAACAAACTTTTCCGCTTCTGTATGCAGACACTCCCTAGCACACCCACTAACAACTTTTTTTTCTGCATTCCTATAAAAATGCCAGTTGGACCTGATGTCACCAACCTCATTTGAATACTCCAAGGCAACAGACCATTCATTTGAATATCTCTGCGGCAACACTATCTTAGAGACTGCCAGACAGGAACAGAAATAGGAAAAAGAACTGAACTTTATCAAAAATAAGTACAACTAATTCATTTTCTCAAGGAATTTCACTACTTAACATACCGCTTTACAGTTTTGAAAATCCTCTTAAAGTAGCATGTTCCTTCCTCACTCTTCTAACATAGAGCCATTTCCTACCAAAATAACATAGCAAAACTTCTTTCACAAACCTAGAAAATCTACTTGGTAAGAAAATTCTTCACTGTTACCAGCAGTTACCTATACAGTCTTTCAAAGTTTCTCAGGTTAAAACAGTGTAAAACTGTTAACAGTCAATAAATACTGTTACAAAAACAATACTAGAGACTTTTTTTTCTGCAATAGAAAAATACGTAAGCCAGCAATTACATAAAACAATGCACGGGGTGGAGTGCATAAATGAGAATTTAATGCCCACCCTCAGTGTGGGATGCTTTAATAAACCCCTTGGGTGTTGCCCTTGGGGTTTATGTAGCATCCAACACCTCAGGTGGGCATCACATTCTCGTTATGCACTCCACCCCATGCATTATTCTCTCTCTCTCTCTCTCTCTCTATATATATATATATATATATATATATATATATATATATATATAGCTAAAGAGATACATTTTACCTATAAAATAGTCACTTTGCCTTGACAGCTTGCCTTGGAGCTGGTCGAAGTTGAACTCGGGAAAGACTGAAGTGCTGGTTGTGGATCCAGGGCGCCGAATAGAGGGGTCAGGGGCAGGTAAGTCCTCAGGGCTCTTCCTTGGGGGTGTATCACTCCCGGCCTTTGAACGGGTGCAAAACCTGGGGGTGATTTTCGACGAAGGGCTGACACTGCACTCACAGGTGTCAGCCGTTGTCAAGACCTCTTTTTACCATCTGAAAAATATCTCCTGGATTAAGCACCTTGTTCTGTTCAGTGACATTCCCACGCTGGTTCACGCCTTTGTGTCCTCGCACTTGGATTATTGCAACTTCCTGTACCTAGTGCTATCTGGGGTGGAAATCCGCCATTTGCAGCTAGTGCAGAACGCAGCAGCCCGGCTTTTGACAGGAACCTTGTGGTCCTGCCATATTTCTCTGGTGCTGCACAGTCTGCACTGGCTGCCAGTACAATGGAGGATTACCTTTGAAGTCGGTCTTCTGACTTATAAAGCCCTACATGGACAGAGCCAGGGCTACCTGAAAGAGCTTCTGGTACCCTATTGCCCTGGGCGATTGCTCTGCTCAGCTGGCGAGGGCTTGCTAGAGATCCCAAGGGTCTGTTTAATATATTCAGGAGCCTGTGCATTTATGCATGCAGCTCCATCCCTTTGGAACTCTCTACCCCGCCAGTTACGTTGAGTGTGCGACCGTGGAGGACTTTAAACAAACTCTGAAAACCTATCTCTGGCACCAAGCATGTATTTATTTAATTTCATGTCTGAGCTTTGTTTAACTAAGCTGCTGTAATATTTGTAATTTTGATATGCTTTTAAATTTTGTGAGGTGCCTTGGTTTTGGAAAGGCGCCATAAAAATAAAGTTTTATTATTACATTCTTACATTCTCATGCCAAAGGCATAAAAAGTAATTCTAAGGATATGATTCAGAACTACCCTATTCCTTGGATCATGTATTGAAATTTTGACATACCAGTTCAAAAAGGTCTAAAACATTCTCAACATAGACCTTTAATGCTGTAACCTACTGAAATAATAATACACCCCATGTGTCTCAACAATCCTTTCATTTACATATTTAAAGGCATTCTTCTGCACAAAGGTTGAACTTTTTTTGGGGGTAAATTCAGCTCAGTTTATCTTTGGCTTTTAAAGGCAGGTTGGGGGAATATGCATTGAGGGATAATGATTTTTTGGATTCTGATATGGAACTCCCTTAGTTTTTACTCTTTACTCTTCTTTTTTTCTGTGCTTCCTTCCTTCATTCCTTACACCCTGCCTAGGTATTTTAGACTGTTGGATTTAAGTGTGTCTTGCTTTTTCAACATGACAACTGTGAAACTGTTTTACACAAAGAAGATAGCTTTCTCAAGTGTTTTTACTTACACATACACACAAAATAAAAAAAAAGAAGTCTCCCCTGCCTAATCTTTACATTAGAATTCTACTTGCTGGGCTTGTGTTCATCCTCTACTGAAGTCCCCAGATGAGATTTCAGAGGATTTCAAAGCACAAAAATAAAAGCAGTGCTTCAGCATTGATTTTGTGTATTGAAAGGCTTGCACCTGTATCATTAGCAAAAAAAAGTGTCAGCTAATGTAGTACAAAGACACTCTAGCACATTTCTGACCCTGTGACTTTCTGGAATGGCCATCCAACATTTAAAGGAGAGGGTCAAACTGACTCCCGCTTTACTAGCGCTAATGTAGGCCCTGTACTTGAAAGGAGTATCTTGTTGTGGATAAGCAGAAAAAAGAACATTCAGTAAAACTAATATCATGCTTTCTACATCGTTTATCCTTATGTACGATCACACAGGAATTCTGTCTTACTCCCTCTCAAATGATTTTATTAATGTATGGTGGCTAACAGACCCAAACATAAGATGATATCTTGGAAAGTAAATGGTTTCAATTTACCAATAAAAAGAGTGCAAGTTTTACAATGCCTTAAAAAAATAATCCCCATATCGTACTCCTTCAGGAAACTCATTTAAAACAAGATTGCTTATTGCAATTGAGAAGCAGCTGGGAAATATTTGGTGCTTGTTTGTACTCCAAATGCAGAGGCATAGCCATTTTATTCCATAGAACAGTAAACTTTACACATGATCATTCTTCACCTACTGATATGGAAGGCAGATTTTTGTGGTTACAGGGCAGATAGTGTGAAAAAAATATATATATGTAACACATGTAGATGACCCTAGTTTTTTTTGTTAAAGGAACATCGTCAACCTCCTTAGGCCTCAACTTGTCCCTAGTTTAAACAAACTCTGGTCAGAGCTCATAAGGCTGCGCCAAGCTGTTACGTGTGCCGCCATGCACAAGACGGAGTCGATGAATGAACTGCGCATGCACGATACTTGCACATGCGCACTCTGTTTTGGTGCTGCCATGTTGTGTGCATGGTGGCCGTCACTTCCACAGTTGCGGAAAAAAAAGAAGTGCCCCCTAAGTAGATGTGTTTATGCAGCCAGCGGAAGGGAAGGGCCTTATAAAAACAAGCACTGGAAACTGTGCCACAGCACTGTGGAAGCACACCGGACAGCAGTCTGGTCATGTGCTTCCACAGTGCTCTTCTCAGATACTGGCATAACCTCTACGGAGCTCCGCCCACGCAGATATAAAAACACATTTTATAATTTCTGACATTCTGTACAGACCGCTGATATAGCTGGTTGTTTTGATTCCGATTCCTTTTTTTCCTTTTAAAAGTGAAAAACAGACTGCCCCAATCCGGTGGCACTGAAGGCTGAGGCGCTGGACACCTTACCTCGCGCTATGCCAGAGACCTGTTTTCGGGAACGAGCATGGGCCGCCAGGGGTTGGCAGGGTTGGAGAAGAACTGAGCATCCGAGGGACTGCTCTCCTTCTCCAAGGAGGGGGCTACGCTAATGCTCGGCACTCGACAGGCCCCTGGCGGAGGCTGGGAGGCGGTGCACCGACACAGCAGAACAGGGGCGGAGATGGGGAAGACGCCTGGAGGAGCGCATGCTGACGTGTGCATGATCCCTCTGCTGGCATCATTGCACACCCCTCTCTGCAGGGGAGAAAATAGAAAAATGGAGTCCTCGCCATGGATGACTATTGTCCCCCCCCTTGCAGCACTGCCAGGAGAGCACCTCCCCCGAACTGGATCTGGACTGGTGGGTTGAGGGTCTCCCCATTCCCCACCACGAGGGGTAAGTCGTTGGGGCTGAAGAGGTGGGTATCTAATACTCGGTCGGCGTGGGGAGATGGACGTCAAATGGCAGGGCAGGGACTCCAGAAAAATAACACCAAAAAAAAAAAAACCAGACTGCTCACCATACTGCTGTTATCACACATAAACATGTTTGTTTACATTCCTTGATCAACTCCCACCTTTCCTGGCCTTGGGAGCACCCCCACACACAGTCTAGCCACTCATGATGCAGCTGGGGAGAGAAGACTATTGTATCATAAGTGACTGTACTGTTTGGGAGTGTTCATAATGTTTACAAAGTATGCAACAGGATCAATTCAACGACTTGAGACAAAACAAAGTTGCTTATAATTACATCATTACCATGCATTTCTGTTCTAAGAAGGGAAACAGATAAAGCAAGCAGCAACATCAATGAATTTTAGAAAAGGCAAGCACTCATAAAGTGTGTATTTTTAACTAGAAATAATGTGATGCAAAATAGTTGAGTGTGTCCCTTTAACCTCGGAATTCTTCTTGCTTAATTCCTTGACTGTCATAGTATCACACGGGAGACATGACTAGTGGCAGGGACCTTTACAAAACCACTGGAGATATGACTCTAGTGTTAGCCAGGAGCCTTTACAAAATCACTGGAGATATGACTCTAGTGTTAGCCAGGAACCTTTACAAAACCTCTTCGATTGATAATACCCCAAAAAAGCAATATTTGTAGTCAATGAGCTTGAAACCAAAATAGGCTTGATAAGATATCTGGAGAGCTTTAAATACAGATTTTAAAGACTTCACCTTTTATTCTTCACAACACAGCTGCTTCTTCAGCATTTACATCTTTTCTTCTCAATGAGTACTACTCAGTGAAGGTTCTGCAAAAATTCATCCAACTGTGATCTGAAATCACGCCCTAGTGTCAGTTAGTTTCTATTTAGCTAAAGCTGTTAGCAAATCTCCCAGATGAAGACTTAGCACCAAAATCATTCTGGCTGGCTAGGAGGTACGAAGGCATACCGTGTAGCCATGACGTGAGGCAGGGGTGGGGCTTAGCAATACACAAGCCAGTGCTGCCCTGTAAGCATGTCAACAGCCATCCATCGCTTCCAGCTCCATCCACTGTGCTGACAGAGACCGTCTTCGATTTCACCATGTGCTGCCTTCACTGCAGGTATTACCTGCATCAGGACTGCCTAATCATCGTTCAAGCTGGCTGAGGCATGCAGGCATACTGAACAACATGCCAAACAGACCCCCATTAGTTGAGTATGGGCTTTCAATTACATAAAATATTGCTTTAACGTCCAAAAAATGTTTTGAAGGCCAGCCCGTTAGCGCAGCAATAGCACTACCGTCCCGACACTAGCGACCCAGGTTCGGGAATGGGCTCAGCGTCATCGGGGCTGGCAGGGGGTAGGAGGTTTGAGCATCACAATGGACACTCGCCTCCTCCTCCAGGGAGGAAGGGTTCTGTCCTCTGCAGCAACACTGCCACCTGGGTGACCACAGGAGGATGTTCGGCAGGCAGAGAGAGGATGAGGACTTCGGCGGCATCCGGTGGTACACGATTACGAGCGTGGCCTGCATAGATGACCGTGCAACTGATGCCGCCTGAGAGATAAACGGAAAATGCCCTGACCACTCCATGATGACGCCCATGACAGCTCCCCGGGTTTCCATCACTCATCATGTCTGTGATGCTCGCCCAAAGAAGGGCAGAATATTGGGGTTAACCCGCCCTACCTGACCCCGCCTAGGGGGCGGTTCTATGTGATAACGGCAATCGTGGAAGGGCGATTGACATTAGGGTGAGTGTACATTGCCGAAAATAAAGAGCAGTGATGCACACTCACGGCAACAACAGTGATGGCGACGGCACTGTAATGTATGTGGGGGGGGGCTGCGTCCCCCCAACTAAAGATTCTCAACTCCAGGGGGGGTGCATGTTGAGGGGTGTGTGTGTAAAATTTTGAAAAAGAAAGCTGCGCACCGCAAAAATTACTGCACTGCCCAGACCCGAACCCTGCACCCTCCCAAACGCAGCCGGCCACCCTCACCACTATGCCACACAGCCAACTTGGCAGCCTACCACCGCACTGCCTCCCACATACCTTTCCTCCCCTTTTATCCCTTGTGCAGTGTAGTTCCTGTCGTCCTCCCTCGCCCTTCCTCCTAGCCCCTTGCTATCCTGTTCAGTAGCCCAACACACAGGCACCGAGACTGAGTCGCCGTTATTGCAGTCACTCAATCTCAGTCGCCCTGTTTATGGGATACCCCTGGGGGACGTAGCCAAGGCTCCATGGGAGTGGGTGACCACGCCTGGGGAGGTTCGGAGGATGTCTCTTGTGGTGCCTGAAGCAGAAGAGGGGCCAGCAAGAAAGGGGCATGCAGAAACAGAAATTTAATAAATAAATAAAAGTTTGAAAATGCCCCCCAAAGAATACAATGGAGTACATCGCAACTATTTCCCTGGTTAGATGTCATAAAACAACTAGCGCGGGAGGTTGCTGGGCTGGGAAGTGGAAAGGATCGGCTGACCGTAGGTTCGGTCAGATTTACAATCCCTTCCCTCCTAAAATGGACTCTGAAAAAAAAAAAAAGTTACAATATATTGTGGAAAATGACTAACGCTGCATTTAGGTAATGGGCTATAAAGCACATATGCAAAACTTTGACTTTTCCTTTACTTCCCGAACTAATTTATTTTTTTTATTATCTTCTTTACGCCCCCCCCCCCGAGCCTCCAGCCGCCCAGCACCTCAGCCCAGTCATGGACCATGGGCTTCCAACCCCCACATCAGCCATGACCCTCTGATACCCCATGGCTTCCCCACCATGGTGGGGCTGCGCTGTTCTCCCTTACAACACCGCAGACATCGGGATAGGTAGGAGGGTCGGTCGGGGGGGGGGGTAACTGAAGCCGTGGTGGGCTTCATCGAAGCCGACTGGCAGCTGTCCTTTTCCTGTTTTTTTTTTAGGGAGACAGGAACGTGCAATGATGCCCTGCATCTGCCCAGCCTCCTGTGCGTGCAAGCGCCGGTAGCTGCCAATCCCAGGCCTCCGCCAGGGGTCCGTTGAGCACCAGACACTCTCCCCACCCCCCTCTCGGAGACGGAGAGCAGTCCACAGGATGCTCTATCCTTCTCTCCCTGGCCAGCCCGCCAGCGTCCCGGGTCCATTCCTGAACTTGGGTCGCCAATGTCGCAAGCGGAAATCCAACTGCTGTGCTGATGGGCCGGCTACTTCCTGAACTTATATCCAATCATTTTTTAGTTAATCTTGACTTCAGATTACTAAATAAATAACAGTTTTTAGAATTACTCAAAGCCAAGAGAGTCACCGGCACACCAAATGATATAGGCTCCTTCTCCAGTATACTGGAATAGGTGATCTAGACTTCCATCCCACGTGGGTGGAACCAGGTTTCCGCAGGTGGAACAAGCTCACACTGGCAAGGTATAAATCCACGGTTAACTAGGGCTCCTGCCTCAGGTTTGCTGCACTGCAAGAGAAGTATGATCTCTGCAGGCAAGCCCTGTTCCACTACCTGCAGGTGAGGCATTACTTGTTATTTCAAGACAGAATTGTAAAAGTGGACAGGGAACTGACCCAGTTACAAGAGTTTCTGTACGGGGCAGCTATGCTTACTGGCCAGGGTTTTAAATAAACTGAAAAAACTGATTAGCAGTTTGACGTGTGAAAGTGTTAATCAGTTGTGAAAATGCATAGCACTTGGCATAGACTGATTAGCAAACTTTTAAATAATTGTTTACTGTTTTATTAATGCTGTGTACTGTGTCATGGACTCCCTCAAAAAATGGTTAGCAGTCTACTGCTGAGCATTTCTGACAATGGTTAGCATTATCCTCTGTTTTGCTTAGCTATACCAGCTATTTAATACCCTGCTGGCAGTGGTAGGGGAGGCACAGTCTCTAGGGCTCACAAAGCACAAATGGTAACAGAACACCCAGAAACTATCCTCATCCACATACAAAGGGAGAGGGAGGAGCAGACTGATATCACAATGGAGCAATGGGAATACGTCTGGGAGACAGCATGGAGAGTTACTGCCTCTCTGGAATGGAGACAGTTCAGGTGGAAGTGTCTGACTAGGTTCTTCCACACTCCAACCATAAACCAACGCTTCAAGCAAGGTAACACCAACCTCTACCAAAGGCAGAGTGGTGAGCTTACATCACACGAGCATGTATTCTGGGCCGGCCCAACGCTGCAACCCTACTGGAAACGAGTCCATGAAGCCCTGACTCGGATTTGGTGAACACCCATCCCATCCCCCTTTCAAAAATAGATACTGGGGGACAGGACTCCAGAAATAGGGACCCAAGCCCAGCAGAAGCTATTAAGAATCCTTTGTACTTGGGCGGCCCGGTGGCGCTGAGAGTAGAGGTGCTGGAGGCCTCACCTCATGCCACGCCGACGACCTGGGTTCGGAAACGAGCCCGGGCTGCCGGGGGTCGGCAGGGGAAGGTGACTGAGCATCGGAGGACTGCTCTCTCCCAGGGAGGGCTGGGGAGGCGACGGCGATGGAGCGACCTCTGGCGGAGGCCGGAGGTTGCTGATAGTAGCGTCATGGCGTATGCCAGGGGGTGGAGCCGTGGCAGTATGTTGCTTTGGCAGCCGTGCTCCACAGGGGCGTAAATACTTAAGATAGAGCGCCCTGCGCGGGGGTGACCCTTCCCCGTGGGGCAGACCCGGGAGATGCCCGGTGCTGGAGAGGAGTGGCGGGGTTAACCGAGTTATGCAAGGAGGTAGAGATGGCGGACTGGAGGTCGCTGGAGAGAGTTCGGCAGTGGTGGGGAATAAAAATAGAGTTCAGAAAAAAAAAAGGATCCTTTGTACTTCAGCACTTTAACAGAACACAATCCACTGGCCTCAGCGCACCCCTCCTACACTCTCTTCCCGAAAAGATAGAGTGGAAGAGATCAAAACAATGGAATCAATTACAGCTGCATTCAGGGCCATTTTACATGCAGCCTACTTCTGAACATTGCGGTTTCAATCCACTCCCTCCGATCAGTCTGCTCTGATACCTTTTAGTTTTACAAGTCGCAACTCTGCATCGGTCTTGTGGCTCTTCTGGAATTTTAACTAGTTTTCCAGCCGGCAGAGAGCCCAAGACGAGCAAGCACCAGGAGGCTAATGCACACCTCCCAAAATCGAGGGTAAGCTATACACATACTGTCATCGTTTGAAGAAAGCTGAACTTGTTAAAGTGTACCATAATGAAAACTGAGGGCTACAACATAAAAATAACATATGAAAAGCCGAGCCATGATATTGGGCATGCACCTATGCATATGCATATCTTACGGATATGCGCCACTTCCTTATGTGTCTGAGCTGTGGTGATCACCATGGGATCCCGGAGGGTCTCACACGACTCTCTCTCAGAGTGCTGCGAGTGGTCCTATGTGATTACACGGCCACCCGATCCATTCCACAATGATGCACGGAAATAGCAAACCCAGGAAAACAGGGAATGCCACATCAGCGAGCGCTTGTTTTGGATGCGGTGTGAGTTGCCTGTACACCCAAAAAGGGTAATGCTGCAATTTGCTCTGCACCAATCACAACAGTGCAGAGCATGTCATGTAAAAAGCCCTACTGACCAACACTTGAGAAGCAAGCTGAAACCTGGAAAAAATGGGACACTCATCTGCCATGAGACCCCTTGACCTAACTAAGTTTGGATTCAAGGACACTGAAGACAGAAAACTCAGGACTCCTATCGATAACAAACCCTAGCCAAAACAAACCCACCAAGTAACACTAAAGGGCATAAGCAACACCACAAGCCTGACAACCTAATGCCTACTACTAAGAAGCCTTATCATCCTCTGTGTGTTTGCACAGACATTCAGTTAGGGTCGTTTTAAGCCCAAGTTATTGCTGTTCCTGTTATGAACTGTACTGCCAGGTCCAGGCAGCTCTTGTATAGATTTTGTTCTTAAATTCTAACTCCTGGACACTTTGTTAACTAGACGAAGTTTTCAGTTACAGAAGATCTAAATTATGTAACTGTGGTGAAACCAGTGTACTAATATATGTATGCATTTATATTTAAGGGGATCACCCCTCAACTATGTTAAAAGTGCCCTGAGCTTGGGAAGGGCACTTGAAAGAATTTTACTTACTTACTTACTATGTGATCTATTGCCTGTACGGCGTTGATACCTCTGAATAAATTAAAATTAAAAAGAAAAAGAATTAGTTAAACTGCTTAAGTCTGCTGGTAGCGGCTGTTTTTCTATCGAATTTGAAAAAATTTGCTACATGTCCCCTTGATGCAAACCAATACGGTGAAGCAGCAGTCCTTTAGTTTTCGAGCAATAACTGCCTGGATCTTTATTCCACTAACCATTTACAATTCTCTCTTCACTGATGTCTTTTCAAGATCACTGAACAAACATTTTTTAAATGATAATCTTTGTACAAGATAATCATATCAGATTATCTTTATTTGTCTCTGCATGTAATTTTGTATTCCCATTGTGTTTGTATATTGTAGCTCTGCACACCAGGGTCATACTTAAAAAAAGGTCCCTTTAAGGTCCAGTGCGTTTACCAGATAACAAAATAATAAACTAAACATGCTGAAAGGAAAAAAATAATACAGAAATGTTGTTTTTTCTCTAGAGATTTTTACTTCCCAGTCCATGCTTGTCTCAGGCATATACCCTGTTTTAGGGCTGTACATTATCAGACCTGCTGTCCCTGCTACCCCCGGTTTTGCTGGCAGGGTCGACTTCCTCCAAAGCTTTCCATCCATAGTAGGGGCTCTGGGGAAGGACAATTCTTGCATACTCCCCCCCTCCCAACGCAGTCCACACGTTCTGGCAAGGAGGAGGGATTGACGAGAACAAGGGGACAAATTCCCAGCCAGGTAATCTTGGGTGCCAGCCTCTGCATTCTTACTCCGCCATGCCACCTGACCCTCATCAGTGGTGCATCTTCCACCCAGCACCTAATGCCAGAACAATGGATTTGGGGACGTGCTTCTCCTGCTGCTCCTGTACATCACCCAGGAAGGTGAGAGCACCAGAAGAGGGACAGAACTGACCTCGGCATCAGAGGACAACACTAGGAGACAGACAGTGAAAGAGTTGCGCGAGTCTGACAGGCAGAGGAGAGGCACCAATGAAAGCGCCTAAAGAAGTGAGGCTCTTGGGGGCATGGAAGCAGGCAAACAAAAAAACACTGCATTTAATTTACATTGCAAAAATAAACTCTAAATAGAAACAGAGATTCTGACAGCAGAAGGAGACCAATGGTCCATCTAGTCTGCCCCTAATACCCTAAGATACCCCAAGACCTTTGGTCAACACAGAGGTTTTGTCTACACTATTCACCCACTTTTTCCATGTCTTACTACTACCCTGCCTGAGTAACTACTGAGCACTTGACTCTGTCCCAACAGTGCTTGAACCCAAGCGACATTACATCTTTATCAACAGACCCTAAGAATGTGTCTGATTGGGTATTATGGAGCTTTTATATCATACAAAGGAAAGGGTGAATGTCGGTTCATTTTTCATTACCATAATTAAAATGTTATACAAAAAGAATGTGCCTCAGTAATTCCTAATGGAATAATCTCAGATTCCTTTCATCTCTCACGTGCTACGAGGCAGGGTTGTCCCTTATCTCCTTTATTACTTATTACAGTATATCTGTTTAACCTCATCTTCTCATCCTTATGAATGACAGTAGTATCGTAGGAATCAACATCTCAGATACTGAATACAAGGTCTCAGTATAAGCAGATGATGTGCTCTCTCATCCTACGTCCTCAGAGAGTATACCAGCAATAGTGCAATGTATGGATCAATATATTAATCTTTCTAACTACAAAATAAGCTATAAGAAATGTGAGACTCTAACTCTGAATGCAAAAGAGCCTTCTTATTTTTCAGACTTGAAAAATTCACAGAAAGACTAAAGTACTGGGCAACTGAACTATTCACAGAACTAAATTAAGTAAGGAAGCAAAATCTTAGCAACATACTAACCAAACCAACAAATTTTCTTAAAAGGAGAACTAGACTTGTTGTGAGTTAAGTTTGTGGTGCAAAGACAGGGACAACAGAATGCTGCTGACATGTTCTGTTATTAATACTTTTAAAATGGAGCAACCATGAAATTCCAGGTCAGCCAGCATGCATGCAGCCATTTCAAGTACTGACGCTGACTGCTATAAGATTACACACCACAAAAGTAGCAACACTAATAGTGTGATGCGTTTATTCCTCTCAGGCTGTAGCCTTATAAGTACACATAATTTGCCATAATGATATATTAGTGATTATTCCATTAGCACGCGAGAGATGAAAAGAATATGAGATTATTCCATTAATGACTACTGAGGCACATTTTTTGTCTAACTTAACCACTACGCTAAACTGCTCTTTTAACTGGGTTTGAATCCCACAGCCCCCACTTGCATACTGTGTGACCTCGAGCAAATCACTTAACTTCCTTGTGCTCCCAGGTTGCACCCGGAAACAAACTTTGGCTTAGCGTGCCTTTCCTGGTTAAACAATTTCCCCTTCCTCATGTAATTTGCTATCTTTGCCAGGTTTAAGTCCAACTTCCAGAGTTATAATAAGTATAGACGTAAAATATTGATCTTAAACTTGGCAAAGGTGCAGACAGTTCTCCTTTATAAGATGGACACTTCAAAATGTTTTTTGTTGCGCAATCAACTCAAGTAAAATTTCTATTCTCCTCAAAAGTATTTTTCTTTATTAATATAACACCCCTTTTCATTCCTCAAAAGTGGTTTATTGGAGATATGCAAATTGTGTCAGATTTCATCTGGAACAATAATATTCACATATGTAAATTAGGCCCTGTACACACTGGTAATCCGTTTCTTGTACCGTTTTTAAAAACGTTTTTAACCTAACGTGCTACTGTATTCACATTCAAATCTTTTGCCTGTTATTTCTGCTTGTAGAAGCATGTTCTAGCATGGTATTGCATTCAGGCTACAGATAATCACGTCTGTTTTACAGCCTGGTATTACAGCGCGACGGTTGAGGTGTCCAATACTGCTCAACGGTCCCAGCATCCCTTGCAGTGTTGACAAATGCCGTGGAGACCTAGCTGTCATATTGATTTGTTCTAACAGCGTACAGGCTTGTTTTCACACATTTTAAGGTGAATTGACATTAATAGGAGGTGTGCTCTAACAACATGAATAGGTCTAATGGTTTATTTTATTTTTTGTGTGAGCGATGATACTGTGGCCAGATCTAATCAGCACATGGGAAATGCAACAAGTGGCAGTTCACTAAGTAGTCATACAACATCACAGTTGCTGGCTGGCCATGTACACTGTTACTCTGACAATGTTGGGGTGGGGGCGTGATGCATCCAGCAGAGCAGACTTGGGTTTGATTCTCACAACCTGCACTTGCATGCTGTGCGACTCTGAGCAAGCCACTGAACCACCCAGTGTTCCCTTGTGCCCCTGAAAAACAGGTGCTTTAGCCTACTTGCCCTTACCAAGTTACCAAACAGCAAAATAAAGAGAAAGCGGAATATATAAGCATACATTTGTGGCATGCATGCCAGCAGTGTGATCTGAACAGTGAATTCAATCCAGGAGTTCTGAAAAATACATGATTCTGTTGCATGCAAACATATGTTGATAAAATGCAAAAATATGCATTGTACATGATCAGCTGTGCAATTTGGTTTATTTCCATTTTTTTGTGGGCGTGGTGATGCATAACAATAACTGTTGCCATTGCTTCATTACATGTCTTGCACATGCTTGGCAAAAGTTGCTGTGTGGTTCACACGGAGGAGTTTAACTTCATTTATAGGAAATACTGATTTGTACCACAACGGCAGGAATACTATTACTGATATATTACATTATATTACAGATCACCTCTGCATGATTACCAGCAATTATGATTAACTCACTTCAACTGCCTTTAATTCTGGCATCTTTCCGCTTTCTTGTATAACAAAGGATTATGAGACAGAAACTTAACATGATTCGGGAAAGCTAGGGTAATCAGACAACGTAGCCTTGTCCTACTCACAGTCAGCGTGGCTCAACATTTGTGTTACATACAGAATTTCTTGTCAGGGTCATACATGGGTGGCACAGTGCAATGTACAGTGTAGACTGTGGATCGCAATGACAGTTGGTGGGAGGAGATTGTTCTTATGACTTGGAGCCCTGCTCAATGGGTGTCTAATTTTCAGATGTCTAGGTATACATTCAGTTGGATTTGCACAGAGATTGGACCATGTATACAAAGGCAAAACACAAGACTGAGGCAAGCCATTAAAGTGGATAAGAGAATGGCGACAGCCTTGTGGAGATTGGCTACCAACATAGAGTACCGTACTCTAAGCCATCTTTTTGGAGTTGGAAGATCAACTCTTTGCCATATTGTTTTGGATGTCTGCTCAGCATTGGTTAAGATTCTTATGCCACGCGTCATATGTATACAACATATGGAAGATGTTGTTTCAGGCTTTGAGCAGGAGTGGGGGTTCCCTAATTGTGGATGTGCAGTGGATGCAACTCATTTTCCGATTATATGGCCACCATTCAATGCTACAGAGTACTATAATCGGAAATGTTTCTATTCCATTGTCATGCAGGCACTAGTGAATCACAGATGTCAATTCCTGGATATAAACGTGGGATGGCCAGGAAAGGTGCATGATGCACGAGTCTTTAAAAATAGTGCACTGTTTGACAAGAGGCAGAAGGGTACCCTATTCCCTCCATTGCAACGAGTGATTGAAGATGTACAGGTGCCTATGCTGATAACTGGTGATCCAGCTTATCCACTGTTGCCGTGGCTTATGAAGCCATACTCTGATTATGAAGACAGAGTAAAAAGACTGTTTAACTACCGTCTGAGTAAGGCTCGCATGGTCGTCGAGTGTACGTTTGGTCGATTAAAGGGTAGATGGCGTTGTCTCTTGAAACACAGTTATTTTCACATTGACAACACACCAATAGTTATATCTGCATGTTGTGTTTTCCACAATATACGTGAGCGAAAGGCTGAACAATTCAGTTCTACATGGATGGAGTTGGACGATCCTGACCCTACCCATCAGTGGGATCAAGAGGTTAACGTCGCCGAGGACATGACTGTGGCTGCCCAAACAAGGCAAGTCATGATGATACGAAATGCTCTTGCTCAGCACTTCACCCATGGAAATGGACCTTGTGCTTAGTGTGGCAGACACATGTCTTAATGAAGGTTTTCCTCAATATGTGGTGTTTATCTGTATGGTCTCACATCATTTGATAAATAGATTTTTACAGGCCCTTCCTCCCTATTCATGATAATTACACTCTCTACCTCAGCCACTCAAAGTCTGTTTTAGTGCTGCCAAGATTAGTAAACGTAAGGACAGGGGTTTTGGTGCCACATCAGAAATGTCCACCACCCTGTCACTGAAGAGGTGCATCTTGACCTCCCTCCTAAATCTCATAGTTGACACTCAGTTGTAGCACTGCACCCACATACTGTGCACACATTACAGCACCCATGCACTGAGTAATGAAAATGAAACATATATATAGTTCTGTTAAGAATTTCATTCATTTATTGCAGCAAGTAATTTTTACCAGCTGCTCAGCATTCTTTTTAAAATGTGTTAATAAAAGTTTATGTATTTAATAACATGAAAACCAAGTTGTGCTAGTTATCTGCAGCTTTTACTACAGTTACCTATTTTTAGAGTTACATAACTATATAATACCATATCTCTACACTTTAAAATATTTCAGTCATTACAATGTTTAACAACTCAATCAAGTTAAACTTGTTATATAAAGTATGAAAAGTTCCATGCAGAAGGAATAATAAAACAAATTTCAATGCTCTTATAAAACTGTCAGCTGTTTTTATTTGTAACTTAGCACTGCAAATGTTTAAGTTTAATTAAGTAACAGATGCATAACTGCACAAACAGCAACAGAAAATGACACCTATTAATGGTACTGAAGCAAATATGTGCATCATGAAGATGTCATGGCTGAACTGATGTTTTAAAGCTCAGTCCAAGTCATTGCTTCAGAAAAAAGCTCTTCTGTCATGGTTCTTGCTGGACCAGTCACCATGTACCCAGTGTACTGGCTACAGTTGGAAACTGGCTGCTGATAATTTGTTGTATGCTGCATAACAAGATGCATGTGCTGCTGCTGCTGCAGATTTTGCTGCTGATGTGACATTCTGCTGCTTGACAGAGTAGCTGTTGCTGCCTCAGACGGTGTTGGAACAGACTGCATAACATTGCTTTTAGGACACAATTTGTAGCAACGTTTTGAAGAAAGCTGCATTCTGCTCTGCCTCATGCCTTCACATTCTTTCCTTCATTTCTCTGTCTGCGGGCACTCTTTCACGCTCCAACTGTAACATCTTGTCATACTGCTCACCAATAAGTTTCCGAGTGGGTTCAAAAGCACATTCAATGATTTCCTGGATCCGAGACATTTTACTTTTTTTCCCTCAGATTAGTCAAGGGTTCAGATCCAATTCTTTTGGGTGCTCAATTGACCTCTGCTGTTGAAGTGAGGGATGTGGAAGGGCCTGGCTCCTCTTCATCCACATTTTGTGGCACCGCCGGTACCCCTTCAGCTACATCCATATGCTGATTTTCAGTGCTTGTATTTGTATTTGACGGGTCATTTTCTGTAACAGCAAGCACATCACAATATGCCGGTTATATGCTAGGTGATGACACTAATGTATGTGGCATTCTATCTTCACTTTGATATCACGTTCAAGTGTCAAGCTCATGTACAGTCCATATTTATTGTATGCCTCTAAGAAATTGTTTCATGTACTTTTAAGAAGCACATCATTCAGGAGGCAACAGTTTACCAGGACTACTTATGCAGTGGGGAGACATATTTGTCTTATAGCCTACTACCATAGAGACATAGAAACGTAGAATTTGATGGCAGGTATGGACTGCTTGGCACACCCAGTCTGCCGATTTACCTACATAATGGATAAACTGCAGATCTTACTTAACCAACAGCCTACTTCTTCCTACACCCAATCCACAGAACTGACTTATGTCTCACCCATGCATTCTTGAATTACCACGACATCCTCAGTAATGCTGTTCCATGTGTCAACCACCCTCTATGTGAAACAAGAATTCCTCACATTACCTCTGAGCAGTCCCCCCTCTATCTTTTAAGAACTGTGCCCCCTTGTTCTTGCACACCTACTTTTCTGAAGGTGGTACCCTATTGGACTTTGTTCATTCCCTTGCAGTACTTAACAGTTTGTATCATGTCATAGGTGCTAATCACAGTAATAAATAAACCAGTAATTATTCCAATTGCCATTAACACAGAAAGCCATCAGTCATTCCCAGAATCAAGTGCTACCCTGACTTCAAGTACATGAAAATGTGGTAAGGATAGAAGACAAAACAAAACTTCAAGTACACGCTCTGGCGTTGGTAACATATACTAATTATTCTGCTAACAGATGTAGGGCTTTGGAAAAATGGCATTAATTACGAGGGATTGATGGCACAACAACATGCCCACAAGTAGAACACCGTCAATTTCACACACTATGTATTTTGTGCAATTAAAATGAGGTACTTCAAATATTTACATTTTTTTTTTAAACATTGTGGACATACCATCAGTGTACAGGACCTCGTAGGTCACATCTTCATAAACTTCACCACTCTGTATTACAACAGGTGGCACAGAGGTGGGACGAGTTCCGAGAATAAGGTCTAATTGATCATAAAATGGGCATGTTACTCTGCCAGCACCAGACTTCTGATTGGAATCCTTCACTTTATGATATTGCACTTTGAGCTGTTTGATTTTCTCTCTGCACTGCTTGGCAGACCTATCGTGCCCCCGGGCCATCAGGTGAGCAGAGATCTGTTCATAAATTCTACTGTTTTGGCGGTAGCTATTAAGCTCTTCTTGAACAGACTCCGTTGCCCAATAATCAATCAATATTTTAGTGGCCTCCTCTGACCAGCTTGCTGCTCGATCACTCATGATGGCTCTCAGCTACACAAATTTACCGCGCTTACACTTCCACGTTTCCAGTCAGGCTGACACTCAGGATTTCTGGGCCATTGGAGGATCGGGGCTACTAGGCTATAACATGCTTTGCATACACTCTCAGAACCACAACCGTGCTTAAATAAAAACATTTTAAAAAACGGGTTCAAAACTACCTCTCCAGCTGGGTTTAAGTACGATTTTTTTTAAACGTTTTAATTACAGCATAAGTGTGTACGCAAAGCGTGTTAGGCAGTTTTAAAATGTTTTAAGATGCTTAAAACGTTTTAAAACTACAAGTGTGTACAGGGCCTTAGATTGCCTCATGAAACCTAGTTCATCCAGTCTCAGTGTTCCCAACTTTTCCTATATTGACAGTCTGTAAGAATACAGAAGATTCTGCAGCATTACAAAGGATAAAAAAACAAAATCTGGCATGCATTAGGTGTACTTTACATAAAAATGTAACCAACAAATCCAGATTTAAATACTTGGAATCAATTAAACAAAAGAGACATGTACCTGACAAAGCTACAATATTTCATACTGAGATAAAAACATTATAAGTACTCACATTCCTAGAACTGCGGAAGATGTAAATTTTATACATAGTATACTGTGTCAGAAAGAACTGGAAGGGGACAGGATCAGTTGTGTTCCAGCACAGTAGCTGCTGCTGTTGTTTTCACAGGGTTCTTGTGGATTTTACTTGGTAGGTTAGTTCTTTTCTTTCTTACTTCTAAGGGGCTAGCAGGGTATTGTTTTGGGGACTGCTGGATGTTTGTAAACTGATTTGGTGGCTGTAAGTGGGGCTCATTTTGTGGATGTTTCACTGTGTAACAGGCTGCGCTGGTAGAGGCCTATTTCTTCTGATTTAAAACCTATTTGGTGGGATTTGCTTGGGCCTGGTTCTTTGGCTGCTGGGCTTGGAGGGGAGACACAGGGCTGATACACTCTCTCTCGAGTCAGGTGTCTGCCCAGGACTCGCCCTCCCCCACCCCTCCCTCCCCAGAAGTCTGCGAATTTATAGGGGAACACCTGCCCTGCAATTGGAGGAAAAGGCTGCAGGTGCAGCTCATGTAGTTCTAGTCACTGGTGGTTGGATTTAAAGGCTGGGAGAGAGGAGCTTAGGGAGTTGTTCATTTCCCTTATAAGTTTAATGTGTTGTACTGCACCTAGTAACAGGGTTACTGGTGTACAGTGGGACTGTCTCTAAGATTAGTGGGTGACCTGATTAGGCAGTAGGGGTATCTTGGACTAGGGGGGAACCTGGTGGCTCACCCAAGGAAACCTATTTGGAAGGGGATGGAACCACACATCATTAGGGCCAGCATCTTTGGGAGGGTGGTGGGGTGCACAGGGTGTGGAGCAGCCATGATACTGGACTGGGCTTGGAAGTTGGTGGTTGCCCAGTGTGCTACCAGCTAGCACAGCTTAGGGAGGAGGTTGCGGGGATTAGGAGAAAGCTGGGGGAAAGGGGGTGGTATGGTTGGGGAAGGGGGCTGGGAATCTCCCACAGGGTTGCACCAAGCACTGGGGGTGGGTGCATAGGGAAAGGAGTGCAGGAGAATACTCAGGGGTCACATAGGGACCCTGGCAGAGGGGGTCCAAAAGGACCCTACCAAGGAAGCAGGCAGGTAACTGGGGACCCTCACAAAGGGGGGATAGGAGGGACAACATTCTCAGGGAAGTAGGCAGATGGCCAGGGCTGGACAAAAGGAAGCAAGGCGGGGAGGTGGATCAGACCTTACACTCAGTAACCGCTTCAATTCTCTTCTTCTGCTCAAGGATGAGGGGGGTGATGTAGCCATGACAGGGGTGGTTAGAGACGGAAAGGGAGTGGGAGTGGGAGGCAGGAGGCAGGGGCCAGATAGCAGGAAGAACAGGGGGGACCTGGAATGCAGGAGAATGGGGGGAGCAGTGAATCAGAGCAGGAGGGGCAGGGGGAAGAGGGAAGAAAATGCAAGGAGAAGGACCAGTTGGGAGGAAAGGTAAAGAAGGACCAGAAATACAAGGAGGATTCAGTAAAGGGAGCTGAGCGTTTAGGCCAGGGGAGCACGACGAGCAAGGAGGAACTAAATGGAGACAGAAAGGAAGGGAGGATGAGCCAGGCTAGTTTAGCAGATGGGGGAGAAGGACCAGTTGCGAGCAGTAAGGGGAATTAGCAAGGTACAGAAGGATACTCAGGAGGAGGAGAGGCATAGGATTGGAGGAGGGGTGGCCATGGTAAATAAGGAGGGGTGGCATGTGGCACCCAGATGAGAGGAGGAACAAGGAGCCAGCGGGGTGGAGGGCCTGTAGAAAGGATGAGGGACATGGAAGGGGGAATGGAGGAAGGAGTGGTCAGAGTGCTCCTGCTGGGAGATTCTATGATCAGGGTATCAAATGGGATAGGAAGGGAGAAGCCTGGCCAGTTAGAACAAGATGCTTCCTGGACTAACGGTGCACAGGGCTAAGCACGAGGTATATCAAGCTGGCAAAGATTGTGGGGTTCCCCAGACATACTGGTCCACCTGGGTACAAATGACATTGAGGAAATAAGCGAGCTAGAGATACAGGCAAGATTCAGGAGCTGCCAGGGTCTGTCATGACATAGGATGCACAGTTTCCTTCTCCGAAATCCTGCCAGTGCCAAGGGCTAGTGGGGAACACAAAAGGAAAATCAGGGAGATAAACCAGTGGCTCAGGGAGGTGTGAGGCCAGAGGGTATGGGTTGATGGGGATTGGGGAGACCTGGGAGGATAAGGAGCTGTATGCAGAGATAGACTACATCTCAATTTGGAGGAGGAATCCTTAAGTTGAAAATAGAGGTTCATTGGTGAAAAGTGGGGTTTAAACTTGTGAAGGGGTGGGATGGAGAAAAGGCTGTCAAGGGGTGCCGATAAGGAGGGACTCTGTCTCACCCCTGGGGACCAGGAGGATTGCAGGAAAAGGCCGACTTGCAAATGTATGCAGACCAAGGAAACAGAATCCCTAAGGGAACACGAGCAGGGGAAATGGAACTATAGGGAAAGGGTGGAAGGTAGTCTGTTAAATGCCAGGAGCTTGGGCAATAAAATGCCTGAGCTCCAGGCTATGCTAACTGAGGGAGCAGTGGATGTGGCAGCGGTCACTGATACTTGGGCCACTGCAGGACATGACTGGGACCTGAACCTGGAGGGTTACACTATGTTCAGGAAGGACGGGGGGAGGGAAGGGGAGGAGGGGCAGCAATGATAGACAAAAACCGCATTGGAATAGGGGGAGTAGAGGAGGCGGAGGGAACCGTGGAGGCGATTTGGGTCACCTTGATAACAAGGGGGGGCAAGAGAGTAAAAATAGGAGTGGTGTATAGACCCCCTGCCCTGGCGGAGGAGCTGGAGGACAGGCTGGTGGCAGATGTTAGGAGACACTGCAGACTGGGCAGAGGAATGGTGGTGGTGTTGGGGGACTTAAACATGCCAGGAACAGACTGGGAGACTATGACATCCTCTGTGACCAGGGAACAGAGGTTGTTGGATGTCTTTCAAGACGCGTTCCTAACTCAGCAGGTGAGGGAACCGACCAGGGAGGCACGGGTACTGGATGTGGTCCTGGCAGACAGTGACCAGATTGGGGGCCTGGAGGTAAGGGACCCATTACGGGAGTGACCATGCCACGTCTGGTTCTGCCTGGACCCAGGGAGGGTAGAAGGCTGCACAAAGACGAAGTAACCGACTTCAGGGGCGGATTTTAAGAAATGGGAAGGATCCTTAGGAGCATTTGGATGGGATTGGGTCAGAGATGGACGCTGATAGTAGGTGGGAAATCATCAGGAGAGGGTGCAGGATGCTACCAGCACCTGTGCAAGAGTAAGACGAAATTGGTAGGGCCCAAAACCCTGTTGGTGGACCAGGAGGTCCAGGAGGTGGTGCAGGGAAAGAAAGCAGCCTATAAGCAATTCAAGTGCTCAAGGAGTGAAAGGGATCGAGGGAGTACAGAGCTGATGGCTAGAAGGGCCACTAGAGTGGTGAGGCGGCTAAGGCAAGGAAGGAGCAGAACCTGGCCAGGGAAATTAGGAGAGGGAACAAGGGGTTCTTTAGATACATTGGGGAAAAACGAAGGGTGAAGGGGCAGATTAGCAGGATTAAATCAGAGGAGAGATAGGCACAAGACCCGGGGGAGCAGGCTGAGGTACTAAATGAGTATTTCACCTCAGTTTTCACCAGGGAAAATGGGGGTGCTGCATCATACATGGGAGGAGACAGAGGTACTGAGGAGGGGGGGGAACCTTACCGATCGGCAGGTCTGGGGAGAGGAGGAGGCATCACTGGCAGGTGGGGGGAGGGCTGAGCAGGGAGAAGAGGTACCAGAAGTGGAAATCACAGCAGAGAGAGTGAGGGAAGCCCTCGGCTCCCTTAAGACGGAGAAAGCACCGGGGCCGGATAAATTACATCCCAGAGTGCTGAAGGAACTTGCAGATGTCCTGGCGAAACCCCTGGCAGAGCTTTTCACCATCTCTCTGAGGACAGGGTGGGTGCCCCAAGACTGGAAGGTGGCGCATATAGTGCCTATCCACAAGGGGGGATCAAGGGAGCTGGCAGGGAACTACAGGCCTGTCAGCCTGACATCGGTGGTGGGCAAGGTGATGGAGGGCATTGTCAAGGAGAGGCTAGGGGGGGACCTGGATAAGTCAGGGTGCCTGGACGATAGACAGCATGGATTCATCCCGGGGAAATCATGTCAGACAAACCTGGTGGAGTTCTATGACTGGGTGACAAGTGCCTTGGACCTGGGTAGACCAGTGGATGTCCTCTTTCTGGACTTCAGCAAGGCATTTTACTCTGTTCCTCACGTGGGCCTGTTGGATAAGCTGGGAGAAATGGGGGTTGGGAACCAGATGATCAGATGGATAGGCAATTGGCTTCAGGACCGGACCCAGAGGGTCGTAGTTGGTGGGATAGTCTCATCCCCAAGGAGGGTCATTAGTGGGGTCCCACAGGGATCAGTCCTTGGGCCCCTTCTGTTCAACGCCTACGTATCTGACATAAGGACAGGAATCAGGAGTGAGATGAGTCTCTTTGCAGATGACTCGAAACTGGGGGCGGTGATGGATGGGGAGGAGGGGAGGGTGGCCCTACAGGGGGACCTGGAGGCTCTGGAAAGATGGTCTAGAAAGTGGAAGCTGAGGTTCAATGCAGGGAAATGCAAGGTACTCCACCTGGGGGCCAGAAACCCAGGCCAAGTGTACACCCTGGGGATGCTACAAGTCTCGATGGCTGAGAGGGACCTGGGGTGGTGGTGGATGTCAAGATGAACAACTCTGAGACTTGTAGGAGGGCAGCAGCCAAGGCCAACAGGATGCTGGGATGCATCGCTAGGGGGATCACCTCCAGAAGGAGGGAAGCGATACTCCCTCTGTATAACTGCTTGGTGAGGCCGCACCTTGAGTACTGCGTGCAGTTTTGGAGGCCACACTTAAAGAGGGACATTAACCTCCTGGAGAGGGTCCAGAGGAGGGCAACCAAAATGATTTGGGGCTTGGGGGACAGGACCTATGAGGAGAGCTCAAGAGCTAAATATGTACACATTGGAAGAGAGAAGGGACCGGGGGACATGATAGAGGTCTTCAGGTACATGAAGAGGGTAAATAGGGAGGAACAGTCGGGTGCTTGAAGGAAGGAGGAAGGGGCCACTAGAGGCATGGGTGGAAGCTGGAGGGGAAGATTCAGGAGAAAGGAGGAGGTGCTACTTCACTGAGAGGGTGGTGGAGCCATGGAATGCACTGCCTAGGGGGCTGGTGGAGGCAGAGACAGTGGAGGGGTTCAAGAGGTGTGGACAGGTACAGGGAAGGGTTCTGGAAGCAAAATCCAATGCAGCAAGAATATCCGGAACTGGGAAGGGAGAAGCCAGAGAAGGCGAGGGGGACAGCAAGGTCAGCACCTAGGGTGGGGGCTGACCAAACAAGCAGACACGAAAGACCATTAGGCCTATACTGCTGGCATTTTACCATGTTAGTATGTTAGTATGCAGATGAACACCTTTCTGCTTCAAGAATATACAAAATGCCCACGTAGATAGCATACACTGAATTGGGATATAGTTTGGAAAAACAGCTACTTCTCAAGCCTGACGGATAGTTATAAATGAAATCAACATAAACATTCTTTTTTTTTTTTTTGCAACTTTTTATTTATATCATTCTCCTTTTTCTATTATTTTTTGTTTTGTTCAAACATACAATCAATACATACATGGATAACATATTTACAAATATAGGTGTCAGATTTGATTACATTGACATTACAATTCAGATAGTTAATTAGCAAAATCTGCATTATCATTTCATCATAATATCTTATCTTATTCAAAGCTCTGGAAGAGAGCATATTTACCGACTAACACAAGGGGACCATATTCCAGTTTACACCTATTAAGTCCATTAGCAGTATAACTCTCAAGTCTTTTCACTCCTCCCTTCCACCCACCCCTTTTCTTTTCTCCCTCCTTTTATTATTGTTTCCCTACTCCCAACACAAACATTCTTAATACTATAATATACTCCATGTAAATTACATAAAATACAGTAAGTTATTTAACAACTCCCAGATGTGGGAAATGCAATGCTCCCCAAGGAACTCCAAGACATCTCCTTTGAGATTGCCCAGTTATTTTATCTTTCTAGATGTCTATGGAAAATCTTGCTAAACAACATTTTCTCATTACAAAGGAATTCACTATTAGTAATTTTCTTCTGGGAGACTTTATGTTTAACACTAAACATGGACACGACGATCTCTATTTTCATGTTTTGTACTGTCACCAAAATTCTATGATGAGACATTGGGCTGACAATATTCTCCAACAATTAGAGATTGGGAACTTGAATTAACTGATTTTATCCAGACAGAAAGACTGTCATACAGTATAGAAGACCAAAAACAGCAACTTCAGGAAGGAATCACCTCATTATGTACATTTTTTAAATTAAACATGTAGATCCAACTCTTGAGAAATTATCTACTGCTCCCTTACAATCATAGTAGTTTATTAAACATTGCACACAACATCTCATTTTTAGCATTGTATTAGTCTAAACAAAATTGATTAAGCAACAGGCTCTGTGTCTTTTCTTCTTCTGTTTATCTTCTAATATTTCTGCTTTTCTTGATTTCTGTTCTTTTCTTCTCAACCTCAGTTAATACTGGATCTTATATAACTCGTCAGCATGAACAAATTTAGCAAATGGACTAAAAGAAATTAACTATAATAAACTTAGCTGCTGGATCTGTGACGCAGAGCGATGAGGGATCGCTCAGCACGCTGGCGACCCGTGTTCGTGTCCAAGCCCAGGTCGGCAGGAGCAGAGTCCAGCTGGGAGGGTTTGGAGCATCCACTGGACGCTTTCCTCCCGGGGGGGGTGAGCCTACATCACTCTCAAGTGGCTCCTAGTGGCCTGCAGTGGCAACACATTTTGTGGCGTGGGAGACCACATGCCATGGTGCATCGAGTAGGAAGCCGTGTGCATGCAACCACCTTGTGGGTGGGGGGGGATGGAAAACTAGAAAAATGGCTGCTTGGTCGACTGGATGACAGTTGCCAGGTCCCCTCTGCCATGAAGCCCTGGCAGAATGCCCTCTCCAGCTGCCCCATAGCCCCCATGCCTGGCTCAAGGTTTTAACCCAGTCTCTTGCCTCTCCTAAGGGCCCAGGGGAGGGAAGGCCCCCTCCTGATGAAAGAATACGCCAGGCACATCCAGTGTACGAGAATCAGGATCAGCAGCAGGATTACAGGATGGGACAACTTGGCTGGTCAGGGGCTCTAGGTGGCCCAAAAGAGTGGACAGCCATGCGGCAGGGGATAAAAAGATAAAGCAAAAAAAAAAAAAAAAAAACTAAGTTGACAGAGTTGACTGTACAGCTATGTCCTTACAAGGAAAACATAACAGTACTATGTGATAACATGTACAGAACTCCAAATGCTCCAAATTACAAATTCATTTAACTATAATTAATTATATACTTGTATGCATAAAATTCAATAACATATATATTGCAAAAAAGAAGTATTTATATTATTCCAAATAAGTTCCAGTAAGCACTTGCATCATTTAAGAAATCTGACGGGTATTCTGGAATCTGATGATGCTTCTGGGATGCAAGTATCTATTATGCGCCCCCCCCCCCGAGTGGAAATAAATTATTTTTTCTCTCCAGAAACATTGTCCATGAAAATAAATGCAAATATCTGTCGATTTCTATTCTCACAGTCATAGTATAAATATAATGCGTGTGTGTGTGTGTTTGTTTTCTCCATCTGATTTCCCAAGTTTATTTGCTCAGTAACATGACCACTCAGCTACTATTACCAAAACAAAACAATGAAAACCTGAATACTTGCTAAGAGGTGAACTGAAGCCACAGACACCCTCTACTGTCGCATCAGTGTCACTTTATGTTCTGTAGCACGTGTTTGGATGGAACACTGCTTAGGCAACACACAATCCATTTTCCATTCCCACCCCTTGCTACCCTTTTCTCTGTCCTGGGTTGCGGATACACAGTTTAGCAAGGCCAAGATCCAAAATTCTTCTTCATATATACTTTGCTCCCTCCATGTCACAAGACAAGATTCTTGCTGTGCTCCTGTTGCCATGTAGCCTTTCTCTACAGAGCAGTGCCTCCGTTAGCTTGGCCACAGGCTGCTGGCTGCCGGAAAACAACCTAAGGCAGAGGGGTAGGACACTGGAGCTGTCGAAAGTTCTGAGATGGGCAAAGTGGGGCAGCTGTCATGCATTGTGGGGCGGGTAGTTTACACCATTGGCCCTGGGCTGCCTGTGATGCTGTCCAATAGGCAGGAGTGGCTGATATCATATGGTTATCCATCCATAATGTTCATGTTACCCCTAGTCCCACTATAGGAGGCACTTCTGCAGCTGGCTAATTATCTCCCTTCCCCAGGGTCAGTGTGTGAGGCCTCTGCATCGCAATGAAGACCCTACTGAGCCAAAGCGGGGGAAGGGTGTTAGACCAGGACTCGATCTCAAGCCTTTCACATGGCAGTGGAGTGTACTACCAGTTAACACCACCATGTCAGGCCTGCATATCAATTGAAACCGAGCTCAGCTAATGGCGCAGGCAGTGCTGCAGGTAAATCTACAGGCAAGAGTAATTTACTCACCATTCTTTTTTAATCAACTGAGTAAAATCTAGTTTTGGTGAGAAACAGTACTGCAGATCCAGAATGCTGCTTCCCCTAATGTACCAGAGCTGTGCAAGCATGTTCTTCCAGGTTTGGGGCATTTCCAACTGATGGTGAGATGAGTATCAGTACTCACAAATGTTCTTGTAAGATTGTTTCAGAATGTTGAATAAAGCAGTTATCATATTTGGCACACTGAGTGCTGGGATTTAACTCTCCGGGGCACTGTGCCACCATGCAAATGAGCACTCATTTTTTTTTATATAACACAGTAGCCTGTTTTAAACTTGACTGCTTTAATTTTGTTTAATGACGCCATCAAGAGAAGGAGCACCAGTTGTGTTGCACAGTGTCTAATCCCCCACCTCCTGGCAAGTACGCCTGACAGCACTACAGGATTAGAAGGTAGCATATTCTGTAAATTAGCTACAGCATGCTAGTTAACAATTTCTTCAAGCAGTTTGACACATTTAAACTAACTTGGTGTATAATTCGTACTATCTGGAGAGTCAGGCCGAAACTCGCTTCCAGTTTTCTTTGTATTTGAGTGCAAGCATCTTAAAGGGGAATGGAAGCATGGCGGCATTCCCAATTCATATTTCTCAACCCTGCTCTCGCTCTCTCACTCTATGAATCTCTCTCTCTACATATTTTTTTCTTTCTGTCTCTGTGGCAGAAGGTATGTCCGTCACACTCCTTTCACCCATAAACACCTTCACAATCTTGCAACTCGTGTTTTGACAGAGGCTGTAGGGGAATTTGGACCATACTCCTCTTGCTTTAAAGTTGGCCCTTAAAAGGTGACCTGCAAAGTATCTATACAGCCTGCTTCCATCCCCACATACCTTCTAATGCTGCTTCGGGAGTCTGGGGCTGCATAGATAATCATTTTTAATCCAGTCGTGACAATTTTATAAACTGCCGAAATTTTCAGCCAAACCCGGAAATGCCGCATGAGTCCCGATTGAGCAGGCGCAATTGCACATGGGTATTCCATCTATTTAGTGACATCACTACCACCACTGCTCTTATTATAGTAGCAGTGGCGGTACTTTATTATACTTATTTTATGGCTTCCACTGAGGTATTGACAGCTGTTATGTTGCCTGCAGCGGCACCTGGGCGGGCTGTTGCCAGCGGGTAGTAACGTACAGCTATCAATACCTCGTGACTCGCAATAAGTATAAGCCGCCCTGCTACTATAACAAACGAGCGCGATAATCGCAAATAGGTGGAATACCCATATACTGATGTGCCCGCTCAGCCAGGACTTAACCAGCTTCTGGGTGGGATGGTACCGATTCTCAAGTGCACTGGATAAATGATCATCTATCGGCCCCATCGAAGCAACATTAGAAAAGTATAAGAAAGATGGGCTATGAATAGATTTGCAATCTACAAATTCACCGCACTGCATGCTCTACTTGGCTATCCCTCAGGGAGAGGTTTAACAAGCAATATCTGAGCCCAATAAAGGAGGAAGGTGAACAACAGGAAAAGGAGATTTAATTTTCTGTTATGTGGAGACAGCCACAGACTGAACTTCAAGAAACTTTTTTGTAAAGCTGAAACAAGCTCTTTTTTTTTTTGTATATTGTGGAAAATAAAGCAGTTTTCATTTGATTTAAACTGGTGTCTGGAGCGTTGTCTTTGTAAGTGTCCTCCGAAGAGCCACCCAGTTCACTACCCTCTCACAGTCTCCCTGATCTTTTACAGAGTTTTAAATAAGCTGCAAAAACTGATTAGCAGTTTGATGCATGAAAGTGCTAATCAGTTGTGAAAATGCATGGCTCTTGGCACAAACTGATTAGCAAAATGTAAAAAAATTATATAGTTTTATTAATGTTGTGTACTGTGTCATGGACTCACTCAAACAATGGTTAGCAGTCTACTGCTAAGCATTTCTGAAAATGGCTATTAGCATTACCCTGTTTTGCTTCGCATTTTGCTAAGCTATACCAGCTATTTAATACCCTGCTTTAAACCATCTCTGTAAATAACTCCTCCTCCTCCACAAACTGCAACATCATTAGTGGTTCAACCAGTGATGTGCTGCAACCCATATGTAGCTCCTGCCACTGATACAGTTACTTGCATGGGCTGTTACATTTTGGGGTGCCAAATTAACTAAACAACACTTTTTTATGTTCGCTGTGCACATACGAACATACGAATGTGCCAGCAGAAACAGACCACCCGGTCTATCTAAGTCTGCTCAAGTGCGCAGCTAGCACCTCTAGTTTGCAGCTGCCCCATCCCCCTCCCCTTTGTCATCCCACTGCCGCCCCCCACCTCCTCCACCCTCACTCTCCCCTGTTCCCTGTCCCATGCCCTTTTAAAGCTGTTCACAGATTTACATGATACCACCTATTCTGATAGTGCATTCCATTTTGCTGCCACCCTCTCCGTGAAATAGTGTCTCCTCATGTCCTTCCTAAATCGTCCCTCGTCTATTCTTAGCCCATGCCCCCTGGTGTCCCTCCCCTCCTTAGCTTAAAGACCCCACTTGCCCCATCCTTACTGATTCTCCTCAGATACCTGAATGTCTCCATCATGTCCCACCTGTTCCTGCTATCCTCCAGGGTGTACATATTCTGGTCTCCCAGCCTGCTGTCATAGTCTCTCCCCTCCATTCCACATATCACCTTTGTTGCCCTCCTCTGCACCCCCTCCAGCAGCCTGATATCATGCCTCAGATATAGCCTCCAAAACTGCACACAATACTCCAAGCGCAGCCTTACCAGTGATCTGTAGAGGGGCACGATCACCTCTCTTGGTCTAGATGAAAACCCCTCGTTATGCACACCAGCATTATCTTCACTTTTGCAGCTGCTCTCCTGCACTGGGCAGTGCTGTTCATAGCCCCTGTTACCATTACCTCAGGTCCTTCTCAGTGATCCCCAGCTTAACTCCCCCCCCCCCCCAGCCAGTATTCTCTCCTTGGGTTCTTCGCCCCGAAGTGCATAACCTTACACTTCTTTGCATTGAACCCCAGCTGCCACCTCTCTGACCACTCCTCTAGCTTGCTTAGGTCCCCCTACAGCTGCTTTCTTCCCTCCCCTCCATCCACCACTGCTCCCATTTTGGTGTCATCTGTGAACAGACTTACCTTGCTCACCACCCCGTGCGCAATGTCTGATATGAAGAGCCCAAATAATACTGGTCCCAGCACAGAGCCCTGTGGCACCCCGCTCATCACCAGCGTAGGAGTCGAGAGCTCCTCTCCCACTACCACCCGTTGCAGCCTCCCACTCAGCCAGCTTGTAATCCAGTTCATCATTTTTATCCCCACCTCTACACCAGTTAGCTTCCCCCCAAGCCGACCATGAGGCACAGAATTGAAGGCCTTGCTGAAGTCCAAGTAAAGAACATCCACCGCATGACCCTTATCCAGCTCACCTGTCACCCAGTCATAACACTGTATCAGGTTGGTTTAACAAGACTTCCCTGAAATGAACCCATGCTGCTTCACATCCTGGAGACTGTTGTCCTCCAGGTACACCAGTCTTTCCTTTAGTATCATTTCCATGAGTTTGCACACTATGGAGGTGAGACTTACTGGATGATAATTACCCGGTTCATCCCTTGGTCTTCTCTTGTGTAAAGGCACTACATGTGCCATCCTCCAGTCCCATGGCACACATCCCGACTCCAGTGAAGTACTGTACAGCTCCGCCAACACCTCTGCCATCTCTCTCAGCATCCTGGGGTGGATACCATCTGCCCCTGGTGCCTTGTCTACCCTCAGTGCCCTCAGTCCCTCTAGGACTCTACCTCCCTCAGTTCTTCCATCTGTCGTCTCCTCCCCCCCAGCCCATGGTGGTAGCAGTCCCCCCTTCTCTTCCATGAACACTGAGCAAAAGTATTCATTCAGTGCTTCCGCCTGTTCCTCCCCCTTTTCCGTCCACTCCCCATCCTTTTTTATCCTCACTATTGTCTCCTTGCACTTTCTTTTCTCTCTGATATATCTGAAAAAGTCCCCCCCCCCTTAATTCCCTGCGCTAATCTCAGCTCCCTCTGGGCCCTGGCTTCTCTCACTTTTCTGGTCACCTCCCTGGATCATCTTGCATACTCCTCCCTGTCCCCTTCCTTCCCTGTCCTCCTATACCTCTGATGCACCTCTCGTTTTGTCCTCACTACCTCGCTGTTCAACCAGCACAGTTTCCTTGCTCTGCTCCTCTTACTTTGTGTCTTGGTGCAGGCTTCTGTTACCTCTGTAATCCCCCGTTTAATAATATCCCATTTCTGCTCCGCGTCCATCTCCTGCCTTATGCCCTCCAGTTTCCCTTTCAGTACTCCCCGCATCCTCCTAAAGTCCGCCCCCTGAAGTTTACCACCAGGGTTACTGATTTCTCTGGCTCCCCGCACATCGTGATATTAAACCACACCATTTGGTGATCGCTATTGGCTAGTGGGTCCTCCACCCTTATTTCCCTTACTGCCTCCCCATTCGGCAATACCAAATCTAAAGTGTTGTTTAGCCTAGTAGGTGCACTGACCAACTGCATCAGGAGACCCTCTTGGATCACGTCCAGGAGTACTTGCTCCCTAGCACTGGAAGTGACTGGAATGCTCCAGCAGGTTGAAATCCCCCACAATGACCACCTTCCCTTTTCTACATACCTTTCTGATTTGTCCCGCTAATTCTCTGTCAAGCTCTTCAGACTGGGGCGGCGGCCTGTATACCACCCCAAGCATTAGTTCCCTATCCCTTGAGTCTAGGAGCTGCAGCCAGATTGCTTCTGTTCTCCTTTTCTCCCCCTCACACAGACTGTCACCCCCCCCCCCCACAGTCCTTCCTGTATAATTTGTACACTGGGATTACCAGATCACAGTCCCAGTGCTCGGTTGCCCACGTTGCCGTGACAGCTGCAATATACACCCTCCACACTGCCAAGAGTGCCTGTAGCTCAGCTGATTTATTGCCTAAGCTTCTCACATTCAGCAAGACCACCCTCCATCCTGCCCCCTGCAGTGAACATTCCGATAGGAGAGTGGCTTTTGAGGGGTGTGACGCTGTCAGTCCAATGCCAGCAGCAGGCACCATCTTGCCAGGATTCCTCCATCTTTCAAAAGCCACAAATGATCTTATATGAGACCAGGTCCACTGCCCCTTCATACACATCAAACAGGTCAATCCAAACCACAACTGCAGAGCATTTTGGTTTACAGTAGCTCAGCTAGCAGATTACTCGGGATAAAAGTAGTTGGAACATATTGTTGGATTTGGATTTTATTCCCAAGAACATGGAAAAAGGACAGCAATAATACCTGCAGGGAGTCCGGAACCTCCGAACACCAGGTGCATTATAACGAAACTCGAAGAACAATATTCTAACACAACGTTACATACTCAGAGATAAGAGGGCTCTGTTACCTGGTAATGGGCTCATTTGCATAGTAGAGACACAACCGCACCCAAGGCCATTATATGTTGCACATGCACAGTGGTAAGTATTATGCTGACTACAACACCTTCGCATTACAATAGAACGATTCTTTATATTGTGCTGGTCATAGCATTATGGCCAAAACCTGTAGGTGGCGTGCCAGGACCACAAATATATCTCTCTGCTAGATAGTAGTTTGTGTACATCATAGCAAGCATCAGCAGAACATCAGTAAATAGTGATATACCTTATGTTGTATAACAGAAAATGGTAGTCCAGATTAGGGACGGCAGGTCTGGCAGGTCTACAATATTGATGCCTACCTATTAGGAAAACTTCAGTCTTCTTTCATTTTTGGGTCCCAGACCCGCCTGCCTGAACCCTCCTTGATGTTTTTTCTACTCATCAGCCCAGGGGGAAAAGAAATTAGTTAACAATGACCAGGGTTTGAAGATTTGGCAGGTTGTTTAGATAGACTGATAGATAATATTTTTACTTTTATTCAGAAAAATGCATGTCATTAGGGAAAATCCCTGTTTACAAGTCCTGTGTAAAGAACTTACAAGTTGCAACAAAAATAAAATAGCAATCATTTCATAGTACACAACAAACTTATATACAATTATCATTTTATTTGTCTATATACAACTGTGCAAATAAGGTTTGACAACATTTAGGTTGACATTTGCAAGTTAATGGGAAGTAGTTTTTTTTTACATCGGTGGTAAATTTATAATGAGAAGTTTCTGTGCGCGTTTCAAATGGGAGAATATTCCAGGACTGAGCTATCTGAAATCAAAGTTTTTTTTTCCTAGATCTGGTTTTACAGAGAACAGGATTGATTTTATTAATATGCACAAATCTGATAGATGCACATATTGGCCAGACATTTCTACCAAAGGCAACTTTATTAATATAGCGTTTTGGGTTGTATATCATAAATTTATGTATGAGTTTTACCCAGGTTGTGAAATTTCTTGTTACCAGTGTTGTTCATCCCAATCTTATTAACATGTCACAATGGTGTGTATTGTAACTATATCTCAACACATACCTTGCTAATCTGTTATGTATTTTGTCTCACTTGTCCAATAACTTCATATTTGTAGCTCTATACATTAGAATTACATACTCCAGGGCTGGTAGTACCATTTGTTTTGCTAGTATTTTTCATGCCTGTCCATTCAAACACTTTGTGGTGTGCCTGAGAGCTCCTATCTATTTGTTTGTGTTTGTAATCAAGGAAGCAATATGCTTGGTGAAGCTTAGGTCTGTGTCAAATGTAACTCTTAAATAGTGATACTACTTCACCTGTTCAATTTGTTCCCTATTACGTACATGTAATTTAGTTTTTGCTTTTGTACCAAAGTACAATATTTTAGTTTTCTTTGAGTTGATCCGAAGCCTCGACCCAGTGAACCACTCCCCAGTCATATCAAAATCTGACTGCAAGCTCATTTCTAACTCCTTTAGGTTTGCTCCGGTGGCAACAAGTGCCGTATCATCTGCATATAACCTTACTGATGAGTGTTGTACCGCCTGTGTGAGATCGTTGTTGAATAATAAAAATAACCCACAAATTAAATTTTTACTAAATGATAGAGTCTGGGATACAAACACCCTCTGTGACCTCCCTGTTAAATAAGATCTTACCCATTCTCAGGGGCCATCAGCTATTCCCATTATTCTGATTTTTTTTTTTTTTTTAACAAAAGGGAGTGGTCCACCAGGTCGAAGGCCTTCGAAAGATCAACAAAATGTACAGCCGTTTCCTGCTTTGTTTCAAGTGAAGAAGCCATCAGGTGATTAAATTCTACCAATGCCGTGTTTGTAGAAAGTCCACTCCTAAACCCTGACTGGTATGGTAACAATAGCAGGTTCTCTCCTTCTAGAACTTTAGGGATGCCAACCACTCTTATATTTGGGGTCTGTGCCTCATATTCCAAGGCCTCGAGGTTGTTTTGGAGCTTGGAGCTTTTCTGTTTTAGCTTAGCTAATGCAGCAAGTAAGGGCCAAGGTAGATATTGAATCAGTATCCACAACTGTAGCTGTCATAATTTGAAACCGTGCATCTCACGACTCCATCTACTGCAGCGATCATTTGAGCTTGGCATTCATAGTTTTAATGGCTTCCAGCAACATCTGCCAGGGAGGATCTCTGCCAGGCGGCTTGGGCTTGCTTGCTCAGGCACTCAGAGGCTTCTACGACGCCTGTTATGATTTCTGACCTCCTACCACAGCATCTTTCGGATGACCCATTCGTGATATATAAAAAGAATCCTTCTGCTTCCTTCAATCCTCCGGAACTCAATCATGAAACATAGTTGGAAAGTTACATTAAGTGTTTCAGTTTGTTTCACAGCAGAGCCCACTTGAAGCATGCTACATCTACTATGCAGCTCTCTAAGCCCTCCTCTAAATAATACGTAAAAAAAAAAAAAAAAATGTTTACCAAGCTCAACTGCATAGTGGTAATGCTAACACCTGCCAAGCCGCTGACTGGGATTCAGGAGTGGATGCAGGTTATTCAGAGGTTGGACGGGAGAGAGAGAGGATTGAGCATCCAAAGGACGGCTCTCCTCTCTTAGGGAGGGGAGGTTCTGGTCTTCTGACTTTGGACCACCACCTGGCAGAAGCATGCCAGTAGCCAGTAGGATCATCCTTGTAGTACGGGGGAGGCCGCCCTCGATGCTGATGCGAATGTGCATGCAGAGGGACGGACGTGCGCGGCACATCACTGCATGCTGGTGGCCCTGCAGAGAAAATGCTGGAGGAAAACCCTTACTGGCTTGGTGGCTCCCTGGCCCACCGCAGGCTCCACATCACTGACTAGGTAGAGAGCCAAATCTGTATTTTGTTGTTGGGGGAAGGAAGGATGGCCCTCCACCCCAGTTCCTGCCACAGAGGGGAAATCCGTGGGGGACTCAAGAAGCCAGGTAAAATCCATGAAGCAGGACTTCCAGGCTATAATAGAGTCAAAAGTTCAGCAAGCCCTGACATTCCTTAAACACTCACACTATGACGGGGGTTCTAGGGGAACCTGCCTGCCGGCACATCGATTGAGAGCCAGAAAATGAGCGGCCTGCGTGCTTCAGATTAAAAATCCCATGTTAGGCAGATTAATGCATGACTCCACTCACATGCTCTCCATTTTCCAGAAATATCAGGACCTCTACATGGAGTCTTCATCCTCTAATGTTCTGGCCCTTTCCCAATATTTCTCAAATCTTCACTTTCCCAAGCTGTCTGAAACCCAAGTGGCTTCCCTCAATGCTCCAATTACCCAGGGATGAAGTACTGTTGGCCTTGGAGCTTGCAAAAACCCCAAAGTGTCCTGGACCGGATGGGTACTAAGCAGAATGGTACAAAGTTTTTCTTGGCCTTCTTTTACTATACACCTCCACCAGGTCTTTGAGTCAGTGGGGGGGGCATGTCCGCCTTCCTGATCACAACCTATCAGCTATTCCTAAGCCTGGCAAGGATCCCTTCTGCCCTGCTTCATAATGCCCCATATCCACGCTGAATCTGGATTGTAAATTATTGGGCACCCTGTTGGCCTTTGGATTTCCAGCTGAGTTTTTTCTTTTGCTTATAAACATATACTCTGACCCCCAAGTTTTTGTCCAAGTTAACGGGTCATATTCTTCCCCAATCTCCCTTCAGAGGGCTATCAGACAGGGAAAGCCCCTATACTCTCTACTGTTTGCACTTTACACTGAACCCCTGGCTTTTGCATTCTACCAGGCAATGGCAGTGGAGTGGATTCCCTTGGGAAGAACAGAATATAAGGCAGCATTATATGTAGACGGCATTCTTCTTTCTCTGCTAAACCCTGACACATCCATTCCCACTGTGTGGTCAATCCTCTAAACTTTTAGTTGGCACTCCAGATTCTCACTCAACCTCTGTAAAACCAAAGTTCTTCTGTTTAACTAACTTTCTTCGTTCTCTCTCCAATGTGACCTACCATTTAAATGGTGGGGCACTAGGCTTAAATATTTGGTAATTCGAATTCCAAAAGATTTGGGAAATCACGAATTGTTGAACCTTGAACCCCTTATGATGGCTCTTACTGAAGACTTCACTCAGTGGAGTCAGCTACCACTCCCAATTTTCCTCTAAATTGGAGATAATTCAAATGAATGTCCTACCCCCAGAGTCTCTAATTTCTCAAAACTCTGCCACTCTCTCTCTCTCTTTGCTCACTATTCTAATCCTTGGAACAAACTAATTTCTCATTTATATGAGGTCACCTCCCAAGGGTTCGACTCTCCCTGCTACAGCTCCCTTCCTCCCAAGAAGGGGCAACCTACCCAGCATTTTTAATTATTTCTGGGCTCTGCACCTTAGAATTGTATACTACTGGCTGTGCCCCTCATGTACCTCACCCTGGAAGCAGATTAAGTTTACTATTAACAGCATGTCCGATATTGGCTCCCTATTTACTAGTAGGGGGAGACCCATCTTCCTTGGAGATTTGACTAGGTTTATGGCCCACACCCGCCATACTTGGTTTAAATTACACAATATGCCTAAGTTGGCAGTCATTTATTATTACTGCAGGGTCTTGGCCACTGACACAGAGTTTCTCCCTATACAAATAAATCACATTTTTATGAGGTGTTGACAACTTGGCCTTGCCTATATATTCCAGTTCTTGGATGACCGAGGGGTACCAATATAGAGGGGATGTTGCCTGAGGTTTCTCACATTTTCATAATGCTTTGTCAATGGCTCAGTCTCAGTAAAATGACAGCATCATATACAGGCTTCTTAAAGCTACATTGTACCAATATCATGTGCTTTTTAAGGCTACGGACAAGTGAAACTACTGACTGAGAAATGGACTCAGTACTTCAACAAAAAGAGAAATTTATTTTCTTTACAAAAAAAAAAAAAACCAAAAAAAAAACACCTTGGCAAAGAAATGCTGGGCTCCGGTGGGCTCACTCCACTACCTTAACATTGCTGTAATTCTGTGGCTTTAAAAATAAATAAATACATTTATTCTAAGCAAGTAAGCTATAAGATGATCTGTCTTGCTTTTTGGTAGAGTGCTGGGTCTCCTTCTTAGCAGAAAGTTACAGCCAGGATTTACGAGCACCATGCTGTGTGAGCAGCCCTCTCCAGCTGATAAATGAAACTGTCTGCCCAGGGAGTTGGTCAGTGTCGAGACAGTTACAATCACTTGTCTAACAAAGTGGAGCTGTAAGTTGACAGCACTTTGTAGACCCTACCAACACTAGACTGGTGGGGGTACTAAGGAGTGGAGTGGGCAGACTCAATGGACCACGGATCTTTTTCAGTGAAAGTTCTGTTTTTATGTTTCTATAATTGAGCCAACAAACCTCAAAACAAGAGACAGAGAATAATGCATAGGTGACTGTGTTATGAAGTGTTTTTTTTTTTTTTTTAACTCCAGAGGTGTGTGTGGACCTGTAAACCTTGAAAACGCAACTTGAGAGGTTTATGTGATCATCACACACCAAGGGTGTGTTAAAATAAACAAAACTTCATAAGCTAACAGTAGCTTATGTTTTTTTTTTAGTTTTTTTTTAATAACTGGTGCAGAGTCATGAGCACAGAAATCCAGCTTCCCAACACAGAAAGTGAAGTGTGAACATTCCAAATGCCGTGATAACCAGGTACGATGTCATAACTAGTTATTACGGCATTTGATCACACTGATAATCAGTGGAATAAAGGGGATCAACAGTTATTATAATCAGTGGTTAATTTGGAAATGCTAAGGTGGGGAAACTGTCACCTCTAGATTTAGAGATGGGGAACTATCATTTCTAGATGAAGGAACTCTCCTGTAGTATCAACGTAGAAAGATAACAGAGGTGCAGGAACTATGGAAAAAATTTGTAAGAAGTGGAAGAACTGAGTTCCTGCAGGCTCCTGCCCAATTAACCCTGATTATAATCCAATAAAATCTGTGGCTGAAGGGAGTAAGCTTGACTCCCACAATAGGGCTGTTCAAATCAAAATTTTAGGGATTTGCCCAACCATGACAGTAACTGAATTTGCACTTTTCCCACATACTTCATAATGAAATCAGCTTTTTTTCTTTACTTGTTCTGCAAAGTAATTTACAGGGGACAATAGCATTTGCACACCCCTGCTCCCATAACACTGTTTTACTAAATTTCAACATGTTCTAGCTGAAATTCAGGCAGTCTTGCAAACTAAGATACACCAAGTTCATACTTTACAGATTGAAACAGAGTACAGCAAATAAACTAGAAAAGACTGTGTTTATTCTTAAACATAACAACCTTCTGAGCAACTACAAACAATTGTTTTAATATAGTTTATAATGCTTGAAATAACATTTTAAAAGCTATATCTTTTGAACTGTCAGAAACTAAAGTTGTTTCTTTTTTTAAGTGAAAGCTTTGGAGTCTGACCAGCATGACTACATAATAACAATACAGTTCTCATGTGTTGATGCATGTCTGTACATGTTGATAAAATATGTTGTTAAAAATAACAGGATTTAAAATATTTTTTGAATTAGTTCACCGGTGTGGTTACTTATGTGTACAGGTTTTTCTGACCCTGGTATTTATTAGTCACCGAAACAATCTTGTATATTTTGCCTTTTTTTATAACACTGTAACTGGAAGTGTTTGTGGATTTATTCCATTATAAATTCAATAAACATATAGTTTAAAAAAAAACTAATATATGGAAGATTGAACGTCATCATATACTAATGTGTCAACTTAGCTGACAAAAAGGTTTTTAGCCCAAACAGTTCCAAAGTAATCCCATTTTTCAGAAATTAGGCCGGATTCACAATGCCCCTGCCCCCCAAACTCCCACAGCTGTGGGAAAAACCCAGTGCAAGTGGGTTGCCACTTGCTGAGACGCAGTTTCTCCTGCAGCAACGGTATTCACAAAGGTCGAGCCGGTTTATGACTGGCTCCATGATTTATGGCAACTTGCAGGTGATGTTTCCATAGAAATCACCACAGCTATGGAAATATGTTATAGCCAGTGGGACCAGCCGTAACATCCTTCCACAGCTGCGGCAGATGTGAATATCAATCTTCTCAGCTGCGGAGATTTTGGTCCGCAACTGGAGTTGCGGAGTCGGACTTAGTCCCATTTTGCTTTGTGAATCTGACGCTTTATCTTTTGAAAGTTCTACCTTTGTAATCGTTTGGGAATAAAGTCATCTTTTGAATGTTCGGACTTCAGAACCCTTACGGCTAGAAATATACTTTTTTCTTTTTTTTAAATGAAAGCTTGGAGTCAGGACATTATGAATTAGTCCTACTGTTACAGTTCTTAACGTGTCAATAATATTCTATACACATCAATGCTATTTTAAACTGCTTTTTTAAGTATACTATCAATACATATTTTTTAGTTGTAACACAGCCCAAAAAAATGGCAAACACACTGTATCAGCACTATTTTTATACCAATATATAAAATTACACAGTTTTAAAAAAGAGTTTATGATTTTTTTGTTTACTTTTCTGAATTTTGGTAATATTACACATTATTTAATTAGGAACAGTGTAGTCTGCAACTTTATTTTCAATTGTTACGACCTTAATCACGCTGTGAACATTTACCTCTCCCTTGCAGCAACCCCTACTATTCGTTGCTTTTGCACACTTCACTTACGAAAGTGCTGGAACACAATAAACTGGGGACTGAAACTATCCCCACCCGTAAGTCACAGGGGCAATGTACACAGTATTCACTCACACCGGACCTGGTCTGTAACTGGGAACTAAGTGCTTGATCATAAGTGCTTGCAGTCCTTAGCCCTGTTTACACAATCACATTTGCACTGGAGTAACCCGAGCACTCAGGCTGCTCCAGTGCAAAGGCTTTCATGTAGACACCTACTCAGTTGGGGTAAGCCACTCATTAAGACACTCCCAGCTTCTCTGGCAAGCTGGGGATGCCAAGCGGAATGAGTGGCTTACAGTGGCTTAAACTGCAGTGTGGACTGTCTGCGCCGTGCCAACCATTACTTTTCTGTGCCTCTCATGATGCAGACGGCAACTCATGCATGAATGAGTCTCTGTTTTCAGCAATTGCTGTGAGCCAGACAGTTTTCCCACAAGAAGACAGATCTCTGAGCACAGCAAAGTAGCTGCTATGAAGAACCAAGGGCTGTTAACACTGTCACATTTCCAGCTGAAATATATGGCCATGATTTCTGGCATGTGCATTCGCATTCATGTCACCACTTATGTTGGCGAGCAGCTGTCTGGTCCCCCCAGTGCATGGCCCCTCACTAGCGCAGATTGTAGTGGTGTAGAGAAGGGCTGTGCAGACAGGCAGGCCACGTGTCGCAGGTAGTCAGGACTTGATTGTTGCAGTCAGAATTTTTAAGCACTGCTGCTGTGTAAACATGGCTCTTGTTTACTTTCCCACGAATATCCATCACAACAGAGCAAAACAAAGAAAATAAACACTGTCCAGCCCTATTCCTGCTAGTTTCATGCTAACAGGTTTTGAGAAAACTGAAACAAAAGACTGGTGCTGTAAAATAAGTGATGGTGATTTTTTTTCTTTTTTTTTTGCTAGAATGCACCATGTGTTGTTTTTTCATGGAGATATTTTCTCTAGTCGTTTGTGTGGTGTGGTTTCTGGAAAAAAACGAAGTGTTTAAAGCAGCAGTGAAACAAAACCAGGCAACAAATCTGACCCTACATTTTTTAATAATTAAAAAATCCAGACATCTTCTAGTTTAATTCTGTGGTACAATGTTTTAGTTCCAGTAAATATATTTCATAAATGTTTTACTTTATTTTTTCTCAAGGAAACAGGACGGTCACCACATTTAGCTCAGAAATATCACTGTAGGCCAGGCAAGGGGATCAAGAAAACAAAACAAAGAAAAACTTACAATGTGCAACATAGGGGGCACTTAGAGAAGCAGATTTGATAGTTATGCAAATATTTTTGTTAGCTGTAGCTAAAACTAGCCTTTTTGGAAAAACATTTTTCACTGCACTGCTGCTTTTAAGAGCAACTGACACGTTTGGGCAGGCATCTCATACTAGATAGCTACCTGCCCGAGGAACTTTTCTAGACCAAAAAATAACATTTTAGCTCAGTAATTAAATAATAACTTGCAGCCAGCCCACTGGCACAGAGACAGGGCATCCATTTGCGACGCCGATGACCCGGGCTCGGGAATGGACTCGGGACATCGGAGGGCCAGCTGGGGGGAGAAGGACTGAGGGTCCCAGGGACTGCTCTCCTTTTCCGGGGGGGGGGGGAAGAGGTAGAGTGTCCGGCACACCACAGACCTCTGGTGGAGGCTGGGGGTTCCATCAGGCCAGCACCGTCATTTGTGGGGGAATGGGGTGGACGCCAGACGTCACTGCACCTCACCCCAGAGGATCTACCACTTCAAAAATACCATGGCCGCCTCTCTCTATGGTGCCCCGGCCGAAGGGGGATACACAAATTTCCGGCAGCTCTTCCCAGTCCCATGGCCCCACTGGGGATGCCCACCGGAATTCTCATCTTCAGGTCCACAGGTCTCAGGCCGACTGATGGCCCCTCCCAGCCAGGGGCAAGCCTGGGATGAGCTTGTCCTGGCAGGTAAACCGGGGGATTGGTTGGGTAGTAGGGGCTAAGCCTAGGAAGCTACAGCTAGCAAATAAAGCATATTGAATAGCAAAAAAAATACATATAATAAATAATAACATATTTAAAAGCTTGGCTCATAACTTCTGAGTAAGAGCCAAGCTGCTGACAAGCACTGCAGCCCCGCCCCTAAAAACAGCACTTTGAAGACATATAGTTGGGAATGGGGCTGCAGGTGCGCTATATGTATAACACTGTGATCGGGGGAGGGGGGACATCTAAATATACATACAGTACCTTTGTCTGAAGTTTTACATGTATAGGATCAATATATACTATGTACTCTAGCCCCATACATGTAAAACTGCAGACAAAAGTACTATTGTATATTCAGACATCCATCCCTTCCTCGATCTCAATGTTATACATATACCGCACCTGCAGCCCCGTTCCCGACTATACATCATCAAAGTGCTATTTTTGCTGCAGTGCTTGGTGGCGGCTCGGCTTGTACTCGGAAGTTATGAGTTGAGCTTTCAAATGTAAGTTGTTAGTTAATTACTGAACTAACAATTTTCATTTTGGTCTAGAATAGCTCCTCAGGCAGGCACCTATGTAGTATGAGCTGCCTGCCCAAGACTGAATATGGTGACAGTTGCTCTTTAAGCTGCCACCAGCCAAATGGCGGTTTTGCTGCACAATTCTGTATTTAGCAACAAATACCGCTGTTCAAGTAGCTAAACTGCTATTGCAGTTCTACAGGTTGTAGTTTAAAAATTCAGGGTTTGGCTAAAAGTTTTGTCATTTTGGTTAAAGGGGTTAGCCAACACATGCTACAAGGTTTTAGACTTCCAGCACAAACACGGAAAACCTGTTTCCACAATATGATACAGAGCAGTTTTAGATTTTGCAAAAGACACCTAATTGCTCGCTGGATTTTTTTTTTTTAAACAAGGTTAACTCAGTAAGAGCACAAAAGAAATCTAAGGCTTGGATTTCACTCCTGCAGCCAAGACACTCAGAGGTTCTTTTGTGTTCCCTTCAGACCCACTTTACTGCTGTGTAAAAACAGAAAAAAGCTGCCAGTACATTCAACTTGAAAAGGACAACTGGGATATTGAATGAAGAATGATAAGAGCTCAAAAATCTGTGGCCGGAAGTAATTAGGTTGAGGCAATTACTATATCCTATAGAAACGCTCAATTGATCTGGGCATTTATTCCTGATAAATGGCTGTCATGTAACAGAATCCTTGTCAAAACAAAACACAGAGTACCTCCAAATACTTTATCTTAGTTGTTGGAACAATATCAAGGCCATCGTTTCTGCAGTCTGTCAGCGTGAGCCTACTAACCATCAGACAAATACGGGTTCATGAATTCACTTCGATCTCTTTACTCATCTGTTGGTACTTTATTATTTAAATACACCAATCTCTGCCCTTTTCAACCTGTGCTGTTAACCGTTCAGCTAATCAAGGTCTTGATAACACTGAAAGAGCAGTCTGCAACTCCTGTCCAGAAGGGCATCATCGTAGTTTACAAGAGTCATTTCGCAACAAGCATCTCAACCTGTGAGAGCAACTGCTACCAGTAAGGTTGCCACAACTAGTAAAGATTGCTGATAGTTGAGTTACTGGAGCCACACGGTTTGTTATCCCTGATGGAAGAGCATAAAGGCAGTGCCCTTTGTAAGAGAGGACGCATGGGCTACATCACTGTATGCATCTTTGGCAGAATGGGTGGAAGGAGGTCTTCGTGGATGGTGGAAGTCAAGACAAAGATAATAATATATAGACTAAATGATGCTAACTATAAATTGCATATAGAATACAGTAAATGCTAGTAAAGCAGTAGTGTACAAGTAAAATAATTAAACTGAATGGTCAAACAAGTTAATAAACTATGAAGCCAAAGGTAGACTGGTCCTATCAGCCTGTCTGACCAATCAGTGGAATTACTGCACACGTGTACTACCACTTTCCTATCTTTTATTTTACGTAATACACTTTGCTAGTTACAAGTTTGATTTTCAGGTTTTTGTTTCAGATTTTAAAAACTTGCCAGCAGGGCTAGAGTTAAAGCTTGTTAAGGGAGTGCTGATAGTTTGTTCAGTTGTTTAGTGTATGTAAAGTGAGTGTTCATGGTTGCCATGATTTTGGCTCGTTAACGTTGACAGGGATACTAACTTGGTATGTAAATGAGAGGCCTGGTGAGTGTGCATGGTGAAACTAAGATGGCGTCTCTTGTCAGTTTATGTGAATCTTCTGTCAAAGGGCTCTTGAATTTCAGGGTTATGAAGCTACTGTGCCAAGTAAGAGGCTTTATTTTCTGTCTAAATGTCTTATGTAGTGAGTCACAAGTTCTTATGAGTTTAAATGTTTCTTTTTAGTTTAAACAGGGTTTTGTATTGGAGTAAGTGATCTAACACTCAGAGAGCTGTGTGATGCAACTTGATGGTATTTTGGAGTCCTGCTTTTCAACTGGTACAATTCTTGCATTTTGTGCAAAAGAATCAAGTGCTGTGATGGCAAGATGGGTCAGCTTCAATATGAAATGTGCAGGGGGGGGGCTGGAATTTTGAGTCGTTTTTCACAATGTTGTTTTTAAACAACAATATCCCTGCTGAGACATACAGTAGTTTTATGATTGGAGTCGTATTTTTACCTATTTTCTCAGCAGGATGGACTGCAGTACTGGGAGGTCACTCGAGCTGTGAAAGGTCAAACAGTGAGTATTTGGCAGGATGCTGCAAATGTGTAACTGGCTGTAATTAAAAGTCAAATCTAATTACTAGAGTGTTTTTAATTGTTGTGACAATTTATTTTATTTGTTGTCAGTTATGAGGTGGTCATGCTGCAGTTCTCCTAGGGGGAAAAATCTAACTATGTACTATAAGGCTGTAAATCCATCAAGGGGTTCTGGTCACGTCATAAACCACAACAGCAAAGCTTGAGTGGTTTGGAAATGTCACTAAACCTCAGAGATGGAATTACACACCTTGTAATTTACAGTTGGACTGTGCCACATAAAACATACAATAAATCACTGTTGCTAACGTGAGTGATTTGTAGTAAGTTTATAATTTATAGTAAGTTTACATGTGCTGTGAGATGCAGCAGTATAAGAAGGTGGTTACCTTGTGCAGTTTGAGGAAAAGGACTGTGAAGTGAAGCCGAGCGATTCTGTCCACCCAAAATGCACAAGATGACAGTCCCTTGATTTAGCTAGGTGATTAATATCTACGTTCCTTTTTTCTAAATTAAAAGCAAATGCAACACTCCTCCCCATACTCTGAAGTGGAACACTCCAATGTTGCTGGACAAGGTGACAACTGTATACACAATAAGAGGCCCTGCAGTTCTGATTGCTGGCTGGCGAAAATCAGGTAAATGTTTTATAATATTATGCAATATCTAGATGATCACTTCTTTCTCATAGGGAGACACTGACATTCAAACCATATAAAACTATTAACATGACACCAGGAAGTGACAATGCCACTGATCTAATACAATACTGCTAATAATACAAGATTAAATGTTAATAAAAATGTATATGTGCAGTGCATGTCAGCTTTTATCTTATCTGTTGCGTACAGTAAAAGCCAACTCATAGCTGGCCCAGTGGCGCAGAGGGGCTGAGGCACTGGCGCCTTCCCCTGTTACCATGCCAGCGAGCCTGGGTTCGAGAATGGACTGGGGTGCCGGAGGCTGGAGATTGGCGTCGGAGGACTGCTCTCCTTTCTGGGGTGGGTTGGGTGGGATGCCCGTTCTGTCACGTGTCCCCGGTGGAGGCAGAGGTATTACAAGCGGGCGCACAACAGGGGACCAGAAAAGTGTGAAAATGCACGCATGCCGTCCAGATGACGGCAGCCCACCTCCCTGCATCTCCCAGCCAAGATACCTCCAGGCTGCATTTCCGTACCCCGGTAAAGCTGGAAGGGAGTGCTATGTGTGCTCCTGTCTCTCCTCCCGAGGGCCCGGCAGGATATGGGAGAGCCCCGCGAAGGGATACATCCAGGACAACCAGGGCATCGGAGCAGCTGGATGGTGGATTGGTCAAAGGAGGCAACGGCAGGACTTGGCCGCCTGAAGGAGAGAATGACAGCGGGCATGTCGGAGAAGGTATAAAGAAATGATGCCAAAAAAAAAAAAAGGCCAACTCATAACTAAACTACAGAAAAATGGTGGCGTCTCTCACAAAAAAATACCTAAGTAATCAGAGCCATTCACTACAAAAACTTGAAAGTGGAAACTATCAGTTACTTGCCTACTAGTCCATCTCTGTTTTCTCTGGGACTGCTGTTATGGTAGGGATGTCACTAGAACCCCTCAAAGGAATTATTGCTTCGGAATTTGTTATTCTATTTGTATACTGGGGCAGCGTATTCAAAATTCTCACTAGTTAGCAAGCAAACTTTGTTATCGCATGTTTCAATAGTGTGGCAGGTTATATTAAGATATGAGAAATGCAATATGCATTTGTGCAAACATGTTGGAATATGGCTTCTGTCAGGACAGCGCTATGAACGGTAACACCATTAGCGCTGATGATTTGACAGGGCATTCAAGAAAAAAATTACCACAGTAATGATGTTTCTTCTAATGGACCAATAGTAAGTCAATACAAAAACGGCATCATCTCCACGCTGAGATGTTGCCTCGGCGGTTAGAATGGTGCTGTGGAATCAGAACTCCATTCAAATGTTGTTGTGTGCTGGTGATCCCTCGAGTGTTCTATTGTGAAATTTGTGGTGAAGAGCAGAAGGAAGGGGTACTAACTAGCTCCTGCTATGCTTATAGCGAGCTAAATAACAAAAAATAAGCAGATAAAATTTAGAAATTTTTAAGTAGCCATACCAAAATATTTGATAGATCTATTTAAAATGTCTCCTTCCTTCGTGACTAATTGCTGTTGCAGTACTCTGTACGTGAATCCAATGTCTATTGCTGCTATTATTGTAATTTCTGAGTCAAATGTATGTTGTGAACTGCTGAGATATGTGGGATGTATGTGAACTGTATAAATGATGTATGTAACTAACTCCGGGTTGCCACTGAAAAAGGGACCTCAGGTCTCAATGGGTTCACTACCCAGTTACCAAAATGCAATAAATAAATACATAAAATATGAAGTGCATAAATATATTTAAATGCTCACGCAGAAAAGAGTATTTAAAACCAGATTATATTTAAGGACCTTTTTCTGATTAGCGTTACAAAAGGGGAGGTAGGGACGCAGTGCCAGATCTAGGGACAGCAAAAGGGACTGCTGCCCCAGCTGTAACTTGCTGGTGCATTTCACTTTGTTAAAGATGTCTGGTTTATTGATTGTAAGAAAACAGGCATTCAAAACTATAGATTGCATTTGTATTTTCTGTCAAAACTGTAATGCAAAATGTTAATAGAATACAATATAAAGTAAAAAAACTTTAATTGCATATTAAGTATGCACACAAACCTTAGCACCCGCCACTGCAAAATCCTGGATCCGTCACCGTTGGGATGAGATTGTACTGGCTCACAATTGGACCCATTAGAAGAAAGAACAGTTACATAAGAACTTATCATAAGAGTGGATCTTTGAGGGGATCTCAGTCATTAGGTCACGCACATGAAACTTCTCTGTTGGTGAAGCAGAATCCACATGGAAGATTTTCAGCAGTACAAATAGAACACTGACATTCATTACCAACTCTATAAAGGTGAGCGGCCCCGCTCCCTTCTCAGTTCTTTCCCCCAGAGACAAAGGGAACAAAGCTCGCACCATGGGGGACCGAGAAGAGAGAGGTGCCCAGGCATAAATAAATGGCTGAATACAACAGACAGCCAGTTCTGAGAAAGAGACCCATAAAGGGGGATGGTGGGAGGGAAGGCAGACCTGATGACTGAGATCCCCTCGAAGATCTACTGTTACGGTAAGTTCTTATGTAACTGTTCTATCTTCACTGGCGGTATCTCAGTCAACACATCACATACGGAATGAGTCCCAAGCAGTTACAGATGTGCGAAAACAGTCTGGGAGGAAGGCCATCCATAAACTTAAGACAGGAGGCCCTGCAGCACAGCCCTGCCAAAACCTGCATGGGCTCTAGCAGCAATGACCACACTGTACTGCTTGGTGAAGGTATGGACAGTACTCCAGATAGCAGCAGCACAAATGTTAGCAACTGAGACCCCTTTCAAACAGGCCACAAAGGTAGCCATGCCTCTCATGGAATGGTCTTTCACCACTCCTGGCAAATCTTTGCCATGCTTACTGTAGCAAAACACAATACAATGAGCTAACCATTTAGACAAATATTATTTAGAAACCCGAAGGCCCTCTCTACCTGAGTGAAAGACACAAAAAGCTGGCGAAGTAGGCGAGTCCCCTCACCAGGCTAACCGATTTGACGGAGCAGTGTGTAATATTAGCTAACAGACCACATGGTATCTCGCTGATATATAACTGCCTCCTGAATACTATTCATCCAGAAGTACTACCAGCATCCATGGTTTGGAATGATCTCATCCCCAACCATGGAGCTACTTTGCCGGAGATATGGAGAGATATGCATAAGTATATTACGCAGGACATACTTAAGGTCATGCAATTTCAAATATTAAACAATATGTATTTTACACCATGCAAGTTAGCTAAAATGGGACGAGGACAATCTTCTACATGTGTTAGGTGTGGCCAAATTGAAGGGACTATGCTGCATATTTTTTGGGCCTGTGACAAAGTCGCACTATTATGGATGAAAATCCAATCCCAAATGGACCCCCTGCTAGGGCAATATTTTACTCCAAAAATATGCATATTGGGGGATTTATCCTCTATTGTTGTCAGGGAAAGGAAATACCATATCTCACTTATATCAATGGTGGTCAAAAAATTAGTTCTCAAACACTGGTGGGACCAAACCATTATTTCCTACGAGGAGTGGTTACATGAGATGTCTTTTAATCTCAGGACAGAAAAGATGGTCGCTAGTTTGCATAACAATCCAAGGGGTTTTGACAAGAAGTGGGGTAAGTTATATGCGCTTTACCTGCATTAATTGGCAGCTATGGCTCGTGCTCTCCAAATAAATAAATTAACTAACTGTTATCTCTTTGACAGGACATAACTAGAATAAGAGGTCAGGTTTAAGAAACTTTGGGATCGCTCAAACGGGGGGGGGGGAGTTGGATGAATATATATGCTTCAATGTCTTGGTTACACTGTAACAAGTATCAAGGTGAAAATTGTGTAAAACTTGCTAAATAAAAGCTGGCAAAGTCCCCTGAAGAAACAATCAGACCTTGCTGTGTGCAGCTGCCTGCCAACTGCAAATCACAGTTGAGAGGGAGCCTGGCACAGCAATGCTGGTCAATGAGTTTGTTGTCGACTTGGCATTCTAGAACTGCTCATTTATGATGTCCTGCACATCTGGACCAAACAGTCTGGAGCCATCAAAAGGGGCATTCAACACTTTTTGCTGGACATCAGTGGGGAAACCCGAGACCCTCAGCCAGGAGTGCCTATGAAAGCAAATGCCTGTGGAAGCAGCCCTGGCACCAGTATCTGAAATATCATAGAGGGCTCTCAGGAGGTGCTTTCTAATGTCATCAGCACTCTGCAAGCATTTAAGAAGAACCTCTTGCTTCTGGGAACAATCAGGAAGGGGCCGGGCCGCAGTCTTTCCCTTCTTCCAGATAGTATGCTGGTACTTGACCATGTATAAGAGGTAGTTGGAAATCCTCAGCCCTAGGGTGGAGGAGGCATAAATCCTCTTGCCCCAGAGATCAATCCTATGGGATTCTCTGTCGGGAGGAAGGGGGGACCTCAGGCGCTTGGGCACCTTCGACCTATCATGAGCAGCCTTTATAACTTCAGAATCGGTTTCAGGCTGGGCAGCAAGATGCGGCAGACCCTGGGGGCGTGATACAACTTATCAGCCATGCGGGGCATGGCTGACACCAAATCAGGCTTGTACCAGGCCGCCGTAGAGGCATTCCTAGGAGCTGAAGGATAGGAGGAATGACCTTGGGAGGAGACTCTGGGATCTCCAAGAAATCCACCAAATCCCTTCTGGTGGCATCCTTCTCCTCAGTATGGAAGCCCATGGCTGAAGACAGGTGCTTCATAACATTGAAAAAGGTAGGGTCTTCTGGAGGAGACCTAGGAGTATGTTTGATAGAGTCCTCGCTGACTGAGGAGGCAGTGGACCTGTCAGAGGAGGGAGACTCTTCCTCTTCCTCCTTTTCCTCAGGCAAGATGAGGTCAGGATGGTACTCTTCCACGATGTCTATCTGTTTCAGCTCAAGGTCCAAACAAGGGACCATCGACGGTCCGTGAGGAGTAACCTGCGGAGGCCAAAGTAGTGTCAAAAATGACAGTGCAATCAACAGCACAGGTGATGCAGGCCTGTATGTGCCCAACTGATGGACCAACACTGTAGTGAACTTGGTCAGAATGTTATCAAGGTCGATGACAGAGGAAGGTTGTGTCGACGGAGGTGGGGTCGATGGCACATGGTGCTACAACCCATCCAGTGGGCCCTGAGAGCCCAAGGAGCTAGAAGCCCAAGGGCCTGGTGAAGCATCGGGCATCTACAGGAGGCTGCCGACAACCAGCCCATCATCGATGGACTTGGAGTGCACAACCGGCCGCCCTGAGCAGCAGGCGGCGGTGCTGTTGGTTGGGTTCTGGTAGGTAGAGAGACCTGGACAGCAGCAGTCATCAGTGTAGCTGCAGCCGATGGAGTACCCCAGATGAAGAAGAGGAGGCCATCAGAGAGCAGGAATGCTGCCGGGGGGAGGGGCAGTCCTGATCTCTGTACTTTTTATGACTTTTCCTCGGACACTTGTCTCAGGCCTTAACAGCCTGGGAGCTCGATGAACCCATCAGAGACTAGGAAGGAGGGACTCCCGAGAACCCCTGCCCAGAACTGACTACCTGTTGCTCCATCAAGAATTCTTTGAGAGTTTTTTTTTTGCTTCACGTCAGGGTGGTTTGATTAAACTTCTAGCAGAGCTCACAGTCAAGACATTGTGATCAGGCCCAAGACAGCAGACACAAAGGGAGTGTTTGTCTGTAGAGGCAATCTTCTTTTGGCAGTAGCAGCGACAGAAGAGAGAAGTCAAAGGACTAAAGGAGAACTGCACTGAACCTGTAAGCCATTTTCCCTAGTAGCAGCTGTTTTTAAATACTGGTTTCAGTTCTGTTACAGTTCATTCTGTGTTGCCCTTTTAGTAAACACATGGGCTGTTTCTGACTTGCACTCTGATGTTAAGTTCTATTTTGGAACTGTATGATGTACTGTATGTCCCTCTCAGCCACAGAATTCTATAACAGAACATGAATGCAATGTGACAACAATAGAAGAGCTGAGAAAGGGACATAAACTACACCATACAGTTCTAAAATGGCACTTATAACGTGTGTAAATCAAAAACACCCACTAATGCAACTAAAAAGTCTGTAGAGATGAAACAATAACAGAATTGAAACCAGTATTTAAAAATCAGCTTTTCCAAGAGAAAATAACATTTAGGTTCAGCGCAGTTCTCCTTTAACTCTTGACATAAACAAAGGAAAGGAATCTCTTTAGAAAAAGAGATTCTAAAAGGCCAAGTATGAAAAAAGGTACAAAACTGCATCAGAGCTTCCACGGAGACCTATGCAAACAGAGTCGATGGCAGGAAAGAAATGAGGAGGGAGTGGGGTCTCTCACGCCTTTATAGGGCTGGTGATGTCAGCGTTGGCGGCCCCAGCTGTGCTGCTGAAAATCTTCTGTGTGGATCCCGTTTCACCGTTGGAGAGTTTCCATATGTGTGACCTGATGATCGAGATACCCCCGATGAAGATACATCATTACCATAGTAACTTTTCTTCTAACAACATGTGTCCAATAGTGATGCTATACAAAAACTGAAGGCTTCACAGCAGTACCTTGGGAGGCTGGGAAGTCTGCAACCTATTTAGAAAAAGGGTTCTTCTGTAAGACAGTTGTCCCAAACCTAGCATCTGTTCCGGAAAGAATATCCAGACAGTTGTGCTTTGTGAAAGTGTATACAGTTCTCCAGGTAGCTGCTCAATTGAGACTGCCACTGAGGCTTCAGTTCCCCTTGTGGAATGTGATGTAACACCTAAGGGGGGCTGCTTACCAGCTTTTTCACAGCAAAACTGTATCTAGGAAACCACATGGCCTTTCTTGCAGCAGGTTTGCCATTGCCAATACAAACATACGAACATATAAAAATGCCAGCAGTAATAGGCATTATAGTCAGTCGAGTCTGCTTGATTGTGCAGCTAGTCCCTTATCTCACAGCTGCCCCTCCCACTCCTCCCCTCCCTAGATTTACCCTCCTCTCCCACAGGTGACAAACAGCTGGCTATTGTCAGATCTGATACCTTTTGTTCTATAAAGATAGTGGTTGAGTGCTCTCGACATCCACATTTTTGTTCACCTGGACTTGAATGTGATGGAAGAAGTACAGGAAGAATGACTGTTTAAGATGAAATTCCAGCACTACTTTGGGGAGAAATTTCCTGTCTGTCCTCAGGACAACTTTGCCCCTGTGTATAATAATGGAGTTAGACTCTCTGTACAGGGCTTGGAGTTCACGGACTCTTCTAGCAGAGCTTGTAGCTATGAGAAAGAGTGTTTTCCACCTTACAAACTTGAGGTCCACAGAGGCCATGGACTCAAAGAAACATAGAATTTGACGGTAGATAAGGACTGCCTGGCCCACCCAGTCTGCCCATTTCCCTACCTAATGGATAAGCTGCAGATCCTAGTTAACCAGCAGCCTACTTCTTTCTACCCCCAACCCCTAGAATTGCCTCATGACTGTCCCATGCATGCTTGAATTCAACCACTGTTTTTGACTCCACAACCTCCTCCGGAAGGCCGTTCCATGCATCCACAACCCTCTCTGTGAAAAAATACTTCCTCAAGGGGGACATGCACTAGCTTGTGCCAAACATATATTCAGGTCGGGGGGGGGCAGGTTCTCTTCAAGGAGGCATTTGAAAAATCTCGAACACAGGGTGTGAGGCTAGAGATTTTGGTTTCCTTGCAGATAGGAGGATTGATACTGCTGCCAATTGGACTTTCTGTGGTGACATCCTTACACTACTTGTGTGCAAGATGTTTTAAATAATCCAGAACCACAGTAAAATCAGCTTCCAGGGAAGAAGCACCGTTACCTGAGCACCAGACTGAAAATCTTTTCTATTTTGAGAAATAGGATGTTTTTTGTGGACTGTTTCCTTGAAGCTTTCATGATATTTAATCCTCTGCTTGACAGGTTCATGTTTAAATACTCTAGGTCTTCAAGAACCAAGCCTTCAGCCTCAGTGTTCTGAGGATTGAGAATTTCACCCTGTCCTGGGTCGTGTCTCATGATGAGCAAAATGGGGTTCGTCTCTGACAGAGAGACAACCATGGCCATCTTGCCCCATCTGGTGCCACCAGAAACATTTTCACTGACTTCCTCCTCAACCTCCAGAGCACTCTGTGAATCAGACAGAATGGGAGGAATACATAGAGGAACTATCCCTCCCAATTCAGAGTTAGTACATCCTGGGTAGAGTCCTCTTGTGGGGTGGCCTTTATCGCATGAGGTAAACAAGTCCACCTCTGGTACATCCCATCTTCTGAACAGAGTTTGAACCACCTGGTGGTCTGGTGACCACTCGTGGTTTCCCTGACTTATTCTGTTTAGAGAGTCTGCCAGGACATTGTCCTTTCCTGTCAGCTGTATCAACAGTGATTTCTGTATTTATTGTGGTAGCTGACCTAGTTACCACAATAAGGTCCCTTTCTTCTCCTGGCGAGCTTTATTTGTTAGGTGACTTCAGCCTGAACTGGCTGTCACCCTCCCTAGGTAAACCACGTGCTGACATTACTGCCCTCAACTTGTCCCAATTAATTACTGAACCCACCCGCTTAAATCACAAAGCACTAAACCACAGTCTCTTAGACTGGGCCCTCCCTCCACCCCCACAGGACTGTCCAATCAGGCTTATTATTAGAGGCACTCAGTGTTCATCACATGATCCACCTAGTTAGAAAGGTCGATAGACCTAAGGCTCCCCACAAACTCCTTACTATCCGATCCTACAACTCCCTGGATCTTGCTCTGCTCCACCATGACCTCACCCATGCTAAGTGGACTCCGACTGCCTCTGCCCAGTTCATAGATCATGCTTTAGCATATTTCAGAGACACTCTCCTCTGTATTTGGAACATACTCTATTAAGGCAAGTGAGGGTTCGGGCTTCTCACCTTCCCCGGATTACCCGAGTTACTGGCCTGCCAACGTGCTCGAGACCAAGCCTGGAAGAGCCACAAATCCACCAGACTTCCTTGAGATCTCTCTATCGCTCGCTCATAAACTCCTGCACTAAGGCCATTCAGCTTGCCAAAGCAGAATATTTCAAATCCACTTTAAACTCAAATATAAAAAAACCTCTACGTTCTGGAAGGTGGTCCATTCCCTCTTCTCCCCCCAAAATAAACCACCACCTCCTGCCATCAAAATGAACAACCAGTTCATAGTCGAACACCCTGCTGTAGCGGCAGAATTTAATTCCTATTTTACAACCTGTGCCTCAGCTCTGCTAACCTCACTATCCTCGCCACTTACATTCCCCTCTACCACAACTGCCAGCCATGAGTTTCTCCTTTTCTCCCATCTTTCCACATGATACCCTACATGTGCTTCTCTCTCTAAACACTACAAAAGGCAACTCACCTGATGGTCTGGACCCCAAGCTACTCTACCTTTCTGTCCATCCTATCTCCATCCCCCTAACTGATCTACTCAACTTATCTTTCCTCAGTGCCACTGTCCCTAATGCCTGGAAGCATGCCATTGTTCTTCTTCTACCTAAAGGTGGTGACCCCTCTGCTCCAGGGAACTATCACCCCATCTCACTTCTACCTACCCTGGCACAACGTCAAGAACACCTGGTTCTCTCTCAGCTATCCACTTTCCTGGATGATGACTCCTTTTTCACTCCTTTCCAGTCTAGATTTCGGAAGAACCACTCCACCACCACCTCCCTACTTAGGCTTACTGACGCCATCCTTTCTGCCATGGATACTGGTCATATCACATCTGCCATCTTTGTCGACCTTGCCAAGGCATTTGACACCGTTTCCCACACCCTCCTTCTTGAGACCCTCTCCTCAGCTAGCCCATCCCAGTCGGCATGTAACTGGTTTAAAGCCTACCTAGTAGGAAGAACTCAATCAGTTAAAATAGCGGATTCCACATCCTCACCACTGCCCATCTCAACTGGTGTACCTCAAGGCCCCATACTTGGCTCCACTTTTATTCTCCATTTTCCTAAATGACCTGCCGTCAGTATGTTCCTCCTCCTCCTCCTCCTCCTCCTCTATCCATATGCATGCTGACGACACAGTCTTGTTCACTTCTGGCCACTCTCCCTCTGATGAATCCTCCAGCCTCCAGCTCGACTTCAATAATGTTCAGCGCTGGTTTAAGTCACATCAGCTTTTCTTGAATGCCAAGAAAACAGTCTCCATGACCTTTGGCACAAGGCAGAGACTCTCTACACTTCCTTCCCTACCCATCTTCCGCTCCATGAATGGGACCACATTTGAGGATACCACCTCTTTCAGATATGTAGGTATTTGGCTTGACCGACACCTGGCTTGACCAACACCTAAACCTTTCTGACCATGTTGACACCATCCTGAAGAAACTGCGGCCCAAGCTTGGTGCCCTCTATAGGAACTGCAGCTGCTTACCTCTGTCGACTAGGCGTACCCTTGTTCAGAAACTTATTCTCCCTATTTTCGACTATTGCAACATAGTTTATTGTGCTGCTCCTAAGTCTTCCCTATCCAGATTGGATTCCCTTTTCAGTGCTTTTTGTCACTCTGCTCTTGACTCCCCCCCCCCCCGTACCCACCTCTGCTCTCTCTACCACTCCCTTGCTTCCCCTCCCTGGCGTGCACACGACTCTTGCACTGCGTGAAATTTACCTCTAAATTCTGGATTGGTTCTCTCTCCTCTTATCTATCCTCCTCCCTCTCCATTCCGCCTCCCTCTACACCATTCTCTCAGCTCCACTGACTCTCACACTCTGGCTATTCCACAGTGTACTACTGCAGGTGGCCAAGGTGCTTTCTCTTATCACCTCCCAACACTCTGGAACTCACTACATATGCCCATCTGACACTCTTCATCTCCCTCTTCCATCTCCCAGGCCCTACACAACTTTTACTCCTCAGACTGCACTTTGCCAATGAAGATTCTGCTGTATTTCACAATGTTTATTGCACTTCAAGCATATTTTGCTTTGTTGTAGTATTTGTATAACCTTGTAAATGCATTTGTTTCATTTCTGCCTATGTTTATGTCTTATCCAACCATTTTTGCATATGTGCATTCACTTTATCTGCAGTTTTGCTATGTATATGCCATACCAAACTGTTATTGAAAAATGTACACTTGATTTATCTATACTGTATTGCCTATGTTCCCCTCTTCCCCCTCCTCCAAGGTGCACCGCGAGACGAGCAACTTGTTGCTCAGCGTGTTTTTTCTGGTGAAACTCTTCAATAAATAAATAAAATATTTAGGGAGAAAGCTAGATTAAAGCTGCTCATTGCCTCTGTGTATAGTTTTGTGGATCTGCTGCCACCTTGCTTCTTTATATAGTACATTGTGGTGGTATTGTCAGTTCTGACCTGAACTGACTGGTCTTGGACCAGGGTTGAGGAGTACTGTAGAGACAGGAGCACAGACCTGAACTCCAGCTAGTTTATGTGCTCTTGCTGTTCATGTGGAGACCAGATCCCACTTACTGTGTGATCGTCCAGATGCCTTCCCCATCTCAGTAGAGAGAAATCTGTTGTCAGAGTGAGAGCAGTGGGTAGTTTCTGGAATGGGATTCCTTCCCTGAGATTGTCCGTTTCCTTCCACCACTCTACAGCACTGACCAGGCTGACTGTCACTGGTACTAGATTAGTCAGTGGGTTTGACCTTTGATGCCAGTGCCTTCTACACATCACTCATCTGTAAGGCACCGCATCTCTTGCTGCTGACATGTGTCCCAAGCAACTGTAAGAAATCCCTTGCTGGCCTTGGCTCGCCCAGCTTATAGGATCTTGCACAGGGCAACAGACTTTCCACTAGTGCCTGTGGTAAGAATGCTTTTCACTGAGTACTGTTGAACTCTGCTTCTGTGAAAACCAGCACTTGGCTGGGTTACCGCTGGAGTTTTTCTATATTCAGTGGCAACCCCAAACTTCCCAGGGTGTTTCTCACCACTGAAATACAGCACAGTGCCTCTTCTTCTTCTGTCCTTACTGTGACTAGCCAGTCAATCAATCAATCAAAGTCTTTACTTAACCAGGCGATCGCCATTGAGCAAATCTCATTGCGAAATGGACCTGGGCAAGTTACAATACACATTATACAACACAATGAATACAACAATGTCAAAAAAGAAAATAAACAAATAACCACTTTGGCCAGAAGCAAAAATACAATGTACAGGGTAACAGCAATGGCAAGGCCTTGATAACTATACATACGCATGAGTAGGTCGTTTTAGGATAGCCATCCAGGTAAGAACCACTGTCATCACTTTCCTTCTCAGAAATGTTGCCATTGCAGCTAGGCACTTTGTGAAACCCTTGGAGTTAAGGTTAGGACAAAAGGCAGTGTGGCAGACTAATACTGTTCTTCTCCTAATCTGAATCTTAAGATATTTTCTGTGGGACTGTCCAACAGGGTTGTCACAGTATGCTTCTTTCAGATCCAGTGATCCCAGACACCTCCCTTTCTGCAGGGATGGTATCACTGTTCCCAGTGTTACCATTTTGAATTTTTCCTTTTTTATGTGCCTGTTCTAGTGGCCTACACAGACTAATGAAATAACATTCACATATAACAATGATACTGAGTCCACACTTCTGGCACTTACCACCAGGGCTGGATTAGTTGCAGTGCCCTGAAGACCTCTAATGCAACAGTTTAATGGCAATACAGTATCTCCTTCAAGAAGGTACACACTTATCAGGTTAAATGCAGAAAGAACAAAATCTGATTTATTCAGGGGGAAGCACAGGGGTGGGGTGGAAAACTAGCAGATGATTAGTAGATCTGATTAATTCAGCCTGAATATGCATGTACAGGGAGTCCCTTTGTGACAGTCACACACCCTGGGTATCCAGTTGTTAAACAGGCCAGCCTAAAGCATTACTCGGGGTAGGCTGGCATTGCAGGTGTTGTTGGGGCCCTTAGAAAAGAAAACAATTAGCATGCACATCAACCCAGGATTTGTAATCCGGAGCCAGATGGCTCAGTTCATTACAATAAACTTAAACAAGTAAATCAGATGACACACAATGATTGCAGCTTTGAGGTAGGGAGCTACCCTATTAAGTACTCTCGCTACCCAGACCTGGAGGCAGGACAGATGAGATGAAGACCTCTAGATGGTGTTCTGGTTTGTCAGGGGAAGCAGGGCCCACACAACTCAACGTGGTGGTCACTACCTGTTCGATGGTGCTGAGCAGGGAGCCGAATCCCCGAGCAGGTCTTTCGTCGGAAATGTCTCTGCGATGGGAGCGGCAGTCTAGGCCAAGATGGCAGGGCCCGGAGCAGACAGTTTGGATTTAGTCCGTACAAGTGCTGGAGTAGCTTCCAGCTAGCATAACACACTTGAAGGTGGGGAACCAAATCGCGACCCACACAGCACATTTCAGCACACTTATAAGCAATACAACTATCAGCCACAGATCGGATAAAGTCAGTTTGCAATTCAGCAGGGTTTCTGTGCAAACCTTTCACTCTGAGGCTCACTTCGGCACCTGGCAGGCCGATCGCTTCTGGAGCAAGCCTTCATCTAAGATCAGGCAACAATTAGACACTCTTTCTTCAGGCTTCAGGTCTCAGTCAAAAGCTATCGGATTTGAGTCTCACAGACTTCTTCACACTGGAAGATGGTGGCAGGCAAGCCAGACACAGCCTTCCCACAGATTTCCCGTGATACTATGCAGGAGCAGCTGCTCGAATGGCTCGAGCCGTTCACTCTCCACACTCCAATTCTTGACTGACTCACTGCTGCAGGCAGCTCTGGGCTTTCCCAGTGATCCAAAAGGTTCTGTTGACTGATGACTATGTCTGTCACAGAAAGGGCTTCCTCCTCCAGGTCCATTTAGACGCCAAACCTTAAAACTATTGTAACCCCTCTGCAAATGGGGGTTCCCAAAAGACTTCCAGGAGCTTGCTTGAATGCTCCAAGCCTGAATGGTGTTTGGCGTTTAAGCCATTTATCAGTGAGTGTTTTTAGAACCTCTGGTACTGTCTCTTTAAGAGCTGTCTGCTTGCAGACATAATTAGTTTGTATGGGGGACTGTGTGTTTCTTTGATTGAGTACCACTCGAGCTGCTGCCAATTCACTCCATTTTTGCAGTCACTAGGAGTGCAAAGGGAACCTATCTGAAAGATGTAACTGTTTGGCAGAAACCATTTAGAGTAATAATGAAATTACAGTTTGTCTAACCTGCTTTCTTTGCAGTCAGAACTGTGTCTGCCTAGTTCCCCATTCTGGTTTTGAACTGCTGAACTGGACCAATCAGTGTGGGGTAAGCTAGCTCTAAAATGGTGCCTTGGACGAATCAGAACTTGGACTCATAATCTGAGCCAGCCACAAGAGGATTGTATGAGCAGTGACTCTGGGAGATGTAGTTTAGACTTGGCTTTTTGGACCAACAGGAGCAGTCTATTGTGAGTGACAGCCAATCCAGTCAAGAACTGGGAGGAACTCAAAGGAAGTGCCCGGTTTTGTCTGTTGGAGTTTCAGTTGAGCTCTGGCAGTGAAGAAGGAAGGAGCCCTGCTTTTTCAGTGTGCAGTTTTAGTCGGAAACGTGTGTAAGGCCCAGAGTTCGGTCTGCAGCTTGTGTAACTGCTTGTTAGGACTGAATCCGTCCTGTGAAGAGAATCAAAGGATATCTGAAGAGTAGAAACCAGGCTCACCCTGTAGAAGACTGGAGAAATTGCTGAATTACATCGGTCTGTCAGGAATTGAATCTGCTGTGTGTTCTCCCAGGTATTGTGCAGTAATTGCGATCGGGATAGAGAAGCAGCCTGCCTGGTATAGTACTTTCTGTTTTACCATATAAATGTGTGAAGAGGCTTGTGTACCTCAAGTGAATCCTGCTGCCATTAAATGACTTTTGCCTGTTACTGTTCACCATATAAATGTGTGAGGAGGCTTGGTTAGCTCAAGTGAATCCTGCTGCCATTAAAGGACTTTTGCCTGTTGCAGTTTGCCATATAAATGTGTGAGGAGTCTCGTGGAGCTCAAGAGTAGCCCTGCTGACATTGAAGGACCCTATCTTGTTTGGAGGTCGTGAGTACTAATTCAGGGTCGCTCCCTGTTGAATTGCCACATTGAATCCAAATGGAATCACTGTACTGCTGACTGTTTAAACTAATTTTTCTTTCTCTGTGGGAAAGGGCCCTACCAGCTGCCACGGTTGGACTAGCCACTAGGGCTTGGGTACCCAGGGACAGTAACTGGTAGGGATAGGCTGTGCACAGAGCCATAGGTAGATGAGTAAAGTGATAAGCTAATTAACCTGATTTCCCTGTCCTTGTTATATTCCCCCTAAATAAATCAGAGCTGCTTGTTTCAGCAAAGTTATACTGCCTGAGGTATTTGTCTATGTTAAAGTATTGTACTGTGATTGTTGCACTGTATCTTATTTTACAGGAGGTCCCAGTGCCTGAACCAGCCCTGGGGGTAAGTGTATACTGTGAAGGTAATTCTGATATATTGTGTGGCCACTAGTGGGAAGAAAGGGGGGTTGCAGTGTCCCAGAGGGCTGTGACCAAGTAAGTTTAACTATTGCAAACCCTGACCTCTGGGTGGAGGCACCCGCCATTGGATCCAGGCCCCTCAACCTGTTAGTGGCAAATCAGGCAGGGGTAGTAGCCCCTGGGATAGCGCCATCTAGGGGTTACACTATAATTCCTATAAAAATTCAATCCCATAAGTCCTCTGGGGACAGTTTCCATTTTAGGTCCCCCAAGGTTCCAATTTGTCCAACTCTGGCAGTCCAGAACCAGAATGGTGGCTCTATGCAAAAAGTCCATGCTGCAATGGAAAGCAGGTTAGAAAAACTCTTATATTATTAGTATTAAAGCAGATAAACAGGAAATAATCACAGTTCCTAATCTGGCTCCCTCTGTGCATATAGTGACTGAGAATGGAGCTGAAAAACCACTCGCTGGGCTGGTCGCGAGCCTTAAACTACTCGGACCCAGCCCAGACTAATTTCTAACACAGCATACTGACTCTCTTAAAGGTACAGGCATGGAGGCTTTACTATAGCACTCTCATGCAGACAATCAAAGCTACTCGGACACAGGATACCGTCCTGACAATGGGCATTAGTCAAGCCCAGGAAGACATTATAGGAACCCCTATTTGTAGGGGGGTTACATTTATATGTTTTTGGGGAGGCAGAATTTTAAGAGTAGAAATGTGCTCTTTAGTTAAACACACAATGAGAAAAGCCCTATGCCGGGGAAAATATTTTCCTAACTTGTTTATATATACATACACACACACACACACACACACACTTCAACCTCCAACCACCACCACCACCACAAGCCATCCAGCCCACAATGGTTTGCTCTAGATCTGTCATGAATATTCTGGAAAATATTCTGTTTGTTGTTTTTAGGGTGGAACCTAACAGACTGCAATAGATACAAACAGGTTCCAGCAAAAGATATCAAAGTTATGCAGGTTAAGGAGCTGACTGGAGAGCCTGCTACCACAGTATGCCTGGGAGGGATATACAAGTTAAGAGCCTTGGATTCCAGAGATTTCTGTCACAGGTGTGTGTTTTTTTCCCTCCCCTCAGTGCCGCAACCATATTTATGATATTTCTGGTCAAACACATAATCTGTGTATCATGATCAAACTCCAGAAATAGTCACTGCCTGAGGTAGGAACAATGGACAAGAGGGATCCTACATTCCTTCTAGCTCTAATATGTTACGGTACTGTGCTTAAAACGTGTTAATGGTAGCAAGGCATTCCTGTCTCTTACACATTGCTAACACTTGCTAGGTTACGATGTACACCAAGGAAATGGAAAAGGTTCTATATGCTTTGGACTGCTTCAGGACACCCATCTTACATGAGGAAGGAGACAGTTGGCACCAAAACTGACAATTAGCAGTGCCACAAGGGAGTTATGAAAGCCTCACTCTCTCAAGAGTTGTAATGATTTGCAAAGCTCCCTTCAAGCCATTACCAGGGTTCTCTGTTGCTTTTGCCTCTTGGGATCCAAGACTACCAAAATAAAACAAACTGGAGGTTCCAGACGAAATTCTGGTAGTCCAGCAGCATTTGATTGCAGCCACTTTGGTGTATCCTACTACAGTGCAAGAGGGTAACAGGCAGCAGCTCAGACATCCTGAAAAGCCAGCACTTTGTTCTGAAACCCCTCAGTGTTGGTGAATACAAATCCAGAGGGGCTGGCCAGTGCATCAGGGACGCAGGGCCCCCCATCTCCGAGAGCCCTACCATTACATATTTGGGTTTCCATTGAAAATGTATTTTTAAAGGCTTGTTTTTAATTTGATACTCACACAAGTCGATATGTAGCAATATACAGACTTTTTTATTCACAAAGCCAAACTAACGAGGAAAGCAGGCCAGCTGGGTAAAAGAAAGAAAAAAAAAAAACACTGAAGTGGCACAGTTGGCAGCAGTCTGATTGGGGTTCAAAAATGAAAAGCACACTAAATAGTTTTAAGGATTCCCAAAGCTGAGACAGCCTTTCGGTTTGGTTTAGTCAAAGCCCTGCCAAGAGGGGAATGAATAACGGGGGAACAAGACAATGGAGGGGAAAAAATGCAAGGGCCAATAAGTTTGTCAAAGCTGAGATACTGCTGCTTTCTAACCCTTAGTTCCACAGTGTGTGTGATATTATTTTTGTTTTGTTGCCAAACACCAGCATTTTAAATCAGCGGTTCTCAAGGCCCCAAAACTAAAGCTCTCAATGTGTAGCCACCAGAACTTATCGGTGACCTCATTTATTTTTCACACTAAATCCCCATATGTAATAAATGTCTCTTAGCCTTTACACAATGTACAATATGTTCTCTTACTGCCGTCTAGTCCCTTGAAATGTGTCTCATGTTTTATCAAGATAAGAAACTGCCACTGCTGCAACATTTTTAATTATAGCTTCGATACCTGTGGTGTCCACATAAAATTAGCTAGTGGCTTCATGTGGCAATCAGACAAAGTTTGTGTAAAGCACTTCCAGCTGTGCTGTCTCTGACAGATTTAGGTGCTCTCCTAGTTATGAAATTATGTAGAAGGCAATGATTAAAACTGTCCCATCCCCTTGCTGTTTTTATAAACAGTGTACAGAACGCAGTGCAGATTTGTGCAACTGCAGAGTGTGAACAATGCTCTCCCTCTGCAGGCATGTCGGGTGGGGGACAGAGGGCACAAAGGAATATGTAACTTTAATTCAAACTCTGCTCAGTCCAATCGAAGTAAGGCCAAATCAGTTAGCACATTAATGTGCCTTTTTCAACAATAAAATGTGAGCTCCAGAGGAGAGCAGTGTCTTAACACACAGTATCAGTGAGTCCCACAGCAGCAGCTCTGAGAGAGTGTGTGTGTGTGTGTGTGTGTGTGTGTGCCCTGCAGGAGCAATCCATGACGTACCATGCACTCCTTAGTAGTCTGCTTAAAACTGAGAACTAACCAAGCAGTAGTCGTAATTTTATTTATCTAGTGCCCAATCATCGAGGTGTGACTGTCCAACTTGGGCGATGCTGGCCAAACAAGCATTCCAGTACAGTAGCCTGGGAAAAAACACAACATGTATGTTGGCAATTAAACAGCATAGTTATCCTTAAAAGATTATAACAACCCCTCCCCAGCTACAGAAGCTTCTTTTGATGCAGCTGTGAATTCCATTCCCACAAAACACAATTACAGTAGTTCCTGCATATCTGCTTTTTTAAGATAACTATTTATTAACCGAACATCTGATGGAAAACAAGTTTCCTGACTACGTACCATACATGCCACATACACTGACTAACACAGGGAAACTAACTGGGAGACTGGCTGATGTCTCTGTCACTGGGCAGCATGGGTGGGTTGGGGTGGGGTGTCAGGTCACTGCTTGCAGGCTAAGGGCCATATTCAGAAGAAAGTGTGTCTGTGTGTAAAGTCCTCAAAAGTGTGCCATGGGGAGAAGTAAGGAAATCACTCCAGATATGGGAACTACATGGACCACACATTTCAGCTGCATAAGACAAATACATGCCACCTGAGCGTGTAAAAACACACTCTAGAGTCGAAACTTGTGTTTACATACATACATTCACATGTGCGCGCTCTCACTTCGTTTCATGCACTTACTTCCAAAATCCATCCCTGGCTGCAAATGAGGGCTACTGCTGCGGCAGTAAAATAAAAAGTAAACATAATTATACAATAGGGTCCAAAAGATACTAAACTGATTTGTCAGCTGGGGTCTTTGGTAAAGTCTCAGATGACCGCTGCACGTAAACAAGAAAGCACTGCACTTTTTCCTTTTTTAAAATAGAGGTTTTAGCTGCCATCTTGTTTTTAAAAACCTGCCTACCAAAAACTACACTGGCCTCCCAAAGCAACTCGCACATAAAAAAAAAGTTTGAAAAACAAGTCTTTGTTCCACAATACCTGTATTAAAAACATTGCTTGTGACTTCCTCTAACACTCTCTCCCTCCTGTCTCCACTGCGGTAACCTCTGGCTCCTGGTTCCATTGTAGCAGCGGGCTCCCATGCCACCCAACTGCTAAGCCTGATCACAAAACTGCAAATAAAAAAAGGCGGCTCCCGATCAAGCTACATAATCGTCGGCACTCACTGTAATAACAGAAGGTGCGGACACGCTGCCTCTCCCCTCTTCATCTCGCTCTTCCAGATGCTTTTCCTCAGTCGGTACCACTGCACTTTCTCTCAGCATTATGAACACTGGGGGGAAAAAAATGTGTGTGGGGGGAGCACACTGCAAAACACAAGGAAACACTCACTGGGGGGCAGTAGGAAAAAAAACATCAACACGGGGGGAGGGCTTCACGCCATAATCTACTCAGCAACAAAACTGTTTATATAGAGAGGTATGATATTTTACCAAAAATCAATAAAAACAATTAAAAAATATATACTGAACATCTTAACTTAAAAAAATAAATATTACTTCCTACCAACTGTATAATCACAAAAGTCTACTCTAGGGTGTGGGTTATCCTGAGATTTACCCACTTCTGGTGTGGTTTAGTCACTCAGCCTGCTGTCTCATGAACAAACCACACCAGGCATGGGTAAACCCCAGCATAACCCACACTCGGTTATGAATTACTGCTTAATTAGATAGCATAAATAAAATACTGCTCTAGAGATTTGCGTAACTGAGATTGAGAAGTAAATGCTGAAGGTTCCCTTTACGCTGGGATATTTGGCCAGCCTTGGGCCCCAACACAGCCACAGCTGGTGGCAGCACAAATATGGGATGCAAACAGGACATTGTGCCACCACCAAAATATACTATACACACATCCTTGACTTAGCAGCTGTGGAAGGAATCTCCCCTGTAACTCATTTACAATGCCAGTATTTTTGCCTGACATTAGTGGGCACAAGCAGTATGTGGCCCTCTAACACGCTAGATTGTGATTGGGAGGTAAAAGGGCGGTAGGGGGTGGGCTATCTCTTTCGGGCAGACTAGATGGGCCAAATGGTCCTTTTCTGCTAGCAGGATTCTAGGATTGTGACACCCATGGAGGTTTAGGTATGACACAGCACCAGTTGCATAGTACCATGCCTAGCATGGAGCTCATCTGAAGCACTCTTACTGCTACACTGTTCCTTGCACCTGCCTGATGGTACCATGCCAAGCATGGAGCTCGTGGGAAGCAACGCTACAGCTGTACTGTTCCTCCCACCTGCCCGCTCATACCATGCAAAGCATGGAGCTTATGTGAAGTAGTGCTACCGCTGTACTGTTCCTCCCACCTGCGAGATGGTACCATGCCAAGTATGGAGCTCGTGCAAAGCACTGCTACCACTGTACTGTTCCACCCATCTGCCTAACAGTACCATGGCCTCCCTCCCACTCCACAGCCCTTCAGCAGCCACTGGCATCCAGTGAAACAACCCTCCCTAGCCCTGCCCCCCCATGTCACCTCTCAGTTATTTGGTTCCTCTCCGATCTCCATCCCCCCTCACCCCCTGTGAGGTTGCCCTCATAGAATTAAATCAAGTCCCTACCACCAGCCCTTAGAATTTCTAAGAGCAGGGGGAGTTACAAAACTATGCATCACCCTCTGCAAGGGTCTCCATGCATGGCCAGCATGTGAAAGGTGCTTGCCAAATCACACTGAGCAATTCATTTCCAATTTATTTGGAGGGAAGAGGGGCCCTGAATCACCAAATTGCAATTGTGTTTTTGGGAACCCCCTCTTTCCATCCATTTGTAATTACTTCATGACATTGAGAGGCACCCCTCCCTCCCCGTGCCCATGCACGATATCCTTGGTGGCCACTGGCACTCCACCCAAATGCTGTGATGGTAGCTGGCACAAACCCTCCAATCATCTCCACAGCCAGCGGCCACGTGACTTATGCAAAGCTGTGAAATGGAAATGGAACACTTCAGTCTCAGCAGTCCTGCTTCTACCAATTTTATGGCTAAGAGGAAAAGCACAGTGCAGTCACATTACACTTGCTCAAAGCCACATCATGAGTCAGTGACAATGGTGGGAACTGAACAAAGGATCTTCCAGTTTACAGCCGAGTACTTGAACCACTGGACCACGCTACCATCTAAAGATTCATCATGACAAAAAAAAAAAAATTCTAGGCTCTCCCTGCACAGAAATACAGAGTCTGATGACAGATAAGGATCACTTGGCCCACCCACCCAGCCCATTTTTCCCTACTTACAGTATCCTCGCAGACCCTAACTGGTCTCAGATCTTTTCCCTCCCCCCATGATGCCCATATAGCTATCCCCATGCATTTCTTTTTTAAACTTCATTTATAAGCTTTACTGTTTTATAATACAGCCACATATTTCGTTGGTAGGCACTTAAATATACAAAATGCTCTTAGATTTCAACAGAGAATACATCAATGTTACAGTCAGAAATCTGCTATGCCCAAAACACTATTACTGCAAGCGGGGGATTCCACTTCAACGTAAGTTAATAAAGTACCTAAAATAAAACATCTTAATAGCCAGACGCTGCCATGTGTGGGGGTAAAGAACAATATATATAGTGCTTGACATTGAACACCCTTAAGCAGAGCACTAGAGTTTGTTCCCCCACAAACAATAATAAGTATAGACCATGGGGCCGATTCTAGAAGGTATGGTGCAACTTGCGCCAAAGGCGACATGCGTCAAATGCCGTTTTGCCAGGGACCCTGCACCCAATTTTATTTGAGTCTAAGTTCCGCAACTTGCGCCAACCGTACAGGTATGCCAAACAGAGGGTGTACCTGAACAGTTGGCCACAAGCCTGAGGCATGTCTACAAGAATGGCGCAAGTGCCCCTCCCAATCTGTCAAAGCCCTGCAGGGCTAGCGGCATCCCCCCACAAGCCCTCAAGAGTGCTAGCCCCCAGCCCCGATCCCCTAATAGTAATAAAATCCCTCCCAGCCCCAATCCTCATAATACTGCTAGTCCCCGACCCAATCCCTGTAATAGTAATGAAATCCCCCCCGATCCAGATGCCGCACCCCGCATTGATATTAATTCAGCCATACCAGTTAAGAATTAGTGAACAAATAATCTCGTAGTCCAAGATATTCACTGAGCACATAATACCTACTGTACGCACTCAGAGCAAAGCTCAGTCAGCAACTGGGTACGGTGGTGAGAGCTGGGCTGTGCCATTCGCTGGCTGGGTACGGGTGTCAGGGGGGGAACGGGGTAGTCTGGCACTGCCGGTTGGGGGGGCCACCAGACTACCAGGGATATTTTGGACTACGGGATTTGTGGTTTATTAATTCTTTTTTTTTTCTTAACTTTATGTTTATTTGTATACAACAAACAAACAGTCTGATCACAAGCACTGCATTATATAAAATTAATATAGCTACCATGAGGGCCCAGTCCTCTCCATGTACACAATCACTTCCATCAATACTTTAAGATATGTCTTTGGGGGAATAAAATAAACAATAAAACAGCTAATGTCCACATGGCTACAATAGTGAGCCCATGAGCTGTGCGGGTTTAACTCAAGAGTTTACAAATAAAAAGAATATCACCACAGCACTCATCCTCCACCAGGTAGGGAGAAATCCACCCCACATAAATCAACTGTGAATGCACAATACGTGCTATAGTTAGAGAACTTTCACTCAGAACTCCACTTTAATCATCAAAAATAGGTGCGTTTTCATAGAATCATAGAATTGTGCCGGCAGAAAAAGACCATTCGGCCCATCGAATCTGCCCAAGATAGCCCCCCCCACCTCCCTTTTATCTCCAACCCCTCTGCCCTCTCTCCCCTCCCTTCCCTAGCACCATGTAGTTATCCCATGCTCTTTTGAATTTCTCCACTGTATCCACCTCCACCACCCACTCCAGCAACCTTTTCCACGATTGTACAACCCTTTTGTATGTAAACATTTAGAAATCACATGCAGAATATAATATTAATACAGGCAAACTGCTAAACTTTAAACACTGAGGCTCAATATAAGAAGCAACACAGTCCTTTTATGTTTTATAGGTGGGAACCCCAGAAAATATAGTGTAATGCAGGTAGCATATAGCCCATGCTCAGGATGATAACGGGGCAATTAGCCTCCTCTCAGGGCAGTCAATAAACAATCGAACATCAGTTCAGTGTCTCTAGCCCTGAAATGGTTCTCTACCTTGACTAACACACAGAAATCCTCAGGATTCTTCTTCAGATGAAGAGGCCACTTGCTCCACTGGTCTGGATCTGGGGAGCGCAAGATGCTGTGCCCACTTCAGTGCCTCACTAGGCTCGGTAAACAGGAACATGTTGCCGCGGTGTTTGATTCTGAGCCAAGCAGGGAACACTAAGCCATGCTGGATACCTGACTCCCTTAGCATGGCCAGAGCCCCATCAAACTTCTTCCTGCACTGGCGGGTAGCATACCCAATGTTGGGAAACATACTGACCTGCTCTCCATCCTGCAAAATGTACTTTTTTGCCTAGCGATAGCCAGTAGGTAATCACGGGATCCAATGCATACGGTGACGGCCACCATTGCTCGAGGAGCTTCTGGATTGTCCAGCCTGCCTCTGGAATCACACAGTAGGCCTTCTGGATTCACTGGACCCATTTAGAGACCCCCTCTCCCAGCTGTTGTATCATCCAGTCCCAAATGAGCAGAAGTAGATGGTCCCCTTCACAACCTTCTGGGAGACCTAGGATTCGAATGTTGGAGGCCCTTGCATGGTTTTCTAGTGTCTCCAGGCGTGATTTGAGGTGGGCGTTTTCTTTTAATTATAGATGATACTGCCCCCATCACTGCATCAGCCATTTGGTAGCTTAGGCCGATGCTCTCTGGACAGAATCCATTGTTGCCTCAATGCCTATCACCCAATTATTCAAGGCATCAAATTTATCGGAAAGACCTCTGACCAATGGCATAATTTTATTTAATTTGGCTCTGAGGGTCTGAAGCATCTCCTCTGCGGGTGTTTCACCCAGATCCATGGTTGGGCCTTGGTAAGACTGCATTACATACTAAGCAGCTGGAGTTTTCGATCGTGTGCCTGCACACAAATGTTTATCCTTACGAGGATTGCTCATTTCAGTTGGTGGTCTATAAGCTGCAGATTTTTGCTGTAATGCCTTCATGAATATGCCCACAAACAGCACTTTTTAACAATTTTGTTTAGTGTGGTTTGCAGAGCTCTAAGGAAGCTGTCATCTTGCTCTGGCTCACAACCCCCCGCTGTTTACTAATTCTTAACTGGAACGCTGAATTAATATCAATGTGGGGTGCAGCACCTGGATCGGGGCTGGGAGGGGGATTTATTACTATTATGGGGATCAGGGCTGAGGGGGCTAGCAATATTATGGGGATCGGGGCTGAGGGGGGTTGTTCTGACCATCTTGGGGGTTTGGTGCAGGGGGTAGCACCAATAGCCCTGAGGGGTGATTTACCATTGGGGATCTGGGCAATGGGAGGTGGCTACATGACCTGGGGTATGAGCTGGCGGCACATAACAGTAGTTCGAGGAGTGGTATATGTTGTTCATCCACACTACCTGGCAGGTATCTTGCCACTTTAAGATGTGCCGTAAGGTCTACAAGCTGGGTCCTCCCACCCACCTGGGTGTTATAACCCTTGGCTCACCCCCATGACACCAGATCTAGCCCGATGGAAGCAAGGTGTGTGCGTTGAAGCCAGGGAGGTCGGGTGGGTCCTTGTGGATGAACAACATATACCACTCCTAGAACTATTGTTACAGGTGAGTAACCTGTTTTTCTAGGGACATGGATATGTTGTTCAATCCACACTATCTGGCAGACTCCTAGCAGTTCTCCGAGAGGAGGGAGGCAAGGCGCACACCCCCTACTTAGGGAACAGGGACTGGGGACGTGACTCAAGGTCGATGAGGTAATGGGAAATAAAGGTGTGTGATGACTTCCAGGTAGCAGCCCTGCAGATTTCCTGGATAGGGACATCCCTAGAAGCAGCCACCGACGCAGCTGTATGACGGGTTGAACGAGTCCTAAGCCCTACGGGAGGCTCCCTACCCGCCAACCTACAGCAGAGATCAATGCAGGAAATGATCCACCTGCCAATCATCCACTTTGCTGCAGGTCCTCCAGGTGCGGCTTCAGCATAGGTGACAAACAGCTAGTGAACCTCTCCCCAAACTTCAGAAGTATGCTTTTTATAGTAGGTGAGTGCTCATCTCAGGTCCAAGGTATGGAGCCTGTACTTGGCCTCTGAGGTGTGACTGGGGTAAACACCAGCAGAGTCAACACCTGATTCAGGTGAAACTCTGACACCAACTTCAGAAGAAATTTCAGGTGGGGGCACAGGACAACCTTGCCCCTGTGGAAGACCAGGTAGGGAGCTTCAATGGAAAGCACCTGGAGCTCCCCAATCCTTCTGGCTGACATGATAGTCACCAAGAAGGCAGTCTTCCATGACAGGTGAGAGATGTTACATCTGTGCAATGGTTGAAATGGTTGAAATGGCTTGCCCATGAGCTTAGCCAATACCAGCAGTAAATCCCACCGAGGTGGTGGTTCACGCACCGGAGGGGATATGTGGTCTAGGCCCTTGAAAAAGCACCAGACCACCTTCTTCTGCATCACCGACTACTTACCAGCCCATGCCCAGTAAGCAGAGATGGCTGCCAGATGCACCTTGAGGGTCGTCGACTGAAGCCCCTGCTGGGAGAGGGACCACAGGTAGTCCAAAATGCTAGCCAGCAGACAGGATGAGGGGTCCAACCCCTTACCTGACACCAAATGGAAAATCTCTTCCATTTGAAGGCATAGCATTTTCTGGTCGATTCCTTGCGGGAAGCCTCAACAACGTTGAGGACACTGTTGGAAAGACCCAAGGCCTGGAACTCTAGCCGCTCAGGAACCAGGCCATCAGGTGCAGGAATTGAAGGTCCGGGTGGAGTACCTTCCCCTGATTGAAGGACAGCAGGTCCGGTGGGCTGGAAGCCGCCTTGGGAGCCTGAAGCTGAGGCTGAGGAGATCTAGATACCAGAACTGGTGGGGCCAGCCTGGGGCTATCAGGATCACCTGTGCCTTGTCCTCCCTGATCTTGAGGAGCACCTTGTGGATCAAGGGCAGAGGAGGGAAGGCGTAGAAGAGGCCTGGGGTCCACGGCCTCGAGAAGGCATCCCCATAGCAACCCCGCTGAGGGGGGCGGCATGGTACAGCCTCAGCTTGGCATTCTCCCTGAGGCAAACAGGTCCACCTGAGGGGTGCCCCATGGAGAACAGATTCTGCACTACCTCCGGCAGGACATACCACTCGTGAGATGCATCGCCTATCCAGCTTAGGGCATCAACCAGGCTGTTCAAGGCTCCTGCCACATGAATGGCTAGGAGACCCGCCTCCAGGCTGATCATGAAGGACCAAATGTGAAGAGCTTCCTTGCACAGGAGCAAGGAGCGCATCCCGCCCTGTCTGTTGAGACAGTACATGATCGTGGTGTTGTCCGTCTGGACTTGGACCACTTGACCCAGAACAAACAGAGCAAAGGCGGTCAGGGCCAGCCAGACCACTTGGAGCTCCAGCAGGTTGACTGGCATAAGGACTTCCGAGGGAACCAGAGTCTGTGGGCTTTGTGTTCCCCCAGATGGGCACTCCAACCCATCAGAGAGGTGTTGGTCATCAGGATGACCGTCGGCTCGGGGCGAACAAACAGGATCCCTTGCTGCAGGTAGGATGGGACGATCCACCACTGGAAGCTGTCCCACATCTTCTGGGTCACAGGGACCAGCTGGTCGAGATGCCCTGAGCGCTGAGACCACTGGCTGGCCAGTTCCCATTGGAGAGAAATGAAAATTACGTACCTACCGTAATTCGTGATCTTCGCTTGTATCTTCGCCATTCATTACTGTTGGGTGATAGCCGGAGGTGCGCACCCGCCACGGGAGTTTTTTTTTTTTTTTTTGAGGAGTCGGCATCAACAGCGCTGCCCCTGGAGTGACACCTCAGAGCGAGGTGGCCGTTAGGGCTGTAGGACTCTCCTCCTCCATCCCAGTTCTGTTAGCTGGAGAGGCTAAATAAAGGTTAGAAGAGAGTGAGGCAAGAGAGCCGAGGATAGAAAAAGGAAAGGCTATAAACTGAAAAAGAATGCCGATAGAGGACAGAAAGGAGAGGAAGAAAACTGCCTACCCTAAGGGACCGAAGGGCCTCACTTCTGGGGCGGCTCTAAGGGAGGAACAGATAGGGAGGAGAAAGAAGAAGGGGAAAAAGAGAGAAAAAGAGGAGGGGAGGGGAGGCTGGTGGGGGGGGGTCTGCTGTTGGTAAATTGGCTTAGGGTTATAAGCTCGGAACCATAAACAAGGGAGCAAGGATCCCATTTTGAAATTTCAAGGAGAAGGTCAACCGAACCTCTCGAGCAGAATGGACACCAAAGGCAGATTCCCTAAACCTCCCACCTTCCCCAATTACTAGACTCCAGCTGGGAGCTCTCCAATTATTAAGAGGGAAAATCTGTTCCAAACGAGAGCTGCCAACTAGGAAGGGAAGAAGCCCCCTAGCACCTTGTTAAGTGATAACACAGTATCATGTGCAAGAGAGAGGGGGGGTCTACAGGGGCCACCCCTATATGACAGAGAGAGCGAGAGAGAGAGAGAACTCAATCGGACTTCCTAGAGACAAGGCAGAAAAACACCTCTTATGGAAGAAGCGCCAAACAGCACCAGCCAGTAGAGGTTGAATAAGGACCAGGGCCTGCTAGAAGGGCCTGGGAAAGAGAAGGCGAGCCACTTAAGGAACCATCTCTTTAATCATGAATTTAAAACATGGCTGGGAAAAAGCCAATAACTGCCCAGAAAGGGTAGTCAGAAAAAGTTCCCTCAGGACAGATAAATCTTAGCTCGTTCCTCCTATTCTGAGAGAGAGGGATTTTTTTAATATTTTTTGGCTTAACGCCAAAAGAGAAGGGGAGGAATGAGCAGGAGGGGAGACGCCAAGGAGGAGGCTCGTGGAGGGATGGTGGATTCAGTAATGAATGGTGAAGATACAAGAAGATCAAGAATTACGGTAGGATGCGTAATTTTCATATCTTCCCTTGTCAATCTTCACCATTCATTACTGTTGGAAATATAAGCCCCTTCCCCAAGGGGAAGGGAGGGTAAGAGAAAACCCCTGAGGGAACAGATCCCTCAGCCTCCTACTGGTGACAAGTAGGGAAGGGAAGACCCTAACCAATAGACAGGAGTCTAAGGTGGGTGAGGAGGAGAAGGCGCCCCCGAAGGGCTGTGGGAGAGGGGTTGCCACTGAAGACGCCTCCTCGCCCTACGGGAAAAAAGTCGGGTCCCCCGGAAGGCAGAGCCAGTCACCCTACGCCGGACCATGGGTGATAGTCGGGAGAGACGAAGCCATGCCGTCCGCCTGATGCAGATCGCTTTCCCTACTAGTCTGGATGCCACCTCGTTGGCGTCGTAGGATGCCCTCGCTTGATGCCTTGCAAGCTCCAGACCCTGCGCAGAGAGGGCAATGGCTTGTCTAGACTGCTCTGGTCAGGTAGCCAGGTAGCGAGGCTAAGACCTGAGCCAGCATCGACCACAGATGCCTGTTGTAAGCAGCGTGGTGAGCTTGATGGGAGGAAATGCACAACAATGCACGACCAGAAGAGAAGACTCTTTGTCCCCACCGGTCAAACTAAGCAGAATCCGAATCTGGAGGCCTGTCGTGCACTGGGCGGCGAGGCCCAGAAGGAGTATCCAGGGATGTCAAACCCAAAGGTGGGTGAGGTAGAGAACCTAGAGACTCGTGGGAGGCAAAATACCATCTCCTGCAGTCTCCTGGGGCTGGAGAAAGAGTGGCTGGAGACTGCCAGGTGCAGATAGACGCTTCCTGGAAGGGGATCGGCCAGGAAGACACCACCAAATGGTGGGCACTGAATTCACTAAGGAAAGCACGCATCTGCCACTCGGTATTGTCTCTACAAATGTAGGAAATAAAAAGCTCCGAAACCATCTTTGAAAGGAAATGCTGGTAGTCGGTGAAGTCAGCGTCAGAGGAAAGGTGGACAGGAGGTTCCTCTTCCTCAGTTGAGGAAGACGAGGAGGAAGTGGAGCTCGAATGCCCAGAAGACTCCTGCGGCGGGGGAGGACAGGCAAAAGTCCTGTTCGTCCATGGCCCTAACATAGGATGGGAAGGCCGCCGCAGTAGCTCTGAACGTCTCCCAAGTTAGTGGCACAGTGGTCCCCACATGGCCCGGGAGTGAAGGAGGTGGTTGCAGAGGGATGGGCGAAGGGCACCTAATAGAACATGCCTGGCCTCTGCCAGGGCTCTGGGATCCAGGTAGCGATGCCGCCAAAACTGGGGACCCTGGGATCATGCCGGGTTGCGTAGAAGAGAGGAAAAGAGACAACTCCCGAAAGAGCCCTGAAGGGGAATCTCCCCAGTGGCGCGCCTGGGATTGCATGAGTCCAGAAGGGCAACCTTCAGAACCACCACCAGAAGATGCTTTAGAGACCTTCAGAGAGAGAGGTGAGGATCAGTGCTACGACTCCTCCCCGGCCCCCGCAGGGCGGTGGGGGCTCGTCGCTGCTCTCGACCCTTACCCCTCAATCCTTCGGACTCCGAAGCAGCCCTCTTCCTCAAAAGCAGTGGTGGAGGTCCCCTGTTGAGCAAGACCCCGAAGGGCACCTGCTGAAACAGGGTCCTCTTCCCTCCGCTGAAGGACCTGGGCAGCACCGGGAATGGCGGCTGCCTGGGACCTGCCAGAAGAGAGAATCCCCTCTCGGACATCCGAAGGGTCCACCACAGAAGACTCCAGGCCACCCCTAACCATGGAGCCATCCGGGCTAACTAGCTCCGGGGAGTCTGGGAAAGGAACACTGGACCGTCTAGCCCTGTGGCCTACAGGAGGTTCAGAGCCAGAAGACTCTAGCCGCTGGTCTGTGTCCTCATCTGAATCGTCTCCCTCTGAGGAGAGGTCGACAAGGGAAGACTCCATTCCAGCCACCGCAGGAACCTGCCCCGAGGTGGCACCAGGCATGGTACCTGGTAGGCCGTGACGAGCAACACGTCCGCAGAGTCATCCGTACCTCTGGCAGTGCCAGGCTCCCCGGCCACACCACGAACGGTGCTGCCCAAGCACCAACACCTGCACTGCGCTGAGATCCAGCGGCTGGCACCGTGAACGGTGCCACGCGAGTCCCTCGTGCTGCAAATGGCACCAAGGCCCAGAGCGGGACCGCCTGCCCAAATCCCCCGCCATGAACAACGCCAAGGCCCAGAGCGGCACCGGCTGGACAGTGCCGCCCGAACCCACGGGGCGCTGCAACCCACAGCGACAACGCCGACGGCGCCACCAGAGCCCCGTGCTGCGAATGGCACCAAGGTCCAGAATGGTGCCGCCGACAGCCCTGACCGAGTCGCTGGCGCCACAAGATGCGGTAGACTCCACGGCGAGATAGATGGGAATGAGAGACCACCAGCGCCGGGCCCGCAAGCTCAGGGGCAGCGACACGGGGAACCTGCACCTCCGAGGAGGTGACTGCGGGGGACGGCGCGAACAGCGCGACCCTGGGTGGGATCACACCGTTCCTCTGGCGCTAAAGAAGAAACCTCCTCCTCGCAAGGCTGGAAGTGGAGGAGGCTTCCTCCTCGCAGGGCCGTATAGACCCAGGAGGGGACCCTGAGGAAGGGTCGAGAGATCTGGCCTGGGAAGCCCTAGGGCGACGTTGTCCTCTGAAAGTCAGTGGAGCTCGCCCGACTCGCAACGCGCGGACTTCTAAAACACGGCAATCCATGAAGAAGCAGGCATTGCAATGGTCCATATCATGGTAGGGTCCCAGGCACCGGAGACAAACATCATGACGGTCCGTGACGGAAAACTGATGGTCACAGGGGCACCGACGCATAGGGGCATGGCCCGCCTTAGATTTACACTTTGCCCCCGAACCAGATATGATGCTAAATAATTAAGCAAAACACAGAAAAGGCTTGGCGTCATCGAAAAATATAATAATGGAACAGTCTTACTGGTCGATGACGTCGAGAATCACCAGGATGAAGGAGCGTCGAAAAACTTTGAAAATGCGGCCTATGACGCAGTAATACTGTAGAACTCCGCCCAGCAGGTGCAGCCTCGACGGCGGGAGAAACAGAACTGGGATGGAGGAGGAGTCTGTGGCGCCTAACGGCCATCCCTCGCGCTCTACGCAGAGCGTCACTCCAGGGGGCGGCGCCGTCGATGCAGACTCCTCAAAAAAAAAAAAAAAAACTCCCACGGCGGGTGCACATCTCCAGCTATCACCCAACAGTAATGAATGGTGAAGATTGACAAGGGAAGATTGCATATGCCAGCGGGCCCAATGGACCACGCTGATGCAGGCCGCCATGTAGCCCAGAAGATGCCCAACCAGAAATGACTGGGCAAAGGACAAGAGAACCTCTGCCCTGTCCACTGGGAGCCGCGCTCTGGCTCGGCAGGAGTCAAGCTCTGCCCTGATGAACTGGATCATCTGCGCGGGCACGAGTTCCAACTTGGCTTCACTGATCAGGAGGCCAAGGACTAGGCAAGTCTGGTGGGCCAGATCCCTGGACTACTCCTCCTCCAGCCTGGAGGGACCTGTTATCAGCCAGTTATCCAGGTAAGGGTACACCCGGACCCCTCGGTGCCTCAGGAACGCCGCCACCACTGCCATGCATTTGGTTAAGACCCTGGGGGCTGAAGAAAGACCAAAGGGTATGGCTCGGAACTCATAAAGGGTTCCCTCTGCCCGAAAGTGGAGGAACCACTGGTGTGACAGACGGATCAGGTCGTGGAAGAATGCATCCTGAAGATCCAGGGAGCAGAACCACATTCTTTGCTCCAGAGATGGTATTATCTGTGCTAGAGTTACCAACTAGAATGTGCGTGGCTTTAGGAACTTGTTTAGATCATGCAGATCTAGAATGGGGCACCAGCCCCCCCCCCAGTCCATTTCGGGACCAGGAAGTACCTGGAAACAAACCCTGGGTTGGAAGGAGGATCCGTCACCTTGCAGATAACCCCCTTGCAGAGTAGCTGACCAATGTCGTCTTGGAAAGCCGACTGAGAGGCTGTGGACCTGGTAGCCCCCCGTGGGGCATCTGCTAGAAAGGGAGGGACATGCTCGAATTCCAGAGGCAAGCCCCTGCCAACCACTTCCAGCTCCCAGTGGTTCATGGTGATAGCAGACCAGGCGGAAAGGAAGTGGCTGAGCCGGCCTCCTACAGGGGGACCCAGGGGAGGTGCGACAAGGTTTGGGGAGGCACCCCACAACCCGTCACTGGGCAGGCTTGGAGGAGGAGGGTCCAGCCGAGGAGCTGCTGGGACCCTTCCCCAGGACTTCCTAACCAAGGAAGCCCTGGACTTGGATCTAGGGAGCCAAGTCTGAGCCTGCTGGCGCTGCTGCTGGTGCAGCTGGGCTGGTCTAGCTGCAGGAGCGGAGAGACAAAAGGACTTACGCTTCTGGTAGCGGGGGCCCTTGTCCTTCTGAGCAGATGTGACAGAATCCAAGGTGGCACTGGATTTCTCAAATGCGCTGGAGGTGACCCTCCACACTGGGCCCGAACAGGTCAGTGCCCAGAAAAGGGACATCTGCTAGCTTGTGCTGGGTATCCGTTGTGAAGGTCAAGATCTGCAGCCAAGCCCTGTGGCGCATGGCCACTGCAGCCGCTACGGAATGGGCACATGAATCGCTGATATCCAGAGCAGTCTGGAGCTGCTGCTTAGCCACCGCCCTACCCCAATCCCGGACCTGCTTAACTGTGGTTTGCAGGTCAGCCGGGAGATGAGGAAGCACCTCATCCAGGGAGCCCAACAAGGCATGCGAGAAGTGTGCCATCATAACGGCCGAGCTGGCCTGGCAAAGGCCCAATGAGGAGGCATCATAAACTTTTTTGCCAGAGTGGTCCAATTTCTTGGACTCCTAATCCGGGGGCTTGTCCATGTCCCATGTGTTGCCAAAGTGCCGAAAAACAGAGTCTGTCACCAACCCCTCATCCGAGGGATGCTCCACGAAGCCCGATAGGGAACCTGTGGGGACTGCATACTTGTGGGCCATCCAGGCTGACAGCGCTAGGGCAAGAGGCTGGACACTGCCATAACTCTAGTGCTGAACCAACAATGGCCTCGGCAACAGGGAAGGCCTCTGTGGGGGAATCCACTTTATCCAGGATCTCCGTCAAGGGATATCTGTCCCACTTTTGCATGGGTTTGAGTGGCATCCCGGTGAACTCCGAGATGAGCCGAAGAATACCAAGGAATGAGGAAGGGCTCTCGTCCACGGAGAGACCCCCCCCCCGAGGACTCCAGGTCCACTGGACAGGAGTGCAACGAGGAGTCTTCTGATTCTGAAGAGTCTGCATACAGCCGGCAACTGCCCGAGCCACTCTCCACTTGCCGAGGCCAATCGGGGGTGACAGTGAGCGACAGTCGATGGGGCAGACTCGAGGCCAACTGAGAAGTCTTAGACGGCGCCCCATTTTTTGGCTGAGGAGGCAGTGGTTCTACCACAATGGGTGGGGGAGCTAGTTTTGGCTGAGCCGGCAGTGCTAGAACCGGATCCTCGACCGAGGAAACGGTGGCGGGAGTCGTCGTTGGCCGTTCGGGCGACAGCCACTTAACAGCCAGAGCAGAAGCCAGCGTCAGCTTAGAGCCAGTCAGAATGAGCTGCTGCCACATTAAATCCTCATAGCGCTGATGCAACTTGCACCGGAGCCTCTCCTCATCCGAGGAGGAAGAGCGCTGGCTCCGCTTTCCGCGATGTCAGGACGGAGACTGCCAATGTCAGCGGGATTTACCCAACGTGGACGTGGACCGAGATCTCAACCATCGGCAACACCAATGGTGGATCAACGAAGGAGCGGGGGAGACCTGCTGCCCCTCCAGTTCAAGGTCCTGGGCCAGAGACTTCAGCTCAGGAGGATGAGCCAAGTCCCCAGAAGGCACCGGAAGCACCAGTGTCTGAGACAAAGAGTTGTCGGCCTCCTCAGTCGACAACCTGTTGGTGGGCTCGAGAAAAATCTCGGCCGCATTGACAGGCATCTCGACTGACAGATCTGATAGGGACATCACAAAACCAGTGGCCCGGGCTGCAACATCAACCAAAATCGAGAGCCGACGGTCTGGAGAACGAGATCTCTCCCACTCCCAAGAACTTCGATGGTGGGTCTTACCTTTTTCGGATCCTTCTTCCGGGACAGAGGGCTGTGAAACCCAGAAGGACCCTCCCCTTTAGTCGAGAGGGACTGGCACAGCTCCCGAAAGGAAGCTGTGTCAGAAGAGCCCAGTTGGAGTGGAATAAAGGCGAAGCCGAAGAGGAGCTCGCCGCGGCCTGAGCTGTCTCCTCCTTGAGGGCCGTGAGCAGTTCATGCTGCTCCATTTGTTCCGCAGAGCCCGCCGCGATGGACACCACCCAACGGGCCTCCTTCGACTTGACCAGTGGGCACCGTTTCTCCAGACGCCCCAGCTGGAGTTGGGCAGAGCGGTCTTCAAGCACCAATGGAGAAAAGGACAGACACAGATCACAAGCCTGCAGATCATGGTCATGCCCAAGGCAGTAAATACTCGTGGTGTGGGGGTCAGTGCGAGACATCTTCTGCCCACAAGGACATTGACAGAACCCGGGAATGGACTTGCCTTCCATCGCAGCCATGAGAGAAGGTGGAGAAGACCAAAGTCAGATGAGTTCAAGGGTAAGTTTTGGGAAAACATCCAAAGATTTAAGATCCAGGGCCTGCAAAACGCGAGAGTGCTAAGGAGGGAACCTGAGCTTCCAAGTGGCAAGGAAGATCTGGCGTCATGGGGTGGAGCCGAGGATTATACCACCCTGGTGGGTGGGAGGAGCCGGCTTGAAGATCTTCCGGCACATCTGAGGCCCTGTCCACACTGCACAGGGTCGAGTGGTAATGGTTTAAAAACCAATACAGTATGTACCGTTACTGTCCCTCCGCACTGACACTGAACCGTTTCTTAAAACGGTCACCTCCCATCCACACTGCTGCTCTTTTTTGGAGCTCCATGCAAACTGAATCAAGGGGCTATCCCACAGTGCCTTGCAGGATGTCCTCATATACACATACATAAAGCATAGAAATCAGTACAGCCACGGGTCCGCATTGGTAAGAGAAACGTTATAGAAAATGAACCGTTTCAGATTCCGACCTAAAGACCACATCTTGACAGGTCTAAAGAACAGTTTTAAAATTGCATGGTAAACCGTTACTAGTGTGGACCTGACCCGTTTTTGGAGTTCATGGTAACGGTTTATCATGTGCAGTGTGGACAGGGCCTTAAAGCGGCAAGGTACCTGCCAGATAGTGTAGATTGAACAACATATCCACGTCCCTAGAAAGTACACTTACACCAGCTAATAGCTGTTGTAAATGTACTTTGGCAGATGTCCTCTGGGGGTTCTTTTAGAGTTGCAATTTTGGTGATCTAGCCGCCGCTCTTCCAGAATAGGGCATGACTGCTGCCGTAAAGCCCCTTGTGCCATGTCGCAAGGGGTTTATGGCGTAACTGGTGGTGCAAGCAGCCTGCAGCCTGCAACATGTCACAGGCTGCCTTGCAGAATCGTGAATGTAGCAACGCATGGCACGGCACAAAATACTACCTGCACCATTCTTGTTGGCATAAGTCACTTTGCACCATGCATAACCCTTTCTAGAATCAGGTCCCATTTTAGGTAATCTTAAGAAAATTCTCAGTTCACTGTAGGCAAGATGATGCCAATAAAGGAGTTAAATGCTGCATATAGCAGCGCTATAAATAGTAAAAAAAAAAAAAAAAAAAAGCATACTCTATACATTCTCCCTTCAAACTTGGACCCATCTTAATGAAGCTGTACCACATTTGTGAAACTACATAGAAACATAGACTTTGATGGCAGATAAGGACCACTTGGCCCACCCAGTCTGCCCATTTCCCTACCTATTGGATAAGCTGCAGATTCTAGTTAACCAACAGCCCTACTTCCTTCCACTCTCCACTACAATTGCCTTATGTCTGTCCCATGCATGTTTGAATTCCCCCACTGTTTTCGACCCAACAACCTCCCCAGGAAGGCGGTTCCATGCATCCACCACTCTCAGTGAAAAAAGATTTCCTCACATTACCCCTGAGCCGGCCCCCCTCTATCTTTAAATTGTGCCCCCTTGTTCTTACACATCTCTTTTCCTGAAAGATGCTACCCTCCTGGACTTTGTTGATTCCCTTCAGCTACTTGAACGTTTCTATCATGTTCCCCCTGTCCCTCCTTTCATCAAGGATATACATATTAAGCGCTCTCAGTCTCCCTTCATACGATTTCTAATGCAGACCCTGCACCATTTTAGTTGCCCTTCTCTGGACTGCTTCCATCCTGTCTATGTCCTTGCATAGATGAGGTCTCCAAAACTGCACACAGTACTCCAGATGGGGTCTCACCAACTGTCTGTACAGAAGGATAACCACTTCCCTCTTTTTCTACTTGTGATGCCCCTTCCTATGCATCCCAGTGTCCCCCGGCTCTCCTTACTGTCTTCTCACACTGCTCACCAACCTTTAGATCATCTGATATGACTACCCCAAGGTCCCTTTCCATTTTTGTTGTTGTTAGTACCTCCCCTGCTATTGTGTACTCTTCTCCTGGGTTTTTGTTTCCCAGGTGCATTACTTTGCACTTCTTTGCATGAAATCTAAGTTGCCATATATCTGACCATTCCTCCAACCTTGCCAAGTCCCTTCTCAGCCTTTCTACCCCTCCCCCCCCTTGTGTATCAACTCTGTTACAGATTTTTGTGTCATCTGCAAAGAGGCATACCTTTCTCTCCAGACCTTCTGGACTGGACCCAGTACTGAGCCCTGAGGTACTCCACTAGAGACACAGAATTTGACGGCAGATAAGGACCGCTTGGCCCACCCAGTCTGCCCATTTCCCTACCTGATGGATAAGCTACAGATCCTAGTTAACCAGCAGCCTACTTCTTCCTACCCCCACCCCCTAGAATTGCCTTATGACTGTCCCATGCATGCCTGAATTCCACCACTGTTTGTGACTCCACAACCTCCTCTGGAAGGCTGTTCCATACATCCACCACCCTCTCTGTGAAAAATACTTCCCTTAAATTACCTCTGAGCCGCCACTTCTATCTTCAAATTGTGCCCTTGTTCTTGCACACCTCTTTTTTGAAAGATGCTACCCTCTTGGACTTTGTTGATTCCCTTGAGGTACTTGAAAGTTTCTATCATGTCCCCCCTCTCCCTCCTTTCCTCGAGGCTATACATATTAAGCTCCTTAAGTCTCTCTTCATATGTCTTCCGGTGCAGACCCTGCACCATTTTAGATGCCCTCCTCTGGACAGCTTCCATCCTGTCTATGTCTTTGCGGAGATTGGGTCTCCAGAACTGCATGCAGTACGCCAGATGGGGTCTCACCAGCTGTCTGTACAGAGGGATAATAACTTCTGTTTTCTACTGGTGATGCCTCCCTATGCATCCCAGTATCCCCCAGCCCTCCTTGCTGCCCTCTCACATTGCTTGCCCACCTTTAGGTCATCTGATATGACTACCCCCAGGTCCCTTTCCATTTTGTTGTTGTTAGTATCTCACCCCCCATTGTGTACTCTTCCCCTGGGTTTTTGTTTCCCAGGTGCATTACCTTGCACTTCTTAGCATTGAATCTAAGCTGCCATACATTTGACAATTCCTCTAACCTTGCCAAGTCCCTTCTCATCCTTTCCACCCCACCCTGTGCATCAACTCTGTTGCAGATCTTTGTGTCATCTGCAAAGAGACATACTTTTCCTTCCAGTCCTTCTGCAATGTCACTTATAAAGACATTGAAGAGGACTGGTCCTAATACTGAACCCTGCGGTACCCCACTACTAACCCCCCTTTTTTCAGAGTGGACTCCATTTACTATTACTCTCTGTGTCCTATTCTCCAGCCAATTCTTTACCCAGGCTGTCACTAGTAACCCCCCTTTCTTCGGAATGTGTTCCATTCACTATTACCTTCTGTGTCCTGTTTTGCAGCCAGTTTGCTACCCTGGCTACCACCCTGGGACCCACTCCCAGGCTGGCTAACTTGATTATTAATCTTTTGTGTGGATTATTGAAACTTCAATAAAGTCAACACTTAACCTTAACCATTAATACAGGCTGAAGAACGTCAAACTGTAGTATGATAAAATATACAACTTTTGTATCACAGCAGGTGGTTAGATAAATGCTTTACATTAAGGAAATAAAACACGGAACTTGGTGAAAATCCAGCACCAGCACCAGTACTAAATCCTGCCTTGCTTCTGCGCCATGGAAGAAAAGTCAGCGTAGCACGAAAGTGAAGCATGAAGTCCAAGAGGAAGGCGTCGCCAGTGTGTGAAAAATAACTTGTGCCATGTGGCAGCGCCATAATGTCAGTACAGCTGCGAAATTAGGATTAAATCTAACGAGGTACCATCCAAATAAAGGAAATTAAGTTTCATGTACTGTCAAATCCACCACTGCTTGGTCACTGACCAACTAGTCCCCTGACATGGGCAAGACGTTCAGTGTGCTCATACCTCTATAGAAGGTTGTTGAGTAGTGCCACGGGGTTCGCTTTATTAAGTCTCCTTGTCCTCCCGTTCGATGTCTCGCAGGTCTGTCACTGGAATTCTGACTCGATCTTTTCCACCAGTTTAGCAGCATCTTTGGGATCAGAGAATTGATGTTTTATCACCATATGCAATTTTTAAACTCGCTGGCATGAGCGTGGTGGACTCCTAGTTGTTGGAATGGAACCGGGTGCGTATTCCATCGAATCCCTTCTTCCGCTGTCTTGTTTCATACAGTAGATGAGATCAGGTAAAAGATGAATTCTGCTGCCTTGCCATTCAGAGGGGCCTTTTTGCTTAGCTTTAGTTAAAAGACTGTTCAACTCAAAAACATAGCTCAGTACTACCAGTACTGTTCAAGGTTGTGGGACATTGGACTGGGAGTGAGAGCAGTAACCCCGTGGAGTGATCCGATAACATTTAAATATAGCAGGGGACACAGGGATTTGGTAATATTCACATAGCCATGTTTTGAGGAAAAGTGACAAATCACCCCCTTTTGACCCTTCTGGTAGCCCCAAAATATGGACATATCTCTCCCTGGAGTTCTCCAAGTTTTTTGATCTTTTTCTTAACAGTCCCATTTCTTTCATTAGTCCTGCTACGACAGTAAGTGCTCTATCGGCATTCTGTGTAGCTTTTAAGGTGTCCTCCATAAGTGTGCCAATTTTGCTATCTATAGCCCTCACCTACGACTGGAATTCTTCCATCCATTTATCTATGGCTTGGATGGCTTTTAGGAGGGCGGCATTGGTGGGTTGTGAAATATCCCGGGTTGTGAAATATCCCCAACAGTCTCATGCGGCTGCATAGCCTTGCTGCTGCCCGGCTGCTGCTCCTTCAGCCAGGCTCCTTCGCCACCTGCTCCTGCCGATTTGTTAGATTTATTTTTTATTTATTTGTTTACCAGGTAGGCGCACTGATCTAGAGGGCCATTTTCAGGTGTGAGCCGGGCCATGTAGATGGCACATATGTAATACAGGCAGTACAGTTACACAGATTAAGATAGTATAGAGAGCAGAACAACTTGGAATAAGAGTGATGTGCAAGTACAAGGTACACAGGGTTACAAGTAGACTTTCAGTACAGTACAAAATAATGCATCTGGCATAGATACAGGAAGACTGAGACTAACAAACAGTAACACAGTAAATTCATCTGGCTGGGCAGGCACACATGGCGGTGGCCAACAGTTCCGCTTTATAGTGCAATTTAAAAGCTAAGTGCGAGTGTAGGGAGGCAGGCAGGCTGTTCCATAGTTTGGAATTTGAAATAGATCTCCCCATATTCGCTTCTCCTTGTAGGCTACTATATAATTTTGGTATTATTATTATATTCCACTCAACGTCCTCTTGCTGATAGCGATGACAGATCTTGAATCCAGGAACTTTGCAATTGATTTTTTATTGAATTAGCCACAGTAACTGCAGAGCTTCTAAGATGTGCTGTTTGTAGCTCGGTTGCTGGCCACGTCCCCGCATCCCATGCATTCTTGACACACACACACTCCGTCTATGCCCTCACCACCTCCACTGGAAGGCTGTTACAGGCATCCACCACTCTTTCTGTGAAGAAGTACTTCCTAACATCTCTCCTGAATCTACACCCTTCAGCTTCATAGCACGTCCCCTTGTTCTTGAGCACCTTTTCTTCCGAAAATTACCTCCCTCCTGTATCTTATTTACCCCCGTGAACTATTTAAAGGTCTCTACCATATCCCCCTCTCCCTACTTTATTCCAGGGTGTACATACTGAGGTGCTTTAGTCTCTCCTTGTAGGGCTTTTAATGCAGATCCTGCACCATTTTAGTTGCCCTCCTCTGGACCGCCTCCACTCCTTCTATGTCCTTTCAGAGACGTGGTCTCCAGAACTGAACACAGTACTCAGGGTGGGGTCTTATCAGCGATTTATACAGGGGGAACACCACCTCCCACTTTCCGATAGTGATATACCTCCCTATGCACCCTTTTATCTCACTTACTCTCCCTGCTTTCTTGTCGCACTGCCTGGCCACCTTCTGCCTCACCTGATATGATCACCCAATGTCTCTTTCCTGCTTGGTTGTCGTCAGTACCACTCCACCCATTTTGTACTCCACCCCTGGATTTCTGTGCCCTAAGTACATTATTTTGCACTTTTTTGCATTGAAACCTAGCTGCCATACCACAGACCATTCTTCGAGTTTTCCCAGGTCTCTGCTCATCCTTTCCACACACCCCTAGAGTATCCATCCTACTGCATATTTTGGTGTCATCCGCTGTGGGGTAAACCTCCCCTTCCAGCTCCTCTGCAATATCACTTATAAAGACAATAAAGAGGACTGGCTGCAGCACTGATCCCTGAGGTACCCCCCTTGCTCACCCTCCCGTCCTGTGAGTGAACTCCATTAACCATCACTCTCTCTCACTTATCCCCTAACCAATTTCTTACCCAGTTTATCACCTTTGGACCCACTCTTAAGCTACCCAACTTGCTTACTAGTTTCCTATGTGGAACAGTGTCAAAAGTCTTAATGAAATCTAAGTAGGCCAAGTCCACTGCTCTACCCTAATCTAATTCCTTGGCCGCCCAATCAAAGAACTCAGACTAGTTTGCCATTACCTCACTCCCATGAATCCATGCTGCCTCTGGTCTTGTAACCCACTGGATTCAAGCTATTCCGCAATCCTTTCCTTCAGCAGTGTTTCCATTAAAGCGGACTCCTCACTTCCCCTTCAGTAATGCTGTGGGACCTTTAGGTCCCCGTTAGGAAAAATGTAGTAAAAGGAACATTTTTAATGTACTTATAGCTTGTAATTTAATTTTGTATCTAGTTGATCCTGTGACCCTCCGCCTGCCATAACATATTGCCTGTCCTAGTGTCCCCCACGGTCAGCCCTCTGATGACGCAACTGACATGACTGTGCTGCAGGAAACCTATATGTGCTGGAAGGTCACTTAGCTTGTATTGATATAAAGCAGCTCATGATCGTGCTTATCCTAGTGGTACCGACTCTGAAGCATACTTCTGGGCCTGGTGATTTGTCCACCTTTATTGCTAGCAGCCCTTCCCTCACTCTTTCCTTCTCAACCACCACTTCCATGCTCCAACCCTACCCCCCTTCTCTCCTCAGTAGGCACCAGTCCGTCTTTCTCCCTGGTGAAGATGGAACAGAAACATTCATTCAGTATCTCTGCTTTCCCCCATTCTCCTCCACCCTTCTTGACCCTTTTCTCGCTTATACCTTACACAGCAAAAAACAGCCTTCTCCCCCTTCTTAATTCCCTCCGCTATCTGCAGTTCCTTCTGTGCCTTAGCCCACTGGACTACCTTACTTGCCTGCCACACTAGCCAACGTCAGGTAATTCTCCCTATCCACCTCTCTCTGTGTCTTTCTGAATCTCCTATAGGCTAACCTCATGTCCCTTACTGTCTGAACGACCTCGGTACTGAACCATATGGGTGCTTTGGCCTATGTGTCCTTCCTCTTCAGCCTAACACACTCCGCTGTGGCAACCATTATTCCATCCTTAATGATGGACCAACCACCTTTGGTCCACCCCCATATCTGCTCTGATACCCACCAAGTACAGCAAAGAGCTTTAAAAAAACTAATTCTAAGAAAAAAGTACCAACTGTTGGCACCTCCAGGTGATCTGAATCATGATTGATATCTGCAGACTATCAACTGTGATTAAGAACTGTAAACCAATGAAAGTACTGCACTCTAATTATTGAGGGGAACAACTGTGGATTGAATGCCACAGCATGGGAAGTGTATCTTATGCCTGTATGCTTCACTGTGTCGACTGTTGCAGTTTTTTTTGTCCAGCATGATGAGTTCTATTCCTCTGCCTATAATAATTCTTCATGCAGTGTTTCCAACTACTTCTTTTGAGAAGAAATATAATTGTTTTGCAATCAAGGGGCACATGTTAATTCAGCCTTAACATAAGTCACTTCAAAAATCATTCAGCCCCTCCGTTTCATGTTGATTTCTTTCATGGAGGCCCTTTTAACTGCTTAGCTGGCTGTAAACTGGGCTTGTAAACCAGCAGCTGGAAGCCTGCCATTTGAAATCACATCTTTTAATGTGCGCATACAATTGAGAAATCCTGCAGTATCTGCAGCAACAGGCAATTTACCAATTGTTTGCTGCTATCTGCTACTTAACTGTCACATTGGACTTGTAGTTTAATTTGTCATTTTAAAGGCAAACCGCCTGGATGCTTCCGACATCCTTATCTCAATTAATCTGTTGATTCTGACACGCTAACCTTATGCCGCTGCTACTATGTTAGAAAAGCAAGAGGTAAGCAAATGGCTGGCAGACCAAGCCATTATACAGGAACAAGCTCTGGTGGATCTTGTATTTTCCAACTCTGTTTCAATGGGTGGGGTGGACCCGGCCAAATCTTTCCTGAAATCTTACCTTCCCATCTTGAAGAATAGCCCTGCTTGATTTTCGAGATGATTTTAACAATTCCCAATATGTTATTTCCAGAAAATCTCTGAGGACTTTGGGAAGCGCTGCATACAATTTGTATCAGTTTGTTACCAGTAGTGAATCTGGGTTTATGCATTTGTGTGGATGCAGTTAACATAGCTAGTTACTTTACAGTCAGGCAGGACTCGTGTCTGTCTCCCTGCATGCTAAGCAGTGATGAAATAACTTAATACTCCGTGCAAACATGTAGGCAAAGCCATCTGATTTAATACAGTGCTCATTCCACCAGCTTTTCAAGTGTCCAGTTTCCCATTAGCAGATTATAAAGATCTGCCACTAGAGGGAGGGCAGTTCTTTTGTTGCGTCCTGTCCCTTCAATTTTCCTACTTCCTTTTATCTACTTGTACTTTTCCCTTGCTCTAACAACTGCATCCCCTGCAGGGACACACACTAATCTCCTGCTCACATGTGCTTTCTCTGTCCCCTCCCTGAGTTTGTATCCCTGACCCTCCACGCCGGGGCTTACACCCTATCCGCTATGCCACTGGAGCAGCCATTTTTGGCTGTGTACATCTTCACTCCTTCTAGCTGTCCTATCCCCTCTTGTCTGAAGCCATCCCCCCTTCCCGATACTTTGACCTTCTATTTACCTGTCACTAAACTTGCTCTCCAGTATGAGGTGGGCTATGCTACCACTGCCGGCAGCCTCGCTGCTAGGCACCCTACTTCTTGGTGCTTCCATACTTGCCATAGAACAGAAGCTCCTATTCTGCCTTACACCCTCCTTCACCCTTGATGTCCCCTCCTGTCCCACTGTCAGGTGGGAGTGTACCCCCATAGGCCTCGTGTTTTTTGCATTTCTTTCCAAACAGGATGCCTGCCGTCTTGGCTTCCTCCTTTTCTCTACTACTATCCCCCTTCCACATTTGCCCACAGCATTATCACCTGCTCTTTTCTTGGCTTCTACTAGCAGGAGACATCGAGACCAATCCTGGCCCCCCATGTACCACCATTGATCACTCAAATCCTATATGAAACTCCTTTGGATTGAAGTTCACACACATCAGTCTCTGCAGCCTCTCCTCCAAATACATCAACCTTGAACCCTGGGTCACCCTATACAAGCCACATGTGCTAGGCAGTTCCAAAACGTGGCTAAAACCCCACCTCTCTGATGCTGCCTACTATCTCCCAGGATACTCCCTGCTGAGGCATGACAGGCCTGGTAAAAAAAAAAAAGGGGGGGGTGATGGGGGGGCTCTCTACATCCGTGAGCCTCTCTCTGCTACCCCTGTCCTCCACTCCAACCCTAGCTCACCCAGTGAGTGGCTCCTAGTGGAACTGACCATAAGTGCAGCAAAAAAATGTGTGTGGGTTGCTGCTAGAATCTCCCCTCAAGGACACCCAACAGGTCTCACTGCCCACCTTGAAAGGATGGGAAACCTCTCCCCTGCCAGAGACACCATCCTCCTTGGAGATTTCAACCTGGACTGGCTTAGTGCCCAGGAACCTGATTAACCAACTCAAGCTCCATAACCTAGTCCAAATTATCACCATCTCCACCAGGCACAACCCTAGTACCCCAAACCATACACTTCTTGACTGGGTAATTACCAATAGAGAGGACAGGGTGCTCCTATCCGGCACTCTGTCTGATGCTATTAGCGATCACTCCCCCACCTACTTGGTTTGGGCCTCTAAGACCAAGCGCCCAACCCTTAAACTACTCTCCTTATGTAATTTCAATCACCTAGACATCCCCTTCCTCCTTCATGATGTTCGAGCGATAAACTGGTCAGCCTTCTACACCCTCTCTGATAAGTCCAAGACTGAGAGTTTCTTCACAACCGCACTCCTCCATCTCCAAAATCAACATTTCCCCCTGACTACTTGCAGAGTAAGGGGTTGCTGTACATGCTGGGTTACTAAAAATCTCCTGGCCATAATAAGGGAAAGGGATAAGCTATGGTCAGCCTACAAAAAAGCCCCCTCCCCTGCCCGATGGAATGAATACTGGCAGCTACGAAACCTTTGCAAACAGTCAGTCCTTGCCAAAAAGCTTGCCTTCTTTCAGGGCAAACAAAGGGACAATCTTGGCGACCCCCACTGCTTCTGAGGCGAGGTCGGTTCATTACTCAACCAATGCACTCATAACCCCATTATTCACTTTGACACTCCCTCCAGACGTCTGGCCGAGGCCTTCAATAAAAAATTCACAGACCTGTCTGCCCTCCTTAGCAAGCTGCCACCCCTGGTGACCACTGGTCTCTCTAATCATCTCCCCACCCATACCACTCAAACTCCTCCCCTTCCCTCATTCTACTTCCAGACCATCACCCCCAGGGACACTGCCAAACTGCTGAAGAGCCTGCCTAGCCAGGGCAGCCCAGGCAGTGATGGTCTTTTCCTTGCTACTCTTAAACTTATGTCACCTGCCATCTTAAAACCACTCACCTACCTCTTTAACCTGGCACTGACTACCCCCTCAGTGCCCAGTACTTAGAAGCATTCCAGGGTGGTCCCGATTTTCAAGACTGGTGACCCGCTATCCCCAGATAACTATCGGCCTATATCCTTGCTTTCCCACCTTAGTAAATTCCTGGAAAGGATTGTCCACTGACAACTGTCTGACTATATCATCCACACAACCTACTGTACAGACAGTAACACGGCTTCCGTAAACATCACTTCACCACATCTTTTTATTTTAATTTATTTACTGAAAGCTAGGATTTATACCTTTGAGCAACAGCTCTTTACATAGATTCCGCGTCAAAGACAAGTACAGTGCACACAGACAGTAAAGGTACAGGGTATACAGACAAGACATTGTTACAGGTAAATTAGAACAGTTCATTACAAACAACAAAGTACGAGAATAACAAAAATGGCTACATAGCAGGTCTCAGGCTGGTAATGAAATACCCTTGTCAGGTAGACATTTGGAGAGACAGTGGTGTGCCGTGAGGGTAAGGGACCAAGCTGGTCAGCGGGTATGGGAACAATGGCATGAAGCAAGGAAAAAGGAGGAGGAAAGTGAGAGGGCGGAAAAAAGGGTGGGAGGAGGCCTGGTAGTGGTGAGAGTAGGAGGTGGCAATGGTAGGGGGCGGTAAGTGCCAGGTGTGACCTACAGGGTCAAATGAGGGCAGGGGTGCAGGCTAAGTGCATCTAGTCTGAGCACCGCGGTAGCAATCACAGGTGGATCTTGCAAGAAGATGAGATTGAAGTTTGCATTTGAAGAGACCAGTTGATGTGGTAGAACTTATTTTGGGCTGGATAGAGTTCTTCCAAAGTGGGGCACTATGGGCAATGGCAAGTTGTGCAAGTGCTGTATGGCACCTAGGGACTCTGAAGACTTGATTGTTAGAGCTTCTGGTGTTTGAAGTGGATTGGTGTGGGCTGAGAAGATTTGTGACTCCAGTAGGTAACATGCCAAGACAGATCTTGGCTAACAAGCAGGTTTGGTAAAAGATCCTGTCTTTTAGCTGAAGGCAATTAGCTAGAGCGTAGAGATCGCAGGTGTGTGTTAAACGCACGGCACCTGTGAGAAGTCGATATGCCTTGTTCAGAGCCGTTAAGATGCTGCAAAGGGTCGTGTCACTTGCTGACCCATAGATGACCAGGCCATAGTCAATGAAGGCAAATATTGAGCTGTGTATTGCCAGGCTCACGGCATCAGGTGTTAGGCAGTGTCTATGCCGATAGAGCATGCCTACTCTTACATTAATCGCTTTAGTGGTATTGGCAACATGTGTGGCGTAGGACATGTTGAAGTCAATAGTAATGCCCAGGTATCTGAAGTGCTGTACTAGATCAAGGGAGGCACCCTTATTGTTCTTAATGGATAGCAGGAAGGATTTTTGTTTGCTTTGAGAACTTGTAAACAACATGGACTTGGTTTTATTGTAGTTCATCACCACTTGTGATCCTCAAACCATTTTTCAGCTGATGAAAAACCTTGTTGTAGGGCTGAGTCCAAACGCTCTGGCTGTGGGTCACTGGTAAAAATGACAGCATCGTCTGCATACAGGAGTAAGTGGCCGTGGCAGAAGTCAGGGAGTTTGTTAATGAAAATAGTGAAAAGTGGGCCAAGGATGGAACCTTGGGGAACACCTGATCTGACTGGTCTGGGATCTGAGAGGACATCACTGATCTTAACTTGTTGCGACCTGTTACTTAGGTAACTGCAAAACCAGCTAGTTGCCTCAGTGGAGAGCACGATGGTAGTGAGCTGGTCAAGGAGAAGTCCATGATGCACAGTGTCAAAGGCCTTGGATAAATCTATGAAGGTAGCACCAACCAGAACTCCTTGATCGGGAGCATGATGGATAAAGCCAGCGAACTCCAGAAGGGTAGTGACAGTACTATGTGCCTTTATAAAACCATGCTGCTGGTTATTTAGGAGATTGTGGTGGTCCAGGTACTCAACCAGTTGGTCTGCCACTATTCTTTAAAGTGCCTTGGAGAGTGGAGGGAAGCTGGAGATGGGCCTAAAATTACTGTGAAGGATCCACTCTTTTGAACCAGGGTTACAACTGCCAACTTCCACTTCTGGGGGACTTTTGAGTGACTGAGGGATAAGTTGATTATCTTGGTCAGGGGTTCAAGGACTTCATTCAGGGTTAGGAGCAGGAATTTGAAAGTCCAGGGAGTCCCCACTGTATCTAGACCTCGAGAGGACTTTTTCCAAGTTATTTCTGGTGTCTCCTTTTGAAATTGATTTGAAATAGAATGGTGGATGTCCCAGGGTATGTTAAGGCGGTTTCTGGAGGTCAGCTGGGTGGGGGGGTCAAAGAAGTCAGCCAGGAGGACATAGGGTTACCACCTTTTAAGAAGCCCAAAGTGGGACATTTCTTACTGAAACATGATTTTTCGTAGGACATTACGTTAACCTCGACCAATGCAACATAATTGTTTTCTCTATATAATCAGAATTGAAGCTAAGAATTGTAGTTTCTTAGTTGCTTCTATGGTTTCTTATCATTGTAAGGTATTTTAGTTAAGGTATTGTGGTTTTCTAGAACATTTAGTGAAAAGTTAGAAAATATATTTTCTATTATAAAATCAGGACATTTAGTATTTTTCATGTTTTTTTTGCAGGACACAGCTGCCCAAATCAGGACTGTCCTGCGAAAATCAGGGCAGGTGGTAACCCTAGGAGGACAGAGCTTAGGTCAGTAAATGCACTGTTAAAGGCATTGAGTAGGGGATCCAGTGCTGGTGTGCCTTCAATGTTGAGCATTGAGGGGCATTTATTTGGGTCTTTCCAGTGATATCTTGAAGGTTGACCCAGAATAACTTGGAGTCATTCCATGTTCTGGCCAACGAGTTCTTGTAGTAAGAGCTTTTTGCATGCTGTATTGCTCTGGTGCATTCATTTCTAGCTTTCCTATAGTTCTGAATACTGGACTGGATCCCATTGGCCCGTGACCTATACCAGAGTTGGTCTCTGACCTTGAGTAGGTCAAGTAAGCCAGGTGTGATCCAGGGGTTATGGACAACTTTGATCTTCCTTGTTTTTAATGGAGCATGCTTGTCACAGACCATATTGAATTTGAAAATGAAAAGCTCTAAGGCAGTGTCCACATCATTGGTGCTATTCAGATTGGACCAGTCCTGATGCTTAAGGTCAGATTTTAGCAGTTCGAGGTGCCCTCTGTGAAGTAACCAGTTAGTTAGAAGCTTGGCTGGTGGTGTACTGTACTTGTTGGACCAGTGGCATTTAACAGGGGAGTGGTCACGCAATGTGTCAGGAACGACCACCGTGTTAGTGATATGTTCTGGGCAATCTGAAAGCACCCAGTCCAGTAATGTCCCAGTTCTAGTCTTATAGTTATGTCTGGTTGGCTGCATTACCAGTTGTGACAAGTGAACTGCTGAGAAAGCATCTTTGACTGGGGGTGTGGCTGAGGAGAGCCATTTAATGCTGAAGCCACCCAGCAATACAATTTCTGAATTGAGGCTCAGTGAGTTTAGGCATTCCATTGGGGTCTCGATGGCTGTTGTAGTCTGTTTAGGTGGAATGTAGATGGCGATAACAGTAAGGCTCTTGTTGTCTGCACCCAGTAGCAGTTTGACGACGAGTATTTGAAGTTTGTCACTCCTAGCAGGGAGGGGAAGGATATGTGCCTGTAAAGAGTCCCTTATATATCATGCAGCCGCCTCTTCACTTTGAAAGGTGGTCTTGTCTGAATATTGTGTACCCAGGAAGTGTTATGGCTTCATCCAGTATTGGGGGGGGGTAGCCAGGTTTCTACCACAGATAGCACATCTGGGTTGTGCCTAGTGACCCAAACGCTTAGTTTGTCCATCTTTTGTAAGATACTGTAGATGTTGATTGAAGCCAGAGTTAGACCATAATTTATTTTAGCTGGGGTGCTAGACTGGGTGCGACAGTTAGGGGGTGGCCCAGTGTTTAGGTGTATATTTTCCGAGAGCAGTAAGAGTAAAAGTAGAAGGCATCTAATGTGGTCCCTCAACATCAGTGCTGAGCTTTTTTAGTCTGTTCTTTGCCGACAGATCTTAGTGGATCCAGTTTTGGGTGAAGTAGCCAGAGAAGAGTGATGTTGTTAGGTAGTCAAGCAGTGTACCATGGTGGTGCCTCATCCAATTATCCTTGTGGGTGGTAAGCTGGACTGTTGTGGCTTTGCTGTAGGAAGAGGCTGTGGTACCATAAACATTCAGATTGTACCAGGTGGCATAGTGATCAGCTGGTTCTGAGGCATTTTCAATAAGAAGACCTGCAAGTGATAGTACTAGTGCCAGTATCATACCCTGAGTCATTAAGTTATTAGAGTTGTACATTGTGAGCTGGACTATGAGGGTTGTACAGGGGTCTAAGAGTCTTTCAGGCAGGTTCGGTTCAGACTTGTAAATGGAAATACTGATTATTTCCGCCTCTAGAGTATCCAAAGTAGTTATCAGGAGGCCGTGTACTTGAAGAGTGCACTTGGCAAGCTTGGAGGTTAGGATTAGCAATAGACATGTAGCAACCTCTTACCAGCTGGTCTCAGAAAAAGTTGAGTGAGGACAGTTGAAGCACACTAGTGGCAGAGACATCTAACTTGCTAATTGAGAATCTGCTACTTATTGGAGTTAGATCAGCAGAAGCTGTCTAGTGGCAGGGACACATAACTTGCTATTGGAGATCCTGGCACTTGGTAAATTTCTTGTGATCATGTGATTGCTCGTATCTATATAAGAAATAGCCCAGATAGGGCGGAGGGTTCAACAGAGCTGTGTCCCTGGATGTAGGAGCCTGTTCCAGGCTTCCCCGAGTTGGAAGAGCTGGCGGTGGCTTGTGGACATGTCTGGGGAGGAAGGGAGATAATAGGATTAGCAAAAGCAGAGTGGGAGAAGAATAGCAAAACCAAGGGACGGGGGTCTGGCGGCAGATAGTCAGCAGAGTTGAGGTGGTGGTGGGGTGGGTTTGAACAAAGAAAAGTTAAATAGTGTTAAGCTGAGTGAGGGTCTGGTCTCCAGCCAGCTCGTTTCAGGCCGGGGGTGGAGAGAGAGATCAGTTTTGAGTGAAAAGGGGAGAGAGGTCAGGAGACAGAGAAAAGCAGTCCAAAACCCCTAAAACCTTAAGTGTACGGCCCTTTTGTTAAGGTCTAGCAGCAGCCACTTTTGCAGTCGGTAACCCAGTAATTTAAAATATGAAATTCAACACTGCAAATTCAATCGGATTACATTTAAAACAGGCCCTACTTAGCATGCAAGTTATACAGTACATATATTCACATTTGGAAATGGTCTGGTTTTACAAATTCAGGGTCTTGTTCCTGTAAGGTGACTGCAGAGTATTTTGCTCAGTATTTACAAAGGAAGAGGGGGAGGTACCTAAAAAAACAGTAGAAACACTCTGGATGCAGAAGTTGATACCAGCCCATTTACAGAAGAAAGGGTTCTGAAAGCACTCTTAAAACTGAAGGTGGACAAAGCAATGGGGCCTGATGGGATTCATCCCAGAATTCTAAAAGAACTAAGGGTAGAACTAGTGACACCACTGACTAAACTCTTTAACAAATCATGGGAGGATGGGGTGGTACCCGAGGACTGGAGGAGGGCAGATGTGATTCCCCTTCACAAAAGTGGGAGCAAGGCAGAAGCAGGAAACTACAGACCTGTTAGTTTAACCTCAGTGGTAGGGAAAATGATGGAATCACTTCTGAAGGAAAGAATTGTTAAATATCTAGAGGCCAGAGGGGCACAGGACCCAAGGCAGCATGGATTCACAGCGGGAAGGTCATGCCAGACAAATCTGATAGATTTCTTTAACTGGGTGTCCAAAGTAGTTGATCAGGGAGGGGCTGTGGACATGGCCTGCCTAGACTTTAGCAAGGCATTTGACACAGTCCCACACAAAAGATTAATATACAAGTTAGCCAGCCTGGGAGTGGGTCCCAAGATGACGGCCTGGGTAAAGAATTGGCTGGAGAATAGGACACAGAGAGTAATAGTAAATGGAGTCCACTCTGAAAAACGGTGGGTTAGTGGTGGGGTACCGCAGGGTTCAGTATTAGGACCAGTCCTCTTCAATGTCTTTATAAGTGACATTGCAGAGGGACTGGAAGGAAAAGTATGTCTCTTTGCAGATGACACAAAGATCTGCAACAGAGTTGATACACAAGGTGGAGTGGAAAGGATGAGAAGGACTTGGCAAGGTTAGAGGAATTGTCAAATGTATGGCAGCTTAGATTCAATGCTAAGAAGTGCAAGGTAATGCACCTGGGAAACAAAACCCAGGGGAAGAGTACACAATGGGGGGTGAGATACTAACAACAACAAAAATGGAAAGGGACCTGGGGGTAGTCATATCAGATGACCTAAAGGTGGGCAAGCAACGTGAGAGGGCAGCAAGGAGGGTTGGGGGATACTGGGATGCATAGGGAGAGGCATCACCAGTAGAAAACAGGTAGTTATTATCCCTCTGTACAGACAGCTAGTGAGACCCCATCTGGAGTACTGCATGCAGTTCTGAGACCCAATCTCAAAAGACATAGACAGGATGGAAGCTGTCCAGAGGAGGGTCACTAAAATGGTGCAGGGTCTGCACCGGAAGACATATGAAGAGAGACTTAAGGAGCTTAATATGTATAGCCTCGAGGAAAGAAGGGAGAGGGGACATGATAGAAACTTTCAAGTACCTCAAGGGAATCAACAAAGTCCAAGAGGGTAGCATCTTTCAAAAAAGAGTGTGCAAAACAAGGGGCACAATTTGAAGATAGAAGTGATGGCTCAGAGGTAATTTAAGGAAGTATTTTTCACAGAGGGGTGGTGGATGTATGGAACGGTCTTCCAGAGGAGGTTGTGGAGTCACAAACAGTGGTGGAATTCAAGCATGCATGGGACAGTCATAGGGCAATTCTAGGGGGTGGGGGTAGGAAGAAGTAGGCTGCTGGTTAACTAGGATCTGCAGCTTATCCATCAGGTAGGGAAATGGGCAGACTGGGTGGGCCAAGCGGTCCTTATCTGCCGCCAAATTCTATGTTTCTATGTAGAGTTAGAGAGTAGCAGAGAGCTGGAGAAATGGCCGGGCGGCAGCACTAGAGCTTGAAATTCGGCTTGGCTTAGGACAGCACCAATCAGCTTTGGGCAGGCAAGCTACCAACCAATGCCGTAACTCCAGGAGTCTGAAATTGGCCAATCCTCAGCAGAAGCGAAAAGCACCAAAGTTCAAGCCTAATGCCAAAGTGGCCGAGTGGAAAACTTTACCTGGGGTTCAATGGAACTGTGACCCAGGATATAGGGAGCCTGTTCTGGGCTTCCCCAAGCGGAAGGGCCGGCGGCAGCTTGTGGACAGGCCGCACTACTGGAACACCCACTCAGGAAAGTCTGGGGTTCAACGGAGCTGTGTCCCTGGATGTAGGGAGCCTGTTCTAAGAGGCTTCCCCGACTCGGAAGGGCCGGTGGTGGCTTATGCACAGGCCGCGCTGCTGGAGCACCCATTCGGGCAAGTCTGGGGTTTAATGGAGCTGTGTCCCTGGATGTAGGGAGACTGTTCCGGGCTTCCCTGAGTCGGAAGGGCCGGCGGCGGCTTGTGCACAGGCCGTGCTGCTGGAGCGCCCGCTCAGGCAAGTGTCTTGGGTAAGTCTGTGGTTCAAAGGAGCTGTGTTCCTAGATGTATGGAGCCTGTTTGGGGCTTCCCCGAGTCGGAAGGGCCGGCAGCGGCTTGTGGACAGGCTGCACTGCTGGAGTGCCTGCTCGAGCAAGTGTCTCGGGCAAGTCTTCCCTCGCCCCTGTTTACCAATCATATTCTTAGGAACATGGACCATGGAAGGGCAACAGGTGCAGTCTCTGTCGACCTGTCTAAAGCTTTCAACCTGATCGACCACACCTTGTTGCTCTCCTCCCTCCACATCCTTGGCTGCTCTACTGAGACCATGTGGTAGTTCCAAAGTTACCCTTCAGACAGATCTCAGTCGGTATGTGTAGGACTGCCCCCCGCCCTCCCAGTCACTACCGGTGTACCCCCGGGCTCCATCCTAGGACCACTCTTATTCTCCCTGCTTATAAACTCTCTCCCCTCTGACTGTCTCACTTGTGATGCCTTATTTTATGCAGATGACCTTTTTCTCTTCACGAGTGACAAGGCTCTTGAGAATATATCCAGAGTTTTATCCGATAACTACTCTGTGGCGCACACCTGGTTCCACTCACATCGCCTAATTGTTAATGCTAAAAAAACTAAATCCATGCTATTTGCATCTAAACCCTTCCTATCTAAGGTCACCAAGGCTGGGTCTACCCTCTCAGTTGTCTCACCGGATGACACTGTACTTGAAAATGTACTAAGTTTCAAATATCTGGGAGTTATCCTGGACTCATCCCTCTCCTTTTCTGATCATATCTCCTCTGTTATCCGCCGTATTAACCAGAAACTTGGTGCGGCTTATCAGATAAGGTCTCTCCTGACCAGGGAAGCCCGTTTAGCCACTGCCCAAGACAACCTGCTACCCTTGGCTGATTACTGCTCCCCTATTTACTCACACACATCCTCAGCCTTGCATGCGCACCTCTGCTCCACGTACAACATATGTTGTTTCACTCTCCTGGTACCATATTCCACTCACCACTACCACCTCTACCAGACTTTTGGGGTCTTCCCACTACACTGCAGATTTGATTACAGGCTTGGCTGCCTCCTGGTCAGCGCCATCAGGCATGCTGAAGCCTCCCCTTATATGTCTCTCCTCAAGACGAGAACTCCTCAAAGTGTCTGCATGCATTCTCAGTCCCCCGTGGATACCCCAAAGTCTCTCAGCTATGGGCGTTATCTGTAGCTGCTCCCACTCCTGTGTCCATCCACTCTCTGGACTCCCATGCCACTTTCAAGACACATCTCAAATCCTGGCTGCTTGATGAGGCCACATGCCATTGCTAGCTAGGATACCCCCCACCTTTCTGACTTTTCCCTCTTGGGCTGCTTTGGCCTTCCCTGCCCGCTCTCATTTCTTTGGACTCCTGGCTTACATCCCTTACTACCTGCTTCTTGGGCTCTCCCACGTGGCTACTGTCTCGCATTTTTTAATTTTTTTCCATCACACATTAATTTGCACTGGCCACATATCCTTAGTAAATAATTATATAATAATTGTTGGATATCACGATGTACTAATTGTTTTTTTAGCCTCTCATTAATTTTACTTTCCTATGTCACTTTCTATCTTCACCAAAAATGCCTGTAAATCTACTTTGTTCACTAACGATGTCTGTATATCCACATGGCTTGTACTTATCGTAGAACTTCTCACTACCTCAGTAACTGCCACTTGTGTGGCCCAGATCGTGCCTGAAAAAGGTCCCCTGGATCAGTGCACTTACCCGGTTACCAAAGACTTAAATAAAATAAATACATTTTACAAGTAAAAATATCTCAGGAGGGACCCAACCATGGGGTGTAAGCCACAATCCCCAGTCAGCAATGGTAAGTCCCAGGGGAAGTTGGGATAAAGGGCTGGGAGGTTCCAATATAAGACAGAAAGGGGTATATCCCTTGGACACAGGTCAAGGAGACAAAAAATAAAATTACAGAGCACCTTCCCTAGTCCTTTTGACATAGATGCATAAATTCCCCTTCTTGCACTGAATTATGTTTTGTGTTTATTTAATGCATTTTGCAGTTTGGTTTTGCAATCTGTCCTGCTGAAAACTGCACGCCATAGCAGCACTTCTGCACCAAGACTGGTGTTGTGTAGACCCGAGGCTATGTTGCTGACGTCACTATATGGAACAGGGCTGACCCACACAGTGTTTCAGAGTGAAGGAGCAGTGTTTTCGCAAGGGGGAAAATGCTAAACCATAGTAAGAAATGTTCAGCACTGTCCCCCTTCCCCTCACAAGACACCCTGTTATCAATAAAACATAATAAGTTCAGTGGCAAAGTTATCTGTTCAGTGTACGTGGGATGCAAAGGAATTGTCTGCCTCAGTAAAAAGTGATGGTGAATGACAGTGTGAGCCGATACCAGACACGGTCAGCTTTGTCATCAGTGTTAGTGTCCTTATAAGCTGTACTCAGTTATGGCCCCCTTTGAGCAGCATGTGTGTGTCTTAATTAAATATATTTCTTGTAATAGTAAGACTTACAATCACCCTGACTGAAAGTCGCATTCTACTCCATTCCCACGTGTCCACGACATACAGAATGGCACTGAGGGAAGCCAAACTCATGCATGAAGGAACTTGGCGAATTTGGTGGTATGTATTAAAAAACCCATTGTTTGATTTCCCTGTCTGTCCTTATGTCCACTATTGACATGTTTTGTAAAACAGAGGGCAAATTCCTAGAGTAATTCTTGTTTGAAAAGTGAAAGCGGGACTGTGCACATTGACCCTTCTCCTGGTAAGCAAAAATCTGCCCAGTCTTACCCTATAAACCTTTACTGTCTTCACATCCACTGGTGCAGCAGATTTGACTGTGGTTGTGTAGATTTAGTCCCCTAATCCTGGGTTGCTAAATCCAGCTCTCACTATAGGGGCAGGATGGCCAACATTTTCCTGTTTCAAATGGACGCAGAACACACCAGAACCAACTATCCATCCTGGGCCCTCTCCTATTCAGCCTCTTCATTAACCAACTGCCTGGTGCCTGCATGTCAGCTAATGTTCTCCTATATGCAGATGCTGCTGTCATCTACACTAAAAGCAATCATCCCGGTAACCTCACCTCTAGTCTACAAGAGCACTTTGAGGCCTTAAAAAACTGGTTCTCTATAAATAAAAGGAAAGCACAATACAGGTTGCACTCAAGTGAAAAGAGGCTCAGGTAGGCAAATACGTACTCTGAAGGAGAATTTATTGAAACTTCAGGCTTACAGCATTTGAGAGCATGGCACAAAACCCAGCGCTTCACCTCTAAGACAAGAGGCTTTGTCAAAGTCTCTCATCCAGAGTACTTATTTGCCTACCTAAGCCTCTTTTCACTTGGGTGCAGCATGTATTGTGCTTTTCTTTTTAATCTGGATGGCTAGCACAAACTCACCCATGAGCACGTGCTGTTTGTGTCCCTGTTAAAGTTGCCCTCAACTACAAAAAAACAAAAACCATGCTTTTCACTAGTCTATGGATGAAAAGTAAGGGCACCCTCACATCCACCATAATAAAGGTCAGAAGCTAGAACTAAACATTCAAATATCTTGGAGTGGTGCTGGATGACACTTTATCCTTTGCCCCCCCCCCTTCCCTTTGATAACCTGGTGTAGTCTGCGACAGAAGGATGAGTGTCCTTTTCAAAAGTCGAAGCCACCTTATGGCTGACAGTAGGAGACTGCTACTGTCCAGCTCCATCCTGTCCTTAGTTGACTATAGCCTACCTGCGTACACAGCGGCCTATAACTCAGTACTAAGCAGGGTTAAGGTGACCTGCAATAAAGTCTGCCACTTTGGGTTAGTGGATAACAAGCGCAGCCATAACTGTACCCTATATGCACAAACAAACTGGCTACCTTTAACTAGCAGAATTAAGCTACAAACATGTATACTAGCCAAGAAAGCACTGCTAGGCCTAACACCCCCTGCTCTAAAAAAAACTGCTTCCGCCCCACTGCCAGGGTATGGCCAGGAATGCCCTTGAACTATCTCTCCACAGAACTCAGCTGGCTAAACGCTCCTTCTACTGTTAAGGCTGCAAGCTGGTTAAATGAACTGCCTAAATCCATGCTGAACCTCCCTAGGATCGACCAGTTTAAAAGATCCCTGAGGGCCGCATTAACAACTGGCTGCAGCTGCACCAGTTAATGAGCTAGCTATCACTCTGCCTCCAGTCTCTGTATACAGCTTGCTGCCTTGAACTTGCCCTTGTTTAATCCAATTTTCAATAGTATGTGTGTTTATTGACTGGATAACAAACATTTCCTTTGTAATTTGCCTTGACTGTTTGGTCCCTGTTTTTGAAGGTAATAATGTAATGTGATGTGGAACCTTTGTAAGAGCACTTGTGCTCAAAGGTATTGTCTGAATCTTCCAACAAATTAACTAAATAAATAAATAAATAATATGGGCTTGTCTTATGCTTCTTGGGAACACCTTCATCCTTCATATTAGGTTTTCCTTTTAGGCTTTACCTTTAGTGGTTATATTGCATGTGTACTTATTTAAGGGGCCCTGTGAGTATTTTCCATCAATATTTCCACCCATGTTGTACAATGTACAATATGCATAAAACTCTGTAAAAGTTTTTTTAAAACAGTAGCCACAGGGAAGAAGACTTACAAGAACTGCTGTTTCTCCACAAGGATACAAGGCTTATGGTGGTTCACCAATGCAGTGGTGGTGATGCCACTCACAACACCAGCAACCTGGGTTTGGGAATGAGCCAAGAACATTGGAGGACCAGCCAGAGGATGAGAAGGATCGAGTATCCCAGGGGGCATGCTCCTCCTTGGGGGGGGGCTGCAGACTCCGCTGCACTGCTGCCATCTGGGGGACCACAGACGGTGATGCAGCTGGAACTAGAGTTGCCAGGGGAAGAGTGGACACTGACTTGCTCTGGTGTGTGCTGATACACATCTATGTGCGCTTGCGCCCTTCAGCACTCGCTATCGGGGTCCTATGTCAGTTGGGTGTAACAAGAAGAACTTCACAAGGTGCATGGGATAAGACAGGTATTCTCAGGCCCCAATAATTCAAATGTCCTTTGCCTCCCACAACTGCGCTGCTTGGTGGGGACCTCTGGGCACTGGTTGCTCACAGACTCCCACCCCTCAGGGGAAAGTCTGGGGTTAGGAGAGGCTTTAAGCAGTGGTGAAGCAGTGGATGAGGCCGAGAGGTCGCTGAGCTGAAGGGGCCAATGTGGTGAATAAAGAGCAGGAAACAGAAAGTTGAAATTATATATATATATATATATACACACAGTATATGGCTTAAAAGAACTTTTCTTGAATACAAAAACCTCCCACTGTTCCGAGACTTGCAGTACCAGGGAAAAGGTTCTCACGGTACAGCAGCTATTAACCCTGGAAAGAATGTACCTACATCTCTTGTGTGAATTAAAAAAAAAACAAGTTCTCCGATACTATATAAATGGTTTACTGTGAAAAATTAGATTGGAACTGGTTTGATTACATGTTAACCATTAATTTTATGTTTCATTCTCCTGCCCAGCTGTCCCCTTCCAGTCTCCTGGGTGGCCTTCCTGCCCATCGCACACACACACTCATAGGACGCTTGCTTGTGTGAATTGAACCTTGGAAGGACAGCGGAACCAGCAACCGACATACTGGAGCTTTAAAAGTTACATCATCATTAATCAAAACTGAGCCTCCCATGGTTGCAAACTGGCACAGAGGTAAGCCACAGAGGATTCTGGGATGCTGCCACAGTGGCTCTAAATACAAAAGGTTACTCAGTGGCAAGATCAACTACATTAAATACATTACAACATGAGAATAGTTAGGTAACAAATGTATTTTGCAAAAAGTGCAAGTCGATGGCAGCCCACTCAGGTCTGGGGATTTTAGTCATGAGCGTCCCTCTTTAACTCTTTCTAACATATCTATAATTTTCATTTTAAAGTCTGGATAATAAGTCGGCACAGAGGGCTGAGGTGCTATGCACCTTACCTCTCACCATGCCGGTGACCTAGGTTCAGGAATGAGCTTGGGCTGCCAAGGGTCGGCTGGGGAGGGAGAGGATTGAGCATCTGTAGGACAGCTCTCCTCACCCAGGGGGAGGGAGCCTTGCCAACTCGGCCCTTAGGTGCCCCTGGTTGGAGGCCTGGAGATAGCGCCGGCAGCTCGAGCGGCACAAAGGGAGGGGCCAGGGTTGTAACGTGTGTACACCTCAATGTACACGCCCTACGCCACTGCAGGGACAGCGGGGACAAAACTGGAAAAAATGGCAGTTGCAGGCTATATAAAGCCTTGCCTGCCTGCCCCCGCCACGTGGTGTCACTGGTTCACCAACCCACAATTTGGATGAGAGTCTCTGGGTGGAGGGGAGGATGATGGCCCTTCCCTTCCCAGCCCTGCCATGAGGGACAATCCATGGGGATCTGTTGAGGCGGATGCCGGGTTGGGGGGGGGTCAGGGAAAGGGCTGAGCAGTCACCTGTCACATGCTGCAGGGGAAAAGTATATATGAAAAAAAAATTCTGAGTAATAATTAGGATCAGTAAAACAATGTTTGCTAGTTTAATGTCAATAACAGTTTAATTCCTCACACTTGCAAAACCCCCAGACTCTGAACTCCACAGTCTGTGTGACCAAGGCTCCGCCACTTTACAGTCCACACCATAGCCTCAGACCCACTGCTGTCTACTCTGCCTCTTTGCTGCGGGAGGGGGTGGGCACTGATTTTCAAAAGACACATCTTTCATTGTTTCTCCTTTTATAGCCCATCCCATCTCATCTCGTGTGCCTCATATATTCCTTCATGTCTGCTGGCTAATTATCTTCCCTTGGGGAAAGCAAAAAAGGTCAACACCCCACCCAGCCCTGTCACCAACCTTCCCACAGACTTACCTGTTAACCACCACTTGCTCAGGATCACAGTGGGGTGGGTGGCATTTTCCTCTTGCCACCTGCATTTTCTCGCTGGGCTGCCAGCATGCAATGAGATGCTTATGTATGTGTACAGTGGCATACATGCATGCATGACAGGCATCTGGTGCCAACCCTCCCCTCCTGATGCTCCTGACTGTGTGACTGGCTGCTCTCCACCAGTCTGCAGTCATGTAGTGGGAGCATCATCATCCCTCCCTCAATGAGGAAGGAGAGCAGTCCATAAGACACGCAATCCTTTTTCCCCCAGCCAACCGACAGCCCATTCTGTTTTCCAAATGTGGGTCACTGGCATAGCAAGCGGTAGTGCTGTCTCGATCACACGATCCCACACACTCATCGTCATCATTATATCTGTCTCCTTTATATTTGACTAGATGCACTTCCAGCCCTTCCTGGGAATCAGACTTGGAACCCTGATTCCCAAAAACAACAGCATCTGCAACCAATCAGCTAAAGGAAAATCCCACATACCGGGAGGTCAGAGAGTTCCTTTGACTTTCATGTTTCCCTCTCTCTCAGGCCATCACTAGAAGGTGCTATTTCTTTTGAATGTTATTCATAGCTTTCAATATTAAATGGCACTGCTTTGCACATGCTAACTTTTTCTCATATACAACATACTCTTTCAGTTCTGTCAAAAGAGTGAGCAACAAACCGCTTTACCCAGCTGCCTCACTCTGAACAGTTTTAACCAGCATGACACTTATCAGGTAACATCCCATAAGTACCAAATGCCGTGTACTGATGCAGCCATGTATTACACTAGTATTTCCACTAGAAATCTTATGTCTGTACTATTGTTACTGTTGTGCTCACTGTTTCATTAGTCTCACGTGTGGCTGAAAATGAGGCTTGGACTCCAATCCGAGCTCCTGATAAAACAAGAGAATAAACAAATAAATAAACAAGCATTTATGATGTGTAATTTATGAATGGGATACATACAGCTGGCAGTTTCAGTGTTTACACTTTAAGTCTTCACTGTAACCTTTCTGCTTTTACAATCTTGCTGTTCTATCCTGTCCTCTGTCTTACTTTCCTTTACTCTTCTCTCCCTCTCCTGCCCTCCCTTGGCCCTCCCTCACCTACCATCCCTATCTGCCCTTCTTCCATTCTTTGTCTACCTCCTTCTTTCATCCTCTTTACTCACTACTACTTAGAATTCATACCTACTGCTATCACCACTGAGGCCTAATTGTATGCTGAACCTCTGCTTTGTATGCTACCTGTGTAATGCTGCCTTGCTCACCCACCCCGGCCCCGAGGCCATATCTTATTTACTATCGCTGCTCTTGTACTAATCGATTTTGTATTCCTAACTTTGCCAATTACAGGTGGATAATTGAAAACTGGTAATTGTTATGGCACTTACCTGTTATTACCTTGTACTCTGCCTGCTGTCTCATTATAATTGTATTTTGCTTCTCCATTTTTTGGTAGTATGTTTCTGATCCAAATTGCTGTATTTTGTCATTGTTCCTAACTATAACTTTGTAACCTCTTGGGTAGTGTCTGAAAATAGTCACTTCTGTGTCTAGAATGCCTACCCGGTAAACAAAAACTAAATAAATAACTAAAGTCTGCGCGTTACCTTAAAAGGACACTGTCAGCATTTTTTTTTATTTGCAAAGTCCCTGGTATCAGTTGTCCTGTTGCCATTACAACGGTTTAACAAAAAATGTTCCTGCCACAGGATTTACTTCTTTCAGTCACTTATTTATTTATTTCTGTTAAAATCAAAATTCAAGTGACCCGCACTGGCCGATGCTCTCGCGCCTTCACGAGAATGACAGCATGCCAAGCCGCAAGTAAACTTTGAGTTAGTCATTTTCGTTGTAGATAAAGTAAATACAGTGCCTATTAGTATACTGTAATTGCTTTTAATTTATTTTGTTTTTATATTATGTCTATTACTGTTGTTTTTGTTTTTTGCACTTTTTTGTATCTGTATTAGTAATGTACTGTTATTGTTACTGTATTTACCTTATATTTGTTTTTGTATTGTATTGCTATTGTTACTGGGCATCTGTGACATCTGTGCTCACAGATTTTTCGGTATAAAATAAATGAAATGAAAAAAAGGAAAAATGAAATGATATCATTAAAGCTAGTCTGCATTGAAAACAAGCAGCTAATGCATATGCTCAGAGTCACACCTGCAATTTTCAAATACAGATTCAACCAGGTTAGCCTGCTCGTTTTCGATCCAGACTGACTTTACTGATATCAACATACAATATACAAATAGGTACTGCACTTACTTTATATGCAAAAACATTTTCTACCTCCTCTATAAATGAGTTTACCTACAGCGTGGCGTGGTATCATCCTTGTGAACGTGCAGGAGCAACGACTAAGGCGAGTCACTTGAATTTTGATTTTAACAAAAAAGAAAAAAATTAATAAATGGCTGGAAGAAGTAAATCCTACAACAGTTGCAACTTTTTTTTTCTTTATTCCCTCCTCAGCTGGGGGGTGCTGCCTATGGTCCCCCCCCCCCGATCCACCTGGACCCACAGCACCGCACCACTCTCAGTGCCTGTGCTTGACTCCCTCCTCCATTCCCATCACAGGCTGCTTCGCGGCAGGTACGTACTCCACCACTGCAGAAATCAGGGGTCAGGACTCCAGGAGGAGCATCCCAAGTCAGAGTGGTATGGCGCCAACGGGATCGAACATCATCGCATGCTGGAGGATTTTTAGTGTATTGGGTTCCCCCCATGACACGAGCATGCAATGGCGTCAATGACACTGCCATGCACACTTCAGTGCACTGCACATCTGACATCTTCCCGTGTCGACCCCACAGCGAACTGCTGCATGCACCGACCCCCAGCCATCACCAGAAGCCAGCGCAGCTGTGGTTTTCCATCCCCACCCTCCCCGGAGAGCAGTTCTTGGGACACTCAATGCTCCTCCCCCAGCCGACCCTCCGATACCCGCGGTCGTTCCCGACCCCAGGTCGTTGGCATGCACTAGATGTGGTGTCCAGCGCCTCAACCCTCAGTGCCACCGGGCAGGCAGGTAAACATTTTTTAATCACTGTAATGCCAGCAGGGCAACCAATACCAGGAACTTTGCAAATCAAAAACAATAAAGGTTGACAGTGACCCTTTAACTTTTAAACCAGATCACAAATCTCTTTGCCAAACCTTAAAGAAATGACAGAATTTTGATATGCAGTTGAGTGGAACTGTAGCAGCTACATGTATCTGAAGAGCACCATTTTTGCTCTTTTATCAGTTGCCCCCCAGAAACATAGAAGGACCCTTACCTGCACCCAAGTTAAAATCTAAATTAAGCAGAATTTTTTCTGCCTCTAATTAGAAAGGGAAGGGACTGTATTTTGGCTAGCACATTTTGTGATGTAATAATATGGAAAGCGTGGGCATGAGCTCAATAGAAAGTAATGAGAACGTTTTTTAAACTTGATATTTCAATAGTCAAGATGGCCAATACAAACAAATCAAGGCCTCCGTTCAACTAACAAGGTATACAGAAGTATTTGTTTTTTCAATCCCTGCTCTCGATTGAGGAGAGACCACTGCATATGTTTTTTAGCCCCCCTCCACAAAGCAGGCTTTCTTTTGGATGAAGGAAAGAGACTAACAAGCCAGTCTTTGGCATGCACCCTCCTGACCACCATGAGGTGACATTTGTGAGACAAACCCTGCCTCACTGATTTACAGGTCTCCGGAGTCAATGCGTTTTTAGGGGTCAAGCACAACCAAATCTCATACTCTGTGAAGTCCCATGGTGATTCCCGAGGGCAAAGATGGGACCTGTAGTTTTTTTATGTGTAGTCTCCTCTACGGCAACATATAAGGACAGCTGTCTTTTTTCATGACATTTGCTACTGTGGCGCAAGAAACCAGCAAAATTTAAGCCACCCACTAAAAAGATTCGCTGGTGGCAACATGGCGAACAGACGGAGGGAATGTAGTTATGTAGCACAATGTGGCACAATATACCATGACAAACTGTTCTGAACTCCCCACCCCCACCCTGGTGTGACTAAGAGTTCTGATTCCCCTCCTCCCCACAATCAGATTTTCATTATTTTTCCCAAAACTTGAGATGCTACAAATTACTGTGATAACATATCACAATATTCATTTATTTACAAATATCAAGAAAGCAAAAATGTGGTATTGTGATATCCCTAACCTGTTAACAGAACAGACAGACAGAAAATTCTGCTCACCTGATGCTCCACCCCACAACCCCTCAATACAGTTCAAGGAAGAAATTTCCAGCCATGTTTCGGAAATCAAAGTTTGAACTAAGAATGTACCCATCCTTTTGTGTGTTTACCACACTCTTTTCACGAGAAGATGTCTTCAACTGTAGTCATGTTAAGTTGTGAACAAGCACTTCTGAACTTACCATCGAAACCTACTGTATAACAAAATGTTGCCCAATGAGCGTCTCACCTAATAGAGCATTGTTTTTACATGTGGCGTAAACAGAAAATGTTAGTGACTACTGCTGTCCAATTCATTTGCAGTCTGCATTTCAGAAACTCTGTGCAGATGATGATGTCCTTATCAGAGTACGTCGTGACTGTATTCAGCTTCTGTGATATGTGAGGAATGGAGTCCCTGAAACAAATTAGGGGTGGAAATAGATGGAGTCACATCACAAAGACCGGGAAAAATCGTCATCCACTGTGACACAGTTTCCGCATCACAACCTGGAAATTGCAACACAATTCGTGCCTCTTTTCAACCCAAACTCTGTGTGCAAATTCCAGACTGCAGAAAACAATAGGCTTAAACTGTGACGAACTGAAAAGAAAATTAAAATAAATGTATTTTATATATTTCCATCTCTGCAAGCAATGCATGGGTGCATGTGTACACAGAGTGGAATACAACATCTTGTATTGTCAGAATGCTGTGAATGAGACACCAGGGAGCTGAAGACGAAACAGAAAAACAGAGGGGTGAAGCATTCTGAAGTCTTTAATACTCCAAATAAAAGGACACCAGCTTGGAATCAGGAGATTGCAGGTTCAAAGCCCGCTAGAGCCACATACTCACTGTGTAATCTTGGGCAAGTTACTTGACCTCCCAGTGCTCCAGCCCTCCCAGCTGTGGAAATGGATAGAACCAGGACCTTACTGTAGTTGACATGTTGCATCTCAGTTGGGCTAATAAATTGTGACAGTGAGGGAGAGAGGGGGAGAAAGAAAGAAAGAAAGAAAGAAAGAAAGAAAGAAAGAAAGAAAGAAAGAAAGAAAGAAAGAAAGAAAGAAAGTGGTCTCACTATATATGTGTGTCACATGAGATCTCTAACACTGTCTTGACTACTTGAAGCTAGTTACGAAACAAAGGCTTTATTCGGCACAAACAAGTACACGTATCTTTCTGCATAAGCTACCGTCTTTATGTGATCAGTTTGCTGTTTTAATTATTACTCAGTATTGCGGGAATCCCTGTTGTGGCATGCTTCTGAAAACTGCCAGATAGAGTGGGGTTTTCTTTTTTTTCTTTTTTTTTTTTAATTACTGAGGTGAAAGGAATTACTGAGATGAATGAAAACATGTTTTCCTGGCCTTTTTTGACTCAGTTCCTTCTAAAGGGTTATTTGTATATACAGTATAAGTATGAATTAAGACTTTATTCACATTAAAACCACCACTGGAATGGCAGCGGTGTGGCTAATAGCATCAGTCATCAGAATCATAAAATATCAACACCAGTTATGCAGTCACTGTTGCTTTTTGCAGACCTGCAGTGGTTGAAACGAATGACTTTTTATGATTATTTGCTAGGTGGTCTTCCCATCCACTGCCTCAGGCAGGGGATGTTGCACTATGAAAACATCACATTATGACAACTGCATAGAGAAATGCTACTATCGCAACTGGTAAGGTAAACAGGCAATCACTGTACTGTGTACAGACAGGCAGACAGTCAAGACTGATCAACTGAGAGGGGCCCCATCAGCCCAACAGTGGTGTTCCTGCTCATGGTACCAGTGAGCCAGGTTTGCACTCTAAATCCAGAGCATCAGAGGACTGCCGGGAAGGTGGGATGAACAGAGAAACACAAGGCCAGCTTGGCCCACCCAGTCTGCCAGGATGGTCTCTGCCTAGTCTGTCTCCACAGACTCTAAATGGTCTCCGGCGACCCTCCTCCTTCTTACCCATTTACAAATATTCCCCCCTATGTCCATCCCATGCATGCTTGAAGTCTGTCACTGTTTTCGTCTCTACCACTTCAGCTGGCAGGCTGTTCCAGGGGTGTACTACTCTTTCAGTGAAGAAGTACTTCCTCACATACCTCCTGAACCCCCCCCCCCCGCATACCCTCTGGTCTTGGTGCTCTTTCCCATTTGAAAGAGATTTCCCTCCTGCACCTTGTTCACCACTGTTAGGTACTTGTAGCTCTCTATCATGTCAGGGTGTACATGTTGAGATCCCTTAGTCTCTTCTTGTAGGGCTTTTGATGCAATCCTGCATCATTTTAGTTGCCCTCCTCTGGACTGCCTCCACCTTGTCTATATCCCTTCTGAGCTGTGCCCTCCAGAACTGGACAGAGTATCCCAGGTCGGGTCTCACCAGCAGCAGATACAGTGGTAGAATCACTTCCCTTCTCCTGCTGGTGGTACCTGTCCCTGTGCAGCCCATCATCCTACTGGCCCTACCCACTGCTCTCTCACACTGCCCTGACATTTTGAGGTCATCAGTTATGATTACCCCAAGGTCCCGATTCTGTTTCATGACTGTCAGTACCTCCTCCCACCCCCCATCCTAGGTTCTGCTCCTGGGTTTCTATGCCCTAGGTGCATGATTTTACACTTTCTGGCATTGAACCCCAACTGCCATGCCCTTGGCCACTCGTCGGGTTTCCCTACAGTCCCTATGTATCCAACAGGATGGTCTCCTGCTTCTAGGGGGTGAGAGAGAGGAGGCAGGTAGCAGTGGAGTCAGGAGCCTAAGGCATGCATGGGGGTGGGAGAGCACACTTCGCTGCATCAGGCTTTCCAGTACAATATGGCGAAGCATGCGCATTCACTGGGGAGGAAGATACGTGAGGAGAGACAGCCATGGCTGGGCAGAAGAAACTCTGCCCTGCTCCTCACGTCCATCCCAAGTTGTCACTGATGGCCTCCAATGAAGATATCAAGCATCACCCCAGCGAGCTGCTGGAATTCAGTTGGAAGCTTGCTGTGAAGAACAAGGCAGAAAACCACGGGGGTGGGGGGGGCACACAGCTGTAGCAGATGATGTCCAGGGAGTGTTAGACTGGTGGAGCTTTATAGGACAGGAAGGTGGCCCTAGTGGATAGCAAAAAGGGGTCCACCAAGAGTAAAATAGAATTCACCAAAAACAAAATCTGAAGACAAAAGAAAAAAAAAATAGTAGGGCCCATGACCCACCAAGCTGGGTTTGGCAGGGATGAGAGGCAGCACAATATACAAAGTATATTTTATGCACAAGGCAATAAGATAGAAATTGTTGGCAGATAAGGACCCCCAGGCCCAGGGTTGGACTGGGGTACAGAGGGCCCACCTGGAAAATCAATAGAGGAGGGCCCAGGGTGACACAGTCATATCAATATTCCACTTCAATCTGATACACTAGCTCTGTCTTTGCATCTTACTGTACATTTATGAACAGTGTCCCAGATACCCCATCTAGTAAGAAAAAAGATAATAAATGCAAAAGTTTTCAGAGTTCAGAAGGTAACCACTTAGCCAGCTGAGGGGGCCCACCTGGAAATTTCCAGGTATCCAGGTGGGCTAGTCCGACCCTGCCCAGGCCTATCCAGTCTGCCTGTAAGCTCTACAATTGTTTCCTGCCTCTGACCCTAACTGATGAGCTGCTTTCCACCACCCCTTCCCAACTCTAAGGTTCCCTTCTGCCTAGCCCAGGCGTGTTTAAATCCCTCCACTGTGGGGGGGAGGGGGGCACTGTGGAGCAGCAATTTAGAGCAACTCCTAAACTACACTCCTTATAACTGCTAAAAACCTGAGAATTCTTCTAAAAAGATATAGGGATGCCATCGGAAACTGCTGGGTAAAAGTCGGGACAGAAGAAAGACTCTAGAAGAGCGGCAAGTAGTCGGGACCAATTCCATTCTCCTGCAAGTTCTACCGCGGGGCCTGGGCTGGCAATGGTAACTGGAACGCAGGCACCATAACTCCCAACCACGCAGATCCTGGCTATGTTGACCAAGATCCAAGACACTGGAGAGAAGACTAATAAAAGACTGGTGGCTCTGGAGGCAAAGATTTCTGACACCAATCGACGCATCCAGGATAATGCCGAGGCCATCAAGAATCTACAGGACTCGCAGTGTCAGCAGCCGACTTAATGCGTCCTGCATCTGGGACGTTTCTTATCTGAGATCCAAGGTGGAAACATTGGAGAATGCTCAGCACCAGATGAACATTCGAATTGTGGGATTCCCTTCCCAATATGCTGGAGCTACAGAGCTTTTGCCTGCAGTCATTAGATTAGTGTTTGAGGACTTAAAACTCTTACCCATGGATTCCAGCATAAAAATCTTGAAGGTATTCGCCATACCCCAGCGATCTAGGCCACGAGGTGGTGCGCAGCTGACCATTTATGACAATAGCCACATTATCAGCACTGGATGCACGAATGGTGCTCCTGCAAGCTGCAAGATCTAAGCGTGAGATTGTCTGGGAGGGCAGTCACCTGGGTTTTTTCCCAGACCTATCTGCCCAAACATAAACAAGGAAAAACGAGTTGCAGGTAGTGAAAAAAGACCTCCTGAGGAATGGAATTGAAGCTAGGCTCAACTACCCAGTGCGACTTCAAATTCAACACGAGTTAAAATCGCATGTCTTTCTGGGCCCGGAGGCTACAGCTCAATTCACGGGAAAACTTTTGGAGAAACTGCATCCACCAGAATCCACTTCTGACAAAGAAGGGTGATGTACTGTTTTCTTTTCCTCTGATCTTGATTGATACCAGTTAGGAGACTGGAGCATTCTCCTATATTAATGATGGCCCTTGCTGACCCCTAATAATAAATCTCAGGGTGCTCCTATACTGTTTGGAGCTGTGTTTAAAGTTGAAGTTTAATACATTTTCCTAACTTTACGCCATACCTCTCAACTGTCCCTGATTTCCCAGGATGTCCCTGATTTTGCCTCTGAATTTTTTTCTGTCCCTCGTAAAATTTCTGTTTTTGTGACTGATCAGTAGAGACTGTGAGCACAAAATAATGTTGAACATTAAAATTTCAGTCTTCTTCAGAAAATGCATCTTACACTAATTCCGTTATTCTGTAAGCTTTCTGAGTTAATAGTGCCACTTTTTAAGCTGTGTCCCTGATTTTGGGTCTTTGTTCCTGATTGTTTTAAGACTTGTCCCTGATTTATAAGGCAAGAGGTTGAGAGCTATGCTTTACACGAGTGTATGTCGTTGCCAATTTAAATTGCGGTCTGTACATTAAGCCATCTGATTTACTGCTCCAACTGAATGATCTTATTACAAATCTAATCTTACTGACCAACATTGTAGGGGCTGTTCTAATGGTGACTATGATCACCACTCAGTTTGTGAACATTAACAATTCCCTAGTGTTTATCCTGTTCCCATAGCGCAGGTTTCCACTGCTATGATCTATGGAGTTCTCAGGCAGCTTAACTAAGCCCAGGCTATCTTATAATCATTCTGCCTACACGTGTTTAAGTCACTCAGTCCACCACACTATGTTAATTCTTCAAGTGGCCTGCTATCCTGGTTTCATAGACGTGTGAGACTCTGTTTGTGGTGAGAGTGACTAAGATCTACAGGGTAATTAGTTCAAAATTGACCCCTGGAGCCTATATCTGGCAGTCCCCCATAGCGCATGGATTTATAGATTTAAGTATTATAAGACTAATCTACTACAATGTATGTGTTCATTTATTAATGAAGGTCTGTGTACCTCATCTCTTCATTTTATGTATGTTGCAGTTCAAGCTGTGAGATCATAAAATCTTTATAAATAAAAAGTTCAAAAAAAAAATCCCTCCACTGTGTGCATTCCCACCACCTCCTGCAGCAGACTGTTCCATGTGTCCACCACCCTCTCTGTGAAGAAAAACTTACTCACATTTCCCCTTAACCTGCCAGCTTCCAATTTCATGTCATGCCCCCTTGTTCTTTCACTCCTCATATACTGGAAGATGTCTCCCCCCTGCACCTTGTTTATACCCTTAAGGTACTTGAAAGTTTCTATCACAGCCCCCTGCTCCCTCCTCTCCTCCAGCGAGTACATACTGAGGTCCCGTAATCTCTCCTCATATGATTTCTGGTGCAAGCCCTGTACCACGTTAATCACCCTTCTCTGAACCGCCTCCACCCTGTCAATGTCTTTACGAAGGTGTGGTTTCCAGAACTGCACACAGTAATCTAGGTGAGGTCTCACTAGTGTTTTATACGATGGCATCACTACTTCCCACCTTCTGCTAGTGATACCTCTGCCTATGCACTCCAGCATGCCACTGGCCCTCCCCTGCAGCCTTTGTACTCTGCTTAAACACCTTTAGGTCATCTGAAATGATAACCCCCAGGTCCCTTTCTTTCTTGGTGATCGTCAGCAACCCCCCCCCCCATCCTGTAGCCCTCCCGGGGTTCTTTTTTCGAATAAGGCCAATAGTCCACTACAGGAACATGTGGAGAAGACCTGGTGCTGATCAGTGAGTTTGCACTAAGTTAGAAGAACTTGTGCAAGTGAATGCTACAGTATGTGATTTGAGGACAAGTAGGATGATTTTAATTGGGCAAGAGAGAGGTAATGTGTATAATAATATACTTCTACAGCCAAGCTAAAAAATTTAGCTTTGGTGAAGAATAGGGCTAATTTAATTGGGGGGGATCATTTTTTGCAAATTAAGAGGCCCAGAGCAATTTAATTTTACTCTAGAGGCATATGGTCAAGTGGCTGTAAAGTAGCCTGGTATTCCATAAGCAGCTGAAACTTTGCTTTAATCACTGAACAGACGTACACTATTGTATAAGCCAGACACTGTCAGCCAAATGGTGAAGGGAAGAGGAAAAAGAGTTGGCCACGTGGGAGTTGGGCCAGCGGTGTGAGACGCCTTTTCACTTTACAAACAACGTAGGGCAGGAATTACTATGGGACCATTGCAGTGCATTTAAGGGGTTGCAGAATGTAATGTATCCTTTAATTTATTGGTCATGGATGAGTTTTTCTGCCACAGCAGCACCCAAGGTCAGAGCTGGCATGTTTGAGGGGCATCTAGCAGCGCTCCAAACTGCAAGGGTGAGAGTGTCATTTTCTGGGACACAGGCAAAGGAGACCAGGAAGATAGGCCCAGATGTTAAAAGGAGGACTGGGTTCGGACAGGCAGGAGAGGACAGGGACAGGATCATAAAGTGAGGCAGAGGGTCGTCAACAGTGGCTGTCCAAAACTGGTACCAGCCACTGTAGGAAGGTGAAGGGAGACAACAACGTGTTGGGGGCTTGAATGCAAAATGCTCCAACAGTACAGAAGGGTCAGGGAGGGCAGCAAGTCAAGGTAGTAGTAATAGCGTATTGTATAGTGAGATATGTTAGCCAAGGTGGATGGAATGCTGGGACCCCAGAGGCCATGCTGGCTGTTCATCACTTGTCTACCTGGACTTCAGGTTGGAAAGAAACATCACTATGAGAGTGGTCAGGCTTGCACAGGGGTGGGGAGAGACCAACAGCCATGGTACATATTGGCACCACTGAAGTTTACAGAGGGAAATCAAAGGTCCAGCAACACTGATCAATAGGGTTGCCACCTTTGGATGAGGCAAAAACCGGACCCTAAGCTCCACCCCTAGCCCCACCCCTTTTCATGACTCAGCATGCATTGCTCCTCCTAGAAAGTCATTTGTTATATCAATAAAAGACAATACTTAAAGCAGCAGTTCAACAAAAATGTTAAGATATTGTACTGTACCTGTTAAAATTGCTTTCCTAGATTCTTCCTAGTTAATTTACTTATGTATGTATTTATTTATTGACATTGGTTTACCAGATAAACATACAGAGGTAAAAGAAATCTCGTTAACAGATATGATCTGGGGGAGACAAGGGAAACACTGTAAATAGCATGGTATATAATAATACATAATACATTGTTTCCTGTAATGTGCACTTTATATCTTATTCTGGCTCCATTTCCTGTTCATGTCCACAGTACTATTTCAAAGCTAAAGCAGTGACCACATTTTTTTTCTTGAGGGAAAAAAATCATTTAAAACATTTAAAATTGCCTAAATTCTGTTTGAGATGAACATGTTTACCAGCAAATGAAAGTAGAAGACAACTGGCTCTGTTACTGTTTCAAAAGGTGGGAGTAGCTTTTCTACGATGCTACTTTAATAGGTTAAATAAGTGCTAATGGTGTTAATAGCCATATTTTACACCTCCCAGGCTGACTGCTTTCACAAACAAAGGGATATACTGACAACAGAAGTTGTCTGTAACCTGGACATGTAGCTGAAGCAATGAATGATATGACAACATTTGTTTCAAAAGTATGTGACCACTCAAAATGGCTCAAAAACCTGACCAACATAGAGCAAAACTGGATTACCTGATAGGGACCTTGAAAACCTGGTCACCAGGTAAAAAACCTGACAGGTGGCAACCCTACTGATCAAGGGAACTGGGCAGGAGCCTTAGAATCAGGATCTCCAAGGTAGTATTCTCAGAGATACTTCTGGTGTCACACACTGGACCAGTGAGGCAGCAGAAGATTAAGCAGTTGAATGTATGGCTAATTTATTTTATTTATTAGCTTTTGGTAACCGGGTAAGTGCGCTAGGCAACAATCCTGCCTATTTTCAGGCACGACCCGGGAGAGCACAGGACATTGGTATACATATTACAGTAGTACATGATAACAATCAGGGCAGACATAAGACAGCAAGAGCAATTAACAACATACAAGGTGATTAGAGCAGCAAAATCAGATACAGTGCATAATAAAATACATATTGAACAAGAAGTGCAGGGAGCAAGTTTGCACACTGAAAGGCATTCTGGCACAGGAGATGCCTGTATGCAGTGGACAGGCTTCCCCTGAGTCCAGAAGGGGCAGGTGTGTTGGATCACAGGACAGAGTGGAGAGGGAGACTTTAAACTAGGATGGGGTGGCTAGAGTAGATGTAGGTAAACACTATGCCCCGGCCAGGTACAAGTTACAGGACAAAATGGTCAGCTGTAAGAGGCCCAAAACAAGGCAAGAGTGAAACACCTTCACTGCATGATGATGATGATGAACGTAAGGAGCACAACAAACAAAATGGATGTCCTGTAGCTTGAACTTTCTGAGGCAAGGTATAAAGTAGCAGGACTCATGGAGACTTGAAACTATGAGGAAATAAGCTGAGATGCAAGGGTAAAGTCTCTTCAGGAGGGCCAGACGGGTTTTTCTATGTCAAGGAAAAGATAAAAGCAAGTGAGAAAGACAGAGTAAGGAGTGATGGGAGCCCTACAGAAAGTCTGCTGTTCCACGTCCCCTCCCCCTGTGGGGTAAGCCAGAGGTGCTGGGAGAGAGCAGACAGAACCTGGAGGTAGAAGCACGGGGGCACCATGACCAGGCTGATGTACAGCGGCCAGCAGCAGGGCAAAAACAGGAAAAATAAAAGAAAGTCTGCTGTTAGCAGTCTGGTGGTGCTGGACGCATTACTTCAAGCTATGCTGGCGACCCGGGTTCGAGAATGACCTTGGGTCATCGGGATGCCGGCGTGTGGGGGGGAGCAGGATTCAGCAAGCTCGGCAGGCTGCTCTCCTCTCCCAGGGGTGGGTTGTGGCCCCCCCCCCCGTAGTTCCACTCCCACCAGGTGGGGGTCCGGCAGGTAGCGTAGGCGGAAAGGAGTAGCACTGTTACGAGTGGACGGATGGTGCTGAGCTAGAAACATAGACACATAGAATTTGATGGCAGATAAGGACTGCTTGGCCCACCCAGTCTGCCCATTTCCCTACCTAATGGATAAGCTGCAGATCCTAGTTAACCAACAGCCTACTAGCTAGCGCCACGATGTGCATGTGTGCCTCCACATGCACGCACAGCTGTGTGCCGGGGCCTTGGGCGGGGAAGTGGGAGAAAAACCTACAAAATACCATAAAAAGCTATATAAAAAAAAAACATGAAAGCCTGCTGCTGGAATCAGGATTCACGGAAGGTAAAAAGACAATCCTGGGAGTATGTTACAGTCTGCCAAGTAATACAGTAGAGTAGGACCTGGAACTGGTAAATGAAATTAAAACAGCAACAATGATGGGGCCCATGATTCTCACAGGGATTTCAACCTATCTGACATTGATTGGAAGGTGGAATGTGCCCAATGGAAAGCAATGAGGAATTTCTTGTCAGTCATTAATGACTGTTTCCTTGTTCAGCATGTCAGGCATGGGACAAGAGAAGATATCGTTATTGATCTGATACCGAGTACTCGGGATGGTATGATCAGAGCAGTAAAGTGTTGGGGTGCTGGTGGGTTATTATTATTTAGGAGGCAGTATAGCGCAGTGGTGTAAGGCTCTGAGCTGCAAATCTGGTGACATCCAGCAGACCAGACCTGGGTTTGA